>JAOXNO010000041.1:28566675-28608847 GCA_028565335.1 Limnodromus scolopaceus
CAGGTCCTTTTCTGCCAGGCAGCTTTCCAGCCACACTTCCCCAAGCCTGTAGCGCTGCATGGGGTTATTGTGGCCCACACATGCTGGTATCTTTTTTCAAACAGCTCTCTGAGGTAGGGAGTCTCCTTGGCGCGTTAAAAAATGGCCACAGAAAGCTTTGGTGTCCACAACACGGCACCTTTGTTGGGAATGAGCAGCTCTCCCCATTCCTCCTCCCAAGAAAAACAGCATTGCTGTGACAGTTCAGCACCTCCTGGTCAGCACCAGTTCATGCTTTTTTGCTCTTACCAGAAAGGTCAAGTACCAAAAATGCTGAGGACACTGACCTCCCTTTCTCCGCCAGAGGTGGTCCCTCCAAATCAGGTAGTCCTTCGATATCCCAAAGGTTAAAGGCAAAGCATTGGAATAATTCAGAAAAAAGAAGTAGGCAACTTGACATGCTTGTCTGTGGCCTGAGGTCACCACCAGTCGCCCTGCGCGCTCCCTCTGCATCCCGCTCCCTGTAACCACGCTGCAATTATGTCTCATTGTACAGCATTTTTGTTCAACAACTCGCTGGCTGGGTTTTTTTGCATCGAATGAATTATTCAGCAGCAGACCATGTTCTTGTTTCCAACAACAGCAGAAACAATACTTCATACTCATAAAATCCCTTCAAAAGTGTGCTGGAAACATTGTTTGCCCAATTCTTCCCTACCCGGCAATGGAAGATGGGCCTAGTTCAATGCAAGGAGAAATGAGGCTCACCACCGCCCTCTGACATGGGCCGAGTGAAAAGAGAGCTGCAGAACTCGGAGAGAAGTCCAGCTTCTACTGCTCTACACAACTTTTTTTCCCCTCTGAGCTACTTTTCAGCAATGTGCCAGATCCTCAGCTTCTTTAATCAGCATTATTTCCTTCAGTGCCTTGGGCAGATGCCAACATTTGTCTGGATCCAGCCTGCATTTTCAGGCTAAATTCCCGTGGATTTCCCATGGATACTTAGCATTTTTTTATATGTCTTTAGCTCACTGCTGCCATCAAGAGTGGTGAGTGTTTGGTTTATTTCCTCTCTGGGCAGAAGCAGAACCCCACCAAGTTGGGTTACGAGGACAGGCTGAGTTTGTACGTGCAACACACCATTCGATGAAGGTGGGTGCTGCATGTTTGTGGCTGGCCACTTCACCTGTACTTCAAAGGTACCCTTGGAACCCGTGCTTACCTGAAGATCTTACATAGCAGCGTACGTAAC
Organism: Limnodromus scolopaceus; assembly: GCA_028565335.1. Lineage (NCBI taxonomy): Eukaryota > Metazoa > Chordata > Aves > Charadriiformes > Scolopacidae > Limnodromus > Limnodromus scolopaceus. The sequence continues at coordinate 28,567,907 of JAOXNO010000041.1, forward strand.
AGGCTTTATGCCATCACTGATAGTCTTGGAGAGTGAGGGACCTACCTACTCTGCAAGCAATGATCTGGTCTCAGCAATTAACAACTTTTAACATGAGCCTAGGCATGGAGCTCGCAATGGGTAAGGAGTTCTAACAGTGTCCTACAGCCTGGTTTGATGTAACAAGCAGCTACAGATTTGTCTTTACTCTTGCCACAAGTCTCCCATAGAGTATCAGATCCAATTCAAAGTTTGCTTTGCCCTGGAATTAGATGTTCAGTGATCACTTGCATCACTTCAATGCCTTCAGAAATTTCAGACTACTTGTGGCTTGTGTGGGACGCATTTCTTCAGTGTTCATTAAAGAAAGGAACACTGGAATGTGTGCATTCAAATCCCATGACCTACCAAATCAAGTCCTCTGTTGCACATGCTTTCTGCTGCTGGGAAAGACCAAACAGCAAGCAGACGTCTTTCTGGATGACATTGAGCTACTCACTGCCTGTGAGTCCAAGATAAAACTCTATGAAGAAGAGCATCCAAAGAATAATCTTCACTGGAATCTGGACATCATAGAGTAACAATTTCCTTTTTGTTTTTTTTTTCATTTCAGTTGAGCATCTTCTGGTTTTCTGTTCATGGTCAGGTGTGTGAACTGCTAAAAAACCAAGACACACAGGAGAGCTGGGGATTCAAATCTATGGGTTGCATTGCTCGTGTCCTCTGCTTAGCAAGTTTTGAAGGAAACATCTTATCTTCTGTCTGACTGGGGGATGCTGGGGAAAAAAACTCCAGGGTGTGGTAAACAACACACTAGCTATTGATATTTGTGCCATTGTTCTTGAATGCTTCCATCTTGCTCAGGCATTCTCAATCCTACTTGTTTTGGATGACCTGAATGTGCCTGACTGCAACATGAAAGAGCAGAAGGAATCGCTTTGCCCAGCGAAAGAAAAGTGTGACTGATGCTCCCAACAGACTGTGACTCTCAACTGTCAAGTAGTGTTTTTCTGAGCTGCTAAAGCACTGCAGAGCTTGTGCAGCTGTAGAACTTCTTAACCATACTACAAAAGTGGAACAGATATATCGATTTCCCCCCACCCAAAAGCTAGTGCTTCATGCCAACTCTGACTTTTGCTTTGTCTTAAAATTTGACCACATGTATCCTTTAAAAAGAGGAGTGATGCAGATCTGTTCTTTCTGTGGAAAAAAATAATGGTGATTTCTGATTTCCTGGAGTCCAATAGTTTCTCAATCAAATAGGATGTAACTCAGTAAGGAGTGTTGGCTGCACAGATACAAAAGGACCTGATGGCAGCATGGCAGAAGAAAAACTGGATGAGTCAAAGCAGTCTGAGGCGAGACTTGAACATGAGTCAACAATGTCTTGCTAGTGCAAAGAATATGTCAGTATGCCTATCATATATAGGACTTCTCAAATAATGCTTCTACTCTAGCTTGTGCTGCAAGGCCACACCTGGAAAACTGTCCTGCTTTCAGCACTGCATTCCAATAAGGTTGTAAAACCACCTGGAATAAATCCAGAGGAGAGTGAGCAGAACAAGCAAGGAGCCAAAAAACTTGCTGAGTTGCAGAAATGTTGGTGGAAGGTGAAAGATTAAAGTCCTAGAGAAGAGACTTTCACAAAGATCACAAAGATTCACAGAGAATAATTTTTTGGTCATATTTACTGTAGATGAAACAAGGAGTAATTGGTTTAAAGCACTGCAAAGGAGACTTAGTTTGAGCATTAGTAAGAAATCTCTTAGCTCTCCATCTATGAAGGCAGTGGTATTTTGTCATAGGAGACTTTTAAGAACAGGTTAGATAAATTTCTCTCTGGGGCAGTTTAACTCAATCTGACCTAATTGCCTTAAGGCAATGGGGTGATGTAGATGCTCTCTTGAGGATCTTTTCCAGTCCTATTTTCAGAGTTGGTACTTCCTCAGATACATGGTGGGAGATGACATGACATGACTTGGTTTGCTCATCATGAACAGAGCTGTGAAGTCCCTGCAGGGAACCTGTGTCATTATACTGGTGATGAGTGAAAAGGAGAGATCCCATCTTTTATTAGCCAGCCATCTTTCACTGGTTACTTGAGTCCATCTGACATTGAATCATAGAGATATAAACATTTGGGATCCCTAGAGCTCCACATCAGTCTCTAGACTAATAACAGGCGGAGTGGAAAATGACTGACCCAGAACACTGAAAATACAAGACATGTCTCTCAACAACAGCATGTGTCCTAGAAGAAGATGCATTGCTTGAGGAGCAAAGTGGAGCCCTTTTTATAATGGGTACCTGTACCAATGATGCTTTACCCGTACCAATTTTTCTATTTATTTGAATTCTGACTGTGTGTGCTACAAATTACAGGATTATCCTAACTGACAGTTTTGTATTCCCAGCCACTGATCTGAGAGTCAAGCTGAGCTGTTACCTGTAATCTGCCGGTTCAGACCCTATTCCTGTGTACAGCTTTTCATCTTCTTCTCTCATATGGAAATAATTTTCCAGAAGTCAGTCAAATCTCCCAGACTGACAGCCTTAAGCCTGCTGAACAGCAAGTTGAGCTTGCCAGGTTGAGGTGAAAACTTAGGTTTGTGACAGGTCAGTTTGGTGATGTTCAAGGCAGGCTTTTCTCTTGCTCAGCCCTTCCATTTTGGCGGGTCACTGGCTAGATAACTGTTTCTGTGTGCTTATAGGAAAGCCAAGGCTTGTGTGATACATCAGCAGGCAGCATTGCCTGCCACAAACATTAAGAAGTGATGAGCCCCTCTGAATCACGAGAGCTTAAAAGAACCCCTGGATTTTTATAGTTTGTCCGTTTCTAGTCCTTACTACTCAGGTTTTAAAAAGCTTTTAGAAACAGAGACCTACCTCTACCTCAGGATGACAGCGCAGTCCCAGCATGGAAGACTGGGAGAGTCAAAAACCGTGCGAGTTGTTAGCAATGGGGATATGCCACTTGGAGGTCAGCCCTGGCTTTGTGAGCCGCCCTGCAGCTTGCAGAGCTGATGTGAGAGCCTGGCCTCTGGACCACAAATGGATCGCACGTCTGTTCCGTCCGGCTGGTGCCGAGACCTGGCTTTTTGTGAGCATCCTGCCTCAGCCCCCATATCTCGCTCAGCCAGAGGCCAGCTGAAGGACCCCATGAAAGGGCTTACATCTTGGCCTGCTAAGCTTATTTCAGGGAATGGGCTTATGTGCTCTTCCTGAGGCAATGCTCAGAGCTTGCCAACAGGCAGCAGAGCCTCAGAGATAACCTACTGGATTCAGCAAGCTGTTGGTTGGATCTAATTCAGCCCCAGCAAGATGCAGGAGATCAGCTCTGAGTGAAGGAATATGCCATTTGCATGTGGCCATTTTTCTAACCAGAAGTTTGTAGGAGGTAATATGAAACAGCTGGGTTTTATCTGATGCCAAAAGATTTGCTGTAACCCAGTTATTGTTGCTGTGTGAAGTGGAGGAAGTTTGCAGAGTCTGTAGCTCTATCGCTAGCTCTTTCCAGGGAGTTGATACCACAGTCCATCCAGCCTGCTTTCCCCTGAGGCTCTTCCAGGCCATACTAAGCTGCTTTCTTTGGGCTGCCATCACAAAATGAGAATAACACTGGCAGCCAGACTGGCTGCAAACCATCCGTTTTTGGTTAAGAAAGTGAAAATCATTGTGTTCCCAACTGTAAATCCCCCAGCTGTCTTTGCTAAGCAAAATCAGAGAAACGCTTAGTCCATCTGCTTCATTCTGTGTAGTCTGAATATGTATGGATTTTTTTCCTAGTAGCCATTAAAATACATTTTAATTGTAGTATCACATGCACAGCAACAGTTTCTGTCTAGAACAAGACTTAAAGATGCTGTTGCAGAAGAGGAACATGGTGGGACTTCATATGAGTTTGAATCACTGCTGAAGCATTGATTGACATGATGACATGATTGACAAAGCTCTACATTGACAGCAAAAATCCCCTCCCTCCCCCCAGACTGGAACAGTAGCTCGCTTTATGAACAACTTTAGCAGAAGGGCTGGAATCTGAAGTGATCAAGAAAATCAAACTCCCTTATCAGCTTTGGAAAAAAGCTCTCGTTTGCATTGTTTCAGATCTCAAAAAACTCTGTCCTCAAAATACACAATGAAGGTGGGTTACCACTTCTAGCTAATGCAGGTCTTAAAATGATTGACCCTATGTGTCTTGTCCCTGTCCCCCTCACCCTGATGCTGCTGTCATGTGTTGAAAAATACACTAAGGCAAGGCAGTTGATCTGTCTCTTGCTCACCATATGGAAAGCTATACAAAGGCAAAAGAAAGGGATCAGCAGTTAAAGGTCCAGCAGACAGCCACTGCCTGAGGTTTCCTCCTTGTGTCCTCAAGGCAGGTATCAGTCTCACTCTTCCTTCCTCCATCTCCAGGGTCAGGTCTGGTTGCCCAGATGCCCAAGTCCTACTTGTGTCACAGATGGGAATACTTGCTACCAGTTCCATCTTTTAATTTTTCTATCGTATCCCATTTCTCTATTTCCTCTTTCTCTTGTGTTTCATTCCTTTTTGTGCCTCCCATTCCAAAAAACACTTCTCTGCCCTGGAGTCAGAGCTCCTGCCAGGTCCTTCAGACTTTCAGCTATGGATATCTGTGTCTCTTTCTCTTCTGTTCCTTTTCCCACCAAAATTCTCCTTTGAGATACTCCCATTCTCCTTTCTCACCCAAACAGGATCCCAGACTGTGAATTGGATCTGCTTTGATTGATTTGCCGTGAGACTTTTCACTCAGGCTGGTTTTCATATTCAACGCAGGTCTCACTTCCCTTTGGATAGCTTCTCGCTCCTCTCCCTCCACAGGGAGTGTGTGTAACCCATAAAAACAGTAATTTGGAACCAAACGTTTGCCCTCCTCTCATTTCAAATGAGTCGAATAGTCAGTAAAAAGGTGTCAGGACTGGTTGAGCTAGAGCTGTGGGATGGACTGGACAGCAGGACAAGGTCTGATCCAGCTCTGCCTTGTACGTTTCTACCCTCAGGGCTGCACCCCACATGCACCCGCATACACACTCACACATGCATAGACCAAGGAATGCCTCTGTAAATGCTGGAAGCCAAGTCACTGGTTGAGATGATTTAATATTAAATCTAACTTCTATTAATAACCACGTCTTTTTCCTTTCAAAGTGTTTTTTTTTTCTTTTTTTTTTTCTTGGCAGAGTTCTTTATGTAAAGCTTTTTTGTCATCTTTAGTGCTCATATTTTGCATTTTGGATGTCAGTATTTCACAATAGTTAACACCAAACCTTTACAGTACCGAGGTAAGTTGAGGTCTAATACAGAAAATGTACAGTTTCATATGAATCACAGTTTTGATTTGTAGCTCTGACAATAGACAAGAGAACATATGCTCATATGGTTCTGTTAGCTCAGCTCTGGGGAGAAAATAGTGTAACGAAGAGAGTACACTGGTGATTCACCCTTTCTCTGGGCTCGTCTCCCATCGCCTCTGCAGGCTGTGGTGGGCAACAGGGAGCTCTCTTGAGTGCTGCACATACAGGAGTCTGGGCACGTGTAACCACAGAGTCACAGAATCGCCTGGGTTGGAAGGGACCTTTCACATCATCTAGTCCAACCATCAACCTAACATAATCACTGCAGATCTGGTGACACTACTTGTGCAGTGAGGATCCCCGTTGGCCCCAAAGCCTGAGCCAAATTCCTCTTCTTATTCCGTAATGCCTTTGCCAGTTCCACCTGGCTACATTACAGGCTATTTCCTCACCAGCGATGGGGAGTTGCCAGAGGCAGCTACGAGCTGGCACTGGTTCACACTCCCCGGCAGGCAAACGGGAGTGAGGGGGAGCCCTCTGGAAGGAAACAAAAGTTGTGGAAGTTAGTTGTTGCAGAGCTGCTGCTATTTATAAAACTTGGCTGGCGATAAAGGAAGGAGAAAGGCTATGGGTAGGGCCCGCGAAGTCAACCTCGCTTGCAGAGCAGCTTCATTCACCACTGCTGGGGTTGAATAGTGCCCTACGCGGGGCTCAGCTACAGCTAGACCATTTCCAACCCCAAACACAAATAGTAATTTTGCTACTTAAATAAAAAAAAAATCCATCTTCTTGTTTGGCCTGCACTGCAGCCCAGCCATAGCAGGCAAGGAGCAGACCTGGAGCTTGTCTGAAGCAGGGAGCGGGGAAGGCAGGAGGTGCCGGGGCAGGGAGATGCTGGGTGCTGGCTGCTGTGCCCGGCAGAGGCATCCCCGGCACTCGCTGCTCATTGCAGAGTGGAGGAGGGAAGTTCAGGAGCCACAGCCTCCTGCTCCCAGTTTGTGGTGGATTCGTCAGCTTGCAAAATGGGTCCTCGTATTAGCAAGCGAAAAAGATTCGGAGGCCGTTCAGTGAATTTGCTCCTGTACTGTTGTGCTTCCTCCTAGGAAGAGGGGCGGGGAAAGGTGTATTTTGTGTTTCTTTCCATCCTGCATCATTTCATTTCCTTGCCTCTCCTCCCCCTGCCCCTCTTATCTGTCCATGTAACACAGCAGATGCTTTCCATAGGACAAGGAGTGAGCATGAAACTAGGGTGACAAGGTGATTTCCTGGGCACTAACACAGTCTATTTACTTCCTGATTCCCCACTACTGGAAGAAGTTGCTGCAGGCACAGCTCTCCCAGCTGAACAGAGCTCGAGCCATCCCCTTGCTGTGTCCCAGGAAGCATCTGCCTCTGGGAAGCAGAAAAGATGGTTTTTTCCCCTCCCTACATCTGTGGGACCACTTACACCCCCTTCCACCTCATGGGCTGCTGAAGTTGTGTATTGCTACAGGTTTGCTCTCATCTTCTTTATCAAGTATTTATGAATTTACCTTTCTTAAATTGTAGCTGTGAGAGGAACTGGGAGAGTGTCTTGGCTTTTCGTCACGCTCACAGAGGCAGCATCAAGGCTGTTCTTGGTGTGGTAGTTTAGCCTGCAGCATTTAGTAACCAAGGAACTCCTAAGAAAATCAACTCAGAACAATCTCTGGAAACCATCTCACACCAGCTGCAGTGATATAAAGTCCTACTAATTGCTTATGCTAACCCACGGGTAGTATTAAGGAATCTGATAATTTACCGCACTGTCCCAAGCGTCCTATCTGGGTGGCACATTGACCCACCACTGTTCCTCCTTATTTAAGTAACTCTTGCCCAAACCTCTAAACTACTGTGCAGAGCAAGGAGTTTCACAGGAGAAACCTGAGAGGAGCATCAGTGTCCTTCAGGGTGAAAAAGGAATAGGTGAATAAACAAGGAGGGGAAGGGAGGGGAAGGGAGGGGAGTAGTTGTCAGCAGGTCCTGTGTGAATTTGGTTTGATTTCCCCTTTGCATACACTCTCCCTTCCTCTCTCCTGCCCCTTGGAAAAAGAGAAAGGATATCATCAAGGGATTGATCATAAAGGAAACAATGCAGACAAAACCACTAGAGACCTCACGTGAAGCGTCACAAGGACGTAGCTGCTCCTGGGCCTGTCGGGCTGCAGAAGAACATTTACACAGGTGAAACTTGCAGAGAAATTCTGGGAAAGCAAAACGGAGATGCATGGCTGAGGGAGTTGCTCTGCACTCAAGATACCCCTCTTCATCTTACGGGCTCCTGGTTTAACCAGCAAGCAAGAATAGTCAGACCTTTGCCTTCCTGTCAGTTCTGGAAACCAGTCATAGCCTCTTCTTAATTTAACCAAAGACTTTTCCACCCTGTCCAGGCCACTTTTACCAACTGCAATGGTTAATGCATATTTGGAAAAATTCTGCAACCAGCATGTGTTTGTCTCCTCACACTTTCAAAAATGATTGCACTGCAGGAAGGAAGCCTCCCCCTCTTTTGCTCCCTCCAGCTGGAAAACCACCTCTAATCTTACTGCCCTTTTTCCTGCTGTGTATCCTGCCAATTAAAACTGGGTCTTGTTATGAACTGCAAATAATGTGGCTAAGCCTTTGGCCAGGTTTTTTTCTAGTTCAATTCTCATTCTGCCCATGAACCTGGAGTTGGCTTGTATTTTGTGTCCTACGATCAGATCATCCGTCTCTCATTTCAACCTCAGTTCTTGCTTGCTGTCAGCTTTCCTACTGCTCTGCCTGGCATCTGCTGTGCCATTTCTTTCCTGCTGTTTTCACATGTGATGGGCGAACAGGCTCACTTCCCATTGCACTGGAGACACTTTGGCCCTGCTGGGTACCTGGAGGGGCCTGTGTTTATTCCCCGACGTACCACATGTTGAGGACATACGCATATACCACCTGGCTGAGCCAAAGCCTTGTTTGCTTGTTTTGGCTTCCAGGATGTGTATTCCCATGTTGCCATTTGACTGCTCCACAGAAAAATACCATCAACTTGTAGCAGACACGATCACCTCCAACAGTGTCCTCCTCTGTCTCTGCAACTCCTTACAGCAATGGCTGGGTAACTTGGGTGGGATTGGGTGGCCTCTGCCCACACCTCTGGCTGTTAAGGACCACTCACTGGAAAAGGTGTATAACTAACTACCTTCTGGAGAGTCTTGTTGTATACATGGACCTCTTTCTTGGGGGCTTGATAATAGGTTCTCCCCTTTACAGCCAACCCTTATTTCATCTTCTGTTTCCTGTTAAGGCAGTTCTTGGATGAAACCACAAGTTTCTCACTTAGGTATTCTTAAATTCAGCAGTGGACATGAGATAAACTTGCCCATGGCCTTTTATGGCCTTGCTCCTCTGGAGCTGAAGAGCTCCTTGACATGTTGGAAGTCAAATATGCCTTCTCTTTCTTTCTGCAGAAGACAAAGTCTTTTAGGAAGTTTCAAGGGCTCTTCCCTATTCCCCTGACACATGCAGCAGAAGTGGTGATGTGTCTGCACATCTTTCTAATTAGACTGCAAACTCTACTGAGATGTTTGATACTGCAAGGCAGAGCTGGGTGCTACGGGGAGAGTGCAGTCCACAGGAGCTCTGCTGATGTTGGCACTGCTGCTCTCTCTCCTTGACATGTGGAGAGCCCCCACCTGGAGTTTTTTCCATGTTTCATTCAATCTCACTGTGTGTCACTGTGGAAACATACAGTTGCTACGTAGCTGGCAAATCAGCTCAAAACTCTGTTTTCTCTTTGGTGACTTCTTTCTTCCAGCCCCTGGTGTGCTTACACTGCTTGCAGGTACCCTGAGGGTCAAGCTACACAAGGATAACCATTTTCTGCAGAAAGCAGTTTTTTGTGTAGCACCTGGAGGCTCTCTGAGATCTTTTTCACATGCATATTCACAAACGTCCCATTTCTCCCCCCTCCATATACTTCACAGTGTTCCTGGAGGGAAAAAGGTTGAGAACTGTATTTTGGAGTCTACTGTGCCATTTTATACTAATTTACACATGGGACTGATGCAGTGACAGGATGTCAGTGAAGCCAATGAGAAGGGCTAAAATTGTTTCCAAAGTGACAGTCCATGGACCTAAACCTCCAGTGACTGGGAAATGCCCTTTCTCGTACATTAAGGTCATGAGTAACAAGCCTGCCTCTGCTTGCCTAAGCTTTCCTATGGTAGAGGCTGTTTGTGTAGGTGGTGTCTTCTCCTGCATGGCCTGCAGGATGAATCCTCATTTCACTCCTAGTGAAGCGACACACGCAGCTGTGGGATGAACTGTCATGAGCAATATGAAGTAGTGGGGAGTCTCCTCTATTTGAATTTGCTGCGTGCTGTGATGTATTTTAGGATATGGAGGACTGCATGCGCCTGAGAACCGGAATCTTACTAGCTCTGTGTTTTATACAGTAGCAGGTATACCTTACATGCACCCAAGCACACCTCTGCCCACCTTTTTTTTCTTGGTCTAGTTAACAATTACCTGCAGAATTCCCCTCATTTGTCCTCTTTGTCTTTCACTCAGTTGTTGCCCTAGCAGCAGCCCCAGCCTCATTTACTGCTTAGATATGTGTAGGGGTGGGCAGAGGTGCTTGCTATTTCTGGCACAGATGTATGAACCATGGGCCAACTGAAGAAGGTGACTCTGCTGCCTCCAGGACACAGCCCTTTCCTTCACAGTAGCTGCACACAGCTTTTGGGAATTCTGGGAAGCAGCTGCTTTCCACCACCCACCTGAGGAACATTAGCTTCTCGTGCCATCACCGGTAATACAAGTTTCACACAACTGATGTAGGTCCACCTTATCTCAAAGACTTATATGTCACTTTGAGATGGTCTCTTCACCACCCCCCAACGTGGGCTGGCTGTGTCCCTGAACTGAAGAATATGACTTCATTTCTTTCAGAAATAATGATAGAGCTTTGCCTTTCCTCTTGACATTTCTCTATCGACTCTTTCAAATTTTGGCTAGAGAAAAACATGGTGAGATACCACAGCTGGAATGTGGAATGCCACAGCCAACTGTCTGCAGACACCACATCCGCTGGGACCAAAGCACGCAGCACTTGGCTGAACTTTGTCTGTTCAGCTCTCCGTGTTTCACTTTCCGTGTTTCAGCTGAGGGCCGAGTGAAGTACCTATGGGGACACTCACTTCACACTGACCACCATGGGACGAGACCGCTCACGTACATCCTGCAACTGTGAGCAGGTCCCTGTGGGCCACTGATAGGGCAGTAACACTGGAAACGTGTTTGTGGCATTTACTGATCCTATTACTGGCAGTTTCAGAAAAGGACAGTTGAGCTAAGGAGGCTGAGCTCCTAGAAGCGATCATACTGCGGGAGGAGGTCTAAACAGGCCCTATGGGCTGTTGAAAGAGGCTCCAAAGCTGTTGGTCCTGCCCTGTTTGTCAGCACCACGTTCTCCTAAAAAAGAAAAAACAGGACACAGGAAGCACCAACACAAGGTGGGAGAATCAAGACCTCAATCCAATGTACTAATAATACTCAGCACTGTACATCACTGTACTGTTACTTACAAACATTAACTAACACATCCTCACAACACCCCTGCGAGGTAGGGAAGTATTATTATCCCCAGTGTACAGATGGGGAAACCGAGGCACAGAGAGGCTAAGTGACTTGCCCAAGATCGCACAGCAAGGCATTGGCAGAGCCAAGATAAGAATGGAGGTGTCCCTTGTTCCCCACCCCATGCTGCCCCCCACTAGACAATGTTGCCTGTCTGGACACGGGGAACCCAAGAGGTCCCTTCGAAAAGCAATGCCTGGACTTGTTGCCTATTAATAATCTTTATTTGCCTTTAATGAATTATTTCACAGTTTTTCCCTCACACTGTACACCACGCTTTCACAGTCCGTTCAGCGCCCTGTGGTAGACCACAGCCTTCTCCTCCGGCACCGGGACAGCTCTGTGGGGGGTTTGTAGGGTGCTCTGTGCTTTCATTAAGAGGATGTTTAGAAACAGTTTTCACTGGTATTAGACTGGGAGCATGTGAGCTCTCACTGGAGACTGATAACACACACTGGAGAAGCAGGCAGAGGGAACTGATGGTAAAAGGCATTTGCTGTCCCCTGTGAAATGACCAGTGGCTCTCTTGGTTTCTTGGCTTTTCCAAGCTCCAGTGATCACTCATAGCAGAAACTGTTTGTCTCCAATTTGCCTGGTCAGCAATTTGTTGTTCTGGGGGTTGCTTCCCTAAAGGTAATAGGCAGTCAGCTCAGGACCAGAAAGGTCCCCCAGCATTGCCTACTCCAGGTGTGTGACACTGTCTTGGAACAAGGCTGGCTGTAGCCATTGTGCTCTCCTGCCACGGGGAAGGGGTATTACCATGGTTGGCAAGCAGCCATATCCAGTGTCTAAGTCTTTTTTTTTTTCAAAACTGGGGTTCAATGAAGAGCAAGGGAGAGTGGATGGATGAGGAGATGAGGATGAGGCAGAGCAAACAGGAAAATCCACCAAATGAGCTTCTAGGAAGGAAATGTTCCCCCTTGGGCACTTCAGCTGAGGCGGCTTCATTTTCACAAGGCTTCTTTCTCTCTCTGGGAACATCTGCTGAGCTTCATCTCTGTCAGCTGGATATATCGTATGACATTGGTATCTGCAGGGAAAGAGCACACACATACACGTACGGTGGTTACAATGCCCCCTGGAAGACAGACACACTGCACCTTCATCCATGGTGCATCACCTGGGGAGCAACATGGCTCCAGCGCTGCCTGCAGGAACACCATCAGCTGGAAGGGGCTCTGAACCCAAACCCTGCAGCTTTGGTTTTGGCGAACCTGGTCTGATTTGTGCTCGCCATCCCTGTTGCTCATGATCTTGCCTCAGCAATTTTTTACCTTCTCTCTGATTACTCTTGGTCAGCACAGTTGAATCCACACAGCTGAAACTATCCAGGTCATCCGTTCCTGTGGAATGGCACCTCCACTGGCTTCCCTTCTCTCAGTGCTTGCATGCAAGCCCCTGAAGGCATTGTACCCTGTGCGTACAGTTATACTCTGCCTTTTCACCCTCCTATTCCTTTTACAGTCTATTTCACTCTTCTCACATTTTTCCATGATGAGTTTAATAGGGAACAGCATCCTTCACATTCTCTTTGTACTCCTGCTTTCTTTGAATTTCATATTTGGAAGCCCTTCCACTGTGACACTCTTATCTGTATTTTGTCATATGCTGTATGCTGCATACTGCCTTGTCTATCCTGTCTAATGAAGTTCCTAGGGGCAGAGAATCACTGATTCATCCCTGTAGAGAGCTCTGAGATCCCAGCACTGTGCCCTTTTTTTTTTTTTCCCTTCCAGTATTTTTAGTGCATCAGCACAGCACACAACGTGAGTTTTGTATTACCTCCTGGCCTCAGCAGTGAGGGAACCTGTTCACCCTGAAGCACAGGTTGATCTAAACAAGTATGTGTCTCCAGACAGACTCCATGGTTCTGCAGTCATGGTCAATCCTTTCTCAAATCATGTTGCTTTACTGTCATGAGGGTGACTTCCCATGCACATGGCGCCCACATAGTGGCAAAGCCATGTGGTATCAGAAGCAAGTGAGCAAAAAAAATAGCCACTGTCACTTATGTATTGATTGAAAAATGGTCCTTTGCTCACAGCCTTACTCAGCCAGCCAGCCAGGGCCAGCTTAGTCCATTTAAGTTATTAGATCCTCAGAAACCAATCTGAAGTGCACTGCAGTCCACAGTCAGAGGGCAATCTCATCTCCTTATCCAAACAGCAATGTGCCCCACACCAGCTAGGGAAATGAGAAGTGCTTGAGCTTTCAAAGAGATGAACAAATTACTGGTGACACATCCAGCACTAACAAGTGCGGGTATTGCAGCCACCAAAGCGGTTGTGGGTGCAAAGTTTCCTTTAAACATGACAAAGGGACATCTCTGTTGTGCCCTCAGCCAGAGCTGAAACAGTGGGAGACGGATCCGTTTCCCTTCACACAGAGCTCTCCACAAATGTGCTGTGGGGTTGCCGCAGGCTATGGCAATGCTGTTGTAACTTCTCAAGCCGTCTCTGGTGAGGCGGGTCTCCCTACTCAGTCTTCTGCAAGTTCAAATGCACCATCCTAGTCAGTCCAGAAGGTGGGATTCAGTGATTAACTTACTTTCCCCATATGGGGCATTCTTAACGAGCCAAGAAGTTCTGCTGTTGCTTGTGTTAGACAAGGTGCACCAGCACCCTGGGCTGTTCATGCATTAGCACTTCATACCAACCCAGCGAATCTTTTTTGAATACAGAATTGGTTTTAGTTGCGCAGCCTCCTGGAGTGAAGAAATTCGGTTGAGGGGGCAGGCTTCAATTTTAGGCCTAAAATAAAATCAGTGCACGTGGCTAACTCACTCCTAGCAGTGCAAAGGCAGGGCTCATAGCCCAGCCACAGCCCTGCCGTGCTGCCTGTGCCCCACGGCCATCTCTCTGCTCTGTGCCCTTCTCCGCTTTGATGGGCTACCGTTGGGACACACGTCCCCGCTGCCGAGGTTCACACCTTGAACGCCTGCCCGCTGCAGGTGATAAGCGATAACTGCGTAGGTGTGTTGGGAAATCACACCTACCTGGGCCTGCAGGGACTCGATGCCTGGCTGGGGGGGGTGGGGTGGAGGTGGGTTCAGTGCATAATTGGGCAATGAAAGGTTGCTGACTCCCTCTGGCTCACGGGTAAGGCAGCCCATGGCACAGCTTCACTCACCTGGGAGATTTCCACATGCCTGGGAAGCCGGGGGCAAAATAAGGTGTAGCCTGATATGGGGCGGGAGATACTCCCACTGCGACCTAGTTATAAATCTCCTGGGCGGGTTTTGGCATGTTCTGCTTCCTTTTTGAGGGCCACTATTTTGCCAAAGAGAAATAATGAGAGCAGCACTCTGTTTATAGAAGAAGTAGAGCCCTGTCTTTGTCAGGTCTTTTCCATCAAATGGTATTGCACCATACTAGCCCTGCCTGCAGAAGTATTTCAAAGCTAGACGTAAATGTTCCTCATCTGTCAGTGAGGAAGAAGTGATCCCCTTCTGCTGATGTGGGAATAACAGGTGAGGACAACTCAGGTAAGGGGTCAGACCCATACAAAGAGACGCTGGCAAAGCCGCAATGGGAACAGGTCTCCTGGCTCTTAGGACCACGCCTGTGTCCTTGTGCAGGGTGACCTCCTGCCATTTTAAAGATCATTTCTGCTTCTCCCTGTAGCTTCAGAGACCAGTTGCTTATCTGCTGTGTAGTGATTGGGACCTGGATTTTGCTCCCAGGACTTGAGTTGCAGGTGTTCAGGAAGGCAGCTCCTGAGCTTAGCCATGAGCCTGCTCCACCCCACATGAGGAAATCTGGCTTGTTCGTGCAGCCTGCGTGATGTTCAAATGTGAGCTTTCAGTGTGGGTCCAGCAGAGACTAACTGCAGGTGTTTGATATCACCAGGCCAGCTGATGGTCCGGTCTCGGTCCCAGTCAGTAGCTACCTCCACCATGTGGGAAAGAGCTGAACAAGTTTTGAAGGTAAGGTCTACGGTTGGCTGCCCATGCTGCACCAGCCTCTGGACACAGAATTCATGGACGGCCGCTTTGCACAACAGTGGCTTCCCTCTCCCTTAGTAAGGAGGGTTATACAATTATCTTGTGTTATTTCCATCTGCTTTTGTAAGTTTTGTTTGGAGGTAGCATAAGAAATTAGGCCAAACCCAACCCAACCTTCACCCTTGATAGGCAGTAAATAGCCATAAGGGATTTGCTGTGCTGACAGCCTTTTAGAACAGTAAACCCCTTTGCTAGCTAATTCCTCTTTACTATTTAAAATCTCCCCCACCAAAGAGAATAACTGCTAGTGACTTGTGCCAAAAACATTCCTTATTAGAAAAAAAAAAAAAAGAACACACAGAACATGACTGTAATAATAACCAAGTGCTTTTACCAGCGAGTCTGGTGAAACCTCAGATAAAGGAAAACAATCACATTTTGTAGATGGAGACACTGAAAAGTGGAGACCCTAACTTATTCACATAATAATTCTTGATAGTGTTACCTGATTCCTACTGCTGTGTTTTAATCGCCATAGCCTTTGTTACTGTATGTATTCACTTATTTCCCCCTGAATACCCTTCAAATTTTCCATAATCATAAATAAAACAGTGGAACAATGGCCTTGAATGGTCTAACAATAACCGGGAAGAGTCTCTGATGCAGAGCTGAAGGCCAGAACTGGGTTTTGTATACATCAAGGGCCTTTTGGGACAGCTTCTGGTATGTTTTTGCAGCAAGCTGTGGTAATTGAAGCTGTTGCTGTTGAATAAATTATTATTTCAAGAAGCAATGAGGAATACCAAATAGTATGAAGGAGGGGGGTGTGTGTGTATGTGAGGGACACAGAAATACGTATTTAAAAAATGGAAGCAAAGTGGTTCAGCTAAAAGGACTTTTTTGCATTTGAGCCTAGTCAGAACCTCAAGGTTAGGATAACTTATTTTCCACTGAATATTTTTGCTCTTGCTTAGGCTTCTCCATTTCCTGGTTCTGGCAAGGGCTGAAAGCAGAAGGGCATGCTGTAAACTAAAATAGGCTAAACTGAGCTTTTAAGCACATTTGCTCAGGGAGTGTGGGGTGCACAGCTGTGCTGTCAGACTGCCCGGAGCCCATGGCCAAGCACGGCAGATGGGAGCAGGCACCATTATGGGAGGCGAAGAGGAAGGAGAAGCCAGCACACTCCTAAGCACAGCCTCCCTGGTGTTCCTGCAGGGCACAGCCACCACAGGAGCCCTGCAGGGCCATTGGCTGTAGGACACCGAGCAGAGCCAGCTCAGCTTCCCTTCCCTCTTCTAGTTCAATGAACATCAGCTCCACCACGCTCTGCCTGGGCCCAGGCTCCTCTTTCACACCCACTTCTCTCTCTTCCCCCTCAGGTTCAGGTGGAAGAGCTATTCTGTGAGGTTTTCTTTGCGCAATGGCTTCAGTTCTGCTTTCTTGTGACCCTTTAGTCTTTCTTTGAGTATTACAAAATTCCTTGCTTTGAACAGAAACGGTTTTGTCCCGGTTTGGGATGGCCAGGGCCCACTCTCTGCTCAGGGAGAGGGTCCTGGCCACTTGTTGCCGTGGCAACCGGGGTCAGCTGACTCGGTTGTTTACCCCGTGGAGGGGTCAGGTGACCCAAACTGACCAATGGGGTGTCGCGTCCCATCGGCCATGCTCAGGATAAAAGCTGGGGGAGGGAAGGAGCCTGACTGGCTCCTCTTCAATGGTGGCTTCTTTAATGGCGCTCTCTCCTTAGTGACTGACACCCAGGAAGGACCCTGTCAGTGCTGGACTGTGTGTTCATGAAGGTAATTCTGGAATCCAGTTCCCATCTGTCGTTGAGGCCAGTCTGGAACTTTCCCAGTGCCTGCTGGTGATATCTCTCTGTGAGCTTGATACACTTTTGGATAGATTTATATATATATAGCATCTATTTAATTATTTTCTTTTTTATGTTATTATTAATGTTTCATTAATTGTAGTTTAGGTTTTTTCTAAGCTCATAAATCTCTTCATAAATTTCTTTTCTTCCTCTCCTTATAGCAAGAGGTGGGGGAGAGTATCTGTCATCTTCTCAGTGGCCAGCCTGGCCCAGACCGTGACAGATTTAAACAATAGTGTGGTTTTATCTCTCTATTAGGTGGTTCTTTGAAAAACACAAGCACCATATCTTCATTGTGGCCTTCTACCTGCCTTGTGAGGCTGGGTAGGTCAGCATAAAGGTGGTTGCTCTCGTGAGGCTAAATTGTTTGAATATGTAACTTGTTTGCTGGCCCAAAATGAATTGTTGGGTTTTGACACGTGCATGACAGATACTTGGCTGATTTCATGGCAAAAGTTTAAGCATATTTTGTGAGTAAATGCCTGTTGCTTTGGTCAAACTTAAATATTAACCCTTTACTGGGATGGTAAAAAGCATGGCTATTGAGGATCACAAATAGTGCCCTGACTGCTAAGGGGGAAAAAAACTTTTTCTCAGAGTCAGAAAATGTAATGGTCAGAATATGCTCTTCCCATTCCTGCTTTCTTCTTCAAAAATAAGTTAGGGAGGGAAAGAGAGGTGGGATCCCCTTCACACAGATGGCATTCTAGCAATACTGTCATCTTCCAGGTTGTGCTGGAGCCTCAGCAGTGGTTAATCTTTGGGCACTGCAACCTTGCTACACTAGGAGAGAGTGCTTGAAGGGGAATACAGCTAAGGATAGAGTGACTCATGCTCATCCCTGTGGAAAATAAGGCAATCAAGTCAGGAACAGACTAAGTCTCCTGAAAAGAAATGCAGAAGTGCTCAATGCAAAGTGTGTCCCCAGTCCCCTCCATACCTGTTGGCTGGCGGGATCTTGCCTCTTTCAGGTAGTAAAGGGCCTTGTTGAAGTCACCCAGGTGGTAAAACGCCACTCCTGATCGATAGAGTGCCTTGAAGTTCTCGCCCTCTTTCTGAAGCACTTTGAGGCAGTACTCCTTGACTCGCTCATAATTCACCAGCTCGGCCTGGAGCAGGCAGGCTGCAAGAGATGGGGATGGGAGGAAGATAGACAGACACAGGAGAACATTAGTGCCGTATTTCTCCCTGCTCCTGTAATCTCCATGGGGGAAGAGAGCAGCTTAGGTGAGGGAAATGACTCAGACCCATGATTCAGAGAGGGTGCAGTCACACGGATTGTTTGCCAACCCTGATTGTTCACAATTTAAATACCAGCGCTTCTATTTTTGGCATTGCAAAGTGAAGGGATTGTGTTTGCTCCAGGGGGCTGGGGGGAGACAGCAAGAACGTAAACATCCCTCTGTACAGCGGGAACGCCGTACAGTCTCGTGGCAGTGACTGGCTTCATTTGTAGTAAAATAAAAAAACTGCTCAGACTGAGGGCTGAAAGTACAAAAAGGGAGTCAAACAAATAGTCATTTAACAAGGAAAAAAGGGACTACATTGGATCAAATTTTGTATTTGGCTGTTAGATTTACAGATAATATGTAGTTGCTTTTTATTCAGGAGGTCTTGTATGGAATTTTGCTATAGGAGGCAACAAGGGAATGTGCAGCTAGCAAACCAGAGGCACCTGGAGCTGCAGCACAGGGAACAAATGTGCTAGGCTGGGTGTTGTCTGCAAAGTGTTGCAACACAAGCTCATCCCAAGAGGTCAGTTCTGCTGACTTCCTAAAGGAAAACATAAATACAGTGAAGAAACAGCATGCTGAGGACTCTGTGTGCTGAGGTACAATTGTTGCACAAATGTTAAGGAGCTGAAGAAAAATCCCCATTGTGAGTTTCCCACAACTAGGAGTGAAATAAAGAGGAAAGCGGGAGATCCTTGAGCCATGCTTTACAGCCCTCTTTGTGGCTTACTGTAGTGCTTACTCTGGGCTAAACTTCATTAGGTGTATTGGGCGTTAAGAAAGGTTTGAGGAATATGGGCAAGAATAGGGCATGGTGCAGTCACAGTCTTTGGGAAAATGAAGAAAGCTATGCTGTCCACAAGGCCATCTGGTGCTGCAACCCAAGGCAGCTTTGGGAATGACACGATTTAGGGAAGGGGGAAAGAGGGCGGGATGCTCCTGCAAGGATCGGTTCAGAGGCTGGCAATGTCAAGTGCCAGGGCATGGAGAGAAATTTCCCATGGCAGGTGGTGTTACTCAGTGTGTCTCTGGCAAGGAGGAGACTTGCTGCTCCTGGAAATCCAAGTTGTCACAGTTCAGGTGTCACCAATGAGCAGCCAGACTTCATTTTTTGCATGGTAAACGCAGCCTGCAGCTGAGAGGATATAGTGCTGTGTCAGGAGTATGATACAGTTTGTAATACCTTTCCCCTGCACCCCTAAAGTAAGCCCTGTGCCCTCTCTGTAGCTCACTTGACATTTCATGAGCAGGAGGTTGGCTAGATGACCACCAAAAATTCCTTCCAATCTAAATTAGTCTGAGTCTATGATCAGTGAAGATGGACAGAACACATTCCTAACCCAAATGCATGTTTCAAGCTCCAATAGCTAACTGGAAGCAATCATAATCAGGCTTTTACCACTAGAGCATTGCTGGTACAGATGTGTTGAGCAAGAATGGCAGAACTAGCCCCACTGCTGGTATGTTTGGTTGAGTGATGCAGAAATTACTAATGAGAGCTTTGTCCCATTTGCTTTAATGATGAACTCTCAATATATTTTAACAGCTCCAGTCATTAAAGTGTGCAGGTATTTCAAAGGCATCTGGTCGCTCGCTATTTGATTGCCAGTTTCCAAAAGCTTAGCAATATTTCCTTATCTAGAATTTGTCCCTTCCTATTTGTCAAACATTTTTTTTTTTTCATTCTGTTTCAAATGGAGCTTGAAATGACTGCGCTTTGTTTTCCTTTATTTTTCAAAGCTATTAAAAAGATGGCTGTGTAAATTTACTGTTGGCTTCACAGCCCTGGAAACAGGATTGCTTTGTTTATCTGCTGACCAGTAGCATGTACAGCAGTGGCAGTAGCTTTCTGCACACTGCCAATCTGATCCAGCCTTTCACGTTCTGTGAAACTGCCTTTCAGAGCCACTAGTGGTGTGTGTGTGTTCAGTCTCTCTGTTCATTTACTACTTGGTATTTCCAGTTAGGGTCATAGAAAGGACTCTGTGAAAAAATGACAGGCAGTCTATTCATATATATTAACTCAATAATTCCATATTGGACTGACTTCATGGATTGGTTTGAAAGAAAAGAAGTCTCCCACATCCTCCTAATTCATAAACCCAAATGGGTTTCCAGATATCCAGCTGGGTTCTTTCTGTGACTCACACTCACAGTAAAGCTTCTGCAGGGCATCCCCACTAGCCGTGCGCATGGCAGAGAGAAGCCAGTACCACATGGCTAGCAGGAGAGATGCCTGTTTATCTGAACAAAGTGAGCAGATGGATGCGCAGGAAACAGTTCTGCTGGAAGAGTTGGCCATTTGGAGAGCCCATGTTGGAAGCGGCTGATGGAGATGAACCTGGAGGGACCTATCTCCCTTATAAATATTTAGAGGTGCGTTTTTTCTGTTCTTGGTGGACTGAAATGATCTTAATGAACTGTGATTCAATGCAAATATCGAGGCTGTTAGTAACTCAGCTTTCAGAAATGGAAGAGACACGGAATCCTTGTACTTCCTACCTAATTCAGTCAGGGGAGAATTGTTTTGAAAACCTGTTGCTTTCCTAAACAGACACCTGCACCTCTGGCTGGGAGTGTTTGTTTACCACATCTAACACCTCATCACCTTTTCTCTCAGTTCATAATAGGCCCCCAGTGAATCCTTCTGAGGGACAGAGCTCAAAGAGCCCAGATAAGAGGTTCATCCAGCTCCTTGTGCTTTCTTGAAACTGAGTGGGCTTCATCCTGCACAGCAGCATCTCTAGTAGCTCTTCGGCAATTAGAAGCCCTTTACTTGCAGATGGAAGCCCAGAGTCACCCATTCCCTGCAGGTCTCACTGTCATTGTAACACAGCATCCAGTGGCTATGTCTTTCCAGCTCGGAAGGTAGGGAGCCTCACTTCCCCGCAGCCTGTGACAGTTATCCATCATACTTGGTTATCATTCTCAATTTTACATATTGTGTCAGTTTAAGCAATAAGTAACTCCTAATTTCTAAAATCTTGTATGTCACATGGTGATGAAGAGTTCCCATATGCTATAAAATAAGCCTGGGTGGAACTACTGGGTCAAGTGTGCTATGGGGAGGGGGAAAAGCTTTATGCTATTAGCTCCAACAAAGGGACCCTTCCCATCACGCTTCCCAACTGACTGTTGATGTTTAACCAAGGAAATAAGAAGTTTGGCTGGTTTTCCTCCTAAGAGGAGTGTTAAGCCTAGCTTTCTAAGTTTTAATTTGTAGACTCAATCTATGCCATCCAGCTCCGTGAGTTACAACAATCTGAGAGGTGCAGTACAGATGTGGTACCAGTAGATAACTGTACTGTTAGAGCTAATTTGTGTGGCCCTGCTCAGCACAGGGTGAGGCAAAAAAACCCAAACATGTTAAAGCATCTGTAGAGCCGAAATACATCTACACTTTTAACCTTTACCAGCAGCTGTGGTTAGCAATGGTGGGAAGTTGTAACTAAAATCCTGGCAGTTGAGGGTTTTGGATTCTACGTTTTTGCACCCTGAATTAATTTTGAATTTCAGAGTATCTTTCAGGAAGATATCTAGGCTTGACAGGTGCTGGTGAGAAAGGATCCATGAGAAGCCCTTTTCTCCCACAGGTTAATTACTTTCATTGTTTAAGAAATACCCCTACATTTCTATACTGATGTTTTGTTTAGCTGCAATTACTAGCCACTGGTGCAATTACTAGCCACACCTTTTCTGCCCTGAAAAGCTTGAGTTTGTTGCATTGGTACTTTAAGACTCTGTTACAGTCACTCCATCTTCTCTGCATAAAGAAGTGACTGGAGTCTCTTACTATTAAAAAAACCCAAGCCCATTTTTTCCAGCTTTCCTCACTTACATAGCTGTTCTGAGCCCTCAAAATGAAGTTCAACTGGAAGTGCTGTCAGTTAGCGTGTTAACAGAGAAACCTCTTCTGTGTGCGTAACTCTGCAGGTTATGCAAATAAGCTCAATTTGGCCCAAACTTTTGTCTTCTAATTTTGGCTGAGCTGAGAACTAAGCCTGGAAGTCAGATGTACAGGTTTTAACGTGGGGAGTTTGAATAACAATACTGATAGCCTTGCCTACCTGGCAATTTTCACCAGAGGGTGAATCTGCATGCCAGAACAGTCCTCCAGACAGTTTATACCAGTGGCTAAATTCCCGCTGTAGGCAAGACTCAACACCTATCCATGTTACAGAATACTTAAGAGAGTAAGCCAAATTACTGTGCAAATAATGCTAGCATAACCCTGCCCTGTGGCATGTTGCTTGGGCTCAGCATGTTCTGTTAGTCGTAACAAGAGTTCCATTTGCTGCTGTTCTGGGAGATGAAAATGCCCTCACCCTACAGGAATACCTTGGGTTGTGAGTTCCTATTTCACAAATGCCTGTCTTGTTTGCAGTCTGCTAACATGCATATAACCTGGTAGCACTGCCTGTTTTTAAGGTTGCCTTGTGCCTTCCATGGTAGGAAAAAGTCATCTGCTCATACCTTTTGAGTTGAGTCTTTTAAGGTTTTGGACTAAAATATTCCATGGCAATGTCTGCCTTTGATGTATGCTTTTAGAAAGTGTCAGCCAAGATTGTTCAGGTACTTTTGAAAAAACAGGCTAGGGAAATGTATCTTATTTTTCCCTTTAAAGATCCTTGGTGACTGTCTCTTTGGATTTGTCTCATGCCCTCTCATCGTTTGGCTTTGCAAACTGAAATCTGGCAGATATCATTTGTTTCAAGCAGGTGCCTTCTGTTATCCCCAGGGTAATCTATAGCTGGCCAACTGATAACCTTCTGAAAAATAAAACCACTATAGTACTGCATATAATAATCAGTAGAGATGCCTCAAAATTTGGTACCCAAATCCGTTGAACATTTGGTCCACCCTGGCCACCATCCAATCTTGAAAAAAGCAGGGATTTGTAGACTTGCACAGCAAGAAACTTCTCTTACTGGCTCACTGGTCACAGGAAGAAAGAAGAACAGAAAGTGGAAACCAAGTTGTCTTAGTTATGACAGGGAGACAGATATTTGCAAGGGGAGGAGACCAGGGCTGAAACACATGGGGATAGAGGCACAGAATTGTTGGTGTGGTGGAATGAGTGTATGAGTAGGGAGTTGTGGTCTACTGAGGAAGTGAAGTCTGGAGGAAGAAGTGGAGTTAAGTTTGGGACAAGGTGCTAAGGATGTAGAGACACAGTGCAGCTAGCCTGAGGACCAGGAGGACCACTTACAGCAGTGAAACCCAAGCAGAGGAAACTAGTCTCTCTAGGTATGTACGAGAGCAGCTCCTCGAGCAGACCACTTAACCACAACCACATTCCTGCTCTGAATCATCTTTTCCTCTGCTGATGGGGATACTAACCTGCTGTGGTTAAAGCTAGTCCTTGCAATATTCCCTGGAGACTGCAGCAGGTGGCCTCTTCAAGAGCTAGTAATAAGTCATGTGGTTGAACCACTCTCATACACCCAAGCTAAAGGGTCTGAAACCAAATGATGTTTGCTTTCCACCCCTTAGACTGAATATCTAGGGGATATTAGATTTGCCTTCCAAAAATGTACTAGAGTGCATTTAGCTCACTTTCACAGAGGAATTTACTGCAAGGTGGGCAAGGCTAATGAGACTGTTGTGGGCAACCAGTGGTTTGAAGAAACCACCAGCCTGTATTGATTTGTTTGGTTGTAGAGCAGAGAGAAGTAACTAAACCCATTACTGCTTAAACCTGAAGTGGATTTTCCCTCTTTACTGTATTTATTCTTGATTCTACCACTGGAGTTTAACAGCCTATGCAGATCATTAGTAACTGGTAGGTACTCCAACCACTACAAACTTCATGTGTATTTCACAAACTGATGGTGTCGTTCCCAGAAATAACCACAATTAAACTCTGCAAAATACTTTGTTTTCTGGTATGATCTTGCCTTAAGTATACTGGGGTGCATTGAAAAAAGGGTGGCCAACAGGTCAAGGGAGGTCATCCTCCCCCTCTACTCTGCTCTGGGGAGGCCACATCTGGAGTATTGTGTCCAGTTCTGGATTCCCAGTCCAAGAAGGACAGGGAACTGCTAGAGAGGGTACAGCAGAGGGCTACAAAGATGATCAAGGGCAAGGAGTACCTCTCTTATGAGGAAAGGCTGACGGACCTGGGTCTGTTCAGGCTGGAGGAGAGAAGGCTGAGAGGGGATCTCACCAATGTTTATAAATTTCTAAAGAGCGAGTGCCAAAAGGATGGGGCCAAGACTCTTTTCAGTGGTGTCTGGTGACAGGATATGGGGCAATGGGCACAAACTGGACACAAGAAGTTATATCTGAAGAGGAGGAAAAACTTCTTTAAAGGTGCTAGAGCAGTGGAACAGACTGCCCAGAGAGGTTGTGGAGTCTCCTTCTCTGGAGATACTCAAAACCCGCCTGGACATGATCCTGTGCTCTAGGGGAGCCTGCTTTAGCAGGAGGATTAGATTAGATGATATCTAGAGGTCCCTTCCAACCCCTGTTATTCTGTGATAGCAGCCAGCAGCTCACTTAAAATCTGTTTAAATCACAGGAAGATGGTGCATATTCTTGGCCTGGTTATATTTTGGAAAACACATCAATGATGTTTTGATGTAACTGCTTCAGGGTTTTATTTAGCTATTTGATTAAGACCTTATATATATCATTGTACAGGCTTTGTTCTCACATATCGTTAAGACTCGAAATAATAGGGCAGACTAGGAGAGTCTCATACTTCTGTTATTTCAGAAGGCTTGGCATCCTTGATGGTGATGTTTTTCCTCAAACAAGGGAAAACATTATAGTGATCAGTTCTGGGTTGATTTAAGTGTTTGGGAAGAAAATATATTGGGATATAACAAAAAAAAAAAAAGGAAAAATGTTTGTCTTGGAATAGGCAGTGATCTTCTAATCATGCCACTAATGGATGTATTGCTAATCTGTGTGCTACAGTCTGTGTAAATGGTGTTTGCAACAAGCACATGGAGCTTATGGTGTCCTCTGCAGGAATTAAAGGGGATACTGTTACTGTGTGACATTGGAAAATTTCAGCCTTATGTTAGTAATTTAAATTGTAATTTAACATCAAAAATGAATCAGGTAAAATCTTTCATAAGATGATGCTGAAAATGTGAAGGGTTGTCTTAAGTCACCTTGGACTTAAACTACTGTAATTTTAACATACTGCATAAAAACCTCTGGACTACTGGAATGCTTTTACCCAAATTTCTCTGAAGTTGAAGTTATCCTGAGTGTGCAGACTGCACAGGTTTCATGTGGATGGCACAGCCCAATTTTTAAACAATGTTAAACCCAAGTTAAATTTTCAATCTGGATTGGTACTAAAAGGAGCCATATAACATGCAGGAATGTAAGAAGCCTACACCAAGGGAACAGAGCAGGGGTGGTAAAGCATCCATATCTGCGCTGAGCTCCATGTGTGCTATGCCCTTCAAGAATGCATTCCTCAAAAGAAGAGTTTAAAGCATTATTATTTTTTTTTTTCAGAGAAATGCTGCATGCAGTTTCACTACAGGGCTGAGACACTAATTAGGATCCGCAGTTTCCAAACAATCTCTTCCATGAAATATTTTCTCTTTCTCTATAGTCCAAGCTTGCAAACAAAGAGGATTTTCTGGCTTCTCACCAATAAAAAGCTAATTATAGGCAGCTTGATAATGTCTGGCAATAATCTGATCAGCTGACTTAGTTCCCGGACAACCTTAATGGGATGAAAAGGGAATATCAGAATGACAATGTAACTTTCCAGCCAGTGGCTCTCATTTATTCCCCTCCAGGTACCAAAAAGGCCTAAATATGCCCGTATGTTTCTGCTTGCAGGGAAATGTGTGGAAAATTAAAATCCAAACTGTATGACAGGTTGTCTCTCTCTGTAGGGAGGGATTAATGCTAAATGAGGTGTGGATCCACAAATGTTTGGAGAGCCCAAAGACAGCCACCTCTTCCAAGCTGCCTTCCCCTTCTTCATGCCATGCCTTCCTCTCAGTACATACAGCATGGTGTCCCTCAGTTCTCTGCTACTCATGCATCCTTCATACTTCTTCCAGAAGAAAGACCCTAACTTCACAGTTCCAATTAGCTTTTCTAGGAGAGAGAGACAGTAGTAGTGACTGAAGTATGCTGATGCTTCCACCATCATGCGTGTTGAGGCATCTAGCTGTTCTCAAAGGAGCTGCTAAGCCTCTGTGTCAGGCTCTGGATGGCTGGCAGGCCACCCTAGGACTCTGCCTGTTGCCATCTCTTGAAGAGCACAGGGCTGGTAACAAGGAGATAAGTAATGGCTAATGTGAGCTGTCAGACCAAATCAATTTAACTTCAGTCTCGGTAGGGTGATCAATCTCGAAGACAGAGGAGAAACAGTGGATGTTACATATCTTGGCTTGTACGCTAGTCAAATGACATTCTAGGGACATTTTCTTAAGCAATTTGAAGGAGAACAGTCTAAATGAATAGACTTAACTCTGTTAACAAAAAGAAAGACAACGTTAAGTAGGGTTCTGCACTGATCTGTCCTAGGCCCCATGGTATTTGGTATTGTTAATAAAAACCTAAATGGAAGACTGCCCCATCAATTTGCAGATAACACCAAAATATGAGGAGCTGGCATATGTTGGAAGACAGGGGTAGAATTCCAAAGGATCCCCACAAACTGGTGGTGCCTTGATAAAAACAGGATGCAATTTGACAGGGGCAAGTGAAAGGGAGGGGCAATTAGGGAGGAAAACCACCCCACTGTGTAAGTACAGCAGGGGGGTATTTGGTTGCAGAGCAATTCTGATGAAAAAGATCTGGGGAGTGAAGTGGATCACCAGCTAAAGTCAAGGCGATACTGTTAATGAAGAAAAATGCCCACTGGCATGTATGAAAAGAAGCAGTTTGCAAGACATAAGAGTACTGTCTCATTTTGGATGACAATCTTGAAAGAAAATTTGGATGTAATCCACAGGAGGACCCTGACAATAACAAGTGGTCCAGAAAAGACAGAATGTAAGCCCTCCCAAAGACCATGAGAGAAGACAAGCTAATGGTGTTCATATATGTACAAAGGAAAAAAAAACACCCCAGTTGTAATGCAAAGAAGGGTATAATCAGGATACAATCTGCTCTTCTTGTACTCGGGAAGTAAGAAGCGGGCTTACATTTCAGCTAGGAAGAACTTTGTAGCAGAGTCAAGCGTTGAAAGAGACTGCTTGGGGAAGTGGTGAAGGATCCTAGCTTTGGAAGATCTTAAGAACAGCTTAAGCGCGTGTTACCTGGGCATATAGAATCATAGAATCGTTAGGGTTGGAAGGGACCTTAAAGATCATTGAGTTCCAACCCCCCTGCCACGGGCAGGGACACTTCCCACTAGAGCAGGTTGCTCAAAGAGCCATCCCTTGTACCATGCATGGGTATGGATAGAAAACTCTTGAATTGCAGTCCCATTATTGATTGTCCTGTTAACAGAGTACAAATGGTCCTCAGTTCTCCTTGATGGCTGCCATTTAGTGCTAATTCCTATCAGAAGGTCCTATTGGAGGATGCCAGAGCAACATCCTAGCCAGACACATGAGTATGTAAGCACTTAACTAAGAACAAGCATGAATGATTTTTGCCTTTACTGTCCATGTTCCTGTATTTCAGAGTTCTCTAATTTTCAAAAGCATAGCTCTTTAGAAGTGTTCATTATTTCTAAATGATTCTTAAGCTACTTTAAGGCAAGTTTGTGGATATTTATGCTTTTTTTGTCACAAATCCACTGAAATAATACTGTGGTTTTCTTTCAAAGGGCCAAAGCTTTGAAAATGCAAGGAATTTCCACAAACTTTCATCTGTTCCTCATAGTTTCTGTTTTGAAAGAGTATTTTGACTTACTGGTTCCTGTAGTTACTGGTCCTTCAAATCAAAACCAGAGGCTTACTGAAAATTCTTAGCTTTTGTAATATTAAAGAAGCAATTAAAACCTAGGTGCCAAGCAAACAAGAATTGTTTCCTGAAGCCAAAATCTGCCCCCAGCTGTGTACCAGAAAGTCTTTATTCTACCAAAATAAAGAGCTTAAGGTGGAGATGATATTTATGTTGCATCTTCTAATCTCCATGCCTATGACTTTCCCAGTCAGGAGAGGTAGGAGCAAAGTCCTAGCAAAGCACTGGTACAGCAAGAGCTTCAGTCAGCTTTTAACTACTAGAACATTTGATTCTATAATATCCATAAATAGTAGCTCTTCCAGCAGTCATGTTAGAGAAGATGGAAGTCCCTTCTGTTTGTTTTTGCCAAGGCTGTGATATTTGATCTGCCAGGTTAAATTCCCATGAGGTTTCCTCCTCTCTGACTTTATATTTATCTAGTAATCTTTGACCTGTCTTTATCTTTTAAAATCAGTACTTACCTAGTACAGTCTAGTCCAGTCAATATGACTTTAGATATGTTTGGCCTTCAGATCTACTGTTCCAGTTGCTATTTATTCCACCACCCCTTCGTTGCTGTTTGCTTTTGTTCACCTTGTGTTGCTTTACTCTCTCACTGTGGCACCTTCTCCACATTGAACCCTTTCCTCCTCTGACCTCCTGTTGCTATTGACACCCACTGGAGGAATCTAGTCTCGAGTTGTTTTCACAAGGGAAAAGTACATAGAATTTTATCAGAGATCAGCAACATCAGATGGTGACAACCATCTGGTTGGTAAGTGCCGGGAGTTCGACAGCAGCCCAACTCTAACAAGTGCTATCAAATATTTTATTATTCTTACCAGAGTATACCACACGGTGGATTGAAGGCCTTAATGGAATGATGGTGGTTTTTTTCAACTCATCTGAGACAAGGAAAGGATTCCTGTAAGTAGGGAGAGGCTTTGGAAGAAGTGATGGATTTCAAGCTGCCGTTTTTACTGAAGGGTAAAGCATCCTTTACTCACATAACTGACAGCAGTACTGTGAAATGCAGCTGGAACAGCTTGAGGGCTCTCAAAGGAAGTCACTGACAGTTGTGCACACCACGATTGCCTCAACCCAGGCTTACTGCAGTGTGTTCAAATCGGGATGAAAGCTAGTGCTTTACTCTGTACCACAAACAGGGTGGGATGACGTGGCTGCATAACAGCTGTGTGCTGTGCCCTGTGGTGGCTTGCAATTCACCTCCCAGGACATGTGAAAGAGCTGCAATTGCAGAGTTGGCTAAGGGGTATCTCTGGGGCCACCTTCTTGTGTGTTCATGCCGTGTATAATTGATAGGGACTGAAATGCTTTTGTTTTTTCCTTGAACTCTTCCTAGCTGAAAAGACTTATCTGGCAAGATGGAGAGGTCAAATGGGGAGGAACATTTCCTTCATTAAAATAACCCATGCACGTGTTTTATCCAGGTCCAGTGTAGCTCAAAGCCTTTCCATTTTAATGATGTTTTGAAACAGAGAGAAACCTTTATGGCCTCTGTGGGAGGGATGGAGAGGAGAACAACTACCAGAATCAAAGAGGCAGAGGGTGCCCGAGTCAACTGTTTTCTAACTAATTGCAGAGAGGGAGGTATAAAACAAAGCTCCTGAAACCTTATTTACCTTAAAATGCACTAAAACTTACACTGAAGAGTGGTTTCTCAGCAACAGAGCCAACTAACCCTGGCTGTGGCAGGCTCTGTCACCTGGCTGTGCTTTGATAGATGATGTAAAGTAAGCTTAAGTGTTACCCTTCTCTGTAGTTTGGCCTCTAGTATACTTGCCTCTTCCCTGCTCTCCATTTATACCACAAACTTAGTACCATTGAGGCATCTGTACCTCCATCAAATCTAGCTTGCCAACAGGTTTGAAAGTTGAGAGGACTGACAGCCAGACCACAGAAAGCATACTTATGACTCATTTCCTTTGGAAATCAGGCTGAAAGTGAGTAAACTAAAGACTAGAGGATATTATTTGCTTACAGTTGGTGTTTGAACTATGTAAGAGCGTATAAACCAGCCCTCTAAGAAGATGTCTTCTCTTTAATATAAACTGTGGCAAAGTGCTTCAGGTAAAGATCTCAGATCATTCCCAAACCTTTCATAAACCACATTTGTGCAATGCATTGCTAGCAGTGGAGGAACGAGGCAGGAGAACATGTCTGATTTGGAGCATGTGGAGGATAACTTCCACTCCAAGTAGGGAGCTTGTTTTCAGGCACCATGAACACCCAAATCATGGTTCTGAATCAGGCCAGTAATACAGTTCTTTGTCTTGACTGTGCCTTTTCAGTTAAGCTAGGGAAGATGAAGATACAGTGTAAGAATCATGTGGTAGCTGAAGAAGCTGAAATGGGTTCTGCTGGTGAGCATATTGGTCTGTAAATAGAGATCACTAGTAAAATATGTCAGGAATTTTAGAATAAAGCAGCTTGTTTAGTGTTTTTGTTAATGCCCTAGTGTAAACGTGCTGTACTGACAGTGTGAGGCTGGCAGGTGCTGTAATAAAGGGATGAGGGTGAAAATGTCCCATAAAAAGAACTACGTGACCTGGTGGACAGCAGTAAATTTGTTTGGGATGGAAGTCAATAATACCAAATTTAAGATCATGCTCTTTGGGACTAATAGGAATTTCTGGTAGAATTTGTGAGCTCATGAGCTGGAAACAACCAAAGAGGAGAAGGATGTGAATATGCTAGCTGATCACAGGATAACTGAGTCATTTATGTGACATGGCTGTGGACAGGGAAATGAAAATCTCAGTGAAGTTTATTCATAAATCCAAACCAGTTAGCAGTGGTTCTCAAGCATGAAAATGTAATATTTGCTTCACAGTTTTTATCCTATCTAATACAGCACTGAATGTTCTGATTAGTTATGTGTCTAAGCCTTCTTTTCTAACCTTATTAGGTTCTTTAACTCCATGATACCTTCTGGCACTGTACTCCAAGCTAATCAGCCCTGGGTTTTAAATATTTTGTATTAATCTATTAATTTAATTTACACCCCCCTATCCCATGAGCAAAGCTCCTGAGCTGCTGCAGTTTGAGCTCCATCGCAGTAGTTAGAGAATGTATAAAGGAAAATGAATACATTTTCTTTGTACCTCTGTATAGGTGAGGATCTTATGCTGCCCTGGTTTCCTTGCAACTTGAACGCACTACTGTGTCTTAAGCAATTAATCGCTGCAAAGCATTTAAGAGGATAGTAATCTAGGATTTGAATTATGCTAGTATTAAAAAAATATATGGTGACTGGAGGAGTTGAGGCTTAACTTTGCACCATGCTGTCTGATGAGAGAATCACTGACACAGGCATGGGGCAGAGATTCTGATTTGATTCTCTTTGAAGGACTAGGCAAGAAAAAAGGTGTCTTTGCAGAGCAGTGGCTAGGGCTGACTTATGATGATTTTCTGGAGCATCATTAACAGTATACTTCCTTCATCATTGTTGCTTCTGCAAGATGAGCTGTGTGGGGGGATGACCTCCCCGGGCAGCTCCTGTTCGGGAGAGGCTACAACCATTCCATGGAGCTCATTTATTCTCTGGAAGAGTGGATGAAACAAACTTTTCTGCCCTCTTCCTCTCTGGGAGCAGGAGTGGAGCAGAGGAATGTGAATTCTCACAGCTTCTTTCCTCCATCTAGTTGAAAGAGCATTCCTTGTATTATAAGATATCAGGGTGAATTTGTGGATTAGATGGTGACTGTAGGGGCAGGACAGCACACCAGAGGTAGAAGTTTGTTAGTCACATCAGCCCAGGAATAGCCAAAGGAAGCACTAAAGGTCTGACATAATTTTTCAAGTCCCAGACACTTCCTCTGCTTTTAATTTGCTTCCAGGAGTAAATTTCCTCTTCTACACACTACATGGGGGAATATGCAGGACAAAGATACCCCGCAGCTTGTTTTGTATTCTCCCCTCCATCTGCTTCAGATAGCTCTTGACTCCAGACCGCAGAGCTGTTTACTGCTAAGTCTTTCAAGTTGGAAAAAGCCTAAGATAAGCAGCATCCAACTTGGCTGATCTGAAATCAGTCTTTGCATGTTAGGCTAAGCTTTATGGACATATCAGATGGTTAGCAAATTTCCACCACTACCTGATTAGGCTCTACCAAGAGGGCCCTGAAACCTCTTGCTTCACAGAATAAGGTGACTTACAGAAAGGCAAATATTTCACTTGAGTTTTCTCAGGTAGGGAGGGAGCTGTTTAGATGTCCCTGATGTGGCCAGGCCAGAGTAACACCAGAGGTGGGAAAACTGCCAGTTGTAATCAGAGCATCGCAGGAGCTTTGGAATAAAAATTTGAGGAACACTAGTTTGGTGGCTTTTTGCTGGCTGACCCAGCTGCTCCTTTCCAGCAGCTCCCAGGCAACGAGATCGATGGCTAGATTAGCAGAGTTTTGCTGCCTGCCACTCTGATATGGAAGGAGTTGCTGCTGCCACCGATGCAGAACAATCTACATGACAGCCCCCTAAGCCGGAACCAAGTAAATGCAATGGGCAGTGCTCCTACTAAAGAAAGAGGGGAATACTGAGCAGCAGCTAGAGTAGTAGTGCTGTAGTAGGGCTGGGATTTGACTTGTCATATGTGGATGTATTGGAGAAGGAAAAAATGCTGTAGCCTTGCATCCAACAATCGATGTCCTGCATCCTGAAAGGCTTACGCAGCAACCTAAGGATGGTTGTTCTCTCCACCCAGGGACAGAGTTACAGTTCCTGTCTTGTTGATGGTACATACAAGTGAACAGGACTGAGATAAAGTCAGGCATGATAAAGTCAGGAGCCTGGGACACAGGACTTGTCAGGAAATTCTGGATTCTTTGGCAAACAGATCCACAACTGCTAGAGTTGCAAACAGCACAGGGCTGCTTTTTACCCTGACTCCTGTTGGGAGGCTGTTGTAGAACCATTCTGGGGTGGTGATTCACACAGCTTAGAGCTTTAAAGATGAGGGCATACTGCTGTGACAGGCGAAGTTGGTATCATGGCTACACAGGGCAAGTGTGTGTTAAAATTTATGACCCTGATCAGAAGAGTTGGTAATCTGTAAAGGTGAATGACGAAGGGTGTGAGGATATGGCATATAGTCACAAGCTTGCGTAATACACACTGTGTGTGTCGAGTGTGGAGAGGTGCTCCTCCTTGTTAAACATAAATAGGTAACCAGCACCGAATGACTGGCTTCCTATAGGTGTCACAGCAGAGATGGGCCTTGAGGAGAGCCAGGAAGGGAGAGAGGGTCCAGCCTTAACTAATGTACCGCAGGCAAAATCAGCTCAAAGGAATCAGGTGCACCAAGGTGCTGTGGGGCGCAGTATGAAAATAAAAGGGGATGAGAGGACCTCACCAGCAGAATGGAGATGGGGAAAGCCTGGAAAGGGACACAGCTTTGTCTGGGATGTGAAAAAGCCTGTTGTGGTTGCGCTGCAACTGGGAGAGTGAGTAAAGGAATTCAAAGCAGGAAAGGCATGGACTGCGTAAGCAGCCCCGAGTCCTGAGCTGAGAAACACGATGGGAGAACTGGGTACATAGGACAAAGCCAAGGAGAAGCAGATGGTGCTATCCAGCCTATGAGCCTCAGGGGGATGGCGTGTCAAGAATTTTGGAGACTGGGGAGAATGGAGTGGATTTTGAAGTAAAGATCATGACATTAGCTATTGCCTATGGATAGTAACAGATGAGCTTTGGCACATCAAGCTATGACAGCTAAACATCATTGCTCCCAGCTGTCGCTTCTGCCATGGGTTATCACAGACAGAAAATGTGACTGTGCCTAATTCATTTCTTAGTCTTAGTATTGTTTCTAAGAATTGTCTTAGTATTGTTTCTAGCAGTGTCCTAATCTCCGAATAGCTATATTGAGACAGTCTGTCCCAGCCCCACCTTCAATGGCTACCAATACCTAGGTAAGTGTATAACAACAGGGTAAGCTACAGTGTCTTACCACCATCTCCTAGCCTCACGCAAGTCAAGTGAGTGTGCCCCAGCAGAAGCTACCTTCAGCAATTCCCAATTCCAGCAAAGCTTCCAGAAACTGCACTGACTCTACAGCCTTTCTTAAAGAGAACATAATAGTACTGCTCCACACCACCACAAGATTTACCTGCATTCATCGATCAATGTCCTAAGCTTACTGTTTCCTATCCAAGATGCAGGACAGGAAAAAATAAAGATTTCTGAGCAGCCATTAGTAACAACTTTCTAGTTAATGATATTTAATATTGACTCTTTTTCAAAGCATTTTTAACCCTCAGTATTAGTCACTGGTATGGTTGCCTGAGTAAGCTCAAAACACGATTAAGAAACAGTTGTCTTCCTTCTGTATCAGTTTCTCATTCATGAAGTGAGGGAACAAAGAAGAAAATAAATAGCCAGTAAATTTTCTCAAAAATTCTTTCATACTTTCTCCCTTCATTTTGTTTCCTCAATTTCATAGTCCTTTATATGTTATTTTCTGTGAGATGGCACAATATCAAGAAGAAACTGGGACCTGGCAACATTTAGACCTCCCCTTTTATTTATACTGTTAATTTTTACTATTCATTTCCTCACAGCAGCCTGCTTTATCACACGTGCATTATATTTCATCCTAAAATCCTAATGTGAACATTTCTGATGACCCTCCATTCTTGAAGTGTCAGTTACATTGCTCAGAGGACACTGGTGAGGAACTGGGGATGTGCTACTGAAATGATAAGCACTTCTAGGAGAAAGGCTGGAGAAACAGTTTTGGACTTGCGTTAGGAATTTCTGGGTCTGAGCCTAAGTGAACAGGAGGAAGAAGGGGATGCTCCACCTGCTGAACCATGCAGAGGTGGCCCAGCTCCCAGAAAAGGAGGTAACCATGGAGCTCATTGGGTGTATTTAGCAGTAGACTGGGAACCAGCTTTGATTTTGACACTAGATTTTATTGAACCCCCTGAACCATCTTCAGCACAGCACTGATGGATACCTGTGGAGGTGTAAGAGGCTGTGACTCATTGCAGGACTTTTGCTGGAGGAAACTCCAGGACAGCATTTCAAAAGAGGATAGAGTAAAACTGGCAGGACATGCTACTACAGAACTCTCAGAAAATATATCAGTGTTCTCAAGGTGGAGAAGAACCAGTACTCTTTAGGTAAACAAATTAACCACCACTCTGTTCTTGAGGAAGCTTTTTTATTTTTTTTTTTGAACTCTCCTGCTCTGTCTCCCATGGTGAGCTGTAGCTACACTTGGACGGATCCGAGTTCACCAAGACTGCAGCTCCTTGGGGCAGCCTAGCAAGAGGCTCTATACCTTGCCAATAACCTCTCTTTCAGGCAAATGGTGATGAGATCATCTGGAAAGGCTTCTCCTCATGCAAAGGGAAATAAACATGTGGTAGAAGTCTTTAAATAAAAACCAAACTCCACCAGAGCCTGAAGTTTTGAAAAGGCTTGGGAAGAATAGTGACATATAGAGGAAAATGCATCTCCTGACTCAGGGAGAGATGCTGTCAGACATGTATGACTTAAACCAAGTTTGGAGGCAGCTTGCCATCCTTTCTCTTCTTCCCTCCTGACTCCCCCAGCATCTGGATGTATTTCTATCTCATCCTCTCAATGCACAAGAAACTCCTGCCTGAACAGTTAGAGTTTTGTCCCAGAAAATTAAAAGGGAAATAGGTAAATACAGAGTCTCTCTAAAGAGTAATTCATGACAATGGCTTCAAATCCCACTTCTTTCTTAAATATGTGTCAGGGTTTGGACCTATCACTGAAAAAAGCCCACCCTGTTGGTTTCTCATGTTCAGTTTCTCACATCATAGTCATCTGTGTTTATTCTCTGTTGCAATTGCAACTGCCTGTAAAACAAGATACTCCCATGTGCTCTGGCTGGGTAGACATACCTAAATGAAGAGTGTTAGGAAAATCCCACCTCAGTCAGTGAAAGTGAGGACTGCATCCTGCTCTGTTTGCTGTTGTCTCTTTTCCATTGCATGGTATCCTTACAGAGGGTGGTTTTTGTTGATGCAGCACATAAAAAAAGCTTCGCATCAAGCTACAATCCAAGATTGCTTTAACACCCACAGCACCATGTGTCCTGGTAGAGTCTGTACTTGTTAACGACTATATACTGGGATGGGATTTTAGCAGAGGCTCCTTGTGAGGAGTCCTAGTGGGTGGTCAGTGGAGACAAGTTTTACCAGCTTTTCTCATGTTATATTTTTACTTGGATTAAGTATTACAAGTATTCTTATTTGGATTTCTTGGTGGGGCTACTCACTGATGTCTGTGCAACTGGTGATGGTTGGGAGTAGCACCCACAGCCCGGTCTGGAGCCTGAGGGTCCTAGGAGGTTCCTACACTGCTGGAAGTCCCATGTTTTGTGAGACTGTCATTATAGTCATGTCACATAGTCATGAATGGTAGTAGTGCACATTTCTGCCAGTGTAGGTGGCCAAACCTCAACATCCAGGATAAGATGTACCTTGGATGGCTATGTTTTGTAATACTCTGTGCAGGTATGTGTGTCTTCCTGGTGAGACTCCTATTCTAAACTAGACATATTTGAACAAGTATATAAATGCATTACACTTTATTTCCATTCATGTAATTAACAAAGGCTTCCTGTGCTCCCAAGAGGTCATAAATGTAGATAGATAAACTTGAGGTTTAAGAATGAGGAGATTTGGCGAAGATAGTACAATTGGTTAACGTGGAGAGGGAGGACTAGAAATCCAGATCCCACAGTGCTGTTCCTCATTCCCAGTTCTCTCTCTGGTTCCGTTTTTTCCTGCCAGGATCAGCTCTAGCATTTCTGTGTGCTTAGGGAAACCAGCAAAGGTTTGCTTATCACACTGCAACATTCCCTCACTAGAACAGCTTAAAACTATGCTTACCCTTAGCATTTTGCTGCTTTGGAGCAACTAGGGCTTGTTTCTCTCTGCAGAGCAGACACAGCCCTTTTGATCCTGTAAACTTTTAGGCAGTAATGCTGGGATACACTGATCATTGCATTGAATGAGAGTAATGGCTGCGTTTGTAGTAGGTAAATGGTCCATACCTGCGTGCAGTACATGAAACATTTAAGCTTTTTCTAGGTCAAAGCTGCTACAGGAGTGGAAGGGAGACAGAGACCTGAGGGATATTTGGCCAGTTTGCTTTTCCACAAGCATTTTTCATATGTTCATCTTTTTTAAAAAGAACACAAACCACTGACTTGGGGGGAACTCAGCTGAATGTATCAGCAGGATGTGATTGTGGTCCCTGTTCTTTATTTTTCAATAGGGCTGAGAGAGGCAAAAGGAGGTCAAGTGACTTCCTCAAGGTCAGAGACCGTCAGTGAGTCATAAAGGAAGGACTGTTTGCCTTACAGCCCTGCATTCATTCAGCGAGGCTCTCTGCTGTTGGTAGGCTTTTTCTTTGCCTACCCCAGCAATTTCTGGGAGCCTTGACCATGCTGCTGCTCTTGCATCTGGTGACATTTATCAAAGAGACTTGTGGTAAAAGGAAGGGGGGTATCGGCAGGTCCATGTAAGAACTGGATTTGGCAGATGTGAGGGGGAGTCCCTTTAAAGCAAAACTTTTGGAGCTAAAACTGAAGCCCAGCTAGTAGCATAGTGAAAGAAATGCCAGCAGCATTGCCAGTGGCAAGTAGTGAAAATCCTAGGCCGATTTAAAATACACAAAAACACCCACAAGAATTTAAAACCCAACAGATTTTGGACCTTTTGAAAGAGACTACGTAGTTTAGGTTGTGGGAGTGCCACACAGCTCCACAACAGCTAACTTTAGAAAACACACTGAATTTTGTGGGGCTCTGATCAAACACAAGAGTTGGCCACCACACCTTGCAGTAGGAGAATTGCCTGTTGAAGGTGCTCTACCGAACAAGCAGAGCTAAACAAGCATCTGTGTGCAGGTTTGTGTCTAAATTTACATTCTGCAAGGCAGTACAGGGACTGACAACAGTTTAGTGTTTACCCACATATTCTTACTCATGTAATCAGTCAGATGGAAAAAAAAACCCAACCAACCCCAGCCTTCACCCATGAGATTGCCCCAAATCCCCTTTGGGTGTATATTTCTCACTTGCTTATTTGGCTAAGTGCATATTTATTTATGGTTGATGCTCTCTTCTGACTGGTATGCTGCATCCAAACACGTAATTGTGTGTGCCTGCATCTATATTTGTGATGCAAAACATCTCTGACAGGTGGATGTCTGGTGGCCACACGAAAAATGACAGTGTAAAAGCAAGGTGGGCTTCTTAAATGCTAAGCTTAGAGAGTAAGTGGAGGTGCTAAAACAACTTGGTAATAAGGACACTCAGATGACAGCTGCTAATGCTACTGGGTATACATCAGAGCTAAGTGAAAAACTGCCTTCTCTAGAATTAAGATGTACTGCTGTTATGCTTTCTGCACTATGCGGATTTATTTATCTTAAAAACAGCTCTAGGCACCCATTCAGTGCTCAGAAGCAAAACTCCCTGCATCTCCTCTCCATGTAGAATAACACTGACTTCAACAGCCTGTGCTGGTACCTCTGCTAGAGCCAATTAAGTAAAGAAACCGGTGGCTTCTGCTGCACCACACTTAGAAAATGAAGTCTCACTGCTGTACCTCTTGAAGTTGTGATTAGAAAGGTATACTAATTATTATGACAGTTCTGGGGAAAGTCCCTCTCCCGTTTTCCCTTCAGACGTGAGTCTGATCCTCCTGCTAGAATGGGAGCTCTGGGACTGGGCTAGGAGTAGTAACACCGCAATTCCAGTTTAACTGCACACTTCCTTCTCCAACACGCCGGGCATTTCTTTAAAATTGCCTGCAGACAGCCCGGCAGAAACGCGCCTTTCCGAGACAAATGCTGCTCTGTGCGTGCCATCTACCGAAAACATGTGACAACTGGCTGTGCAAAATGACACCTTGACCTGCTGTGAGGTTATCCCAGGAAAAGCACTGCTTGCAACTCCAGGGTTAATTATACTCATCTCCTCCTGTGTTCACACTGGTTAAATTTAGGAAAAAATCTGTTCAAATCTAGGTTAAAGATGGAGCACATTTCTCACACTGATTGCTCCTGCTGACAAGATCAAGTACAACCAACAGTGAAAAAAATCCCCTGCAAAACCCCCAAAAAAGTAAATAAATGAGCTGGACAATGGCCATTAGGCAGGACACCTCTGTCAGCAGGAGCGGATGCATTTCTAGCAAGTGGAACTTGTACACTCAGCAGAAAGTGTCACAGAAGCAAATCCCATCCCTCCCTCCCACGTCATTTACCTTCTACCTACCATGTCCAATTTGTATCTAGCAGAGATATTTCCTGTGAGTACTTTTTCAAGCCCAGGGACTCACCAAGCTATATTGTTCAGAGTATTATGGGCTCATTGTATAACCCTGCCAATCTCAGTGATCCTCGCCAAATACAATGGATTTTAATAAACCTGTGAACAGAAACTTGGAAAGAGGAAAAATTACAGCTGTGTAATTATGGTATCACTCTGGAATCTAACCTGCCTCTCCCTCTATGCGATTTCAACAGGCTTTCAAAGGAAGAGTATTTGAAAACATGATTAAAGGGGGCTAAATTGTGACCCCCGTTATGTCCCAAAAGGCACATTGAGTATAACAGATTGGCATGGGTTTGAGGCAACAGAAGATTCTGGCTTGGTGTTTCAAACCATTTGCTTTATTCTGCATCTCTTTTAGCACTAGACAACAGGAAACAAAGCTAACCAACTCTGGAAAGCCAAAAGCCAAGCGATGGTGACAGCTGACACACTAAGGTCCTGATTTTCGCTATTTTTCCCCTGAGAATATGAAGGGTAACATGTGACTCTATATCCTTCTGGAAAACAGCAGAGCTTTATTAATCTTGTCATTTTGTGCGCCTCGTTCATATTATGAACGCTCACTTCCCTGTATGTACCTAGGCAATAGTTTTTGTTTTAGAGATGCTTTCAGGCTTGGAAAGAAAAAATCCATGCAGTGCTAGGGACAAAAAATAACCTCTGATCCTGCAGTTCTCGCTTGGGTAAAGCTCCTTGAAGTCAACAGGAGTTCTGCCTCTGTAAGGACTTCAGAATCGACTACAAAGTAGTTAAACCCCCCCACCCCTCCCCTCCGTATTCCTGCAGCACTTCCAAACAGATGGCAGGGAGCAAAGGCAGTGATGATCAAATGTCGACTGGCCACAGTGGTGACGGGCGGCTAGCGAAAAGCCAGTACTGTATTTGCTTTCAACTTTCATTGCTAAGAGGCCAAAAAAACTCCTTTTAGACCTAGTACTATTTGGAGCTATTGCAGCAGCGCGCAAACCCTTCCCCTTCCTTCCATCAGATGTGGTGGAAGGAGCCTCTCTCTCTCTCTGTAATGCCGTTAATTACAAGGCACCGGAACGGGAGCTGTGGTGAAGGGACTGAAGGGCACCTCGGGCTGAGGGAAAAACGCAGCATGCAGCCTTGGCCGGCTCGCCGGCCGCGATGCCCCTGAGTCTGAGCATCCCCCGGACGCGCCGCTGCCTCGGCACCTGTCTCCCGGGGGAAGAGGACACCGGGATTAACCGGCGGCGGCTGGGGGAGCCCCGGGGAAGGGCCGGGGGCTGCGGCCGAGCCCCAGTGCAAGCAGCGGCCCGGGCCCTGCGCCCCCTCCCCAGCCCTACCCCCGGCAGGCGGGCACCGAGCCGCGCACCGGCAGCCGTGGGGAAGAGGCATAAAACATGGATGACAGCGGAAGGAAAGGGGATGAAACGGGGCGAGAGCAGCGCGGTTCTGCGGAGGGGAAGGGAGGTGTGCGCGGCGAAGGTGGTGGTGGTGGTGGTGGTGGTGTACCCCCGCGGCCCCGCTGACCTGCCAGGCTGTTGTAGCAGTCGACCTCGATGGCCTCCACCGCCTGCCGCTGCTCCTCGCTGAGCCCGGCGGCGGCGGCGGCGGGAGGGCGCTGCCCGGCCGGCTCCTGGCTCAGCAGCAGCAGCAGCGCCTTCAGCTCCAGCAAGGCGCGGTGGTACTTGCCGATGGCCTCCCGGAATTTCTTGTCCTTGTAGCACTGCGCCCCTTCGCTCTTGAAATCCAGCGCCCGCCCGATGAGCTCGCCCGGCTCCGCGCTGCCCG
>JAOXNO010000041.1:28609160-28631055 GCA_028565335.1 Limnodromus scolopaceus
CGGGCACCGCCGCCCCCCGCACCGCCCAGCGCCCCGGGCTCCGCTCTTTGCCCTCCGCGCCGGCCCGGCGAGGGGCGACTGCCTGCGCAGCCCCTCTGCTCCCCACACCGGTCATCCCCACACACCCCCTCCCCACCAACCCTCCCGCTCTCCCTCCCACTGGTAGCTGAGTCCCTTCCCCACTTGCACCTTAGGGCCTCACATCCCTGGGATCCCATCTCCCTCTTCTCCTTAACCCTGATTTCCCTTCTCCGTTGCATCTCCCAGATCCCACCAGTGAACCACCCACCACCTACACCTGCTCATGGACCCCTCAACGGTGTTTTGGTATCAGTATTCCACATCGCTGGGCAAACAAGAGCCAGGGAAACAAACCCGCTGTGTCCTCTGCATCAGACAGCCAAAGCGGAGGCCTGGCAACTGCCCTGGCACCAGCCACTTGAGGACTTCGATTTTCCCAAATCAGGTTTTCCCATGTGTTGCTGAAAAATGGGTGGACGCTCACTGATGCCTGGAATGTTGCCTGGTTTGGGGGTATCAGTGGGGAGTGGCTCTCCTCTTGCAGACAAACAGCAGAAGAGTTGCTGTCAGCACCAGACTTTGGTTTGTTAGGCCAAACACCACGTCTGCGTTATGTATTAGAGCAGTTTGATGTATTTTGGGTGCATTGTTGTGCCAAGATACTTTGTAGGTTGTACCTCATGCTTAAAAATTGGATGAAATATATAGTGATGGATGAAAATATAGAAAATATAGTCAAGCTTCTCGCTGCAACCAGGAGGACATTTTAAAATGGAGACTTGAGTTTCTCTTTGAGGTAGGTTCAGCCTAGTGTGACGGCATGTGGTGGTGCAGTGCTGGGCAAACTGGGACAGCTGTGCAGCACAGCTCCATGTAAAGGTACTAATGCAGGTCTGGAATCAGTGCCTGGATAATTCCTTGTTAGCAGGGCTGATAAGTTGGACTTTATGCATCGGTAATAAGAGTCTGCTGCTGCTAGGTTTCTGGACCTTGCCAAGGTTGTGGTCACAATACAGCACAGACATACACCTACCCGCTTGAATCCAAGAGCCAGAGCCTCAAGGAGAAGCAAATAGCATCATACTTGTGATAAAAGTATAATTTTGAAAATACTTGCATGAGAGAAATTAGAGCTAAGACATTCAGCAATGATTACACGGATTTCAAGTGCTTTGATTTCCAGGTGCCCTGCTAGACACATCTTCATAAAATCTTACTTTATGAAAAGGGATGCTCAGCGTTTTCAGGTACTTCAAGCCAAGAATAAGATAAATTACAAATCTTGCTCAAAGTATGTGTGATCTAGAATCTAGGAAATACTGGGGGGGCGGGTGTGATGGTGGTGGGTATTAGTCACAGTAGCTAGAGTGGAATTGATGTGTGGAACCTAAAAATTAAGGAAGAAAAACTCCTGCTGGGTCATTTTTTAATCTGTCTGCTAGTCATAGTGCACGAAGTAAGTTTAAGTAACTTCAGAGGTTTCGTTGTACCATTATTGATTGCTGTTGAGGAGAATTCACAAGGACAATGTATGTCTCCTGTGCTGGAACGCTGACTTTGCCAGAGGAAAGGAGACTGCCACAGAGGTTTAATTCCTTAGATGTGAGCAGCTGCAGAAGCAATCGAAGAAGGAACTGGTTTCTTGGTGGATGGTGCAGCAAAGTGACATTGGGGGTTGGCGTTGCTTCCCTCTTTCAGAGTTTGCCTGAGCCCATGGACATACACAGTATAGGGGGCACCAAGACATGGATGACATTTCCTTCTCTCCCCCTCAATGCGATTTCTTCCTTTGGTTACTGGTCAACAGTGGATGCCTGAAACAAGCTATGTAATGCTGAAGTTTTCTTACAGAAGAGTCTGGCAATGGTCACTGCCAATCTGGGTGTAAATGTGGTCAGAAAAGGTTACAAAATATTGACAAACCTGGGTGCTCCTTGCATGATGAACTATACTGAGTATATCAAACTCTGACTTAGTACTGAATGATGCCTAAGCACCCAAATGAGTTTTCCATCTTGAAGTTCTTCCAGAAATGTCCAAGCTCTCTTCCTGACAGATTGCTGGTGAATACGAAGAGGAATGTCACAACTGTGTAAATCCCGAAATAGACCATAACAGAAGTGTCTGAATGATTGCTGTTTGTTGGCCAACTTAGACTCTGTGTTGATACCAAACAGTATCCCTCAGCTGAGAGCTGGATCCCTCAGCCAGCCGATTTAAAGCTGCCATAAGATTTGTGCAGAATGACTGGTAAAGGTCAGTTTAGCCCATCAGCTCCTTCCTCCTAGAGAGGAGCTAAGTGATGTGTTGCCTTCACTAAAATATTTAGGAAACATCACCGTGTCAGCCATAGGGTTACCACATTGCCTGTTCTTGCAAGGGACTGCTTTTGTTTGTCTCTTTTTCAAGGGGAACGTGGTACTTGAGGGAAAACATGAGAAGCGATCACCTTTCCAAGTCAGAAAAGATTTGTACTTGAGAGATGCCTCACATTTCATTTAACATATGATCTGATGCCCAGATCTAGATTTCAGCAGCCCAGGGCCCACTAGACTCCCCCTACAGCCTTGCAGATGGTCAACACCTCTAATGATATGCAGCTTGAAAACCTGACAGGAACCTGAAAGTATCAGAAAGAGTAGGTTTATATATTATATAGATACATTGGATTGTGAAATAAGGCATGCATTCAGATAAAATGAAGGCAGTGTGCAGTCATTATCTGTATGCCATGAGATGAGGTCATGCTATTGGTCAGTATTAGCTGTCGTGCCTATCTTTTGTCAAACCAGTGAGGGTTTTTGTCCGTAGAAGCAGAACGTGCTTATCTTCCTCATTCTGTAATGGATGGGGCGTTCCTGTCTGTCTGGATGCCCCTAGGTGCTGTGAGTGTCTAAAACTGCCTGGGTGTGCCTGTCTCTCCTCCTCCACACTGAGATTTCCTGAGCACGTTCCAAAAGCGTACACTTGCATTGC
The DNA here is from genome assembly GCA_028565335.1 of Limnodromus scolopaceus. Lineage (NCBI taxonomy): Eukaryota > Metazoa > Chordata > Aves > Charadriiformes > Scolopacidae > Limnodromus > Limnodromus scolopaceus. Next base: position 28,612,158 of record JAOXNO010000041.1, read on the forward strand.
TCAATTATTACTATTATTATTATGCAGCGGTCACATGCTTCATAGGGATATTTTAGGATCTGTGACTCACTAAACCATAATTTCCTGCTCACAGCTTACCTGAAGAAAATTGTCTCTGTGGAGCCCTGTTCGCAGTGGGGAGATGTGTTCTAGGGTGAAACTGTAAATATCGAGAAAGATAGGGGACACATATCTGTGAGGCCTTCAGACCTTCCTCTAGCTGTGATTCTTTGTATCTGCCCAATGGGATGATTAATTTACAGACAGATGTAGGACAGATTCCTCACATTTCAGGACAGTGCTATAAGGAAACTGGAAAGGCTTTTGGGGAGAGCTAAGGAGCCTGGGCTCTGGTGGTGCATTTTTCTAGCTGAATGTGAATTTACTGTAGCATTTATGCTGTTGGGTGAGATTTTTTACAAATTGAAACTTTAATGGCAGCCATGAGGACTCAAGTCCATCTACATTCAAAACCAGATATCAATTTGGAAAGCGGTATAGGCTGTAAGGCCCCAGTCCAGCTCTCCTTGTGCTTTCATTGTTATTGATGGGACTGTTGGCCACATGAGAATTGTTTCATCAAGTCCTTTATGAACAGTTATAGGGGGAAAAAAGAAGCCTCACCCCTTTCCAGATGGGCCAAAACCAGGTGGTGATGAAAATGGTGTCAAGCCCTTGTGAACGAGAGAAGACATCCCTCACTGCCTCCGTTCTCCTGGAAAAAGGAATTACCAAGCTGCAGTGATCTTCCAGCATACACAGCTGCTGCTGCTGCAGTCTGTCACCAGCTTAGTCAATCATCCATTATTTATTTCCAAATCGTATGTACAGCTCTGCACCATAGCCTTTAGTCCACGAACAAGGAAAACAAGGGATAGAGCTTTTGAAAGACCCGAGAAAACAAAAGCAGAGAAGCCCCTGAAGTCCTTTGCTTGGGAGATTTTCTTACGTAGTTATATCCAAGGAAAAGAGGAAAGAGAAGTAAAATCATATGCAACAAGAGGTTGCCTCCTTAGTACAAATTCCTTTGATCTCTTCCATATAATTTGTTGCAGTCAACAATTTCTTTTAGCACAAGAGATGCTTTGTTTACAAGCGTTTGTCAAATACAGCACACTTCACTTGGACAGTATTGTGCATGTGTTTTCTTCCACAGCCTGCGCTGTGTGATCGGTCAGTTGATCCTGCTGGGCTGTTTGATGCCTGCTGATTGCCTGGTTGAGAATGGTTAATCAGGACTACAATGAATTTCCAGGGATAGTATGCAATTAAGAAAGAAACGTTTGCAGGCAAATTAGAGTGTCTCTGTGACAAGCCATTCCTTGGGCATGTATATGAGCAGCGTCTTTGTCACGGAAATGTTTGCTGATAAAGAATATTAAGAGGTAGATGGCTAAACAGAACAGCTGTTCAGAATTAAAATGACTGTTCCAAATTCTGTTTTCAACATACTGGATTCTTTCTTTCTTTTTCATAAAGACGATGGCAAATTGCTAACTAAGAGGCTTAGCCATGGAGGCTAAAGGAGCCAGGATGGGCCAAATCAAAACCATTTATCATCACACTCAGTGTTTCTTTTCCACTTCAATTAAAAATGATTGCTCTGATTTTCAGAACTGGAAGAGAATGTTGCCAACAAAGTTTTAGAAACACTTTTAATCTCTTAAAATCAGTTGTTGATAGCCCTCAGGCTGCAACCATAATCTTTCAAGCGAACTCCAGTGTTCTGGGAAAACTCTTGCTTTTTACTCAGGCTGAACTGAAGAGTGGCGAGGTTGATTCCTCTGTTGCGTGTGAAAAGAGTAGATTTGGGAAAAAAAACACCCACATCTCTCTTATCAGGCAGGTACTGAGAGTTGCAAAGTTGACACTCATATCTTTCAGCCCTCATTTTTCCTCTATCTTATCTACTAGCATCTATGGCTGTCCTAATTCTGAAGGCACATCTACACCAGGCAAAAGAGCATGGTGTGAAGTTTTTGAGTTAGCGGTGACCTAGATCTGACTTAAGAACAATGCTTTTACTGAGACCCTAAGGAAGCAGACCCTTGCTTCAATCGTCCCAGTTACTACTGCCCCAGGGAGACCTGCAGAATCACGTAATGCTATGCCACAGCAGTATGGGCTTGGGTTACTCTGCATCAGCTGCTCAGCCACAACTGACAGGGTGGCTGCTCTGACCTTTCATAAAGGTGAAGACACTCATTTCTGTAGCGCTGAAAGACCGCATATTGTGCAGCATTGGTGGGGAATAAGAGGTTGCGCAGAAGTAGTTACTGCAGGGCTGCTCATATCTGGCATCCTCTTACTGCCCAGGTACGTGGCAGGCAGGTCAAGGTTAGGGAAGATTACTTAACTCCAAGAGGTGGACCAGGTGATGCTTGGTGTTCAGACCTGTACACGAGCGCGGAGGAGGTCACTTGACTTTCAGTCTAATCAGACAGTATGGGAACATAACTGGAAATTGAATTACTGAACATCATAAATAGAATCCTGCAATGTACCTACTCCCCATAAATCTTGAATTGCTGGCACTCAGGAGACAAACCCCATCCAGTGACCACCAGCAGTAAAAGCCAGCCTAGTTTATACATGCACATTAGGACTGTTACCTAGTCTTTATGTCATGCTTACACCTTCAGGATCAAGCTGTGATCACAACTGCACTCCAGGAGCAGTACATATTTATCGTTACTTGCCCATTACCTATGTAACTAACACCAGCACCACTGGGTTGAACTCACGAGTATTGCTGTGACACTCATTCAGCTGCGTTCTTCCATTGTAGCATACAGACACACATCAGACTACCCCTAAGCTTGAAAAAAATGTCTCCCTCTCCCAGTTTTGTGGCTCAATCTCTGTTTATGAGATTAAAAATGAAGCGTGGGAGCAAATGGGGACGCTTGTGCTTCTAATTGCTTGCTTTGTGCGACAGCCAGATCGTGTGAGGCACAGCTATTCCCAACCCCTCTTACAGCTGAACTGCAAGAGGAAAACTGTGAGCGCTAATTTTACAGAGGAAGCAGACCTGCTAGAGAAGCGGCTGCCTTTTTAATATCTGCTCCAGTGACGTGCGAAGGAGTTAAGATCTCACAACGAGCAGAGCTGTCTGGAAAGTTCCTGGTTTGGCAACGTCTTTGAAAACCAGGGCTTACATGAATTGTCTCACACGTGGCATCCGTTTTTATTCTCTTATGTCACGGGGCAATCTTGGCTACGGTGACGATTCAGTGCCTGCCTACTTGGTTGTGCCTGATGGGTACCGAACCCCGGCAGCCTCTGGGAGGGCTCTTGCGGTGCTAGATGTACCTGATGGGCTGGGCTGATGTCAAAAGGAAAGTTTCTACTCTTTTCCTGCCCGGTCTCAAAAGCTCCTGCAAGTTGTAGATGGTGATCAGATGAGTGGCCTCCAAGGAGAAACAGGCTATTTCAGGAAGTGTGGCTGATGATGCAGTAAATGGTACTCTCCCCTAAGAGAGTACTTAACCACTCTGTCGGCAGACTGGCAGGCCCTGCAGCTCAGTTAGCTTTGCTGTCTTCGGAAGAGAGGTGAGATGAAGGTGTTTTACGCCCCTGACCTTTAACACGCCCGTGCTGTTACTGAGTTTGAAGTGTAAGCTGCAGGGCCTGGGTCAAATTTCAGTGTAAATGCATTCCCACTTGTTTTTCCACTTGGATATAGTTATTCTGCTTGCTTTTCTCTCTCTCCTAACGTGCTGAGGGTGCTGCAGTGCACAGCTAAGCAGATGGCTCGCTTCATCCTAGAGACGGATCCATTTCTGAGCACGGAGATTCTTGTATCTAAAGCAGTGCTTGGGTGAAACCATTTGAGTGAAAGCTGCGGTGGGAACTGGAGATCTTTAAGGTCATTTGCCACATGCATGGGAGGTGATCTGCTCACAAGGAAGCAGAAAAAGGGAGGAAAGCTCTGCAAGAGGAATGTTTCTTGCAGCATCCCCAACATTCGTCATCCTGCAGCATGTGGGGTTTTCCTGAGGACATGCAATCCCAGATTTGCCAGAAACAAATTTGTGAGGTCTGGTGAGCGCAAAGCCCCAGGCAGCATGGTCAGAGGGGTTACCATCTGTGCGTGATCCTGGTAGCATCAGGCCTGCAGTTCACATGTGAGTTCTTGGCTTTCTTCTTTTGTTGCCAAAATGGTTCTGTTCCCCATCCAGGCAGCTTTCCAGGGCAGACCTCATCTCCCAGGATGCTGCAGTGATGGAAGGTGGCCAGTACACTGTGGTATCAGTATAACTCTGTGTATACCGGGAGCTTAAGTGAACCGTAAGTGAGGAAACATCATTGCTTCATCTTGCAAAGAGAAGAGACATTCTAATGGACCTTGGTCTATGAAAGCCTTTAAAACTCATTTAAAGGGGCCACGTGATATTGCAAAGGTAAGGTCCCAAGTGTGGGCATGTAGAGATTAGCACTATCACTATTTAATCAAAGCTCACTGAAGATTTCACTGCAGAAGCTTAGTATTTATTTAGTGGTGCCTACAACACACTGTTGCTGCATTGTTATAGTGTTTTAAAAGGTTTTACTTTCCCCATAAGCTGTTGGGTACAGCCTGCGGTAGCAGGATTGCTCTGAGGAGAGTCTGAAGAGCAGCCTTTATGGCCCTACTTGTCTGTGCACAGCTGTCACAATAATTTTTTAGCCCTGAGCAGGAATGTCCTAGCAGCTCAGGAAGGGAAGGCTTCCTGGTATTGAGGAGATTTTGGTTGCTGTCTTGGCTTTTGAGATTTCTCTAGTGTTTTTAGATTTTGCCTTGTTGCTGCCTGCCTTGGGCATTTTCTGTGCCTTTTCTATGATTCACTTCTGCATTTTTTGAGACAGTGAAATGATCCCTGGCCTGGTGGCTTGGCTCCCAAGTATCATTGACAGGCAATATGTGAAGATTTTTGATGAAATGTCCTTTTTGAATGCAAAAATGTAAGTCCTGCATACGTATGTATGTACTTGTACATACACACAAAGGAATTAGAGTCCTTAGCTAAACTGGCAGCAATGGGAATACAATCCAAAGGCCTTGGTTCTTAAAATAATCGGTTGCCATTATAAAGTGTCGTTTTCAGCATTACTCTCTATTTATTTGTGCTATTTCTAGATTAGGGGGCATTGCAAAAGCCGTCTAAAATGTGGGCAATTTTGCTCTGGAGTTGTACAAGTTTGTAGAAGTTGTGTAGTTTCAATGCAGTGCTTACAAATTTCTCAAAACAGAGGGCCACTGTAAGCTATATTCATCATCCTTTTCCCCTACCTTGCACTTTCCTTAGAGGATCAGAGCATGAAATTCATTAAAAAATATAGCACATGTTGTCAGAGAACTGTGGGAACTTGCTGCTTTGAGCTTCTGAAGCAGGGAATTCCTTTGTCTTGGACTGCAGCTATGAGCTTCCTGTCTTGATACATCAATAATGTGTTTCCTCCTTCTTAATGTCTTACTTAAAAGCTTCAGTATATACAATATATAGTGTTTACTAAAAGCAGAGATATAGTCCTAATTAATGTTGGATATAAAGGCTGGAAGTAATTTTTTATTCCAATCCAATGTTTCTTTAAAATACTGTGTGTTTTCAAGGCAGATAGCAGTTAAATACCAGATAGGGAAAGGAGAAAATATGTTTCTGGCAGGGATTTGAAAAATGGAGAATCAGTGGTCTAGAGAGCATTGGTTTCATGCTCCAGAGAAGGAGCAGAACAGGAGCTTTGAAATCAGAAGCAGTGAGAATATGAAAGAATAAAGACGGAGAGGACAAAGGAAAAGATCAAGTAACAGGATGTCGAGGATGAGGAAGAAAATGGAAAATACTACAATAAAATCAGTGCCTTTGCAGTTCAGTGAGGAAGCAATGAACGTTTGAAGATGGAGCTGGGGGCTGGAAAGCCTGTACGAATCAGTATTTCTAGAGCAAGGACAAAGAGAGGCCAGAGCAGCACAGGAATGAGGAAGCAAAGCTCAATGTCAGTGGCAGTGAAAAATCCATCTTGAGGCATAAACAGGCAAAATATGCAAAACCCTTTTGTCTGTCATCACCCTACAGGTAGCTTCTGCTATCCAGATGCTTTTGAGAAGCCAATTTAATCCTGAATTAATTTTAAAAATGGCCTGCCTTTTTTTAGTAATCCCTGTGACAGGAATGGTAAGCAGAATTTGGCTGGGCCCTGACTCACTGTTTTCTTCAGACAGAGCTGTGAAATGCCACACATCGATTGTTTTCCAGATTGTACCAGAGGTGGATTGTAGTCAAGACTCCAAAGGCGTGGATATCTACCAATAAAAAAAGTGGGCACTATTCCCAAATAAGTAACCAAACCTACCGACATGGGCAAAGTAGAGAAAGGTGGTTAAGGAGAAAACTCATTTTCTAAACAGGGACAAAAAGTCATAGGCTTGTTCTGGTCTGGCTAAAGTCAGTGAGACACCCCTTCTACAAAAGATGGATTTGCAAAATTCCTGTTGCATAAATTCAGAGGTCTGTGCATGTACCAGTGAGGTGCGTGAGCCTATGGGACAGACTTTCTGAGAGCCTGTCAGCAAACCTGCCAAATCTACAGTAGATAACAGACTTTGCAGCTCTCTAGGATTTTCTTATGCCCAGGTCAGGTGCAGTGTATGAGGAATAATCTGAAACCAAGCTTTTCTTGCCCTCATTATTCTCATAATTTATATTAACCAAATCTACACTGGCAGAACAGAAGGAAAATGGACAATTTTCCTCTGAACTGAAAATATCTGTATTAATATAGATTTATGAAATTACTCATTGACCAGGCCTCTGTTTGCTTCACTGATTGCATCTCCTGTCAATTACCAACTGATTTCACTATCCAGATTTCATTCAATTCTTAGTCCACTGGTTTTCAATTAAGGACGGTTTGCTCATGAGGGTCAGCATAGAAAAACCTCTCACTGGGCTGTTGCTTTCCTTTATGGAGCTGCACAATTGTTTGACTATTCTCATCACAGTGCTAGGCTTAGAAATACCAGTACTGAAAAATGCAGAGCGGTGAGAGGAATAAGCTATGCTTGACCTTATTAGCAAGATCACTCATTCTGTATTGGGAGGGTTTGGGGATGGCGGGAATGGGGCCAGTCTGCTGGGAGTAATGGGGTATGTCGCAATCGTCCTCCTGTTGTTTATTTGCTAACCCATTTAGTATTTGGTTTAGTTTATTGATGGTTCTTTTTTCTTTGTGTTTAAGGGTTCTTCCTCCAGTAACTCACATATATCTCTTAGGTTTCTAAATATGAAGGCCTCCGCACAAACCACACGGCTTAATCAGATTATTCTTAGCCGATGCCCTCTGTAGGTAGGTACCCATGAGAAGAGGAGACACTGCCACAGACCCATCAGCTGATGACACAGAATGGGTGACCATACGCTCCTGAGCAGCACAGAGCTCTGGAAGCTGCTGCTGTTAGAGACTGACACCTGCGGCATGACAGGGCATTAACCTTTGGGAGTGTGACCCAGGGCAGGTGACAGGGGCCTGAGGTTACAGTCCAACACCTTTGTGCATCGCATCCGAATTACCTTCCCACCTCTCTCTCCCCTGGGTCTCTCCCACTTCTCCCAGCAGACCCAGTCCCTCTGACGTGTCCCGCAGCACCACCTGCTGGGATGGGGATTCTCAGCTGCGCTTAGGGCCAGTATCGGTGTAGGTATGAAGCCACCTTATCAACGTATCATGTGCTTTTAGCATCTTCCTAGAGAGTGAGGGAATGAAGAGGTGACAGGCACAGACAAAGTGCTTCGAAACTTGCTTCAAAGTATTTACCATATGCATTAAGAGTACTTTAAAATTAGGATGGATGCTGAAATGAGATATTTGAGCTGGATTGAGGATACAGGAGTTGATATAGCATCACTTAGTGTCATGCTTATACCACAAATCAGATCATTGTGTAACACACAATCTTCCATAGATTGAAGGCAAGCAGGTCACTCTTACACCACAGCAAATATTTTATGAAAAGGTTGATTTGTGTGGACAGACTGGATAAGCAGCAACAACTTTGTAGCTTCATAGATGATTTTCTTCTGCTGCTTGAGAGGTGATATTCTGACATACCCTTGCACTCATAAATCCAGTATTTATCTGCTCAGCCGACTGAGGTCTCAGGGTTACAGAAATAAGAAAAACAGCTCCTAGAAAGGACTAGATTCTGGATGCCATTGAGGCAAGCTGTTGCATTGAAAACTGGTATGGGAGATGACACAGTATCTGGAAAACAAATGCTGTATATAGTCACTTCCACTCCATCAGCAGTTAAAGGTAATCAGGCTTCAGAAGCGTAGTATTCACAAATGGAAAAGTCAGTGTCTCCTGACCTGAAGGGCCTGAGATCTTTGGGATGAAACTCAAGGATTTACAGTATTTAATGTATTCTATATTTTTCCCATAGGCAGACTGAAAGGCATTTTTAAATGTGATAAATAATGACTATAAAATGTAGGTAGGCATACAAATTTTAACAAATGACAGTCATGCAGAGAGAGAAATGTGTGATGAATACAGCTTTCCACGACCACTTTTGTAAATGTTCAAAGACAGAGGAGATGTTTGATCTGCCATAAAAGCCTCTGGATAAGAAAGTAGAAAACCCATGAGCAATACGAAAATTCAGGCTACAGCTTCTGTATCCTTGATACTCACCTGAGATAGTTTGAAATGACCAGTTATTCTGCTCAGGATGGAGTCCAGGGATTTGTCTGAAGGGCTAGGAAGTCAGAAGCCATAAAATTTTCCTCTCCACTCACCTTTCCCTTTTAGGAAGGAACAACCATCCTGGGTTGCATAGATGGATACTGTGGATGGAAAAGATACTCCAGTCAATGTGGAGCTTAAGTTGGAAGCTTATTGCTTTCGCCACAGCTCTTACAGTGGATTGACAACGGCAAGGAAACTCATTTTCCTCAAATTTCCTTAAATCCATATCTTGTTATAACTTGGAGTAAAAAAAAATAATAAAAAATTAACTTGATTGAAAGATTTGGTAAAGCAGCAGAGACTGAGTAAGGGTTAATGATACATTTTGGGGCTGGTTGAACAAGGCCGTATAGCTTGGTAAGGCTCATGATGTCCTTTGTCACTATGGAACCCAGGCTGATTATGTAAAGGTATTTTCTGCTGGGCAGAAATGCAATTTCTTACAGATGCAATTTTTTTTTGCAGATGCAGTGCTCAGTATGCGAGTTAATCACGTTGCTGCTGATTTGCCCCATAGTGGGGAAGGTCTGTCCTGGAGAAACAGCCCTATTGATGGAGGGTGCTCATCGCCCTGCCTTACCTTCTCTTCCCTCAGACAACAGTCTACACTTCATGGCACTGAATCAAGCTATGAAGGTCAGTCATGTGGTGTATCGCTGATGGTAAATGTTAATTTTTGACAGATTTGTAGGACATCTAGCTTGTCTGTATTCATTTCCTGATGTTCCTATTATCATTATTTATCACTGGATCATGATAGCTTCTGCGTCCCAGTGGAGCCCCACTGTGCTAAGTACTATAGAAACACAGGCCTGGCTTTGCTGTTTTGGCTTCGCTCCAGTAGATCAGCTATATTTGTGTATCTCCTGCCTTGCTATCCTGAATTTTTCCTGTTCAACAAAGGGGATATTTAAAACACTGGGGAGAGGGGAGTGGGTCACAACTACAGCCTCTTTAAGTTTCTGTGAAGTGCCACAGCAAGGCTAATCTCAGTCTGTGATGATGGAGAGATCCAGCACGATGGTCTGATATTTTTCTGATACCCAAAGAATCAGCCTTGCTTCGTTGGGAGTATTCTGAAGCCAAAGATGAGATACTCAAAAGAATTTTGCTGCTCCTGCAGGAGAAAGGATGGATACTCCTGAGAATGAGATTCCTCTGCAAATTGTAATCTGGAACTATTTGAGCAGACTTATGCACCTGTATTAGTTCCCAGAGCCCATGCTGAGCACTGTTTCACTAGTAGTTTCCTACCTTGTAGAGAACCTTGTAGCTTAGAGGCTGCAGGGCAACAAGGTGAATCCTATAATGGTGCTCTCCGCAGCGGCTTCTGAATGAAAAGGAAGAGGAACCCATGCCTTCTCAGCCACACTTGCAGTGACCGAGTAAACCCTCTCTCTGAAAATACCTTGTACAGACTAAGCAGGCAAAACCCCCGTGTGGCTGTTGAGCTGAAAGGCCCCCATAAACTCATGCCACCTGTACCAAACTGGAACTTTCCTCTGCCCAAAAGAGTGTCCAATTACCTTGCAAATAACCTTCAATAAAGCAGTGTTACCCAGCAGAGAAGGAACACTTGGCTATAGCTCATTTTTCACAGGCCCAGCAAATAACACCAAGTTCCCCACCTTAGGTTAGCTCAGGTCGTTAGCGTTAATTCTCTGTCTCTGGGGCTGGGGATGAGGAGCCCTGGCTGTGCAGAGATGGCTAGCCCGGGGTCAGTGCTTGGGTGACTTGTCGGCCTTCACCATTGCATCGTGCGGAGGCATATTAGGTGAGAAGGGACATAGCAGTCAGGATGGAAAGAATGCTTTTGTATCACTACCTGTTGGAAGGAAGCATGTAAAATTCCTGGGAAGGAAGCAGAGGTGTTAGGGTTACCAGGCAACCACCATTAGGAAAAAATAATGTGAAAAGAGAGCAGGGAAGAAGGTCCAGTCAAGGACCTGCCTGGTCAAATATGTGTCTGAGACAGTGATGGAGTGGGCACACTAAGATTTCATAGTAGGTGAGGAAGTCTGTTTTAAGTAGACAGAAAGTGCAGGAAAAAAAAAAAAAGGTATGTGCCTAAATAGAGCAGAGATGAAAATTTTTCACTGAAATGACATAAACCCATTTATTTTAAGGATTATAAGGCATGGGGTTGTTCAAGCAGAAAGGTTACTGGAGGTTTCATTCATGTTATGCCACCGATGCTGCGTCTTGGATTTTGCAGGTCTCTCCAGTCTTGAAACACAGAAATTAAGCGTTTCCTTTCACTTCCTGATCTGGTCAGCCCCCCCACGTTTTGCATCCTCCCACTGGGGAGCAGAGGGCTCACTGCCAAACCAAAGCCCCGCCTTTTAATAGAAAATGCAGTAAACTAGGAAAGCAAATTCCATTCATCAAACTAGAAAGACACTTATTTTATTAAAACCTTCTTGCACATCAGTCAAGTGCCTGACTAAGGGCATAAAAATCAAGGACTTTGCAATTTGACCATAGTAGGGTTTATAACGCACAATAAAATGATGGCATTCAGGGCTTACTGAGAGGTATTCTGCAAATGCCAAGTCTATGGTGTGGTCCGGAGGCTGGAACCATTAGATTCCCAGGCATGCGTAATACAGAGGATGTGTGGGGAAGAGATTGCTTTGCTTTTCTTCCCTTCCCTCTCCCGGGCAAGCCTTGTCTGTCAGCGGGCACTCACTGCCTGCTTGTGGGCAGCGAATGGGGCCGGGGCTCTGCTCCAGGGCCCTGGTCTGCCCTTTGGAAACTGGGTGAAAATAAAACACCAGTTGACTCCCAGTCCAGCAAACAAATGCAGGCGAGTAGAGCCAAGCGGGATGGAGGCCACGCTCCGGGATTATCTTACAGCTCAATCTGACTCTTCCTGGACATCAATCTTCATCTGACCCCTCTTGGGACATGGGGCAGCTTCTGCTTCTCCCGCCAGCCCCCTCTGGGTGATCCAACACCTGCAGATTGGACTTGTTGCGTCCTCCTCTGTCATGGGCTTTTGCGTTGGTAATGCCGATGCAGCAGCAGAGATGCTCAGATCAGAGATGTCTGCAAAAACACAAAAGCCAGCAGCCCCAGCTTCTGTGTGGTGGCTTTAATGCCTGATCACGCACGAGATGACATAGCTGCTGCTTCTTTGCTTGGGAGCTCATGTCACCTCCTGCCTGCAGTTATTAGCAGCCATGTGGCATCCTGACATTTTGTCTTTATTAACTACTTGACAGATAGCCTTTGGGGGTTTGTTGGGAGATTAATTGTTTTCAGGAAGCTTTTAGACTGTTAGCAAGGTTTTGCTTTTTTTTTTTCCCCATCCCTTCAAACAGGTGACTGTAGTAAAGCACCATGAAGCGTGTTAAAATGCTTTGACGATCCCAGGAGCATCGCTCTTCTCACTGTCCCCCAGCTTCTTTGCTCTTTTGCAGCCCAGAGCTGAGAGCAATAAGGGGGGACCCAGTTTTGAAGAGGGCACCAGCTGCAGCCATCGTTGCAGCCACTTTAGCTAGATCTTCCCTGTGGCATTTTTCCAGGAGAAAAAAAAAGAGCACACAAGCCTGGCTATTTTCTTCTATAGTCAATGCGTGTGATTAGCAGTATTTATAAAAGCTGTGCAGAAAACAGCATCTCAGGAAAAGGAAAAGTACAGGCAGATGCACTGAACGAAAGGAGAAATTAACAGACTTTGAAGTCAGCAAAAGTGCCTGATTAAGGATTTAAAAACCAGAATTTTGCAATTTGGCCGTACTATGGGTTTCTAAAGCACTATTCAGTGATGGCTTTTGAGGCCTACTGGAAGCTATTCTGTAAATGATTGCATGTGTAGTGCCATCTGAAGGTACTGGTAATGTTGTCATTGTTTCCAGGGTGGAAAGAAGGAAACTTCACCAGCAAAAATGTTAACACAAAATAAGGGGGAATGAACTCATAGCATCCCACTCAAACCTTTGCCCCCTTTAAAATTTTGTGATTTCAGCATTTTCCTTGCATTTCCCATTGATTTTTTGTCACTGGTTTGTTCATTTTTTGATGTCTTTCCCCCAAACCAGAAGATAAGCATTTAAATGAACATTTTCCCATTCCTGTTTACTATAAAACTGTAGCAAATCACTCATTTCGTAAGTAATTCAAGCCCAGAAATTTTGCATTAGCATAGGAATATAAATGTCCCTTGCGGTTCACTGCAGAACTAGATTTGCCCGGAACACTGAATGGGACTTGGAGCTTGCTATTATTAAACTGCGAGTTCAAACGCAGGTTGGCAGAATCCAAGGCTCTGTGATGATCTCCGTGTTCAGCAGCCTCTAACATGTTTTTGAAACTGCCCAGGGTATAATGACAAGGATACATGCACAGTGCTCTTCACCTGATGGCGTATAGCTAGTGTATTTGTTCCATCTCCGTGGACTGCTAGAGATGTGCACAGGGATGATTTTCCTCCCATTTGTAGACGTAGTCCTCTCAATTTAGCTGTGTTTATTTGAGGCTATAAAGGAGTCCTTGCTAATGTCCCCACTGTACCCATAATGTGACTGGAGTGCTCAGCTCTACCATTCCTGCATCCACTGGAGAAAACAAACACTGTAAATTAGGAGCTTTCTTTTGGGATATGCACGTGTAATGCCCATCAGAGGGTGGCACAGTAGGATGAGATTCCTCATTAACTCTGATCAGAACAATACATAAAAATAATTCCACTGGGTGGAGGGTGACACTAAGTGACATCCAAACACTGGGGCATGAAAAGGTGCAGGTTTTTATCCGCGTATTTTATGCGTTTTTAAAACACACAAATGGTATGAATATATCTAAATATTCATCGCTTAAGGTGACATTAAAAGCAGTGGGCACAAATTCCTCTTTTTATGTTATAGCTTTTGTTAGCTCTTCGTCTGTAATCCACACCTCCTGCTAATGAGGACAGAACCGCAATACTCATTAAGTCTCTGCCTTTAGAGGAAGCCGAGTGAAAAAAGCCCTCGACTTTTATGCTGCAGTAGAAGGTGAATATGTTACCAGATGAACAATTCTTTCCAGCAGTGCTTCGGGTAGTCTCACCGTGTAATTGAAGATTTATTGTGAGCCATCAAGCCCCATTATTTCCCATCCAGGAGTCTTTGCTTTTCAGCCCCTCACTCACCCGAAGACATACTTGCTGAGGAGGGGTGCAGAGTCAGCAGGAAAGATGGACAACGTGAATAATTTAAATGGAGGTTGAGTTCCCATTTGCTACTGAAGAAAAATGATTTGCACAGATATAGAACATGACAGGCCATCAGAGATGCTCCAAAAGGGCAGCTGTTATGTCTTATGGCATTTCTGTTCCCCAGGAGTGCACGATGGGGATATTTAAATATTTGGTTTCAAATGGCAACCTATCATAGTATTATTTGGAAGTGCTCTACTGCGGGTAAGGCTGGAGAAGTGTGTTTGGCAAAGGCAGAAACTGCTAACAAGTAGCAGTTAACTAACAAATGGGGATCTGCAGTGTGTGCACATGTGAATTATCTGGTGGAAAGGTATGTTATACAGAATATTATCAAGTAGCAAAGACAAGCATTCAGAAATAAGAAAATTGAAAAATTAAGGTTAGCTTTGATTTTTAATGTAGATGTGCCATTAAAGACTATCAGGTGCCATTTTTCATGGCTTTCTTCGGTACTCAGCATTAAAAATGGATGGTGCTCACCTGTTCAGTACTTTGTTTTCTTCTGCTGTTCAATCTTGTTTATTTATTTTTTGCACACTAAGCAAATCCTGTTTTGAAGCAGGAGTTGTTATTTTCCTTATGACACTACCCACCGTCATTATATTTTTGCAGATATCAGATTTATTTTCACAAACCACTCTGAGTTAAGGAACTTATTATCACCCCCTTTTTGAGGCACAGAGATTACAAAAAATTTATTTTGGGTGCTTAATCTGAGGGGGATTTCAGAGAGCTCAATTTCTCGGAGTACAGAGAATCATAAAACACACAAAGCATGGCCACCTAACTCCATTTGCAGCGAGGGCTCAGCACATCTATAGATCAGATCCCTGGTGTCAGTCTGCAATGAATGAGGGACTGAAATTACTGGGCAGTTGTGAAACCCTGTTAGGTTGAAAAAACTTCACTAATACAATGTATATTTATATCACTGTCAAGAATTACAGTCCAATTCTCCAAAGCAGCATTCTCCTGCCTCAACTATTTGATCTTGTCACTTTCTGTAACCTTCACTTGATACCTTGACATGTTTTAATATCTGAAACACGTGAAGCAAGTGCTCTGCAGGCAGCTCTCCTTCACAGGAAACAAACCCAGTGTATCTGCGAGCCGTACACTGGCTCTCACGTATTGAACGGGACGGGATTCCTGGAGGGAAAAAAAAAGAAGAGTATGTGGTTATGCAATTAAAGTCCGTCTCCTAATGCATCGGTACAAGAGGTCGGAATGAAGAGCAAATAAGCAGTGTCAGCTCTGGTTTGTCCTAACTTTTATGTTTGCTCTCATACAATAATTATGTCCCTTTCCTGTACTTGATATTCACTGTGCATGTCTCTCTAACAGAAGAGGAAGAAATTCCATCACCAGTTACCACCCGGACATGCCATCAGCGAGGTGATAACCTCCAGGCTCTCTTCACAGCCCCTGCTCTCCCAGCGAGGGTATGGCTGACCTTGGCAGCCCCCAACAAGGGCTCGGGTGAGACAGGCGTATGGAGCTGCACCAGCGGGACATGGAGGTATTGGGAGCTCCGTACAGCAGGTTGGGGGATTGCGGTTGTCAGTCTAGATAAAAAGGTTTTAAATCTTCAGTGTTTATATTTTCTTACACCCACTGAATGTTGTTCTTCACCCTGTAAATGACCGGTGATACCACTTAATCAAAATACCAAGAACCAAACCTCAGGACAGCGTTCTGATGGTGTGATCTCAACCAGCCCGTATCACTCCCACGTCATCTAAGTCAGGGCAGCCCCAGCTGGCTCCACCAAGATGGGGGCGATGCTCAGCAGGAACCTGCAGCCCCTGTCTCTTTCACTTTGAAAGTGACTGGCAGCTACCAGAGGGCCAAGAGAAGATGAAAACAATCTCCGTTTTGGAACCAACAGCTCAGAATTAGTGTTAAAAAATGCATTTAGCTTTCATCATTAGTGCCACCGTTCTGGTTATGCAGCACTCGTGGGTGACGAGTACAGGTCACCTGGCGGTTGTGGTGGGAGGCTGGGGCAGCACAACCCTTGGTTCCCTGGCCAGTGGCTTCGTGTTGGGACAAGGGACATTCTCCCACCCCATCCCATGGCAGGGCTGGTCCAGGACCGCCTTCGCCCCGCCTGGCCCCGCCCCTCCCCTGGAGGCCCCGCCCCGTCCCGCCCGCCGGGGCTGGCGGCGCTCTGGTCTCCCGTCTCTCTTGCCGGCGCCGCTCTACCCCGCTTCCGCTTCTCGCCGCATCCCCCGTCGGGCCTCCGGGCGGAAGTGCGCGACGCGGCCATGGCGGCTGTGGATATCCGAGGTAGGGCCGGTCCGGTCCGGTCGTGGGCGCTCGGGGTTCCCCACTGGCGGCCCGGGCAGCTCCAGGCTTTTGGGGGGAGGCCGCCTCCGTGTCCGGCTGGGCGGGCGCGAAGGGGTCAGCTCCACCCATGAGGGGGGGCGGCGGGCTGGGCTGGAGGAGGGGGTCGGTCTAATGGCCATCGTCTTGGCTGGAGGTGGCTGTGCTAATAGCGGTCGCTCCAGGGAGCGACCCAAGTAGCTGGACGATGAGGTGTGGCTAAAGGTGGGAGGATTATAGAGATGCTTCCTTTATTAGTGCTCTGAAGGGGGAATGGTACCGCTTGGAGTACTGTGTCCAGCTCTGGGTGTCCCTGTTCAAGAAGGACAGGGAACTGCTGGAGAGGGTACAGCAGAGAGTAGCAAAGATGATGAGGGGCCTGGAGCATATCATGAGGAAAGGCTGAGGGACTTGGGTCTTTTTAGTCTGGAGAAGACAAGACTGAGGGGGGGATCTGATCAATGCCTATAAATACTTAAAGGGAGGGTGTCAAGAGGATGGGACCAGTCTTTTTTCAGTGGTGCCTAGGGATAGGACAAGAGGAAATGAGCACAAATTTGAATATAAGACGTTCCACCCAAACATGAGGAGGAACTTCTTTACTTTGAGGGTGGCAGAGCATTGGAATGGGCTGCCCAGGGAGGTGGTGGAGTCTCCTTCTTTGGAGATACTCAAAACCCGCCTGAACACGTTCCTATGCAACCTGCTCTAGGTGGACCTGCTTTGGCAGGGGGGTTGGACTAGATGATCTCCAGAGGTCCCTTCCAACCCCATGTGATTCTGTGATTCTAAGTTTGTATGTCTTTGAAAACTCTGTACAAGAGAGTTCCATAGCATTGTTAATGCAGCTTTGTCATGAGAAAGAAACTGGGAAGAAAAACTGTTCAAAAATCAGTTTTCTTGGACATGACACAGGCTGGTAGTGTGTGTTCAGAGCCACCTGCGAAAACCAAACCTCCCTTTTGGTACGTCACTGCCTTTTCACGTGGAATATGGAGGTCCTGGGGTGAGATGGTAACATAAGGGAACAGCTTATGTTAAAGAGCTTAAAGAGTCAGCTTAAAGAGAATTCTAGCTCTGAACTGTGGAGGAAAGTGGGAGACACTGGCACGTGTGGGATTTGCATGAGACCGAAGCAGTGAGTTGGGCTGGTAATCTCTACAGTGCTTTGGGTGGATGTGGTGAGGCAGGCCAGGTGTTAGAGAAGCCAGAAAGAAACCTGCAGTAACTGAGAACAAGAAAGGTTTGAGTGAGAATTCAGGGATATGAATAGAAAGAGAGAATGTTTTGAAGAAGAAGGGGTGATACTTGAATGCAGTATTAAAGAAGGTTTACATTGTAAACAAAATATAGGTCAAATTACTGTGAAGAGTTTGAACTTTGAGAGAGGAAGAGGGGGTTGATACGGCATGAGAAACTGTTTTTCTCTGTAAAAGTATCTGAGTGGAATCAGATTTCAGCCTGTGTGGTAGAGTCCCAAAGAATGGCCAAGAACAGGTATTTAGGGGAAGCTCATGAGGGGTTAATTTTGATAATGCCACAGAAGTTTTCTCCTCTTTTTTTCTTCTAATTCTTACTTTATGATGTCTGTGATCCTGTTTAGTTTTCTGCCTGCCTTGTTTCAGATCACAGCGAGGAGCTGTGTGGACAGTTAATGGCAGGGTGCTGTATTAAGTTATTAGTTGGTGTGAGAACTTATGACTTAATCCAGATCATTTAAGCTCCCTGCAAATCTTGTATCCAATATGGCTCAATATATTCAGTTGATTTTGAAGCATGCTTCTATTTTTAAGCTATCAAACTATTTTACTGTTCCTCTTGGTTTGCCAAAGCCTAGTGTTGGGCTATACAGCTGGCAAGGCCAGGTACAGCGCACTGTGTGAAGTGCTGTCCTCTTGTTTTTTGCCATGGTTTGCTGGCTTGTCTCCCAAATGGTCTTGACATTCATGGCAGACTGGCGGTATTGTCATAAGCATTTTACTTTTGCATTTGTGATAAAAATTCCGCAAAGTATGCTTTGAACAAGATATCCTGTTTTTGAAAGGAGCAGGGAAGCAGGAACACCATCCTTTCTTTCTCATACCCCAAATAAACAGAAGTGCTCCCTTAGTGGGCATAAGTAGCATGTTGGGTTCATGGTTGGTTTTGTTCCTCCTCCCCTTTTTTCCAAGAATAGCTTAAGAGAACAGTCTTGATAGTTATAAAGGCAATTATAAATATTGGCACTAAGCAGCTATGGACAATTGAGCCTTCTGCCCAACTTTATAATCCGTTTTACGATACATTTATCAGTCTTTATAGAGCATTGTAGCTGTGTATATATATATATATATATATATATGAAGCTTGCTTGATATTCTTTATGAGAGATGTAGTTACTGTTAATCATACAAGCAAGAAAAGCTTGTATTTGAAATGTAAAATGGCAAGAATGCATGTTGGGCAGGAAAGCTTGTCTTTTGGTTTTGAAAGGCATTTAGGATAATCAGTGCTACCACAACTTAAGTGCTTAATAATGGATAGTCAGTGCTGCGTTCCTGAGATTTCCTTTTTTATAGCAAGGACAGAGAATAGTGTATGTGAAATAATATTAATGTCTCTAGACGTCCCGTCCCCTGTCTCTCCCCAGCCCCACCCCGCCCC
>JAOXNO010000041.1:28631155-28649969 GCA_028565335.1 Limnodromus scolopaceus
TAGTTCTGTGCAATAATTAGGCTGGCAATTCTGAGATTAGCAAGGCAAAATTATTTATGCATGACTGTTTATGCTGCATTTTTCCTGGTTTGCTGGGCAGCTAGTATTACTTTATTAACTGTTCCTCAGAAAAGCTGCTCATAGTATATTGGGTGACATTTTTGGAACTGATCCAGTCATCCTTGAGCGTGCAGAGTTGTCACAGAAGTAAAATATTCACAGTGGAATGATGAGTGGGAGTTCTGGGTATGTATATAATGCGCAAATGTAAGGGAATTGTTCAGTTCTTCATTCATTCTTCAGTGACATCCCATCACTTACATTTTTTGATTCTAAACAATGCATGTGCATGCCTTTGTTTTCTGCTTTCTTGTGTCTTGAAAATTGTATTTCCTGCTGCTATCGTTTAAAATGGATGAATTTCAGGGGGCTCTTCCAGGTGCCTCATGGATATTCAACGTTAGCAGATTTATTCACTGTGGAAGCAATTCTTGACACTGGTTTCTATGATCCGCTTGAGGAACGTAATTTTGCTGCAGCTTGATAATAAAATCCAGGGATTTTAATTCAGATGTCCCTCAAATCTGTAGAAACTTAGCTGGCATATAATGATTTGCAGATTATACGAGTATATTTCATTTTAAAAACTTGCTTTTTCATATAATTGTTAATACTCTGTAGTGAGATTTCTGTAATATCCACTGAGTTATGAAGTAAGTAGTTTGCTGCAGGCAATTTGGCAGATTAATTGTAGAAGTCAGGAATAGAATCTCTTGTTCACGAGTACTGGGAAACATCTGCCCAAATACAGTATCTTTATGTCTGCTGTTTTGAGGTTTGTTTTTTTTTATTTTATTATAGATTTCACCCACATCAAAAATAATATTCTTTGAAACATAACAGTATCAGCTGCTGTAATATCATAATGCTATGCATTTTAATAACACAACATCTTAGAAATATTGCCAGTGCTACTTACTTGCCAGAGACCTAGCTTTCAAAAGGAGCCATGCTTTAGCTTGCCTTTCTACTCAGTGAATGCTGTGGTTCATAAAATAAATTGTATATAATACTACTGAGTAGGTGTACTATGATAATATCATATACATCATCAGAGCTAATTAACTCCCACTAACAGAGCACACACACGTGTGCACACGGACTCTGTTCACATTCTTGAGATATACAGGTATGCCAGCAGCTACTGGTCAAGGAGAGAAAAATGCAATAATAAAAAAGGCTGTATTTCTATTTTGTACCTACAACAGAACTGCAGAAGGTTAAAGGATATCAATTATTATTTGAACTCTCTGAAACACATTTTTAATTAGAACTGGTTTGTGTGAGGCTGTGTTCCACCTACTTCCCCTGCTATAATCATTAACTGGTGGCTTTTAATTTACTCCTGGAGGTATTTGTAGTGTTTCTGGCTTCTTTGGTACTCAGTGTAGCTTTCTCTTCCCAGATAATCTCTTGGGAATTTCCTGGGTTGACAGCTCCTGGATTCCAATATTAAACAATGGGAGTGTGTTGGACTATTTCTCGGAGCGAAGTAACCCGTTCTATGACCGAACATGTAACAATGAAGTTGTCAAAATGCAGCGGATGACCTTGGACCATTTGAAGTAAGTTGTAATTTGGAATTGTTTCCTGTGCAGTGCCCTTTGTCCCTCCATCCAGAGGCTTTGATGGTTGAATGGAAGCATGCTGGAAACCTCCTGTTCTCTGCTTTTTAGTCCAACTGTTTGCCAGAGAGCCTAGTTTTTTCTTTTGCTGTTTGGATGTCTTCTACTTCCTCTTATGCCATTTCAAGGAGGTGTTAAGGATGAAGGATTCTATTATGTTCTGAGATTCCAGTAAGTCACGTTTTAGATACTTGTCTCGATTAGAAAAGCTGCCTTCTCTCATCCTCCCAGCTCAACAGAACCCGAGTACTGGTAATGGAGTTAAATGTTTTTCTCTGGTGAATAGGGTTTATGTTAGGGGGTACTTTGAGTTCATAAATAGTTTGTGTTTCCATATCCCACTGGCTATGTGCCATAATCAGTACATAATTCCTCCAAAGAGCTGGCTTTTTAGTACAGATAATAAAAGGATGAGTGTTGTAAATAAACTGATCACAGATGGTTGTGTAATGAGATTGCAGCATGTGCAAGTTAACTTTCTTTGCAGTTCCCCATCTGCTACACTGAGCACAAGTGAGATGTTTGAGAACTATTTAAAGGCTCCACAGTATGACAGGGAGTGTGCAAGCTGAGCTTAAAGTTCACTGGTAAAGTCACTTGTACTCAGATGTGGTTGCAGAGAGGCTTTCTCATCAGACACCCTGATGATCACATCATACGCTGGTCTTTTGTTTTTGTGTTTATATGATATCTTTGTGATGATAGATTGTTACCTTTCTTGCTATTTGTTTGCTAACATGTTCTACTTAGATGTTGTGTCAGGTTGGTGTAACTCCCTTTGAATACACTGCTAGGTTTTTTTAGCCAGTTCAGGAAATTCTATGCCTTTATTTACTGCACATTATATGGAAGAGCTTCTAAAGCATCAGAACTTCATCCCTCTACTTTGAGGCCCTTTGGTAGCTCTTTACATCCTATGGATTTCACTTTGAGGAAGATACTTATCCTGGTTGCTTCATTTTCAGCCAGATGGTTGGTGTGGAGTACATCCTTCTTCATGCTCAGGAGCCCATTCTCTTCATTATCCGAAAGCAGCAAAGGCAGTCTCCAACACAAGGTAAGGTCACTCAGTCCTTGTCACTGTTGAGAAGACCAATCAGTTACTTGCTTTTTTCTGTTCCTAATTTGTGTTTAAGCACTTCTGATTCCCTTTTTCTCCCTTTACCTAAATAAAAGGGTATGAGGCCTTGTGGTCGGGTGGAGATACTTTGTCTTGCAGAGTGACCTCTAATGTGCTTATAGCAGGGATTGCCATCTTGTGGTGAAATGTGAAGAGTGCAATGAGAAACAGCTGCCCTGTGGTAGCATTCATGCCATGTCGTATTTATCTGTTAGGCTATGCAAGCATTTTCATTTTAATTATTTGGATATAAGGCTAACGATACCCTTGCTTGGGGCCAGTGAGCTTAGTTTAATTAGAGCCAATCATCTGAAGTGGCTAGTATGTGATTTATTTATTAATTTTGGAGAACCATGATTTGCATTAGTTAGGGAGAGGGATCATTCATATTTCTGTTTCTGTCACGTCACTCTTATTCTGCACTATTTCCACCTTCAACTGTGGATTGGTTGTACTGCTGAATCTTGTCAGTAGAAGAGTAGAAGATTATGACCCGTGTGAAAAATAACTATGAGATACTGCAATTGCTTGTTGTTTTGGTTATTCCTGTGAGAACTGAGTATTTTGGAATGGTGGGGGAATCTTGAAGCAACAGCACCACTCGTTTTTACAGTGTCATGATGACCTTTCAAAGTTTTAAATGAAATATGCAACCGGCTTCATTATTTCTTTTTAACCTTAAATTTGTTTGTGTGTGTTTAATTAAAAAAGTAACCACATTTCAATAGTTATTGGACTGTCTTCTGTGTTTACTGCATGTCTACGTAAAATAATTTTGGTTATTTCAGAATAAGCTTTACGGAAAACAAAGGCAGGGTTAATGCTAGTTATTAACGTGTTGGTTTTTTTAGTGACTTAGGCTCTGTATATGCATTTTGGTCTTATACAAGACTTTGCCTTTTCTAGCAATACTTCTTATTTGGTTGTATCAGGTAATGGTCTCCATATATTGCAGTTCCATAATGAAAAAGAACATAATGTGATTCTTTCTTTAATAGATTTTTTGAGTTGTTTCTTTAATAAAGGGTTTGAATCTAGCTTTCAAAAGGTGAGTGTGAAAATATCATGCAGCTCTTAATTTGCTGGTTTGACATTTCTTAAATCAAGGGTAGTATTGAGCCTTCCACAATATGTGTGTTCCGACTCTTGCTGTAATGCAAATGTGTGTTTGGTGGACCTGAACTGGGACTTGTTTGGTGACATTTTTCCCATTGTGACTGTACAGTTTGTGCTCGGTACCCTGATTGAGTTGTGTAGTTCCCTAGCTCAAATGTTACCCGTGTGTTTCATTTTATCACGGTACCAATATTTGTGTATTTGAGACACGAGAATGGGGATAGAAAACTAAAATTTAATGAGTTCACAGCTAGTGTTGAGTACTCGGGTAGAACTGCTGCAGGCCTGTCACAGCCTTCTGTGTGACTTTTTAAAAAAAGTGTATTTATATTTTAAATTATTTAAGCCCAGTTTTTGCCTATTGGGAAAAATGTTTAGATCAATGATTAGGGAGATTTACCTGTCTAGAAAAGTAGCGGTGAGACAGTAAAGCTGCTGTTCTCTGTCCTGCTTCAATTCTAAGAAAATATTGAGAATCCTCTTTCTTTTGAGGGGAAGTGGGTACTGGCTGCAATATGCATCCAGCTTTCTTGGTCTGTTAATTTAGGCAGGTATCCAAGCTGCATAAATTGCAAGTACTGGTTGAGTAGGGTCTGTTCAGTACAAAAGGTTCAGACAGAATGTGTTAATACAGATGGAGGAACTGGAACAAATGTGTGTGCAGGTAAGATACTCAGGAATGTGAAGCTGGTAGCACTGCTAGAATGTTTGGCAGGGTATTATGGAGGCAATTGTGATGTTCATTAGCGCTGCAGTGCAGGGGAACAGCAATTTGTGATCGGCCAGTAGAGGTTACAAATCTGACTTAGCGAATGCCTTTGGAAGGCAGTCTTTTTTTTGGCAGAATGTTATGAATTTGGAAGGCATGCTCTGCATGTGCTTAGCTACCATTGGGTCTGAGAATTCTAGGTAAGAGGACTGTACAAGTTGGAGAAAGCTCAGCCAGAAGAATGAGACCTTACGTTGTTGTGGGTTTCTACTGGTAGCAAAGGCGAGTGGAACTATGTCCAATGCGGTCCATTTGACTGCTGTTACATAGCTCTGAAAACCCCATCTCCTGCAAGGTCAGCTATTTGTTCGGACAGGACTTTTAAGCTAATGCTTTTCTATCTGTAAAGCAGACCCGGTTCTTTTTTCCTCTTAACAGTCTGCGGCTAAGGTGCAAATAAAGTACCTTGAAGGAAAAAGTTAAAAAGAGAAAATCTGGTGATGAGATGAATATTGCAATTTCTGTTGTTACTATAGAAATTCAGCAATAAATACACAGTCTTCAGCCAGAGTTTTAAATTGATCCTGCTTTTTCTTTTTTCTCCCCACAGTTATTCCATTGGCTGACTACTATATTATTGCTGGAGTGATTTATCAGGCACCTGACTTAGGGTCTGTCATTAACTCCAGAGTTGTAAGTGTTCTGTGCATTTGATGTATACCAGTTTGCATCTGATTTTACTTCTGGTTGTTCCCCAGGCTCTTTAAATGCCTCCTTCACTGTTTTGAGGAAAGATCTTGTGTAGTATACAGTAACTTAAAACAAACCCCACTGGTTAGTATGGTGTGCATTCCACGAGGAAGTGAAAGATCCTGGGAGAGTGCAATATGGTCCAAAAAGTAGGATCCGTTGTTTAAGGATGAATAATCAGAGTAACTGAAGCTACACAATTAGCGGAACAGCATGAGGTTCAAATAATCAAAAGAAAAATTAAATGACAAATCCATGTGAAATAGTAATTAAATATGTATTCAGTGAAGCTTGCTTTGGAATGTTAATGTTAAGGTAATGTAATATTTCTCTTTAAATGAGGTTTATGATTTTTAAGTTGATGTATTACTTCTTTTTAAATAGTATACTCAGGTTTGTTTTGATTTCTTCTGTTCCAGTAAACTACTGCTTTTGTAAATTTTTTCCCTGTCATTTTAGAAAAGCACTTCAGAAAAGGGCTTGTAAGAGCCTGTTAAAGAGATTACATTCTTGGTCCAAAAATAGATGTCCCAAGTTCCCTTCCGAGAAGAAAAATGAATATTGAATACTAGTTTTAAAATCGCTGCTTTCAAAAATTTATACTGGACTTTCTCCTTAAATTCTGAACGCTGCCTTGTGTTCTTGTCCCGAAAGCTCACTGCAGTTCATGGAATTCAGTCTGCCTTTGAAGAAGCAATGTCCTACTGTCGGTATCACCCATCCAAGGGCTACTGGTGGCATTTCAAAGATCAAGAAGAACGAGGTATGATTCCTAGTTGCTCCTGCATACTTTTGGAGAGTAAAGGTAATGTAGGCAAAAGCTTGAGGCAATGCACAGTGGTGGTGTACAGGTGAGGTTGAGTGTCTGTCTGTCGAAGGGTAGGTTAGTGCTCCCTGTCGGTTGGAGGAATTTTGCTCTTCTGTGCTGGTTGGGATGAACATCGAGGCATAGGTGGGAGATGACAATAGTGAGCTGTGTGTCAACAAAGTGAGCAACTGTTCAGCACACTGGAGACCAAAGTACATTTTCAGAAGCCACACCAGATTGTCCTTGATCTCTCTTCCACAAAAAATCCGACCCTGATGTCAAAGGGAAATGTAGGTGAAGTTTAGAGGAGAGAGGAATGCCATCTTGTTATACAACAAAGAGCTGCTAAGAGAATAGAACTTTTAATAGGGCTTTCTCTTACTTTTCTTTGACTTGCAGAGAAAGCTAAACCAAAAGCCAAGAAGAAAGAAGAACCAAGTTCTATTTTCCAAAGGCAACGGGTAGATGCTTTGCTCTTAGACCTGAGACAAAAGTTTCCACCCAAATTTGTTCAGGTATGACACATACAAGCTTGTAAGTATTACTGTAACTTACTTAGAACTTAAGGCACTCATAAGTACTTGAACAACTGAAACTGAATGGGAATTTTCTGCAATGCTAACATGGATTCGATAATAAATTTGAAATGGAAGGCTCTGATTGGAGTGTAGGATTCCCCTTTGTAGGAGTCATTAAGACGTTGGCAAAACTATGAGGGAGAAGTTTATTATACAAATTCCTTATGTAATCACAGAGGGTCTGTTCTTGACAGCTATCAGATTTTGCTGCTGCTTCCAGTTTCCTGCTTTGTGCGCTCAGTCAAGCCACCACAGCTGTTTTGTTTTAGTTACTCTATTGTTCTGGAAGCTCATTAATTCACATGGAAATTCTTGGCATTCTGTGAAGTTGTTGTCATTACCTCTAATCGTCTCTAGTAGCCATTTTTTCCACCAGGTCTTCTGCTTGGGAGAAAAGGAAATGATGTTTACAGCATCTCACAAAACTGTTTACTCCTCAGATCTGGGAAAGACTGGCTAACCCCGTATTTTTTGCTGTAATGCTTTTCAGTTGTCAGAGGAAAAACTGGATGTTATAAAATGTTAATTTTATTTAAATTTTTTTATTTATTTAATTTTTTAAATTTTTTTTTAAAAAAAATTTAAATTTATTTAAATTTTGTTTAAAGAGTATTTAGTGATCTCTTTTGCCCTCAACTGTTATGTATAAAGGTGCATTGCTTGGTTTGTATTCCTAAGTGAATAGCAGGAAGGGTTAAGAATTATGACTTTGGTTCTACTGATGTGTTATTTTCATTTTTCTTCCTCCTCTACAGCAAAAGCCTGGAGAAAAGCCTGTCCCAGGTAAAACTCTAATATTCTCACAAAACTTAAAAAATAGGCTTTACGTAGCAGTGTCTTCCAGTTGCCATTTAAGCCCCTTGCTGCTGCTACTGAGGTGGTTAGGAATTCTGGCATTGCCTAATTGTGCAAAGTACTAGGTGAGAGCTCTCTGTGGCAGCCAGAGTGAAATTGAAAAAAGCGTCTGTTTTACTCTTGCCCTTTCTGTCTGTAGAACTGTATTGCCTGAAGGTTGCCAGAAGGTCCAAAAGTAGGAAATGGTCTTTGAAAGCCGGAGGAGGGTAAAAGGGTTAATGAGGGAACAGTGTAGTCAGTCCAGCATCGTAGTGACGTTTGCATGGTGCTACAAGCTCAAGAAAGCATGTGAAGGCTTTGAGGTGATCGTAAGCAACCTTGAAACAGGAACAGCATGAACTGTATCTCTTCAATCTATGCCACTTTTTTGCCTGTATAGGTTTCGAATTTAGTCCCTGGTTATTCTTTTACCTTTGAAATTAATTTCGCCCCTTTGACATCAACAATTTTTTTTTTTAAGTACTCTGAACAGTATTTTAGGAATAAGAATTGGAGGCTTAACTTTCTTTTGCTGTTATTTCTTAAGTGGATCAAATCAAGAAGGAACCAGAACCAGTCCCTGAAGCTGTCAAGCCAGAGGAAAAAGAGACTGCAAAGAATGCTCAACAGAGCGCTGGTACTAAAGGACCACCTGAAAAACGGACGAGACTCCAGTGAATGGAGTTGTTGTTACACATCTGGATTAGTCAGTATGTGGAAAACAGGAGATTTTTGCTCCCTTTTTTTCTATATTTAAGTTCTTCAGCTAAGACTGACAATTCAGGGACTGAAGTCCCTGTAACAGCTTTTTCTGTAGAAACCTGTCATGCAAATGTTAATGTCAGGACATTAGCTGCCTCAAAAAAGGTGTTTTCAGTCTTCATCTTATTGTGAATGTTGGGTTCTGGGAATGGTTTTTACGTGGACATATTTTGCAGCCTCCTGAAATCTTTGCAAACTGTTGCATCCCCTGTGTCTAGGTTTCCTATGTAAAAAGAAAATCTTTTATATAAAAAAAAACCTGAATTCTTGGCAAATAAAACTCCTGGCTGCTGCAATACCTTTCTTAAATGCTTAATTTGTTAGTAGCAGATAAGCCATATGTGTTGGCAACATTTTTTTGGTTGGATATCAGAATATATTGTGTGCTATTTTGAAGAAGAAAAGTTCATCTAAAGGATTTAAGCTGCCTGCTATAAATTGCTGTGCCTTTAATATACTTGGGGTACAGATAAATGATTTGATAACTGGAGGCTCAAATCCATGCAATTAGGTGTCAGACTGCTTTCAGACTCTAGATGTTCTTGGGCACTCATTTTACTTAATGGCTAAGCTGGTCTTTTATAATAAAAGCTAATGTTCTGTGAGCGAGATTTATGATGGCATAAAACAGGCTAAAATGTCTTGCTGTTGCGCACTCAGTGTAGCTGTTTATATTTCTCCTTTTTTCTTTTGCTGTAACTCAAATACATCAATTGCATCTCTTCCTCTGTGCTTCTAGCACTTTCTTGCTGCATCTGATCACCTTGGTTAGTAATCTGCCTTTTCCATTTCCCTACCTCCTCAGATGTAAGAGAAACGTCATTGACAGCTGTATGCTTTGCTATTTAAGCATGCTCCTCACAAGTGGGAAAGTAACAGAAGATGGGCGAGGAGGACTGTAAACATGCTCAAGTGACTCGCATGTGGGGTGTTGGAAAATACATTTATCACACTAATTGTTGGTTGGTTTTGTGTGCTCAACAAGTAGCACATCTGCACTTAAATAACATAGGCCTGGGATGGACTCGGGGGCACCTTATCAAACACGCCTGAGATTCTTGCCCTGCTGTTGAAGAGATAAAAGCACAGCAGAAAACTCTGCCTGCCAGAATCCTTGAAATACAGGCCAGAAGAGCAAGTGTGAGCTCTCACTCTCTTGCTAATAAGGACTCTCTCTTGCTCCGTGGTGCCTGCGTTCCCTGCTTGCCTGCCTCTGCCCGGGTGCTGCTTCAGAGGTTCCCCAGTCCATGAGGTATTGACATTAAATTTGTTCTTTGCCTATAGTCCGTGGTTTTGTGGTTGTTCCTGCGTCCTGCCTGCATTGGCTCACACATTACACAAACCATTTTTTTTGCAGTAAAATTCGAAGTTATCCATTGCAAAGAAATAACTATTGGTTTGGGTTTGTTTTTTCATTGAAGTAATGGAGCCGTGCTTGAAATAGTTTGCTTCTTGTAGTAAACTGTAGTAAGCAAGGAAAAGGCCTGTACGTAGCAGACAAAATGTGGATAGGAAGAAAGACTAAGACATACTTAAATAGCTGTGTCATATTTATTTTGAGGTTATAAGAGACTTTTCCTGTTACAGTAACTGATAAACAGCTCTGACTGGGTAGCTGTTGAATGATGGAAAGACCCATGTAATTTTTGTGCTGTAATCCAAAGCTGTACTGTTAAAGATGTAGGTAAACCAATAGCTGCTTGTTGATGCAGATAAATACGTAAAATTGATGTATCACTGTACTTAAGTGTGTATGAGCTTCATTTCATACCACGTGGGTCAAATTTGAACCACTGTTTCTGCAGAAGTTGATAGAAGTAGATAATAAGCTAGTGTGAACTCTTAAATCAAGTGAAGATATAGAAAGCAGTTACTCTAGGATGCTCAAAACCAGACAGGGCTAATTATTCAGCATTCAATAATTACAAGGTAGTGTGAATACACTTAGAACAAAAGGGTGTTGATTTTTTTCTTGTATTAAAGAAATTCCCCTGAAAACAAGGAGGTCAAGAAGCACCAAAGCCATCATCTCATCCACCCCCCCGTGATGGAAAGGAGGATCTCCAGAAATGAGGCAGGACTGGTAAGGAACTCCAAGAGTCCTTGCTGGATTTTTGATGTTCAAAATAAAGTCCTTGGAAATGACCATTAAATGCTCTGAATTTCTCTATAGTTTTTCATATTACTAAGAACCTGTTTGTCATTTGGAAAAACTTAAGCAAGAAAGATAACTAGACTGCATTGTAATGGGGATCTAGGTTTGGTGGGTTTTTTTCAGGGAGAAAATTTAACTACTTGTACACCAAGGAAAGATTATTGTTACTAACAGAAGAAAGAGATCTTGCTTATTGCTGAAGGAAAATACAGCTGTGGTCAAAAATGGATGCTAGCACACGTAGTATGAGGAAAGTATTTTGTCAGTTGCTGGACTTCATCTGAAATAAAATTCATTGTACAGCTCAGTGCCTGAAAAAGGGTTCTCCTAAAATAGAGGGGTTTGAAGAATGGCAATAACATGAGTGGGAGAAAAATTCTCCTATGAAGTCACTGGGAGGACTAAGAGTTTAGTTCTTTAGGAAAGAAAAGACAAATACTGAGTCTTTATAAAACTGAGTACTGTGAAGCAAGTAGGAAAGTAGAGAACTCTTGTTTGGTCTTGTGGCATAATAATAGAGGGACAAGTTGATGAAGTTGAATTAGAGGTAGATTTAGAATGAATAGTTATACTCCATGCTGAGAATTTGAGCTGATTCAGAGATGAGGGCGGAACTTGAAGGGGTGGACTGTCTCCACATCTGCATCTCTCAGCAGTGTCTTTAGTTTCTGCAGAAACATCTGGTATTGGCTGGTGTCAGAGGGCATTAAGAAGAATGGACTTCTGGTCTGATCCCATCTGAGTTAAAGTGCCAGCATCTAAGCTATGGAGAGGATAGAAGATGGCTTCCGTGCATGAAACAGTGCATTCAAATGTGATAAGCCTGTTCCAGTGGAATGATGTCTTCCTGAGAGAATTATAAATAAAGCTGTAAGAGATGTTACCCAAGGGTTTGTCAATTTCTTAGCAGCTGTCCTGCAATACTGAAGGTTTGCTGAGTGAGGGACTGAAGTATCTTCTGATCTTGTTATTTGCTGACAAGATATTTTGAAATAATTTTGTAAGTTCAGTGAGCTTTGATATTGATTTACTTAAGTGACATTATGACAGATATTACTGTTAAATTCCAAGTAATTTACTGCCAAAAAGCTGTTAGGCAGCTATCTTCTAGTCAGTAATGTTTTCCAGTGTATGAGAATCTGAGCCTTTTTCTTCCGGTATTTATGCACTGTCTCTTGGTTTGGAGCCTGAGCACCGAAGTCCAAAGTCCTTCAAAGGACTTTTAGTATTTGTAAAGCTTATAGATGAAAGGGAAGTAAGCAAGCAGTTCTGAAATTTGCCCTGTGTGTCACTTTCTTTTGCATAAAGGAGAGATTTGGTTGTACAGGAGAGCTAGTTCTACTTTTGTTCTTACACAGTAACCTTTCAGACTTTAAAAGGGCTTTTCTTTGCCTAAACCATGGGGTAGCAGGAGCTAAAAATGACCTAGAACTCTAATAGAAGCATTCTCCTGAGAGCCTGCAAGTATATATAAATGTATATACACATGAACAGATATGCATACATGTATGCACATGTGCGTATATACACATACATGCAAAAATCCAGCCAGATTGTAGGAAGAGGGGCTACTTCAATTCACCACGTAAAGTTAAGATGCAGTAGAAGTACTGGGGTTTTTTTCTGCTCTTCAAGGAAGGTCTGGCTAGGCTATGTGTTATTCTTGCCCATTCTTCTTTGCTACTCAGGCTTCATTTCTTTCTGCCAGGACAATGGATTTCAACCTGTGGTCCACAAGGCTGCTGGGGTTTTGTGACCTGTTCCTAAAGACTCTATGGAAAGTAAATGAGAAAAGTAAACCTCTTGCTGGTAAGATTCAGTTCCATAGGAGCTTGTACCTTCACTGGAAATTTTAGGGGGCTACAAGATGGAAAAAAAAATTTGAAAACCACTGATGAATCCTGAGAAAGCCAGTTACACCTGCCGAACAAATGTTTCTGCTGTTGAAGTAGCTATGGATTGCTGTGATACTTTTTCCCTTCTCTACTATAAGGTCAGTCGTTTTTTCTTCCAAAGTGTTCATTGTCTTATAATGGGGAATTTTCCCCTCCCTCCCCTTTGATCTTTACCTGATGAGAATACAGAAGTGCAAGGTTTTGGGAACCTGAGCATAACAGCGTCATCCCTTTTTACGTAATCTGGATGCTGAAGGCCTTGCTTGGGTGCTCAGCACAGTGCCGCAAACTTACTCTCACACTTTCCCTCGAGAATAACCTGTCATGAGTTCAACAATGGAACCAGAGTACATTCTAGTCCTAACGATGTAGATGTGTTTATAGTAAAAGGGAAAGAAAGTAGTAGGCAATTTTTGCAGGGGTAAGGCATGTCTCTAGCAAGTTGGCAGAGTGCTTTAGGTGGGCCTTTTCCACAACTTCAGGAGTGGTCACACAGCTACAGATGCTGCACACAAAGGTTATGCGACAGGACTTTTCTGTTATAGTTACTGTGGTCGAGTTGTCTTTATTTCAAAGACATAATCTGACGTGGTTCACAGCCCTGGAATGCAAAACTGATACTTGAAAAGTGGCGGACAATTATTCAACAACTAACTGCACATAAAACATTTCACAGAAAGTAGTCTGTAGAATTCTAAAATTAAAACTAATATGATAGTAAATCTAAGGCCAACACATGTCACGAGTTTGTTCACTTTTAGGTAAAGCAGTAGTATATTTAAAACAATATATAATTATGGATATTGAGAAGGATCTTTCTAGACAGATACCTAGGCTGATCCTAACAGAAGCAGGTATCCTCCTGTTTTCATTCATTTAATCTGAGGCACTGTATTACGAGATACACGCTACTAATGTTGGCCACACTTGCAATGAATGAGCAAGGTGCCAAATCACAGAATCTGAACAACTCTTGGTAACCTCCACAGCTGTTGGTTAGGGCTGACATGTGCCCAGCTCATGGGCCAGATTGAAGCAGCTGAGGGAGGCTCTAAGCAGTTCTTTCACTGCTTAGCCTCCTGAGTGGCAATGCCTGTCTTGGCAGTTTGAAATGTAAAGTGCTGCTGCCCGTGCCAGGGTGCAGGTCAGCACCCAGAAATTGGTGCCAAAAGACAGGATCCCTGAGATGGGGATGCGGTGGTGAGAGGGTGCACCTGCTGCAGCTGAGAAAGATAATGGCTGTAGCAGGTTGGACTTTATCCCAGATACACTTTCAGTGTTCAAAAGAAAGTTGTGAAGAGTTCCCAAAAGATAACAGCTGTGGCTATGTCAAATCCCAGCACTATATGCCAAAAAAGCAGTGTACTGCACAGGACGTCCTGTCTTACCACAGTCCAGATCACTGTCTTACAGCCTGAGGGAGCTAGAACGGGGATGGCAGCCGAGTGGTGGATGTACCTGTAAGCTCGCTCTTCCCAGTGGTCTGCAAGCACAAACCTTTAGAAGGACCATGATGTGGGAAAACATTGCTGTAGGTATGCAGGAGTTGTGGCGTAGATAGGCTTTATGCTTTTATACTTGATGCTGTTAGTTTGCCTCTATATTGAACGTAATGGAAGTGAATTCCTCTCTGGTTCTACCTTTTATTCCAGGAGTATGTGTGCGTATAGCTGTAGCAGTTAAAGTAAGGCACATGCTAAGACGGGGCACCAAGTACTGCTGTGTCTAGTAACCAGCTAGGAGATGAGTATTTCTCTACTACTCCATTTCAGACCCTAAGCTTTTCCAAATACTCTTTTGAGATGAAATAGTCTGTTTCTGATCTCCACTCACAAATTATCCTTTAATTTAAAAACTGAACAATGCAAAAGCCAGCCTTTGAGCTATTAAAACAGTTTTTCCCCCCTGTGGTCTAACCAAACGATCCCTTTGCTCGACGCAGACGTCCATGACAAGGGGTGTGAAGCTGAGCTGGGGCCCCTCCTTGCTATGTCTGCTCAGAAGGAGAAACGCCTATTAACTTGAAAATGAAGATTTATAAGAAGCTGGGAAAGTGTTTGTAGCGGGCTAATTTACTGCTGCTCCTGCCCGGCCGAGGGGCGGTTGGAGGCCCTTGGAAAGCCCAGCCCTACTCAGCCGAGTGGCGGTTGGAGGCCCTTGGAGAGCCCGGCCCTACTCAGCCGAGTGGCGGTTGGAGGCCCTTGGAGAGCCCGGCCCTACTCAGCCGAGTGGCGGTTGGAGGCCCTTGGAGAGCCGTGGCCCTCCCCAGCCGAGTGGTGGTTGGAGGCCCTTGGAGAGCCGTGGCCCTCCCCAGCCGAGTGGTGGTTGGAGGCCCTTGGAGAGCCGCGGCCCTTCCCGGCCGAGTGGTGGTTGGAAGCCCTTGGAGAGCCGCGGCCCTTCCCGGCCGAGTGGCGGTTGGAGCCCTCAGAGCTGCTGCCTCCCCGCTGAGGGGCGGTTGGAGGCCTGAGGGTGGTTCCCCCCAGGTAGGGCCCGAGCGGACTCCATTCCTTCTTTACAGAGCGGGTCGTGGGGCAGCGGCCATGGGGGCACTAGTACGGCTGCTGGTGCTGCTGGGCCTGGCGAGTTGTCCCGTCACCCTGGAGGACCTGTCTGGGGACCTGCGTGTCACTGCCAGCTGGGTGACGGTGCCGCGGCAGTTAAGCCCCCGGGCCAGCACCACCTCCCCGACCGTCTCCTACTGGCTGGAGGTGGAGGGGCGGCCGCGGGTGTTGCTCCTGCGGCCCCGGCAGGGCCTGGTCTCCCGCCCCTTCACCTTGGTCACCTACGGCAAGGATGGAGCCCGCTGGGAGGAGCACCCCATCGTGCAGGACAACTGCTTCTACCAGGGCGAGGTGCAGGGGAGTCCTGGCTCCCTGGTGGCTCTCAGCACCTGCGGCAGGGGCCTCCATGGCGTGGTCTGGGTAGAGGATGGCACCTACGAGATTGAGCCCATCCCAAATGATCCAACCTTCCGGCACATCCTCTACCGCATGGAGGAGGCCAGCAATCCCCTGGGCTCCACCTGTGGGCTGACCCCAGAGGAGCTACAGCACCAAAAGGCTTTGCTGCCCTGGTTTAAGGCCCCCCAGGCGGCAGAGGAGGAGGAAGAGGAGATGGTAGAGGGCTGGTGGACACACATCAGGTATGTGAAGATAGCAGTGGTCGTGGACAATGTGCGGTTTGTGAAGACGGGCCGTAACGAATCTGAAGTCTTGAGGCAAGTCATAGAAATCATCAACATTGCAGATTCTCTGTACGAACAGCTTTCCCTACGGCTGTTTCTTGTGGGGTTGGAAATCTGGACCAAAAGCAACCATATAAACATTACTAATTCTATCAACAAGGCACTTGACGATTTCAACAAGTGGCGGAAGTCAGACCTGTTTCCACGGATGCGCCATGATGCCGCACACTTATTTGCATTTCAGAGCTTTGGAAAAAGCCTGGGATTGGCGTTTCTAGGGTCCGTCTGTGATAGCCACTGGTCATCAGCAGTCACTTCTTTCACTAATAGGAAGTTGTCCGCCTTTGTTATCACGTTTGTCCATGAGTTGGGCCATAATCTTGGGATGCACCATGATAAGCCAGACTGTAAATGCAGACGAAAGAAATGCATTATGCATGAAAGCAGTGTTGACACCGATGCGTTCAGTGACTGCAGTTACCAATACTACTTTGATATGCTGGGGCAAGGCGCAAACTGCCTTCGCCAACCACCAAAACCTGGCACTTTCTACACCATGAGGCGTGAATACTGTGGGAATAAGATAGTAGAAGGTGGAGAGCAATGTGACTGTGGTTCAGCATCAAGCTGCAGAAAGGATCCCTGTTGTCACCCGAACTGTACATTAACTGCAGCTTCCGTCTGTGCTTCTGGAAAATGCTGCAAGAGATGTCGGGTCCTTCCAGCAGGAACACTCTGCAGAGCGAGTACTGGCAACTGTGACCTGCCAGAGTATTGCAGTGGGACTTCCCCTTTGTGCCCACCAGATGTCTATGTGCAAGATGGAACTCCTTGCCAAGATGGTGCTTATTGCTATCGAGGAAAATGTTCTTCTCGCAGTAAACAGTGCCAGTATCTCTTTGGCAAAAAAGCGAAGGCGGCTCGTTTAGATTGCTTCAAAGCAGTGAATACGCGAGGTGACCGGTTTGGGAATTGTGGTATTCGTAATAATATCCATTTTACAAAATGCAGTATTGAGAATGTCTTATGTGGTAGGATCCAGTGTGAAAACATAAACAAATTGCCTCTCTTGCAGAACCACGAAACTTTAGTCCAGACCCCCGTTGGAGATAAAATGTGTTGGGGTCTCGACTATCACATCGGGATGCCAATAGCTGACAAGGGGGCTGTGGAAGATGGCACGCCATGTGGTAGTGACAAGCTTTGTATCAACAGGACATGTACCAGCGTATCACTGCTGAACTATGACTGTAACCTGACAACGTGTCATAACAGAGGACTGTGTAACAATCGTCAGAATTGTCACTGCAGGTATGGCTGGGCTCCTCCATATTGTGAATGGAAAGGATTTGGAGGGAGCATTGACAGTGGACCCCCTCCACCCAGGGAGTTTTGGAGAGCAAAAGCAGGAGTAAGAGCAGTTAGTATTTTTTGTATTTTTTTCCTCTGTATCGTTGGAGTAACCATCATCATACGTCATAAACAGAAAATAGTGGGATGGCTTAGGAAGAGAAAGCCCCGAATTTTAAATAGCAGAAACTCCAGCAGTTCCTAAAGAAGAACATCTGCTGGTGAGTCAAAATCCACCACAAAGCACTTGTGGAAGACCAACAAGTAATAGCTTTGGATGCTCCTGGGGAAATCTCCTTTGAGCAGAGCCAGCTGATAACTCATCAGAATAATTCAACACAGTCTGAATAGTTCTAATCTCATGTGATACAGAGTAAATGCAGAGTAAATGTTAGCAGTGTTTATTTTAAGTTAATAAATGCAGGCAGAAAGGCATGCTGTTCTTTTTTTTCCCTTTGCACCTTGAGCTCTTAGTTAGGCAAACTGTAGGTATAGCTTTTATGCTTCATAGCAATAGTTCGCAAATGTAAACTTCTTAAAACAGGTAAATAAATTCTTTGCTTCAATTTACTCCTTCATCTGATGCTTTCTCCAGTTTAGGGATAGAGGTGTTTGTGAACGTTTTGCTTCTGTCATTCATTAAAAATAATATAGAGAAAAAAATTGTTCTTGCAGTCTTCATTTAATTCACATCTGTGACAGGCAGGCAAGAAACAATTATTGCAGTGAGATGCAGGTGTCTGTGGCGTAAGCTCTTCTGACTGTTTCCAGGGAGGAGTCCTGTGTGACAGGGGTGGATCACAGGGAACAGGGTCTTCATTTTGTGAGACAGTAGAGAAGTATTTTCCAGATCATGCCAGTAACTGTTACGTTTCTGAACCATCAAATACTCATCAAGAGTGCAGTTACACCAAACCTGATGTTTCACAAGAACAAATTGTCTTTCTTTTCTGGAAACTTTCCAGTGCCTTGGATGGCTGAGTTCTTCTGAGAAGTGCTATGTGTTTTATTGTCGCTAAGAGGAGCTGTGTGTGAGGTTGCACAAGTTAACTGAATCTCTGTAATATTTGGAATTATTCTGCCACTCTCCCACAGAATTCCTGCGGTATTTGATAGATGTTTT
Source organism: Limnodromus scolopaceus (assembly GCA_028565335.1). Classification (NCBI taxonomy): domain Eukaryota; kingdom Metazoa; phylum Chordata; class Aves; order Charadriiformes; family Scolopacidae; genus Limnodromus; species Limnodromus scolopaceus. The sequence goes on from JAOXNO010000041.1 coordinate 28,649,225, forward strand.
ATCTAGTTATCTCAGGGGCTTTCTCTGGGTTTACTATGTGTTTGCTTCTTAAGCTATTACTGAATGTGTCCTTGCAGCTGTTTGGAGTGCCACATAGAAACATTGTATTTTTCAATTTTTAACAGGAGATAAAATGTGTCTTAACTTATGAGAAAGCACAAGGGATGTGGAAATACCATTAATACCTGGTTGTGGGTTTTTTTCTTCCCTTTAATTATTATTATAGCAGTGACTAGATCTTTCAATCAGATGGGTATAAAGAGGAGTCTGCGGTCCAGATATATAGTGGAAACTTTATTTTAAAGGACTGATGTTTCTGGATGAAGGGCTCTAATGTTCTGGTCTGCTACCAAAAGAATTATTTGTGTTTGGAAAGCCAAGACCATATTTTTAGCAAACATTCTGTGAAGGCAAGGTTGAATTTGAAACATTTTGAGAAGAAAGATGCTGGTGATTCTACAAATGATGATGGTAAACTTTTGTAGCCTCCCAAGTGTGACATTTATGGTTTCAGAACACACATTTTCCTGTGCCCTAAAGGGCTGGTTACATTATGATAGGATGTGAAATACGAAGGACGTGATTCACAGGTCTTCACAGCTTTTTGTCTAAAGCAAATGGGTCCTTAAATTGTTATCTGTATTTCTCTGGGGAAATGAGGTATCAGGTTGGTTGTTCAGCAGGCTACGCTTATTATCTTGATGCAACATGAATGGTTTTGATTAGATGAATCAAAATTAATCCT
>JAOXNO010000041.1:28653392-28718721 GCA_028565335.1 Limnodromus scolopaceus
AGGCCTGCGCGGCCGCCGGCGGGGCGGGAAGGGGAGGCCGGAGCGGTGGCGGGGGCTGGCCGGGGGAGCGGGGGGGCCTTAGCCGGCACCGGGGCGGCGGCGGAGGGGGGGAGGTCCCGGCGGTGAGAACGGTGCCCGCTCCCGGGTGTGGCCGCAGCGGCCTCTCCTGCCGCGGCGGGCCGGTGGGAACGGGGACACAGCGCTGTGACAAGCCCGCGTCCGGGTCAGGCTGTGTCTGCTGCGGGGGCCGGTGTCTCGGGTGGAACGACTCGTACCCGGTTTTCCCCAGGAGCTGCCGTCTCCGGTGCAGCTCCTGCTGCTTCCGAGTGAGGGCCGGGCTGGATACCCCAAAATTAGGGGGCGTTTTGGGAGAAACGTGAGCGTGTACCTGTACCGTCAGCTTCCTGTCAATGGGTGGGAAGGGAGAGGGAGCGGGACAGTCGGTGGGGCATTTTTTTGGCTGTGATTTTCCTGTCACAGCAGCAGCCGCCTGTGCGGTCATGGAAGCCTGGGGACGCCCGGCCGTCCTCCCATTTTTACAGGATTTACGATGCCATTCCAGTCGCGCTTTCAGAAGCGTGGCGAGTTGGCACCAAACGTACGGCTCTGGAGCAAAATCCTGGCGCTGAAGAACCACAGGCTCCAGGGAGGTTTTGGAACCAGAGCTGTGCTTTGGTGCGCAAGGCCTTCTCTTTAATTAAAACGAGCATGAGAGAAAATGCGGCAGCCCTTCTGTCCGCATGACTGCTAGGTGCGGCTGCTGGCCGGCCTTTGGCTCCACGGGCCCCCCAGGGACCCACAGCACCCATGTCGTTGGTGTTTGTGACATTTTCCTTTCTCCAGGGTGAAGGTAGATCTCCTGCGGGGCTGGGGTCGGTCCTGACGCCCTGTGCCAGCGATCACACCCCAAAGGATGAGCCCAGCAGGGAGCCCTTTGCCTCCCCTGCTTGCTGGAGCGGCCACCAGTCTGAAAGCTGCATTAGCCATGCGTGCACAGCCACAAGCTCAAGCTAACGAAGCCACGCTTGTCAGGGAAAGCTATTTGCTAAATGAAGTTGACTCTGATGGGAAATCTGTTTCCATAGATTTGGGAACCTAAAATCTTGAGAGAGGTGGAAGGGGATGTCGAAGGGCAGAGTTGAGAGGTCTTGAATGTGGCCACGGCAATTCAGATCTGATTACCATGAGCAGCATTTGTCCCGCCATTAAAATGGGCTGTGTGTTTTTGGAGTTAGGTTTCAAACTATGTCACTTGATTTGGAGGTCCTACAGCCCCCTATGACCTTGATGCATTTACCATGTCAGTTATTATTAATTTCTGTGGAAGGAACAAAACGCTGTTATCTGTAAAGCATAGTATAATCCCTTAATCTCTCTAATCGGAGTTTTGACTGCAACTTTTTAGAATAGGTCTGATGCTGAACATCTCTGGCAAAAGTTTGCTGAGGAGGTGAATGTGTTTACAGTGGAAAAACTGTGTTCATGTCTCTTTTTCAAATTTCCTGATGATGTACGAGGCTGAAATGAGGCAGAAAAATCTAGTTTTATGGAAAATGAAATAACTTACTCGGTTCAATTTCTAATATTATTCAATCTCTCTTTTCCTAATCCTGTCAATCATGATGTTTTTTAATGTCTTTTTGAGGGACTTTTGTGTTTCAGGGGGGTAAATGAGGCATAGGGAGGTCTGCAGCCCCAGGGAGGGTCAGAAATTTAGCCCAGAGCCCGCTTTCAAAGCTCTGCCATTCCACTTCTGGCCCTTTGTATACAAGGGGTTTAGTGCCATGTGCTCTCTCTTCTTCCCCTTGCTCCTTTTCTCCCAGTTAGTGCTGTGTCTCCTTCTGTGGCCTCGTGAGCTGGAAGGGAAGAATAGCAGAGAGCTTAAGGAATGATAGGGAAGATATTTTTAGCAAGAGTGGAAGTTTAAGTGCTGGAAAGGAATGACACAGTGAAAAAGCCCTGTGAATACTTAACCTGGTCTAGCATGAACTGCTGCCTCTTTTTGTCACAAAGATCTGCTCCTATCTCTTGCTGCCTCTGCTGTTGAAAGCTGTGACTTTTGATTATTTTTCCAGTTGTGGATGGAAACTTGAAAAATGTGTACTTTTTTCATATATATATATATATGGGGATTTTTATATATGGGAGAGAGAATCAATGTACTCTGAAACTCTGATTCCTTCTTTATGGCTTTTTAATAAATGTTGGTTAAACCTCATGCTTTCTGTAGCATTGATTCCCCCTGTTCCCAATTTATTGGCTTCATGGCAAATAATTTTTAGGTTTATGGATTTTATTTTTTTTTTTTAATTCCCATCTAAGGGTATGCTATTGCGTACAACTGTCTCTTCTTGGAATAGGTATTAGTCTAGCTGAAATGTCAGTGTTTCTTCGGTCTGCTGCAGCTTCCATTTTCTTCCTCGTTTGTCTGAAGCTGCCAGGAAGAGGAAGATTTAAAAAAAAAAAAAGGTGCGGCAAGATTGCTGTTAATATTTCTTTACTTCCGAGCTGTAAATGCTCACCTAAAATAGCATGACTCATCTTGTATGTCCTTTGATCTCCTGTGACTGATTTAAATTGCTGCTTCCCAGCAGGCAGAAGGAGGTTTTACTTTCATTTGCAACTCTCCCTCTCAAAGTTTCTAGTCCCAACTTTGAGAGAAAGTAAGAAAGAAAGAGAAAATAAATAAATCAGCCTGGCTGTACACGGGGAGAATTGGCCTTCAGCTGTTCTTGACAATAGGTTTTGGATGACTGGTTTATGTCAGAAAAATAAGTGTGGTGGTGGTTTTTTTTTCTCCATTTACTTTGTATATTTGTGGGGTTTTTTTCCTTTTCCTTGACTTTTCTTTCTTTTTTCATTGCAAGCTTCTTGTTAGGGAATCTTGCCTGTCCCTTGTCACATACTGTCATTTGCAGAGAAACTTAGCTGCATGTGCAATGGGGAATTGGCTTTCATAACCTATGGTTTTCCAGATTTTGAAATAAATTTGTTCTTGCAGATTTCAGTGAAAGAAGAAGTCTTAATCTTTAATTGCACTTTAATCCAGCGGCTGGTTCCAGCTAGAGATCTGTAGTTGAGGCTTACTTTAAAGAACAATACAAAATGTAACAAAAACGTGAAGTGGGTATCAGTTCTGTTATATATATGTTTAATATATGTATTCCTTTTTGTTTTACTTTAAATCCCAGAACTTTGTCTTTATTTCCTGTGGTATTTTGAATTCCTGAAACAGAAAAAAGTGATTACATACAATTTAATGTAGCTTCATCTAAGCTAATCTTACTAGACGCCAGTTTCAGCTCCTTAGATGTGGAAGGGGAATGTTCTGAGCTCTAGGTGCCCTCGAGCTGGTAGCACAGCTCCTCTTGCCTGTTTCCTCATCTGTAGACAGTGTGTAAAGCTCCTCGCCTTTCTTAACTCTGTTTCACAGCTCATGAAATGCTTGCCAAGCATGATTTCTTGTTGCTCAAAGATAATGATTTAGTATAGCCTCCTGTGAAATGCAGAATGCTTTCCTTTTTCTTTCATCCTGTGCTAAAGTTGTGTATTCCTGCTGAGGGCTGAATTGGCATCTCAGAAACGATGGGATGTCCCTCAGTATTCCCCAACACCCACCTGAAAATGGCTCATGGATGCTTTATGGAATGAAGCATCTGGGCCCTCACGTGTTCAAGGTCTCTCCTCTGCTTTCAAGACCAGTTTAATGAAAATAACTTCTCTAGACAGTGATGGTTGGAAAGAATAATGCAGATTTGTGTGCTGTGAGTTTTAGTATGGTGGAGAAAACAGGACAATGTGGGAGGATACAATCCCTAACAATAGCAAGAACATCTGAAGCTTTGAGCTTTTTCTCATTAGCTTTCTCTCTGGCTTACCTTAGGGCTGGGCTTCAACATTGTTGGTGGGACAGATCAGCAGTACATTTCCAATGACAGCAGCATCTATGTCAGCCGGATCAAAAAGGATGGGGCAGCTTACCTTGATGGCCGATTACAAGAAGGAGATAAAATTTTATCGGTAAGCCCTTTCTTCTGTTGCCCCGTGTGTTCTTGAAATGCTATGGTTAGTAAAGTGATGTGAAATGCAAGTTTGCCATCGCGGTGCACAGAGAGGAAGGATGTGAATTAGGTGACACTGAGCAAACTCCATGGAGGAGCTATCCTGGGGGTCTGGGGAGAGCTTTGAGCAGTAGGGAGATGAGTGCCTCTACACATGGCCTCATCTCTTCTGTCTTCTTGATTTGTCTCAGAAGCGATCCTTGGTGCTGCGTTTGTATTTTCTCTGTTACTTGCCTCTCTAAGGTTTTAGAATCCATCAGACCTTCTCTTGCTCACAATGGGTCATCATTTACACATGTGTAAATAAAGGTCTTACACCTTTAAGTTTCCATTTTTTTACTGGTAGTCCATGATTACTGATCCTTTTGCTCAGGGGGATTTTTAGACTTTAAAACTTCCAGGCTATAAAATTCTTTGTTTCAGCTCATCAGGAATAATACAGGTGGCTTCTCCTTTTAGAAAAATGTTTTCAAGTGACTGAGGTTCAGTCCTGCCTGTTCTTCAGACAATTGGCAATCATACAAGACAATACGCTTTGTAAAGTGATGAGTGAAGTAGCCTGTCCTAGTTTGAAACATGATCTTTTAATACTCCTTAATTTTATTTTATACTTGCTTATTATGTTCCACATGTAATCTTTTTAGCCTCTATAGAGTGCCTTGCACTAGTTGGAGCCTGTTATTGATCCAGAAAATGATAATAAGTTAAATGGAGAATATTATCCTATCTTTTCTTGGCAGTTTAATATTTATGTACTTGTGTTTGGGGAGTCTACCAAGAGAAGGGAGGCACTAGATGGGATCTCAGGGGATACAATTAGGGGTAACAGGGATGAAAAACTAAAATTATGTTGAATATCATCAGTTTGTGAATGAAATCAAGTAGGTTTTAAAGCCTTCTGCCATGAGATATTATTTTAAATTAGGAAAAGCCTAACACATTCAAATAGGTGCCAATATGCATGCAAGTCTTTTTTTTGTTTAGTTACATCAATATGCTTTTAAGTGTATGTTTACAACACTCTTTCAAACAGGTGGGTTTCAAAGGTAGACCAGTAGAGGGAACAGTGTGGGAAAGAGAGTTGTAATTTTGCTGTAGCTGCGCTTTTATTTTCATTAGCTGTCAGAATTACACCTTTGATTTGTTTCCAGGAAAGCAACAGCATAAGAAGCTGCTATTGACGCAACTGTCTTATATTCTGATTTTGCTTCTAGGTAGTTTTTTTTCAGTAACTCTGTGTTTTGGCTTGAAGTTTCTCATGTTACTTCTCAACATATAAAAATACATCTGTAATACAAGTGGATGTGTATGGATCTTGCTGATTATATTATCATGCCCTAAATGCAGAGTTTTGTGAAAGAGGAAGATTTTTGTCTCCTTTATCTCATGTCCTTTCTATGTTAGCCTACATCATTAAAGATTTGCCTTTTGCCCTTCAGCAGCTGGTTCTCCTTTTCCTTTTTTGCTAGGTCAATGGCAGAGACTTGAAGGATTTGCGGCACAAGGATGCTGTGGAACTCTTCAGGAATGCAGGCTATGACGTGTCTCTGAAAATTCAGCGCAGGGTATGTTCTACCTGTTTCTTAGGGCTGTTTCTCACTCATGTTAGACTGGTTTCTATGATGGATAGCTCTCTGTTTCATGAGGTGGAAAAATACCGTGTCTGGGTGCTCAGTGTGAATTATGCATATAAAGATTTTGTTTGAACTAAGGCCTCCTCTAGTTGACCGCAGCTATAATCATCCATGTATTACTAGTTTGTAACAGTATCAGTGCAGAGGTGAGTTTGGAGAAGTCTTTGTTTTGGTGGACTATGGTGTGTTTTCTCATGGATCTCCTTTCTCAGAGGTTTGTCTGTGAAGACAGAATCTCAAGTTCTCTAGTTTTGTTTTGGAGGCCAAAATCTTACTGGAGATAAAACTCCCCTGTTGTTTCAGAGGTCATCATTCATGTTAGTGTTGAGGTGCGTGTGCAGCTCACCACAAAGGAACAGATGTGGGCTGCTATAGTTTAAATACGCCGTCACCATTTTGGATATAGAAAGAGCAGAATCCTTAATCCACTGTTGTAGTTTGAACATCCCTGACTAGCACTGAAGTTGACAAAGAAAATACTGATCAGCAGAGAGGTGGGTTGAGGCCCCTTTTCTACTCCTTTAGTAAAGCAGTAAATCTTCTGGACCAGTGTACAGGGCAGATAAGAAAAACAGAGAGAATTAGTGGTGCCCTTTTCCTGGTAAAGACACTAGGAAATGGTGTTGTGGGAAGTGTCCCGAGGGATGACTGGGTGTGTGTGTGTCATTGGTTCTGCTGTACGAGACATACCCCGCTCCAGCTGGTAGAACCCTCGCTTACAACATGACAGAGAAACACGAGGGTGCCTGGTAGTGACTGCATACCCTGCAGTAAAGCTCAGTCTGTTCCAAGCCATTCTAACCCTCCCATGCACAGACTCCACAGGCACCTGGGGAAACCATCTTGCACATCCTTTACAGAATCACCTGGTTGTGATATGGAACTGGGGGCTCTCCTGTGGTAGGCTCTGACACAAACGCTTTTTTTTTCCCCTTGTAGTTGCAGCCACAGAATGGCCCTGTGCGTCATCGAGACGATGGAGAATCAGGTGGGCTTCCTCTAGCAGCCTTTCTTGTGCCAGGCCTGGCGCTCGCTGCGGCAGGGGTCTGGATCTTGCTGAGGTATCGACAGCGGATGTGAAGAGTTCACGTTTTGGATATCACTGCATATTTTACACAGCTATGATGTAATTTAAAGATAGAGAATCAACGATCTTATCACAGACTGATGTCAAAAAGGATCATTGCCTATCATAAAGCTGCTGATGATGTTCTTTGTATATTGATTTTGTGGCAGGGTGGATGGAAGCGGAGAGGAGGAGGGGGCGATGACTGTGTTCATGTATAGAGTGGGATAGCTGGTTTTTTTGACTAATCTGAGGAGGTTTTGCCATCCCCCTCTATTTTGCACCATGAACTTTCAAACACACTCATCTATTCCATGTTTTAAGATGTGACTTTTGGTTAAAGGGAGTGGGGGTTGGAGTGGTTTTAAATCAAAAACATTTACTAGAGGCTTTACCTTGTTTCCACTGAATTTGTCTTGAAACTAATGATCCCTGTCTGAACCATGAATAAAGAGAAGCAATGTGGAGGGTATATTATTTTTTCCATTGAATTTTTGTTGGTCGTTGCTAAATAAATGCCTTAAGAAAAATGTATAAAATCTAATCTGTGGTTTCACAGGTAAAATCATCAGTGTAGCTGCTGATTTAATGGTAATATGCAGTATTGGTGAGGTATTCTACCAGTTCTGGAAAGACACAAGATAGCCTGCTGCTAGAAAAAGACTTTGATTGTCAGAGTTCTTGGGTCAGAGTTGTAAGGGAAAGCTTTCCACAAAATGCTAGTGTACCAGAGAGAGACAGACAGACAATTGAATCACAAGGATAAGCAGTGGCAAGAGGTTTGGGCGTGCTGAAGTTGCAGAAGAATCTTTAAATTAGTAATGAAGCAAAAGTCCCTACATCCGTCAAGTGGGTTGAAGTCTGCATCTCTCAGGTTAAAGTTCTGTTTTGGGGGTTATTTTTTGCATGGGGAGTAGATAGATAAAGTTTTCTGTAGCAGAAAGTTTTCTGTTTTCCGTGCAGTCAGAAAATCTTATGAGGACTGAAAAGGAGAAGTGGAGAGCAGGCTGGGATCGTCCTGGCTGTTGCTGGTTTGTGATGTTCAGGAGATAGACCGGCAGGTGTAAGCCAGGGTAAGCCTTAGCCAGTAAAACCAAAGGAAGAGACCCTTGCTCTGGAAAGAGTGTTGCTGAATTTACCAGCAGGGTTTCATCACTGTGATTTGAATGGTTTTAAATGCCCCAGCTGACATGAGCTCTGGGGGGTAGTACCTGTTTCTCTTGTCTCAAAGAAATCAATGTGTTTTGTTGTTTTTTGTAAAAGAAAAGCAAAATGCATGGTCTGGTTTGTATGATGCCAAAAAAAAAAAAAATCACATATGCAATATATGTTTTCAAACAAAGAAAAACTGGTGTCTTGGTGCTTTGCTTATCTATAGTCTTTATTATTCTAGCAGGACATTGCTGATACATTTGAAATTATCGTGTGTTTGCTTAGGGCTATATTCCTGCCATCTGCTGGAGATAGAAATGGCCTGCTGTTATACATGACATTCCTCCTAAATCACCACAGAGTTTCAGAGCACTTAGACCACATGAAATCTTGCTTTGGCCTATAAACTGCTCTAGGCGAAGGGGAAGAGGAAACAGGAGGAATATTGCTGAACGTTCTTGGGAGACTTTGAGAAAAGTCTTGAGGCTTGGTGGACGTATCCTGATGTTGGATGGCCTGGGCCCATGCGTGTGGCGACTTGCCTCGGCCTGCAAACCAGTTACGCTCGCTAGCAGAAGGGCTGCTGTTGGGACAGCTCTTTGAAATGCAGCAGGAACCAGCTTGCTCATCTGTGACCTGCTCTGAATACTTGGCTGTGGTGTCCACCTGGAGCACACGCGTGTGTTAAGAGGGGTGATTAGGAGTTAGTGCCGTATCACAGCCATCAGACCAAAGACACAGGCAGTAAGAAAAAGGTCTGTCTGGGACAAACCTCTTGTTAGCTCTTCCCTGAGTCAAGTGTCTGTGAGGGGGAGTACGTGGGGGGATGAGGATTTGCAGGAGTGGTTAGTTTTACTCATTTCCCACTGAAGTAAGCAGAGAATGCAAAGCCTTTGGGTTTTTTTGGTTGGTTTTAGGTGGTTTTTTTTTCAACTTTTAGCTTTGGGATTTTGAGACTGTTGAGACATGATTGCCATCTGTGTTGCAGGCAGTTCAATACAGGGGGAGAGGGTTATATCCAATGCCCAGGTAATTGTTGTGGCTTACTGGGCAAGAGAAGGCCCTTCTGGTGCATAGTGTTCCTTTGGATTTCTTTTTACAATTACTGAATGATTTTAATACCACAGCATTAACTCAGTGGCTTTTCCAGAAGTCTCAATAGTAGTTTTTACTCAGAATTTAAACCATTCAGTCTAACCCTCAGGAACACCTTTCTGTGTCTGCGGCCTTCAAACCAGTGCCTGAGGAGTCCCAATCCATCCCTTTTCCAATCCCCAGCCACCTGTTATCCCATTTATTGACAAGACCCTTATGGAAAAATATACCTCAACCCCAAACTCTCCTATGAGCTGTGGCTCATATTACTTTCTTTCAGCAGCTGAACTGTTTCACTTAAACTTTGTGTGTTTCCCAAAGTCTTTTCCACCATGTGATTTCTGTAGCCTTCCTTGAGTTTCATCTTTATGCTGAATGCTCCATATACATTTTCTGTCACTGTGGAAGAAGTGAATTAACATCTAATGAGGACAGTTTGTAAATGCAAGTGATCAGAGAGGTTCTTAGCTTTTCTTACAACTTAAATCTTTGGGTTTTGAAAAAAAAGCTGAAATACTGAAGACAAACGTAAAAAGCATCGGAACTGTAATTTAGATGTTTGGTTTTTTTTAAGAATCACAGAATCATAAAATGATATGGGGTTGGAAGGGACCTCTGAAGATCATCTACCGATTCAACTGTATTGTGAACTTAGTGACCTGCTGAAGCCTGGATTTTCATATTCATAGTTTAAAGACAAATTCATCTAGTTTGACTTCCTGTATGTTCTTGGCATTTGTGTCTCACAGAGTCTCCTGAATTGTATGTGCTAATAATATGTATTTGACTTAGGCATAACAGTGAGAAAGAGCAGCCAGACTTGATCTGAAGATAGGAAGATGCACTACTTCTAGCACTTTTTAATTACAACAAACTAGAAAGGAGCGTGTGGGAGGGAAAGGTGCCTTGCTTTCAGTTTGCCTTTAGGTTTCAACAACTGGTTTGTTAGGTTGTTCTGTGCTAGATTAAAGAGGCCTCTAATGACTGATAGTCCCTCCCTGTGAAGGGATTTGTGTGTTGTAATTGCCTTGTGTCTCACATTAATTTTAAGAAATGAAGCCCACTGAGCCCTTTAAGATTCTCAGTGTAAGATACTTTCTCTCTTGGAGTAGTTTCTTTGGCTTTCTCCACCTTTCCCAGTGTTTCTGTATTGCTTTGTAAAACACAGACACCCCAACCATGTGCGGAGTCTCAGTATTGAGCATGCCAGTGCCATATGCCAGGAGTTTTTTGTATCATTTTTATCTGCAAACCTCAAAATTTTTTTGGTGAAGGTACAGACACATGCAAAGCAAATTTAAGCCAACTCCTAAGAGCTGGCTTTTCTTAAATAACTTTTACAAATCTCTTTAGAAGTGGTGTACGGCTTCCCCCTTCTTCATTTGCTAGACCACAGAATAAACACCATTGCTATGTGAGAGGTAAGTTCTCTTAATTCCAGTTTGTAGATCAAAAGAGGAATCTCTTTTTGTCACAGTGTGGCACTACGTGAAATGAATGTTAAGTGCCTGTGTGTTCTGACTTCTAAATCCTCATCCATGCCCAGATGCGACCTGCATGGTGTGGGTGAAGGTGTCTGACTTCGTGTTGTGTTGAATGACTGCATCTCCTATTTGAATTGGCTGCGCACACTGACAGGCCCAGATTACTCTCTCACTGCCTTGTCTGCTGCATTATTTACCAGTTTACTATCTTTAGTAGTACTGGTTTTGTCTTCTGCCAGACCATTGGTAAAAATACTGAATGGAGTTTGGTACAGAGGCAACATCCCCCCGCTGTTACGATTTTTCAGTAACTGTTAGTATCTCACGGTTATTGTATTCTTTCTGTAATGGATGCATTTTGATAGTGTATAGCATTGTTTGGTTTTTTTTTTAAAGAATACATCTATCAGCATATTGCGTATTACTAAGTAGATTACATCTGAATGGTCAGTAAACTTTATCTGTTCTCTTGCTGGCAGAAGCTCATACAAAGGTAATAACCAGGCCAGGTGAGCTCCCCTCCTCTTTCCTAGTTTCGTGATGTGGGGTTTCACTCTGGAAGTCATTTTCCTCTATTCAGGTTGAAGAACAGGTAATTTATTAATGGGGCAGTGCCCCCCAGGCTGGGGGGCCTAGGTAGGGATGGGTTGTGTGGAGAAGTCTGGTGGGAGGGCCTTACCTATACCCTTGTCCTCATGGTTTTCCTCAGGACCAGCTTTAGGCAGACTCATGCCGCATCCCAGCTGCCATGCTTGGTACATGTCTTCTCTGGAGCTCTGCTTGTCTCTCCCCACGTACAGCTGAGGGAGACTCCAGGCCTTTCAAAGCTTCCTTGAAGAAGGATCCATGTACGATGAGAAGGTACACTGGTTTAAATGAAGAGCAATATTGTGCAGACCCAAAATGGCTTTCCTTGTCAAATCTGAAAGCCTTTGTCTTTGCTGTTGGCAGCTGTAACTGATGGCAGGCAAACTTTGCTGTAGAGCGAGCTGTGTGTCTCTGGCTGCCAAACTCAACTTCCCTAGGCTGGCACTCTTAGTAAAGAAGAGCAATAGTGCTAAATATGCAGGGTAGTTATTCAGAGTGACTTGTGAATGATTGCAGATCATTCACCAAGCTTTCATCCTTGTCTTTGTGTCTAAGTCTTCCAGCCATGTTTCCCTTCAGTAAAGTTCTCTTCCCTCTCATCCCTCTTCACTACCTCTCAGCAGCCAACATTTGTGCCTGGCTTGCATTTTTTTCCGTCACAAAAGCAATTGTCATAGAAAAATTGCCACTTTTGCTCTGTGTCAGCAAATACTCTTATTTGTTAATTCAGCTGTGTCCCCTTAGTTGCTCTGAACTAGCTATTGGACCTGGTGTTTCTTATTCTTTTTTTTTTCTCTTCCCTTTGGAAATGAATGTTGGCACTTAGTTCTGCGGCTGCCCTCATTCAGGCTGGCTTGTCAGGTGTTGAAGGACAGATCACAAGAACACCTCAAGCACCAGAGTGGTCTCTGAGGTAGGATGGAGGCTGTACAGTTAGAGCAGTAAGAGGCTCTGATCAGCTCTGAACTGAGCCCAAGAAAGCCCCAAGAGCTTCATTCTGTGATTATGTGGACGCTAGAAGCTCTTGCTGAGTATCAGTATTTTAAGCAGGATGGTCCAGTCTCTAGAGTAATAAAGGCTGGATTCCAGTTTTGGGAATGCCTCTGAAGATCTGTGTTGATGTCATGAGAACTCCAGCTCCAGGCTTGCCCTTTTGGCCCTTATGATGTGTCTGTCTCACCTTTCCGAGTTTCTGATCGTGGTGGTGCTGGGAGAAAAGATGTTTCCAGTCGTCAGAGCATGGCAGTCCCCATTAGACCTGTACCCTGTCTCCTGCTGGGGGTTGGATGGGCAGGATAGGCAGATCTTAGGGTTCACCAGCTAGATGATGATGTGTCCAGTGCTTGGGAAGATGCAGCAGAAGTGAAGTTTATGCTAAGGATGTCATTCTTCTGCTGGGACAGAGTATTTCCAGAGAAAGAAGAGAGAAAGTTTAGCAAAGGCAAGCAGAGTTTTGGAAAGAGAGCTGTACTTGTGCTTGGTATCCATATATCCACGGCTAACAACATCTCTGGGAAAAATTTTTGGGAGAGACTTAGAGTGGATGAGGAAAGAAGGGCTGAAGAAAACCTGTTTTTTCTTACAGTGAGTGTGTGAGGGAAGTGTTCTCCTAAAGAAAGGGAAATGAGATTTAAAAGCAATGGCGGCTGAACCTGATCCAGTAGGGCAGCTTGGGCTGGGGGAAGTCGGGGAACACAGCTGGGGCTGGCTGGTTTAAACACAACGTTTTCTGGGAATGGAGAAGTAGCAGCATGAGGTGTGTAAGCCGTGCTGCTTTTTCATCTTTGACACAGCCACCTGCTTTGGCTACATCGGTCTAACTAGTAATAAACACTTGATGAACCATTAGGGCTACTCTGGATGTTAATAACATTCATGCAAATAGACTACAAGCTCTGTTTCACCAAATCAATTAAAATGTAGAGTTCATAGACAGTTTTCAAGATAAATTGCTGACATTAATTGAAGGACATCAAGCTGTTAAATAGGAAATAGTGTGAGTTAGATGGTTCTGTGGTTATTTAACATTCATTAGTGCAGGAAAATGCTTGTGTTCTTAAAGGTGTTTTTTAAATCTAGACTGATTGGGATACTAGCAATCTGGTGGTAAAAGTTGTTAGCATGGGGATTCCCAGATGGAACTGGAGACTCTGTATGAAAGAAATTACTTGCTTAACTGGTGAAATATTTGCTGTCTCACTTAGGGACATAAACTGTATGGAAGTTGAAATACAACACATGAAATAGTGGGTTCACAGTTATCCCAAACAGTCTTTTGCATTCATTGCTTCTCAGCATGTTTTAGTGAACTTCTAAATCACTGAAACTATAAAACATGGAAGGAAAGGGGATATAAGAATTGTAATATTGGTAATATTGTGTATTAGGGCTTCTTTCTCTTCCTTCTTTCTAAATATAGCAGTATAGTCCAAAGTTTGGGAATGTGGTTCAGAAATTTAATTTTTAAAAGTGAGTAGTAATCCATGATTGCGTGGATTTTTTTTTATACAAGGGAAGTATTCACATATTCTTGGCTTTGCCATGTTGGGGTCTCATGGGAAGGGAGCAGAAGTCAGGTAGGAAGTAAGGCCAGAAAAGGCGCAGAGCAGGGTGGGTTTCGGTGGGACACGTGCCCTCCTCTCCACGGGCAGCTTCCCTGCAGAAACCAGCCTCCTCGGCTCCTTCATCTGAGCCCCTGCAGCAGTGTGGGGCTTCTGAGTCCCAGCCGAGCTGTCACATGCCACGTGGCTGAGTTGCGGCAAGAGAGCCGCAAAAAGCCAGTTTGTCTGCCAGCCGGGCACTTGAAGATCATAGTTCTGCAAAGAAATTTCAGTCTTCAGTCCTTTCTCTTAATTTGCTTGAATTTTTCCCTAGCGGTGGTACCAGCTTTGCCAGTCAGCTGTAAACCACTGAGGGAGTGTTGCATAGGCATTGTCAGGGAATCTGACCAAACTGTTACCTTTCTTCTAGTGGTAATTAAAAGAGAATGTTTGAGTCTGTACCAAAATTATACAGCACAGTAACTTATGGGCTCCACTGCATTTCGCTGAGAGGGTGAAACAGGACTTCAGATGTTCTTGTGTGAACATTCAGACATGCTGGGATGAGGAGGGAAAAGTATTCCCATTTCGTATTCAAGTTCTCCCTGCTTGGCAAGCTTTAATTAATTTCTCCTTCAACTGCTTGTACGTCCCATTTTGGCTACTGAATATGTCTGTAGCGTATAAATACAAAAGTCCTAAATGGAGGATGTAAGAGCACTCATCAGCTGAATTAGAACACACGGTTCTGAAGCCGTGGTATGAAGCTGGAAAACAAAACCAAACACAATCCAGCACATGGACTTCTGTGGCTGTGGTTAAACAGAAGAAGCACGTTTGAAATGCTGCTTCAGGGAAACCCCTGTACTCTATTACTGCTGTCTTTAAGTGCTTTTTTAAATGTTGGCATCAGAATGTGTACAGTGGTACTCAAGGTGAACACTTGAGTATGGAGATGTGGGCTGGATGTGGAAGGCACCAATTATAAAAGATCAGCTGAAGATGGAGAAGAGTGTGGGTAACCTTGAGGACTCATCAGTTGTAGCTAAAGGATAAGGTCTGGCCACCCTGTGGCACTGTTTGTGTGGCTCAGCCAGTGTCCTGTGAGCATTTGTGCTGATTCTTCAAGAAGCAGGTCCTTCTTTCCAAACATGCAGTCTTACTTGTTGCGTAAAGCCAACATGCCCTTGGTTTTCGGGTGGTTAAAGTTAAAGGGATTTGCTCTCAGCAGCTTCAACTGACTGAAATAGGTTCTGACAGTCATGATATTTAACATTTTAGAGGTGAGATCGTAGGCTGCCCTTTAATAGGGGCAACCACTTCTGATTCAGAGCTTAACAACAGGGGTTACAGAGGATAAACATCTTGCGTTGCGGAGAGAAAAGTAATGTTAGGCTGCTGTTCCCACCACGCTTCTTCTGGCAGTGGGAGCGGGTGGGAGGAGGAGGATGGCAGAGATTTGTCTCTCTTGCTTGTCAAATGCTGATCTATTTTAAGAGCACCAAACTGGAAACTGTTGTCTAAAACTTTGCTTTGCTGTGGCCTTCTAGTGATTTTTTTCAGTGCCTGAAATATATTGCTTTTTTTGCTGGCCTGTCAGCAAAAGATACGTGACCTTTCTTCACCTGATTCTGAAAGTTTTCTGTCTGTCACCAGCTCCTCCACGCTCTGGAGGGACGCAAGAACCTCTTCAAGTCTGAAACAGAAACCACAATCTTAAGGCTAAATACAGGCTGATGCATTTTCTCTGAATTTAACTTTATTATGTTAATCAGATAGACAAACTGAGAGAGAAAAGTGTTTTTTCCCTGTGGGGAGGAGATCTCTATTTGCCCTTAATGAAAGGCAGAGAGGTAATTATCACCCGTGGGACAGGGATGGGTCAGCAGAAGGGAAATCCGAGTGTGCCCCAAAGCTGTCCTCTTGAGATTCTGATTCAGAGATGAATTCATATTGCTTGACTCGACTTTTCAAGGTATTCCGTACGTCTCCTGTACAGATTAAATCTAAGGTGTTGAAAGTAGGGTGCTTGTTTTGTGAAACCACTGGTAATGGTGCGTTTCTGTCACGTAACAGTTTCCCTGGTAAATTCTTTCTGATGCATAGTGTTTGTGTGATTTAGCCCCCATACTTTTCTTGAGGGCACCTGATATACTTTTTCTATCTGAACATATTGTTAAGAGTGTAGAAGAGTGGGAATGAAAAAAAGGAAGTAATACTGTGTACACACAGAAATGACCCATCTATACAAACACTGCCTGTTGAAGATAGAAACACTGAGCATTAGTGATTCATTAGCAGTTCTTAATTCGTTGGTTTCCAAGATGGCAATATCAAATCAGTGCGGTGTTCTTCATTATGGTCGCTGGCTTATCTAAATATATGTATTGACGGTTGTTGTTTTATGGGGAAGGGTCAGACAAATGTTCCTGGGAGTTGGGAAGCGTGAATGCTAAGAAGAATGTGGTGCAAGGAAAATGAGGGATTAATGCAAATCACATGTTGTCGCAGATGGTGAAAGAGTTGAGTCAGACTTGGATGTGCTAATAGCTGTTATTGATGAAGGAACTCTTTCTCAAACAGTTGTTAGTGTGGTTTAAGCTTATCATTTGGGGGCCTGTGTGTTTATCCCCAGGCTTTAACAACACAGACTGTTCAAGAGCTGACGCTCATTGCTACTTGTTCACAGCTGCTTGCACACATGGCTGCATGGAGAAGGTCTCCAGCAAGATGATCTATGCCAGAATCAGAGACTGGCTGTATTGTTTTTCCTTGGCTAAGGGGATGCATGTTGATTATTGAAATAACCTTAAAAGAGCTCGAAGAGGGCAGAAGAATGGAGAGCTTTAATATTTTACCCAGCACATCTTCAGCTTTGCAAACCAGAATAAGTGGCACATTAGAAGTGTCTATTACACACATCAGGAGGAAAATCTGCGCATCAGTGGAGTTACCAGTGTTGAAGAGAGGGGGTGTTCTTCTTGCCTTTTGCTTCTTTCACTGTCTAAACTGCAGTTCCCCCCTTTTAGGAGCGGGTGCATGTATTGTGCTTCTTTCAGGATATAATAATGAATTTTTCCATAGGAGAGACAATTCCAAACTAGGGAACTGGGTCCAAATTCAGATAGACATAGCTGGACCAAGTGTTTGTTCAGAGTGGAGACTTTGAAAAACTTATCTGAGTGGACAGTGCCACAGCTCTCTAAGCAATAGTTCATGGACACTGGCTATATTCTAGGATTCTGATCTTTCTCCAAATCCCTGTTGTTTTTTGACTTGCAGAGCTTCTGTTGAAGTCCTGTCCTGTCTAAATGGATGGGACCTTCACGCAGATAACTGCCTCTGGGCAGCTCTTGCAAATATTGCCCTAGATGCTTCTAGGAGCTTAGGGAAAAGCACAGCAGCCCTGCAGCAATGAAGATCTGCTCTCAAGTGCAATGAGAAATTTGCTTTTCTATGTAATGGTATCGCTTGGGATACTGTTATTGTAATGCTTGTCTTCTCTTCCAGTTCACTAGCCTGTATTTTAAACAGAATACATCCAAGTGTTGAAAGTTGATGGATCCTGCTTGTTGACCTTTTGTCATTGAGGAAAATTGTTTGCCTATTCCCATTTTTCTACCCTCAATCATAGATCAGTAAGGTCAAATTGTACTTCTTGCAGCTCAAATGATAATTATTCATTACTGCACCATAAGGAGTGTTGCTAGATGCCTTCCAAAAATAGAAGGTGGTCCCTAGTTCTCTCCTGCCAACTGTTTTACTGATGCAGTCAAAGAATTACAATGGAGGATGCTTTTTCTTTGCACCATAATCCTGCAGGGGTGTCTTTAGGATTCTGCTTTCGAGGAGCTATTCAGGTGATTTATTAAGAAGACAAACAAGGTCTAACTTGCCCAGATTACCATCTGAGCCTTATAAAATTAGATAAAACAAGCTTGTTTTCCAGTTCTCTGGAAGAGACGCTGCTCTTAATAAGGCTGCATGTTTTTACTGTCTGTCTAGTCACTTGCAACATCTAGGCCTCATCCTTTGCTGCTCGCAGTCCAAATCCATTTGGATTGTTTATACTAAAGAAATTGATGGTAAATTTAGGAATCTTTGACATTAACTTCCAATTTACAAAAATATTCAAGGTCCTTTTCTCATCTGCTACAGCAGGTAGTGTCCGTGCTCTCCTTATCTCTTTCAAGGAGATACTCAGATCTCACCCTGAAACTCCCTTGCTGAAGGGTTCTCCAAGCCACGTTCTGCTTGTTCTGTCACGTTTATTTGCTTTCTTCTCCTACTCTGTGCTGGTTCCTGTGGTGTTTCTCCTGACTCCTCTCTCACTCTCATGCAACTGTGTGTATGCAGCCCTTTACTAAAAGCAATGTACACATTAGCCCCTTTTCTAGAGTCCCTGGGCAGACCCAGAAATGCCTTTGTTTGGGGCAGTTGGCCTGTGCTCATGTTTCATGTGGAGACTGCTAAACTCTTTCAGATAGTGTCTTAATAAGTTCTAGTTTTTCCACTAGTTTCAGTAAGTATTATGTTGATTATGATAGGTTCTTACCTTTATTATCAAGCTTCAAGTCAGCTAAACTTCCCCACGTGGAGATATGCTTCAGGGTGCTGATGTGGCTGGTGATGTGTCACTGAGTGCAAAGGTTGTTCCAGAGAGAGAGCTCCAGTCCCTCCTCCTGCAGGTGAGCTTTGGGTATAGACTCTTAGTTGCTTCCATGAACTTCAGTTTTTTCCTCTTCTTTCACCACTCAAATTTAACAGGAAGAAAAGTAAGACGCTTTCTGCTCACTGTTCTCCAGATTCCTCCCTTTTTGGAAGTGTTTTCTACACTCCTGTCCTCCGGAACAGATGCTGATCTTAAGAGATAGTATGACTTTTGGTTGAGATGCCAAAGGAAAG
The DNA here is from genome assembly GCA_028565335.1 of Limnodromus scolopaceus. NCBI lineage: Eukaryota > Metazoa > Chordata > Aves > Charadriiformes > Scolopacidae > Limnodromus > Limnodromus scolopaceus. Next base: position 28,671,918 of record JAOXNO010000041.1, read on the forward strand.
CTGCACTAACTCACTGTTGGTTTTGCTCGTGTTTTGCAGGTCAGAAGAGAGCCAAGCCAAAAGGCTCCCTCTGTAAGGCACTGTGTTTCTTTTTACGGGACTCTTCTGGGCAGCTGTCAGTGCTCAGCTTATCAAAAAGTCACTGACTGGGTTTTTGTGACTCCCACAAGCTCTGAAATTGTATGGCAGTCAAAGCCAACCCTTTACAGATGGCAGCACCCAGAAAGATCCAGGAAGGAGTGATCTAATAATATGCCAGTGAAGTAAGTGGAATAGTTCCCAACAGGTAGTGCTTTGTCTTCTGGGACAATTTAATAAAGCTGTAGTGACCCTGTAGTGTTGGGGGAGTAATACATGCATCCCTTAGAGGTAGTTATCTTATTTCTGTAGAGAACCAAGTAATTAGTGGTGTTCTAACAGCTCCTTTCCCTTTCCACATTGTTCCACTCTTGTATCTTGTTCAGAATTGGAGATCACTTAAGAATATTGGCAGATAAGGTTCTTTTATCCACAAAATGCCCTCTCCTTTCCTTGTCTTTATCTTTCCCTCTTTCAAACAGCAACAGTTATGGCAACAGGAAGGTTGGAGGCAAACAAGCAGCTGGCAGTCTTCCTAATGGGCAGAAACACAGGCTGGAGTCTCTCCTGAATTCAACAGCACAGTGGTAGAATCGCAGTAGCATTGCTAGCAGTGGCACAGAGTGCATTTTGAGCTTGCAGGGTAGCTGGATTTAATGAGGTGAGATATTGCTCATGCTAAACCTTCTACCAGAGCTGAACAACGTGATGCATACAAATGCAGAAAACACGGTCTAAGGTTTTAAAATTGCTTTCCTTATTTGTTTATTTATTTCTTTATTTTCCAGAACAAAATGGTAAAAGACGGTCTGGGTTGCAAAACTAGGACTGAAAGAGCTGCTTAGTTGCTGATTCTGGACTACTTCAGGAAGAAAAAAAGAATGATGTTGTGGTTGCCTCTCTTATCTAGCTTTAGTGCAATGCCCTTCTTTTAGCCTAGCAAGTTTTCCAAAAAATGAGAGAAAGAGAGGGAAAAAAAGTTGGTTCAATTGCTATGGAGTTAGATACTTGTGCTCCAGCATTTGATTTCCAGTATACTTGTATCTAATTCCTCTTGCTTTTGGTGTCTTATTGGACCCTTATTTTGCAGACTGTTTTTTCTGACATATCTATATTATGCTCCATTCTTTTTTTGTCTGCTGAGAGTTTCCTTAGCTCTGTTCCCAGTTATAGGATAAAAAAAAAGATATTTTACAATCAGTATGCCAATAAGCTGAAAATGTTTGGTAACTGTTACATTTATTTAGTCCCAGATTTAAAACGTGCAGATTTACCAGGTCTTATGGGATAAATTCATTCTTGATGTGACTGAAAGGTGTTGAAAGGCTGACTGTGTCCTTAGTTATCTGTGAACGGAGGTGAACACTCCAAATTTCAGATCTCAGTCCTACTCTCCTGAACTTTAAAGAAGTTTTGATTGGAATTCCCATCCATACTCCATTGCCTCCCTTTATCTGCTGACTGGTTTGAAATGAATCCAGAGTTGAAACACCTTCCACGCTTCAGGGCAGTTCAAATATGAATTTCAAGGATGAGGAGGATCAGGAGGGAGGGAGAAGGGAAGCCAATGGGGTTCCCTAATGACTAGTAATGTTTTAATTAACTGTAATAGAGCTACATGAGTTTGATAATCTGAGTTCTTCTTTAGAATATAGCTGTCTATTAGGAGATACCTGCACTGGAAGAGATTCCTTCTCATAGCACCACAGTTATGTGAGCGCCGTTTTATTCTGTCATTATTAATGGAACTTAAACCAGGAGCGATAGCCTTTGAAGGCTGTCACTTCTGGCTGACAACTACTTCATCTCCGTTTTCGTGCACTCAGCTTTATGTTTATAAGCACCCCCTTCTGTGTGCCTGTACTATATATGGACTACCTACAAAATCCATTTGTCTGAGAACCATTCAAAAGTCAGTGTTGAGATGTGCAAGGCATGAGAGTGTGTGTCCGTGTCTGCATTTGGTGACAAACTTTTGATTAATTCCTAAAACACCTCCCCGGGTGCAGCTATAAACGCAACTGTTGTAAGGCCAGCTCAGCATGTGTCAAGTTATATGGTGGCACGTGGCAACAAAACAGCTCTTCTACAGTCACAACTATTTTTAGTGCTGCTGGGGCATCTCAGAATAGTGCAGCTGCTGCTGCCTACACTGAGATGCCAAGGGCTTTACTTTGGCCCCTGTTACCTTCTGCTCCTGTGATCTCTTATTCCTCCCCTGTGATGGAGTGGCCATTCAATGCCAATCTTGTGCGTAACACCTCGTGCCCCTGTGCTTTGGTACCCAGCCATCTAGAAGCAGAGCAAAAGGAACGGGAGCCTTTATAGCACTCTGAGGTTGGAAGGGCAGAGGAAGCGAAGACTAGGGCTGTCTGGATCCGTGTGCCAGTGAAATTTTACTGAAGAGACTTTCTGTGCTGCTCAGAGCGAGCTGTCACTGTGCTCCAGGTTTTCAGGACGTGAAAAGGACTTGCAGTCTTTACGAGCTCATCTAAAAAGCATAGTAGTGCTGCTCACTCACAGCCTGTGAGTCAAAGCCTCACGGGAAGCGTGTTTGGGGATCAGTAGAGGCACTGGCAGGGATCACCTCTCTGTAGCAGCGTGCGCACAGTGATGCAGTCCGTGTTGCACGACAGAGGGGCTGCTGCCCAGGGCCTGTGCTGTCCTGCCCCCCGGAATGATGGCCACATCCAGCCTTTGCTGCTGTCTGTAAACAGCGCGGTGAGTTCAACTAGGCTAAGCGGGCATCAGCCAGTGGGCACATGCTGAAAACTGCAAGAAAGTCCAGTAGCAGGGAGGATAAGGGCATTCTTTCTTCTTTTCTGGGGGGAAATAATTTGGAATTCCTTTTTAAGAGCATTATATTACAGGGGCATTTAGACTTCATTGACCAGCTTGGCACCACAACATGTTCTTATCGCTGAGAGGCCCTCAGCCCCTTGCAGAATTGGACTGCACCTCATCACCCACGTCAGACTGGCACATGGGCTCTTCCTTCTTTCCCTACACCTTGCATTGCTCTCCTGGTGTGGTAGGATACTTCATCTTTCCCCCACGCCATGATTCCCAGATCTGTGAAATTGGTGCTGTTTCTTAGCACTAAAATCTGTTCGGCTCCCTGTGTCTTTTAGGTCTGCTTTTGCTTCTGAATTCAGTGGGGCTGCTGTTCATAGTTTCAATATATTAGGAGAGGGACATTGTTTTTAAAATGCAAAGTAAACAACATGAATTCTGAGCAATAAAGCACTTTTAAGGTATAATTCACTTCATGGCACAGTGCTTCCAAGCTGTATATAAAATAAACAAAAATCCTAAAAAAAATCCTTCAACTATGCAGAGCAAAACAAACTTGGCACATTAAATAATGTGTTAATAAGCATGTATAAAATCGATGATAGTTTCAATCTGATTTATTTTTCAGTCCTGTGGAGACAGCTGATGAATCATACATGGTTATGGCACTTGTGAATTGTAAGTCTCCTCACGACTGAAGGTAAATGTCAAAGACACCATGTGTTAGAACAAGATATTTTGCTTGGCAGGTATGGCTTATTCAGGAAATAGGCTTCTGTTTTATATATACACACTCTACATTGCTCAATTGAGTGTATCAGTTCCTTGATACACCACCCATACACCTTGATATCACCCATCTTGTAGCTGTCCTGTGTGGTTGAATACCTCCTCCTCATTTAGGTAAATAGCATTTTCTTTGGTAGTGGAGGTGGGAGAGGGTATGATCAGTGAATCCTTTCTCTTTGGCGCTCTTCTAGTAAGCAATCAGCGGAACACATCTGTCACCTGCGCGGTTCGGAGCACAACGTGAGCTGTATTAGAACTGAGCTGCCAGAAGGCAAAACATTTGTGGCCGTGTCCTCTGCTCTTGCTGACTTTGACTTCCTACCTGAGTGGGAGCGGGTGTCTCCTGTCAGTGCTCAGAGCTCTGGCCTGGCCTTTTTCCAGCAAACGGAAGATGCTTCAGACATTCAGGCTGAGCAAAGGACATCTGATGCAAAGCTTTTATCTCCTGACCTTCCAGGACTTCTCTGAGAGAGTCAAAAGCTTTCCTAGAGGACCTGGCTCTGAAATGGTTCCCTGAAGGGTTTTCACATCTCCCAGTCTCTTTTAGCTTCTCACTGTTATCGACACAGAGCTTATTCAGAGATTCAGAGGATAAATCCAAGAGCCCTGATGCTGACTTTTGAGAGAGGAGCAGGGAGAAGTGCTGTGTGTGTCCGTCTCCCCCTTGGCCCTTTTCTGGGCAGTGACAGTTGCAGTCTGCAAACTTTGCTCAAAACTGAGCGCTGTTCTAGTTGGGCAGCGTCTGTGTGAATGTGAGCTGGTCAAAGGGGAGGTGGGAAGATGATGGAAAATGGCATCATGCTTGCAGCACTGCTAGCGGAGCAGCCTCCAGAGAATATGCTGTATCCACTGGGAACGCAGCACAGAAGGTTTCCTGCTGAGCCTGGGCATTTTCTCCTTTCACCTGAAAAGCTAGCATCACTCAAGGAGGTTGGAAGCCTCCAGGTACATGCACCATCTTATCTCTAAGACCTGTGTATTCCTGGTGTTTTACTGACTCTGTATGAAAGAGCAAAGTACGCTTTGGGCCAGGCATGACGTATGGATGGGATTGGTATGATTGAGAGCAAAGGTATGATTTCCTTATTGCTTGGCCTCAGCAAGTCAGACATCGGATAGGGCCTGACCCTTGTTGAGTACATCTAAAGAGAGATTACCAAAGTATTTTGACTGCAACCGTTCCAGGAGAACACACATCAAGGAGAAGTGGGGCTTCCAGATGTGGCAAGCATCTGTACAAAGATGTATCCCTAGTAGTCCTGAGTGGATGCCATTGTGCACATGTAAAACATGCCTCTGATGGCTGCACCTTGATTCCTGTAGCTCTGTGTTCTCTCTTTCTCCTAGATCCTCGACCCTTGCCTATCTGCTCTACTTACAGCCATTGATTGCCATTGATTGCTCTGCTGCTTTGTCTGTAACCTCGGGCACTCTGCTGGATGGTGTTTTTGAACTATTGTACTTTCTTCTTTCTGGATGCCGCCTCCCTCACAGACTCCTACAGCTGTGATGAGGCAACACAGGGTAGTTTATGGGGAACTCTCCAGATTAGATTCTGTTGTGGATTCTTTAGTTCCTGTAGAAATGATTGATCCCTTCTTCCATGGTAGTCCCAGGGGAGGTAAGCTCATCTTAGGGCAGCATTGAGTAGTGGATTGGGTACAAGGGAGATGGGGATGTAGCCCTGATGAAAACTTTGTTGGAGTGGAAGGTTGGGTTATTCCTGTACTGTTACACACTCTATACACATCTAAAAAGACCTCATACTTGAAAGTCTCGTTACTGCTAGCAGTGAGTTTCATAGATGGAAAATTCAGGTGCTCTGAGTTGTTCTAGGTGTATCTTGGCAGAAAGATAGATGAACTGGTGCAAAGGATATTGTTGACTGTCCCTCAGCTGTGGGGGTCAGTTTACATTTCCAGGTTGGATGAGTTTAACTGAGTGGCAGGGACAGGGGATGCCACTAAGCAGATTTTAGGAAATTTCCTTTAAACCAACATTTCTTGGAATCTGGCATCTGAATCTCTCTTCTCATGTGATGCGATTAGCAGAGATTTCAAAAGCAATGCAATTCAATATAATGGAAAACACCTGACCTGTATCTGATTCCATTTGGGATCTCAGTAACAGCTGCAAATGAGGCCAAGCTGAATTCTATCAGCATAGCTAGATCTCAAGAGCCCCTTTGGAGTATGCCTGGAATACAAAATACTGTTAAACCCCCTTGCATTTATTAGCATGACAGCTCCCTGAGTGGGAGAGAGGGGACGTGTATGTGTGTGACTTGGTGGCTAAAGGAGGAGTTGTGCTGCTTAAATTTCTAAGGTTGAATTCGTTGAGGCCTTCATGAGACTGGGATGCTTTTAAGCTGGGGAAGGAGAAAGGTTGAGCGCCTGCTGGGTTTCCATTTTGCAAGCAGTTCCTTTCTGTATAATGACAGGAGTTGTTCTGCTGCAATGTGTTTTCAGTAAAAACTGGCTTTTTCATCCAAAAGGCTAGGGTAGTTTTTTCCAGGAAACATTGATTTCCCAGTCAGTCCCAGTGGGATTTACCAAAAGAAGCAAATTCCCTTCTTCTCCATTGTCCGTGGAGGGACACTGGGTAGTGAATATTTTCACTTTCATCAGACTTTCCTATTCAATTCTGATAATCCAAGTTCCTTTGGGGATGGTTAAAATCTGCACCTCTGACTTGACCCTTCAGTTGGCTTCAGTCTCTGTGTTGGACCAAACCCATTCATTGCCAAACATCCCCCCGCTCCCCTCAGCCTCGTTCTCTGATGATGTGTTGGGCCTATAGACTCTGCATCCTTGTGTGCTAAAAGTGGTGCAGTCTCCCGCATCCCAGAGGGGCCTCCAGATGGTCATTCCGCAGCAGGATGGAGAGACCTGATGAATTCAAATCATGTGTTTCTCCTTCATTACCCTCCACCCACATACTCCAACACAGCAGATCTTCCCATTGTATCTTTGTATCTTTAAAAATTATTTTTCTTTTCTTTTTTTTTTTTTTCTTCTGCCTATTTAGGCTGTACCCTTGGCTGCGTGACTCCGTAGTGCTTTCAATGTCGGGAGCGTGCCCTTGTGTTACAGCTGAGCTTTGCACGGCTTAGCTCTGCTGCTTTGGCATTGGGAGAACTGTCTCTGCTTTTTCACCAAATGGCAACGTTGCCTCTTGGTATAAATACATTAATTGCAGTCTGTTGGTTCTCACATAATGAGTAGTGTCCAGACACTAGTGGGGTGACGTGTCTGCTAGCCAGAGCTCTCTGCTGGTAGTGCTAAGGTGGCACAGTTCTCACCTGCTACTTTGGCACATCTTGGCCAACAAAGGATTTGCACTGGTTTGTTACTGCCTGCGGGCCATTTTCATCTGTCTTATGTAGTGGTGAGCAGGAGATTATATACGACACACCATTTGGGTCTATGTATCCCATAAGGCTTTGTTTTCATGAAGAATACAGGATGGGCTTTGGTGCAGTGCTGTAACTGAGCTTTTTGGCTGTTAAAGAGTACCAGAAGCAATTCCCATTTCCATGGCTGCTTTCACATGTTTTGGTTTCTAGATCAGGAGGGACTGCCCATTCAACTCAACTGATTTGCAACTCGATTGATTTACTTTCCCAATAGTTTTTTATCACATCTAAAAATAAAATGAAATTCTGCCAGCAACCAGATCAATTCCTTGACAAAGAATAGATAACAAGAACTAACCAGAGTTCTTAGTGGGCATCAAGAGGGAGGTTGGGAACAGACTAGGAGCTAAGCCTGCTGTCTCCTAATCTCTGAAAATGTGAGACACATGTGTGCCAGGACTCTGATTAGGGTGGGTACAAAAAGGGTCAGTTCTCAGCTGCTGCCTGCCCCTTTTTCCCCTCCCCTTCCCCTTTTTCCATCAGCTTCTCTGGAAATCATCTCGTCCTTCTGGCTATTCCAGGATTACAGAAGCAGAGGAGCTGCTGAGATCTGTCCCAGGTCAGTGTGAGCTCCCTGCACAGGGTTTTCTCTTGGATTCAAAGATGACTTCTATGGCAGGAGGAACCTGGGAGGAAAATGGATAAGCCTAGAAAACAGAAGAATTGAAAGACATTGTCTTGTCCTATTGGTGAGAAGGGAGAGTTGTGATGGCTGGGGGGGAGGCGTGATATGTAGAGGCTGTTTCTTCCTGCACACTTCTTACCTGGGACTCTGTTACAAACCCTGTGGAAGCCACATCAGCCTGTCTCCTACTCAGCAAATTCAGCCCAAGAAGTGGGTCTTGCTCATCTCCTTTTCTCCTGCCACAGCACTGTTGCATTTTTCTGCCATTCCCCACATCTGGTGGGTGAGATCAGGAGTTAGAAAGGAAAAGAGGTGCTGGTCTGGGAATTCACAGCCCCCTGGTAGGAGAAAGGGAGAGGGCAGAGGTGGGGTTGGGACCCTTCTGCTCCAGTAAGTTCATAGCCATATGAAGTACATGAGTGCAGTCTGCGTGTTACTGGTATCTTTGGAGCCTTAGTGTAAGGGCAGCCATTTTGCCTCTTAAGTACAATGATGCTAAGGTTTTACTATATATTCTGGAGTGCTGGTGTCACTGCTACAAAGGTGTGTGTGAAATCAAGGTAGCAGGTGTGATGTGCTTTAAGGATCACAGGGGTATCCTGTTTGAGCAGATGAAAGAGCTGATGGCATAATTTAAGTCCCCCTTTAGACAAGTTCTATTGGAGACTGAAAGGTTCGATCCGCATGTCATAATCTTAGATTTAACACGTGACAATCAAAATTCAAGTTATAAAGCATGGAAGAAAAGTTACACTATACAAGTAGGAGTGTCACATTTGAGAAGATGGAAGATTTTGCTATTTCAATCTATTGTTGTCTTCCCAAGTGCTGTGTCTTGTACTTACCCTGCCTCTGTTAGAATACTGCTAAGGGTGTATTTTGCTTTTCAATAAGGAGTCATTTTCATAAGTAATAATCATGCAGGAGCTTTTATTCTAGAAATGCCTGTCCTTCAAACTGACATCTTCACCCTAATTCAGAGCTAGAGATCCCTCCTTGTAGTTATTTTATACATGAGAATTATTGTTGTCATAGAAGGTGACTGTGATTACTGCTGTGCAAAGATGCAAGTAAGGGCAAGGCAGGCACTATGTATTTTTTCAAGGCATGCAGAGAGATAAATGAAATCTCTTTGTAAAGTAACCAGAGACAGTGAGAATGGTCAACAGGCAGGATACTGTAAGGTGGGGCCTGAGCAAGGCTAAAGCATGTGGTCTGGGAGTGTTTGAAAATGCAGAGAACCAAAAATGCACATGCATGTGTGCATGGAGGGATATAACACTGAGAGAGGTGGTGCCAGGACTGACGCTGATGGAGCAAGGCACAGAGCTCACTGGAAGGAGCAAACCTGCTATGGGTTTTTGCTTTGGCAGAAATACAACCTTGTGTATGTGTGTACCATAATTTTTTCCTAACAGGAACATAGATAGGCCTTTGATACTGGCATACTGCTTAGGCAGAGTAAGACAACACAGGAAGAATGATGCTATTTTATTTTATTATTTTATTTTTAACTTTATTTCAGGGCTTCAACCATAAAGAAGCAGATATCACTGTCTCTGTTAGGCGAGGTTATGGCTGTAGGTGGGAATGCATGTGCTTTAGTGTTTGTGATGCATACAGTGAGGAACTGGCAGAACAGGCAAACTGATGTATGTCTGAAGCAATATTGACATTTTTATATACTTAATCCATTACTTCAAGCTAAGTTATGATGATGAGCAGTACTTCAGGAAAAGTAGGCTCCTATTGGCTATTCATTCCAGGGCTGACCTTGCCAAATCACGCACTTAGGTCTGTTGACTTTAATTTTTCAGTGATTAAGGGTTGAAGAAATCTCCATTAGCCATGGAGCTCGTTGATAAGATCACCAAATTCACTTAATTAATTCCTATAATAATAAGCTAGTGCACTAGCTTGCAGTGCCACCTAGCCTCCTCATCCTTTGGAGAGCAGGAAATACGGCATGAATATTTAGAAAGATAAAAACTATTTGAAAAACATTCATGTAATTTTTTCCCCTTTGTTTAAATATAAAATAATTCAATCTCATCAGAAGATTTTCATCAGCAGTCTGAAAATCTTTGCCCTGGTATTAGCCAGTGGGTGAAAAAACAGTGGAGAAATAGAGACTATTTTTTCTTCAAAATGTTGGTTCCATGTTCAATGCAAGTATTACTCATAATTTGTAAGGTCTGAGCCTGGTAAGGAAGCAGCCAAGCTGGTGCATGACTATTAAATATTTTAACAGCCTGATTCATCTCAAAGTGATTCAGAGACTATTGATAGTAGTCCTGTCAGGAGCTGCCATCTCTGTGGTGAAGTTGGAGTGGTTAGTGACATGCCACTGGTGCTTTGTGGCACTTTGTAGTGTTCACGAGTTAAAAGTATGTGGGGAAAGAAAGGCAGCAAGTGGAGTTCTGCTGGAATGCTGATATTGGCATCTCTGCTACCTAAAGTCATGCAGAATTGGCTTCCATCCTTGGATGGGTCCCAGGACAGATTGCAGAGGGTAAAAAGGGCCCTGGGCAAGGGGAACCGAGGCTCTGCTGCCTACCCTGCCCATGTGTGCTTTGGGGAGCTGGGTCTGCTGCTCTCCTGTTCCTCCTTTTTCCCTGATTCTTTATTGGGTGTGAGGAAGTTGATGTACTTGGGTTTGGAGAGAAGCTACCCCAGGATAGCTGTTTGGCTGTGTTTTGTGGCGAGGCCATGGTCCTGGAATTGGAGGAAGAGATTGAGACATTAGCAAGGATGCAGGGTGGCAACAGCATCCCAAAATCAGGTTGGATGCAGAAGGTTAGTGAAGGGTAAGAAACACGTCCTCACATCCATGAACTCCGCCAACTTTGCAAGAGGCCTTTGTGCCTCTCCCAGCATCTGCCCTACCTGCCAGTTGAACCTCCTCCATCACTGTTGCAAGACAGATTTGTTTTTTCCTCACCCTTTGGGTGGCTGGGTTCATACTTTTTGCATGCTCTTTAGACCATGATCTGGCTTCTGTATTACAGGATAGTTTATAAATGATGGGGAAAATAAATTCGAATAATCAATTTCTGACCAATACACTTCCAAGACATCTGCGATAGCTTCTGCCTTCCTAAATAACAAATGTGTTTAATCTGAAGCTTTGGGTTTCAGTAGCTCTGTAGAAGCAAACACACAGCTTTTTGCTTTGGCACCGTTAACCAGAATCTTCCTGCATGTAGACTTGAAAGAGATTAGCACATAGGTCCTTTGTGAAAGACTGCAAATGGTGACTAAACTTGGGGCCGCTCTCATGGTGTCAACAAAAATAGGCAGAAAATGGAAAACATGCACTGCCACAGGCTGCCTTTGTGCAGTGGACTCTTTCTCTTAGTTTGCCATTACCAAGGAAGACCTCAAACTAAGCTCAACTAGTGTGGGTGAGATGGGACGCTGTTACTGGTTTTCTTTGGTATAGATTTCAGTTTACATTTTATCAGTATTCAAAAACATTGGTAGCCAGATTATGCCATGTTTACCACAGCAAGTTTATGAAAATTTGGGGTGGGAGGAGGGAGGGGGAAAAAAAAAAATCTATGGAGTTTCATCTCCAAATCCTGCTAAGTTTTATTATCGACAGATGTTCCTTCACTGTTTGATGATCTCTTTATATATGAGAAATTTTGTTTGAGAAGGCTCTGCGGTGGGTTTTGGCTTGACTAAATAATTGTCTGAGTAGTGTACATGTCTAATGGTTAGCCACATTCAGTTTGCTCATACAGATTACGTGCGAGAGCCTGTTAGAGTCCTCTGGGTATGTCCTGCAGAATAAATTGGGTTAAACAAAACCCATCACTAAGCCTTGTAAAGTTGTAAAATGCTATCCATGTTCAGAGATCCAATGAATCAATGAAGAGGGTCTAACACCCTCTTGTTGTTCAGAGGGCATGAGCTGCCAACTTCCTGTATCCAACCATACAAGGGACAAGGTACTTTTGGGGAGTTAGAGAGCTACTATTTTTGCTTAGGCATAGATCGATATCTCACTCTTTAAAATTAACAGAGGTTTTTGAGTGATAGGGATTAAAACTAGTGAAAACATGAACCAACTGAAGCTGGCATGGTGGTACTTATAGGTGGTTCTGGTCAGTAGAGCAGATATACAACACAAATTACTGTTACTGTGTATGATCCCTATGATGCATATGTTGGCTGCTCTTGAACCATTATTGTTTGTGCTGTAAATTTGTAGTAATAACAACAACAACTACTTGCCTAATCCTTAGCATCAGAATGAAGATGAATTCAGCATTTTCATCCCAGTTTCCACGTTGAAATTCTCTATGTACGTTGCTTGGCTGTTGGTTGACAGCGTTGCTTTAGGTAAACTGAGGTGATGGAGTCCTATATTCCCCTGGGGCCTGCCTATGGCCAAGAGCCCCATTTCAGCCCAGCCTGGGCTATAAGTCCTTGCTCCAGCGATTCCTCCCCCAGTGATGTAGCTGGTCTCCAGCTCTGTCCTGTTGGGCCTGGCCCATAGGCTGACATTCTGGCTAGACTTCGGACCTGTCTTATCCTTATGAACTTGCCCAGTGATCTGGAATCTTGGCTGAATGTGGTGGCCATCTGTAGGCCTGCCCTGCACGCCTTGCTCATGGGCTGTGGGGCAGGGCCCTGGATAGCGAAGTCCTTGCCCTGCCAGCCATGTTACTGCACTCAGGACCCCATCCCTTCAGGAGCCACCAGCCTTCATTGCTCCCTGACAAGCAAGCTAATATTCAAAAGTTGGGAAGTGTAGCTGCAACGAGAAGGAAGAAAAGATGTAAAATCAAGAGTGAATCAATGAGAAACTCAATGCAAATGTTAACTTTGTTTACCCAGCTACTAACATGCACCTGACTTTCAGCTACAGATCCCCACAGTCTTAGATAAAATATTTTAAATGGTTGAAATAATCTGATTTGGCTGTTGTTCTTTCCTTTGTGATGCAATCTGAAGTTAAATATTTCACATATTGCATTACATGGGGCCAAGCACAAGCCCTCTGCTATCGCTGGCATCCTGTGCTGATTTTCTCTCCCCATTTATTCCTGTATCTTGCACTAAAGTTAGACCAGAATCAGTCAGCACCTTGGTATACGCAAGTGTCTCGGGTAGAAAGAAGTTAAAACTCTTTCAGTTAAAGTGCCTCCTGTGACACTCCTGGAATAAGGCTACAAAGCGCCAGCACCTACCCGGGAGATGATTTATTGTTGTAGATGGAGGAGGAGCAATGGAAATCTCTACATTCTCGAATACCCTCCATCATTCTCAGGGACTTGAAAAAATACTTTCTCCAGTTTTTAAAAGGCCATTTTATACTTCCTTTAAAAAGGATAGTCTTGGCTAATGTACTCAGAATGACAACTTGACATGGGCAAAAGCACTATATACAATCCGAAATGACAAGTTGTCAAAAAGTATAATGGGCAGCCAGGGGTGGCATACCTGATGTGGAGACAAGACTGTTACACCTCTTGAAGTTTAAACTGGGCAACCCTGCTGTGAAATGTGCTTGAAAGCCCCATTGTCTACTGGATTGCTAAGGAGGCTTTGAAAGGGCATGGGGGTAAATTAAGGAAAGGTGTTAATTTAAACTAGAATTCCTGAATAGCAACACAAGAAGACAGACTCTGAGATACGACCATCGTCTCTAATACATCCATTAGTTCTCTCTTGCAGTGCTGTTCTTTTGTTCTTGTCCCCAGTGCATTGTCACAGAACTGTTTACTGTGCCCAGTGCTGCCACTTTTGTGACTGGGATCTGGAGGAGGTGGCTGAAACTCTCAGCTATTGTACCAGATAATTACTGAAGGTTGTACCTGATTCTTGGTTTTCTAATCCATGTTGAATGGTGGCATTATTTTCCTTTTAACCCTTTTCACCTCTTTGGTAATCTAAGAACACACATAAGGCCATGTTGTCTGCTTTAGACAGTGATCCTTAAAGATGCACACGTACTTATGCCATGCCATGAATAATAAGTGTGGATGACCACAGTTAAACTCAAATACCTGAATCCCTTTGAAGAGAGTGCTGGGGATGTTGAAGAATCTGAGAGAATCGGGTCTTGCGATGGGCTGCCTAAATGTGAATGAAGGTCTTGTCTAGCTTTAGATATGTGTATGGGAAAAATGTGTATTTCTGCTATGTTTTAAAAGTAGCATAACTGGTTAAAAGAATTCAAAACAGATCCCAAAGCTCTAGTTCCAGCTGCTCTAACCAATTGTAAGAAATATCTCCCTTTTCCTCTATATTTGCAATTCATTTAAATTTTAATGCTTTTACAGAGCAAGGCTTGGACTCTGGTGCCTGCTGGCAGTGGGGCTATATCTGCAGGATTGTACTCATGGACCTGAAATAGAGCAGCTTCTTGCCTGGTACTAGCCCAAACTGTTGATGAAACGTTTCAGCATAGCCCAAAGCAAACCAAGCCTTGTGAAGAATTTATGTGACTGTAAAACAGCTTATGATAATGTTAGGACATCTGTATTCAGACTGATCCCTTCTATCTGGAGTTAGAATATGTTGCCTAGAATAGAATGGGGTAGAAAAAGGAAGTTTCAAAGGGTCACTGAAACACCGCTGAGGGTAAGTCACCATGTGGAACAACTTTCCATGAAGGGGAAGAAAACGGAGCCTAGAGCAATGACATTTGTAATGTAGGTCTTGCGGTTATGTTTCAAGTTAGGGGGAGTAAATCCAGGTCTTAATATGCAAGTGACATTTACTGTCTCTCCTACAGCAAAAGTTGTTTAAATAACAAATGCACGTTTAGACTGGCTTTGATCTCTTAAAGCAAGAAGATGAGTTTAAAGACAATTTTTTTGTCTTAATTTTTTTCCTTCTATCTCTAAATTGTAGAAGTGGAATTCTGGTCTTAATTTATAGCTTTTTTTTTTTTTTTTAATTTTGTTCCCTCTTCACCCCCCACCCCCTTCCCCCGGTGATTATTTTAGAAATGTGTGCAGGAGAAAGCATCTAAGCTTGTGGCTGCCTGTCACCTTTCCCAACTTCTAGGTATTTATAGATGTCTGTCCCTGGAATGTGTATCTGGTTTAAGTCTCTCAATTTATTTTAGTGAACTCTGGGCACAGCAGACATGGGAGTTAATTTAGCAAGTAAGCATGTGGGCAAGTGTGGGAAGAGCTTGTGTGCTGCTTTTCTTTTCCAGTTACATCAGTTGGTCTAATATCAGCTATTTCCTCTCCTTTAAAGTCTCCTTAAAACATCGTCATCGCCAGAGCAGGACACATACCCAAAAGTGACAATCTCAGGGTATCTTTGACAGTTTAGCAGGAGCCCTGTGGGATTCAGTAGGTTTGTTTTACAAGTTAGAGCATAAATGATGGTGCTTAGCCCCTTGCAGAGGGAGCTTTTCATTACTTCATAGTCTTTAAAATGATGATGATGGGGCTCAGTCTGTCCTCTGGGCAGTATCTGGACTCTGAGATGGTGAGGGGGAGGAGGAGACACCTTTTCCCACCTGCAGAAACCACTTCTGTGGGCCCAGGCTGCTGAGCCAGATGGTTAATGGCACCTAACAGGGAGGTTGGAGTCAGGAGTGTTGGAAGGCTGGGCGTGCGATTGTGGTGCTGGCCCAGCTCCTCTGCCGTACGCGTGGAATTGCCTAGTCCACCCATGGAATGACTAGCCCGTGTTCAATTACTGTGCTGGAGTCCCTGCTGCATTGCATGCTGTCATGCCCAGGCCTGAGCCGTGGCTTTGCTCTTTCAAAATGCGAATGCATACCGTTAGGACAAACCAGTTCTGGGTCTCCTTTGACACTGGCTGGAGAAAAAGTTTTATGTCAGATTCTTTCGGGCTGGCACTTAGCTATGCAGGACGTGGACTCACTTTCTTCTTGTGCTGTCTGCCTTCACCTCAAATCCTTTAGCACGCTGTGTAACAAGTCATTTACAAGGCTGCGGCTCTATGATCTTGTCCTTCCGCTCCTGACAAAGGGAGGTGAGCCCTTCTCCCGGCCGGGATGGTTCCCATGTGGCTGAAGATGGTATTGGAAAGGGCTGGGGCATGCTGGGCTTTGCTGATGTAACGGGCTCTCTGCAATTTTCATTCAGATCCGGTTGGCTGTGAGCTGGCAGAGCGTCTCAGATAACGCCTCCCAACTCAGATGAGGTCATCCCCTGCTTTTTCTTTTTTTTTGGGGGGCTGCTCCAGAAAGAGTCTGCCGTGTCTGAACACTTAAGGTCAGTGTGCTAATTCCCACACCACTGCAAGTCTCTGTGTGCAGGAATCCCCTTCTCCCCCCATCAGCTGCACCCTTTCCCAGCGCTATCACAGACCTTGCTCTCCCTTTAAAGAGAGAGGAGAGGAGGAGCAAAAGGAAGATGAATTTACCGCAGTGGATTTTACAATTGCCTCTCGCATCCAGGTCAGAAGGGGAGTGTTTGCAGAGCTTCCCGGGTCTAACACGAGTGTAAAGTAGCTTCAGGACAGAAGAAAACTCCATACCTTGCCGCTGCCAGAAGTGAAACTCCATACTCGCCCTGCCCGGTCGCTTCGTCCCTTCCCAGCCCTCCCACCGTGTGCCGTGCAGAGATGCATCCAGCCAGTAGAGGACGGGGTAGGTCCCCCCGGCCGTCAGTCAGTAGGGGCTGCCCGGCTCGGGACGAGCTGATCCCGTAATAAGGACTGACCCTGGCGGAGAGCGGAGCACGCATAGCTGGGGGTGCCCAGCCCCGGCCCCGCACCGTGCCTGGAAGCACCGCCCGCTCGGCATCTTCCTCCCTCCGGCGCCGGGTAATCCCGCGCTATCTCCCGCGGAGAACTGCCCACTAACTTCGGCGCCGACGCCAGGTCTGCCTGCACGGGCTTCGGGCAGGATGGGGGTTGCGGCATCCCCCCTCTGCCCCGGGGGCAGCCAGCCCCTTCCTCTTCCTCCTCCTCCCACCGCCGAGCCCCTCGCTGGATCCCCTCTGGCACAGCCTCTTCCCCATGTCCTGCCGGGTGCGGAGAGCCCTCCCCGGAGCGCCTGAGCGCCGGCCGGGCTACAGCACCGCGGACAGCTCCCGGCGGGCCGGGCTACAGCACCGCGGACAGCTGTGCGGGACGAGGCAGCGGGGTGTCGCCGGGCTCTGCCCGCGGAGGGGACATCGGTGCCCGGCTCCGGACCTGCTCCGTGCCTTGGTGCCCCGGTTTATTGCGTACTGCCGGCAGCCCTCTGCTGTAGCAGCACGCCGCTCTGCCGAGAAGGACGCCGAGAGATACACACACACACGCGCACGCTACCACTCGCTTCCCTCACGGAGCCAGAAGAGGGCTTATCTTTGGGCTCAGAGCCTGTTTGTCTTCTGTGAATCGGGATTTACAAGCTTGGACGGTGCCTGGTTACAGCGGTGTATGAGTCTACAGACCCCGAGGTGTGCTACAGGGTTAGAAAGAAACCTCGGACCTGTCACGCTGTGGAGGGGTAAAATAAACCCTAGACAACCAGCAAAGCCAGCCCAAGCCTTCCTTCCTTACTGCAACCAACTTTACCCCCCCAGCCTCCAGAATTGCCTCCTTTCCTCCTCCCTTCACGTTCCTTCCTTTGGAGACTGTAGGATGAGGCATTTCCTTCTATCTGGCTCAGGGTAAAAGCATACCCTGGGGGCAGCAGCACACATCTGGCAGGGACTGAAAGGTTTTAATCCAGCCTCTACTACAATCAACAATGGCAAATGAACCAGTGATTCTGAATGTTTATGACATGGTGAGTATGAAACAGTACTGATTTGGGGGGGCTGGCAGGGGGGCAGTGGGGCCAGGTGGGAGTTTGTGCTTGGAGGCAGTCATTATATGAAGAGGAGCCAA
Source organism: Limnodromus scolopaceus (assembly GCA_028565335.1). Taxonomy (NCBI): domain Eukaryota; kingdom Metazoa; phylum Chordata; class Aves; order Charadriiformes; family Scolopacidae; genus Limnodromus; species Limnodromus scolopaceus. Next base: position 28,689,437 of record JAOXNO010000041.1, read on the forward strand.
GCACAGATCCCCAGAGAGGCTGATCAGCAGCCCCACAAGCTCCTCATCCAAGCATATTATGTTCTGGCTGTCAGAGATGATGCTGACCCTGTCTTTTTTTCTTTGTAATGTTTAGCATATGGGGCCAGATTACAGGTAAAAGTGTGCCCAATTTTCTGCAGGATCTTTCAGGAGCAGCACTTGAGTGAGTGGAGGACTTTTTAATTTCTGTTGTCCCAGTTAAGGAAGGAGATGTGATCGCCTCTCTCTGTGTTGGAAATAATTGTCCTTTAATTTTGAGTGAGCAAGCACTTCCAGGCTGTGGGGAAGGGGTCAGGATTTCATTCAGGAATGAGAAACAACTGTGGAATTGCAGGAGGGACATAGTTTCTAGGCTAATAATCTGGATCAGTCCCTCATGCATAAGATTGTAGTTTTCTCTGAAGGTTAATTGCAACAACAGGAGTAAGAAATTGTCTGAACTGGTGAAGTTTCAGCACAGGGAGGAGCACAAGGGACGTGCTGCTCGACAATGTTTCCTGAAAGTTCACAGTGTAGCAAGTGGCTTTCCTCACTCTCCTTTTGCAAGAGGGAACGTGAGTGGGAATTATCTGTGCTAACAAATCAGAAAATCCAAATCCTAGCCTTCACCCAAGCCCTCAAAGAGAAGGCGGCTTGGCACAACCTGTTTGCTTTCTGGTCTGAAAGAAGCTCAGGAGAGGTATGACAGAAGAAGAACATTTTGATGGTGATGTACTTCCCCTGTTTTTTTTTCGTTTATGAACTAATGATAAAAAAAAAGTAGTTTTCAGATATTCCAAAAATTTGGTGAACTTTGCTGGGGAAAATACAACATCATGAGGTCCATGTGCTTACTGAGCTCTAAATATCTAGCTCCAGACCTTTAAGATTATGGCATACATTTGCTTTTTGTCATCAGGCAGTGACAACTTTCAACAGGAATCCCACAGAATAGTGTGGGTTTCCCTGTTGGGGGAATCCAGAGAATAGACACCAAAGAGATTAGCAGTAGGCTGATGTAAATGTCAAACCTCTTCTTGTTACAATGATTAAGTGATCTTCTGTTGACTAAAAAAGCTGGGTTGTTTTCTGAGGGAAGGAGGAGTGGTAAGGGCTATTTAGGTAGGACTGTATCCATATTGAAGGGCAGTCTGAAAAACACAACTACAGTGGCCTGAAGCTGCCTCTTCCAGAGCTATTATTGGTAAAATTGAGCAAGTTGGGGTAAAATCCTTCCCTCGACTTTGGTCTCGAGTGTTTAATGGTCAGTCGCTTGGCAGCCTGAACTGTGAACTCCTCCAGACTGTTCTTCAACCAGCAAGTCTGGTAACCCAAGCAGGTGGTAGCTAGCGCTTGGTAACGAGGGACTGGCATAGCAAATGCACACACAAGAGTTTCTCATTAATACTTTGAGGAAGATAAAGGGGCTGTGTTGCCCTTTTACTATGCCCACTGTCTTCCTTGCAATTTTTTCAGTTTGTTCTGCAGCAGCCTGTGGTCTGAACTTTCCTCTCTCAGCCACTGTTGAGTTGTCCCAAATCAGCAAATATTTTGTTACTGAGCTGAGGAGATCTGAATACTGGATGGACGTGGTCTTTGCCTTTTTTTTGCGTGATTGACACCAAAGATGAAGCCCAACGGAATTATGGGAGAAGAGACTTGCTGTTCATGGTCAGTGTGTTCTGAGACGGGCACCCAGACACAGTGAGCTGAATTGAGGTCATCAGTTTAATTCAGACTGAGTAATTTTTGCTGCTTAGCAGCAAGCCATGAAAACCTTCACATGTGAGTACTAACTCCATGGGTTAACCACTCTGTACATAGAAACCGTTCTATTTTCATATAGCATCTGCTTGACTACCACTGAGTCACCTCTAGTTCAAGTCCTACATTATGATTATTGAGGCTACATGCTTTTCCTTTGCTGCTATGATTTTAGCACCACGGAGTTTGGAATGTAGCCACGTGAAATCTGCATTTTGTTACACTGTGGTGGGGAATTGCGGGGGAACTGGGAAATGAGCACATTTGCTTGAATGACTGTTGGAAAACTAGCCTCAATGGAAAAAAAAAAAAAAAAAGACAGCTGGGAATAACAATTAACTGGATGTAAAGCTGTGCTTTCCTGACAAGGAACATGACCCCTGTATGGCCTCTGGAAGCACTTACACTGCTGGAAAACCTACCCCTAGGGCAGAAGTTCAATTATGGGCTTTCTGCAGCTATGAAATATCCACTCTGTGTCATCTTGTGTATTCAAAGATTATAGCCATTTATCCTTTTACCTGTTGGATATGTACCAGGCTTCTTTGGGAAAAAAGTGCTTCTATTTAATGAGCTGTTTTGCAAAAATAGCTGAAGTAGGTAGATCTATTTGTAGAGTTATTTTCTTCAGCATAAAAGAATTAAGCAAAAATCACTGGGTATTCTAAGCGTTCAGAACACCATCATCAAAAGCAACTTCCTTCACCCTCAGCATGCAGGGTGATTGTATCCTGTTTTATCTGTTGCTAAAGAGCTTGTACATACCTGTACACCTGAAAAACAGACAGGGCAGGAGAGCTTTGCTGCTCAACCAGGACATTTTAAGGAGTGAATATGCAGGGTACTGAACTCTGATTTAAGGTGTAAGTGTGAACACAGAATAACAAAATGGATGAATCTCTTTCCTAATCTGAATCCAGCTCTCACATGGACTTACTCTACGTCAACAGCTGTTTGGAGACCTGTAACTGGGTCTATAAAATCGATGACAGAGTTTGCTCTGATCGTTAGTTATCAGTTTGCCTTCAGATGGAAAAATCAAATTCCCCTTCATAACTTGCAGCTCTCTTCCCTCCACTCTGCCTTAATAAGCTCTTTATCATGGATCAGATCTTACTTAGATCTAGAAAGGGTTGACTTTCTTCAGCCAGGATATCATCCTGTTTCCTCATCACTTTAAGTCTTTGTGGCTTACTTTGGAATAGTTGACTTAATCACTGTACATTAATAAATGTTGCCTACTTAAATCAGACAGAAGAGTAACTGCAATTATTGCCTAGGTTTAAATCTTTAACAAGCGAGCTAAACACACTCCACTAAAAATAGTTCGCTTGGCAGAAATTCAAGTTGGGGGCTCTCATAATATTTTCAGCTTATTGCATAGCACGTTCATGCTATCAAATGAAAAGCAAAGATATTCATATCACTGCTGTCCCTCTTTTGTTACAGATATGGTTGTCTTGAATTTCCACTGTCTTTGCAGCTGATAACATGCAAAACTGTCCTTTTGATCTACTGGCATTTTTTCCTTACTCTTTATGCTGGGGAAAATGAGCCCCTGAGATGTGCTGCAGAGAAGAATGAGAGCCCTGGTCAGCAGGGATCCAAGGAGCAATGATGTAGGGTCTGTTTGGATGAGAGAGGTGAGTCTCTTTCTCAGCCTTGACCCACCGTTATTCCATTGATTCCACTGGCATTACTTGTCATCCTCTCTGGAGTGAATGAGAGGGAAGTAAGATTCAGATCACTGTAGATGCACTAGGTCTGAGATTTTCCCCTGTAACTTCCAACTTCAGAGAGGTAGCCAAAATGTAATTATTTATGATGGACCTCCCATATTCTTTCAGTTCTTTATATAATTTATATCATTTGCCAACTAAATGGCTGAAGACCAATGGCTGATGGCAAAAGATGGCCCTGCAGGTGGCTGACTGGGGTCTCTCTTGATCAGTGGGTGATGGTGTCATTGATTTGATGTCTCCATCACGCCACTGAGCGGATCATCCAAGTATCCCTGACAGAAAACCAAATGCAATAGCATTGTTGTTTCTGCAGCAGAGATAAAGGCCCCTGTTTTGTGTTTGTGATATTATGGCAAGCAGCTTGTGTTGAAGTAGGGGTGGCATTTTGGGCTGAAGCTGTAAAAGCTCATAGTCATGCACGTAGTTTCCAAGAGTTCCAGGAAAATTAATCTCACTCCTGATTTTTATTGATGCGGTTGAATGGAGCATCCTGAGAGGCTGCATCTGCACAAAGGGCAGCATTTCTGGGGAGGGAGAGATGGAGGAAGATGGTGTTACAAATCATAAGGGTTTGTAATGAGTTTGTCTTCTTCTGTGGGAGAGGAGAAGCAGTTTCGGTTGTATCACCAAGAAATATTGACTATGCTCCTTGTAGCCAATCAGCTTGTGGTCCTCCAGCAGAGACTGATCAGAGGATGATCACAGCCTATGAGTGGCTTAGGTAGGGACAAGAGCTCTGATGAGGTCGTTTTCATCTGGCTCTACAAATGTCTGTGGTCATACAGTTGCTTATACATAGAGCTGGGCCCAGAGACTGAGTGCTGGCAGGAGGCTGCTGGGTCAAGAGGAAGAAGTTGGAAGAAGCAGTCTGGCTTTTCTGTCAATCCTACGAGGAAGGGGGAAGGATTTTTGGACAAGCGGTTTTGGTGTAGGACCCTGTGTGTGGGACTCTGCAACAGACCCTGGGGTAGGGTGAAAATAGGGTTTTAGTTTTGTGTTCTGAGAAAAGGGTTGTGAGAGAGTTCCTGCATGAAGACAACACACCAGCTAAGGTGAGAAAAGGCATAAAGCTAGAGGGTCTGTATGCCCAGACAATAAATGCATAAAACTTTAGTGCTTTAAGCCAATTTCTGTGATACAAAAGATTATTATGGAAGTGGGAGTTACTTTTCCTTTCGCGCTTTACAGATCTGTAATTTTCAGCATTTTGCTTTAACATAAGTTGATTGGAGGGGATGACCTGTGTGTACCATTGAAAAACAGCACATACTACCATCCTAGCATCCCTTTTTGGCTTCCTGTGCAAGTGGAAAAGAGAGACAGAGACTCTTATCCACTATAATTAAATGCTTCGGGACTGAAGGAATAGAGGTGCTTTGTACCTCTACCTTCATTCAGTACATAAGGAGCCTTTCAATCTATTTTAGAAACAGCAACAGGATTGCAAGTAGAACACTTCATTCTGTGAAGTGATTGTTTTAAGCACTGACTAGATCAGGGAACATTTTATTATCTCTCTGGAGAAAAGAACAAGTCTAGTTACTCAGAAAAATGTCAACATGTGTGTGTTAGCAGAGGTCTTAGATGCTCTCGGCTCACATAGTCAGAAGAGTGAGAAATCCTATTACAGGTGCTGGTCCCATCTCTGTGCTACTTGTTAGTTGTTTGTGAGCTGCTCCGTGTGGAGAAACGCAGCACCACCTGACTCTATTTGGTATTCCAGGAAGGCACATGGAAAGCAAGGCGACTTTTTTGTCAAGTAGGTCGATAGCTGTGGAGTTTCTTGCTGCAATGAGCTGAAGAGATGCTCTAAGTCAATAAAGCAACTTGTGGTCTTTAAAGATTAAGTGCTAGAGAGTCACTAGGGTCTCTTCTTTCTTTTTTCTCCTTTTTATGTTGGCCATACTGAATGTATTTAACAAATGGAGAGCAAAATGTGAAATTTTGCTTTTGGGAGATTTTAATTAAATTCTGGCAACTCTTAATATATATATAAAAAAAGTTGTTCTGAAACAAAATCACCACTTTTTAAAACACATTAAATGAAATGTTTTGACTCTTCCTTAAAATATTTGCCAGTCATCTCTGGCCAAAACTATTTGCCAAATCTGAATCATTTCAGTTCTCCAAAACACACTGTTCACTCAAAAGTTTGCCACGTTCTTGGAAGGGCTTGGTAAATGTATCATATTCTTATTTATTCTGTGGCTACTCTCAAAGCTCGTAAGAATTCCCTCTTCCATGAACAAGCCCTGGCTAAAGAAGATCTAGGGTGATCTAGGGTGCTGAACTGCCTTTGTTCCTCAGAGTAGAACATAGTACCAGTCACAGGTGTTCGTGTAAGGGATCAGGTAGATCTCAGATGCTTGTTTTTTATGCCATCCTAGAACTTGCTTTTAGTTGGCCTTCTGTGCTGGTTGGTTTGTTGTTTGTTTGTGGGTTTGCTTTTTTTTTTTTTTTGGTAGGACTGATTTTAAGCTGTTAAACTATGCTTATGCTATATAATAGGTCCAGGGTTCATAATCACTCATGTAAAATAATGGTCCCAATGCAAAATCTGTACCAGTGATGTCATACTAAGATACTTATTATGGGTCCAGAAACTCTCTGGGAAGATTCTTGGTGAGAGGCCAAGGAGACGAGATAGACTGCTGCTGTGAATAAGGCAAGAGGCAGAGAAAGCTGCTCTGACTGGAGGTCAGCAGAGTCCCGAGTACAAGATATGGGAGGGCTATCCAGACAGCTTCGCTTTTCTCAGATGCAACATTTCCCAGTGCAAATGTTCTTGACTTAAAAAAAAAAAAAAAATTATTAAAAAACCCCCCAACGTGTTATGGCAAATCTGAAGGCAGTACATTAGAGTTTTCAAATAAATCAGACTGGGCAGCCTGGCAGTGTGGGTGGGTGAGGGAAACTAGGCTTTGTTCTGCTTCTCTTTTCCTCCTAGACTGCCTCAATTTAATTTGAGTGACAATAGGGTGACCTCAGGCAGGCCAGTCATAGGGACTGCTGCCTTGCCCTGTTTGAACTCTGGAGCAGAGGGAAAAGGAAAGCAGTTTGGTGACGCAGAGCACTGTGTTGTAGTCAGTGCCTGGTTCAAGCCTGCGAGAAAATGATGAAATGCAACTAGACATCCCTTCTCTCTTCTATCTTTGGAGAGAGGAAATAAATTGGAGGAAGAAAAGATAAAAAACCTAATATGCAGAGATGCAGCTGAGTCCATTCCTTCAAGAAGAAGGAATCCAGACATGGCATCTGATCTAAACCAATTAAGAAGCTAAAGAAAGAGTACGTGCCATGGCCCAGGTTAATAAGTCCAGCGATGAAGTATGCCCATTTATGCATAATAAATGGATTTTTGTTGTCCTAGCAACAGCCTGGAGATGTGTTATCCATCAAGGGAACAGTCTGGTTTGATGTTGTCAGGGTGACAAGCTGGCTACCTGTCCATGTTACTGCTGATCTTCTGCAGTTCTCTAGCTGACTACTCTATGCTTATGCATGAGATGTTTTAATGGCTATCTCTTGACTGTACACAGAGCATTCCCATCTCCAGCTACGGCGCTCATCCCATCAGAAAGCTCATTGAACCAGTGCTCTGTTGCCTGGAGGACTGACTTGAACTGACTCATCCAGGGCAATGCAGGAGTTCTCGCTTCTACTAGTCCTGCACGCGGTGGGAAAACTGCTCCACAACACGCTGTCCTTTATACCAGCAAATAACAGAAAACCTTGTGAGTGAGAAGAACCTAGGATAGCTAACACAGGGTAAAAAATGTGTGAACTCTGCTTCTGGAGCAAAGCTTTGCAGGTCTTGTCATTAGCCCAGGTCCCGCATTGGTGCTCTTGAGTCAGTTCCTGCAGGTGACAACCTGAATTAGTGTCCCTAAAGTACTCATTTCAAGGCAGGCTGAAATCTTGTGGAATCAGGAGTCTTATGGGCAGGATTTCAGGTGTCAGCCCAAGAGCTCCAAGTAAGGTCAGCTCCTATTGGAAGTTGTCCTTTAACCCTGTCTACAGGCAAAGTCACAGTCCCCTGGCCTGTCTCTGAGCAACTCTGAGAGAAATTATTGTTTGTTCTTGAGACCATATGGAAACTGGTTTCCAGTGAATTTTCTCTGCTGCTTTTTGGCGTTTCCCCAGAGAGCAAGGCAGACTCCTTTTAGAACATGACACTTCTGTCAGCAAGATTTAGCCTCTGGCTCATTAGGCTGTCAAGGTTCCTAATGTCACTTGGCTATTCTTTAAAACAAACAAACAAAACCCCAACCCAAACAAAACCCTCTTAGTATTGATGAAAGCTGATGTGTTGACAGTACTGGAGACTGTTGCTCTACCTACCAGATAAATTTACGCTGGCAGTAGCAAAGGAGACCCTTCTGCCTTTTGTACCTCATCCCTGGTTTACAGGTTGAGCAGCTCTGGTGTCGTGGCTCAGCTGGTCACCAGGCTTCCTACTGTGGCAGCCCACTGGGACCTGTTACACATTTGGTGAGAGCTTCTGCTAGGGACAGCTGAGTATTAGCAATAGAAACAGAGCTACCAAGTTGGAAGAGCTGTCAGATCCATTTCTAAGTGTGGTGATGGGCAGGTATATAGTTGTGCATTAGTGCAATGAACTGAATTTAAATGGGTGTCCTAGGGCTGAAAGCTACGCTGGTGACCTGTGTTGCCCTTATTCGAATTGTTTGTTTCAGTCTCTTGTTCCTGTCATTATGCCAAGAAATGACGTAGCTGAGGCTGGGGAGAGAGGCAGAGATCAATCAATCAATAAATTTTATATTTCTGTTGGGGGGAAAAGAAGAGGCAAAATTCACAGGCCTGGTGATTCTTTCTCTAGCAAACGAGCTCAAACTGTTAGGAAAGAAAAAGTTTGATACCATTCTGGGTAAACACTGGATGTTTTTGAGTATGAAAGATCTAGAGAAGTGAAAGTAGATATTTCCTTACTTCAGAGCTTTATCTAATCAGCATGTGAATCTGTGAGACTTCTCATCTTGGAGCAAAATATGAGGGTACATCCTAAGAGTGGAAAATTGTTTTAATTGGTAACCTAGTTTTTCAGTAATGGAACTTAATGTGTCTGGAAAAGCAATGATAAGGGAAGAAGAAATGCTGTGGGTTACAAATGATCTCTAATACATAGGAATGCTTATCTAGAGAAGCAAGTGTCAGATGCCAGAGACGCTGAAAGCATTGCAGCCTGTTTAGTGCCTTCAGCATGTGGGCCAACACATGGGTCGAATGCCATGTGACTACTGATAGATCCACTTCTCCAGGAGATGAAGGACCTGGCACAGCATAAGCTCTGTTGATAACATGGTTTGCTGAACCTTCAGCCATGGATCTGTTACCGTGCTTTCCAGGCAGCCTTACTTAAAACAAGGAACTATCAAGCCCTTTGCTATTCTCTTCAATATCTTCTCCTAGTGATTGATTTATACTGGATACTGATGCACAAAGAAAAATCTTCCTAGATGCCAATTGCTGCCTTGGGGTTTAGAGTGCATGAGGAGCCCAATGTTGCCTTCTAAAGTGAATTATAGGCTTTACCACAGGTTAGCTTTCCCCAGGTACATGATGTTCTTTTAGACATCTGTTCTTGGCTTATCTGTGTGCTTTGCCCTCTTTGGGACTATTTGAAGCAAGTGATTTTATAATTGCCCTGTATTTGTAATTTCCCCCAGCTCTGGATTAGTCTGGTGAATGTGAGAAGTGACAGAAAGAGAGGACCAAGAAGCTAAACAGGGACTAATCTGATAAATCATTACCTGTGTCATTAAATCTTGGGCAGTACTTTGGACAAGAGCCTCAGCAGGTTTCTTCTAATTGCATAAGAAGAGGCCTAGGTTGTAAGTATTTCCAGGCAGGGCTGAGGTGCTTTCTCAGCAAATCACTTATCTAGAAAATGAAAGGCTCTATTCAGCTGCCTAAGCACAGATATCAAGGGCCATTGTAGGATATCCATCTGACCTCTGGCTTCCTCTCAGAAAAGGTCCGGGTCTGTTCCCTCGTGGATCCTGTTTCATAACTATCAACTTTGTAGAGGAATCTTGAATATTTTAGGGCATTTGAGATGGCATAACATGCCCAGAGGTTCTGACATGAGTGCTGTTTATGTGCTGGGGGAGGACCAGTAGTAGCTCTGCATTTGACTTCTACCATCTAGTGTGCTGATGCATCTGGAGTGACAGAGACCTGGTTAAAAACCCTGAGGGACTCAAACATAACTGCCCCTTTACGCAGGTCTGCCATAGAAGCAGACAGCAAGAAACTCTGGATTTGGTTTTTCCAGGTCTCTTATGTCAAAATATTTAGGTTTTGTTGGAAATACTCACTTAGCAGAAGAGTGGATATTCCCAGTGGATCCTAGCTATTCCAGGAGGGTGTCCAGGCTGGAGCCAGGCTATAGTGTTACTCACACTTGTTCTCTGGCCCACTGAACATGTATTTTATATGAAAGGAATTTTTTCTCTGCTTTGTATGAAGAAAACTGTTTCACCACGAAGTACTGAGAATGCCTGACTCCAGATATTGAGACATGACCAGGCTGCTTCCCTCTGAGGCAGGTGGAGAGTCAAATCCCCTCTGGCAGGCTGAGGTGGTTAGAAAGTTGGTCTGAACCCTCCTGCACTCCTGACAAGCAGAAAGCACTTGCTCCTTCTGGTAAGTAGAGGCCAGCTTTGCTCTTCCCTCTTCCTATTGCTTTGTTTCCATTCAGGGCATTTTTAGACAGAGGTTTTGTTGCCCTAAGAGGATCTCTTCTGCCCTTTCATGGAATCACAGAATTGTCAGAGTTGGAAGGGTCCTCTAGAGATCATTTAGTCCAACTCCTCCGCTAAAGCAGGATTGCCCAGAGCACATTACTCAGGACTGTGTCCAAGCAGGTCTTGAAAATCTCCAGACTGCCTGTCTAACCTGGAGAGTCAATTACTTGTGCAGCTTTTCTTTTCTGAGTCTGTCCCAACACTGAGAATACACGGGCCAGTGCATCTTTAGAGTACCCCTGTGATGGAGGTATTGTAGAAAGGTGGGAAGGCAGTGTTGCGGATTTCCGAATCTGCAGAGACCAGAGCTAAAAATGCATGTCCTGAGCTGAAATCCACCCACCATCTGTCTCCAGTTCTAACGTTCATTGTTCTTGATTGCAGTGGCATTTGCTGTGCCCTTGTTCACTCTAATTTTTATGGCTGCTCGTTATCCAAGGCAGCTGGCTATCTTCTCTTTGGCAGTTCTTTGGGATGTGGAATAGACCTCTTCTGTTTTCTGCTGCTGGAGCAATGTGCCTTGTGTGCTTCCTGCTGCGAGAATATCGGGGGCCAATGCATTGAGGAGTGGGTTCTACTGAACCGAAATAGAATAGATTAATTCCAGTGTCAGCCAAGAAGAAAGAGGGGCAAACTAAATGGGCATATTTCAAGCTCAGGTGTTTTTGGGACCAGAAGAAAGGAAGTACCTTTTTTTTTTCCCCCCTATGGGTCTCATAACACAAGCAAAAGAGCTGTGACTTCAGCTGAGCAAAAGCCTCTGGAAGGATTAAAAAAATGCAAACCATGTGAATCCATGAAAATTTCAGGTTTTTTTATTGTCCAAGTCAAATTCTGTCTCCTCCCTTGGGCCACGTGCTTCTGTCAGGAGACGCTCTGCATCATGGTAGCCAGAGGCTTTGGCAAAGCCAGGCAAGCAGGCAGGACACCCCTTAGGGGGCAAGGCAGGACAGAAAGGTGTTTTTCCCAGCACCCTCTTAATTGGATTGGTCATATGTCCCCCTGATTGCTGAGTGTACTCTTCTGGGCTTTGTGTTCAGGCAGAGCTAATGGAAGGCAACACTTCACCTGAGACCTGAATCAGGGGGGCAAGAGAAAAGGGGGATGGGGAGGGAGGGAGGGACTCCTTACACTTCTTTCTTTCACAGTCCTCAACCTCACAGGATCAACCAGAACTTGAACTTTTCCAACGCTCTTTAAAATACCCTTTACTTCTGAGAGAAAGGCAAGGAAGCAGGAAGCAAGATGGAATAAAAGTGGCATCCTATCTTCCTAGTCCATCTCTGCAGTAAAGTTATGCTAGGAGGATCACACATCCATCTGTGGCTTTTTAAGTTCTGTTTGTATATGCCGTGTTATTGAAATACTTCAAGGATTCCCTTTGTAACGTGTAATTACTCTGAGATATGCAGTTCAGCGCCTATTGCAGCTGCTGTTTTGGATAATCTTGATACAGTTAAAGCTGTTGCTGGATCAAACAAATTTATGCAGATGGAGATTTTATAGTTAGTGTAAAGAACAATTTAATAGTGTCTAACACATCAGGTGCTTAAAAATCCTGCACTTAGTACCTCTGAACTTGAATTCTACTTCTTATACCCACAGGACTTGAAAGCACATTTCCAGCTGTCTGTTACCTCTCCTGAGGTCTCAGGGGTGTCTCATTAAAGCTGATGTCAAAGCTTATTAAAAATGTGAATGTAGCTTCTAATGATGCATCTCATTTAGGTGAATTGTCACCAGAAATTGGCAGGGATCATTGCTGCTCTGGTCCCCCAGTGGTTGGGGTAGCGAAAGCCACCTGCAGAAGTGCAGGATAATACCTTCTTCCGTGTTGGGAGATGAAAGGCAAAGTGCCTCAAAAGGCTGCTGACCTCCAGGGGCACACCAACCTTGTCACCTTCTCGCCCTGCCAGCTCCCTTCCCTCCCTCCTGCAAAGTGCAGCCTCAGCTCCCACAGGCATCTGTCCTTGGGCTTTCCATGTCTCCAGCCGGTTAATTATTAATCATCACAATATCCCTTATGTCAAGCATCTGAACTGCCCATGAAGCACGGAGAACTCTTCTATCAGCTGAGTCAAAAATGTTTTAGTGCCCTGCCACTCATTGTTTGTAAAGTTGTTGTTCTGACAAAGAACTAAAGCACCCAGAAGTGATAGTTATCTCATCCAAGCCCCACACCAGAAGACCTGGTGCTAGCAGGGGCAATAGATGTGCAAACTGGGAAGCCAGAAGAGAAAGTTAAGCTTGTATCATGGATCCTGCAACAGAACTGGTGCTGTACCATTAGATATGTTTAGAACTGTAATACTACTGCAGTATAGGTATATTGCCCATCATGAGTGCCTACTAGGAAAAACACCTATGTATTTAGCTCCCTTGAAAGATACCTGGGGGGGGCTCTTAAATCCTGGGGGCACAACTAATTTCCTGTGAATGTTGGCTGGCTGGCTGTTGTGCCTTTCTTTGGGATGCTGCTGCTTACCAGTGCTCTACAAACAGTGAGATGCAGGAGCTTGTGTGGGGCTCTAGGCCTTGCCCGCTTTCTCTACCGAAGCTGTTGGCTGGTCTGAAAGAGAGAGCCAGAGCAGAGAGTAGGCGTGAAAGAAGAAAATCACTCAGCTTGTATCAAAGCAGTTATTACTGTTGGGAGTATTCAGGCATGAGAACCTGACCCCCAGCTCCTTCTAGCTGGGAGCATTCTAAGGGCAATGGATTAGCACCAGCACTTTATTTCTAGTTGAGCTTTGATATCGTACATCGAAGCAGATCTGAAAACAAACTAAAATACTGGCTACTTTCCACTCATCTGTAGGGCAGTTTTTACAAGGAATAAATTTGTTTCTTTCTGCCTATCTGCGTAAGAAACATTTTAAGTAATGTCATACTCTCAGGATCACCCAAATAAGAAGAAAGGTCCCAAAGCATCTCTTAGCAATGTGGCACAAGGCACCTTCACTAAACTGCAGCTGGCACTTGTCGCAGTGGTAGCTCTCACTAAACACTGCCAGCCTCTGTGCCCTTTTCAAAAGTGTTCTGGAGTACTCCAAAGGCTCTCTCCAGTAAGAACATGTTTCTGATAAGTTGTTGAAGCTGACAAGTGGAGGCCGTATTATACTTTCCTGCCACCATTTAAAAGCCTACGGTGGGAAGACTTGGGTGATGCAGGTAAGTGAACTCATTAAAACAGGGCCATACATATGAATTAAACTGTGCTCTTTAGTGTCCCTGTGACATGATTAGGTCCTCAGGTACATCTGTGTTCTACTTCACCCTTCCTTCTGTCCCAGGATGCCTTCATGCAGAGTGAAAAATAATGATTGTGGATGTGACAGGATGCTTTTTTGTCTCAGTAAATTGATGATAGATCATCACTAATTAGTACAGCTAGGGTCAAGCTTACTCATCTTTCATTCTCTACTAAGATAGAGATACATGTTTGTAGGAGCCCAACTCTTATTTATGTGTAATAATAGATGGAAGTTGTTTTTTTCCTCCTTTCAGTTCAAACATAACATCGTGTTCAGTGACACCAGTGTTTTGTGAAAAGTACAAGTGCTTTGAACATGTGGGAATCAAAAAGCTCTAAATAGACTGTATAATGCTGCCAACAAAGCATGTCCTTGGACCCCAGCCGAGAACAACCAAACCTCCATTTCAAGTAAAGCGCTGGATTTTTAGAAAAAGAAATACCAAAGCTTTAGTCCTAGATCCCACCTCAGTCGTGCCTCTAGCAGGTCGCTTCAACCTCTTCGCCTTGGGTTGTCTCACTTGTAAGAAGAGTGCTCTGGTTGGGGCAGGAGGAGAAGCTTGTGGGATCCTTGGGAGCTTAAAACTCCAACCGCTTCTTGGCATCTGAGATGTACCTGCCTGGGTTGACGTGACTCCCGCAGGAGTGGGAGGCAGCAGCAGGGTTTCTGGGTGGGGGGGGGCTGAGGGGCAGCACCCCTGTGCCCAGGTGAGCACATGCCCTGTTGCAGCCTCACTCCTGCTGCCTAGGCAGCTGTCCCTGGTCTTCCTGTCCATCAGGGGGTGGTCCCCCTCCCTTCCCCACCCGAGCCTGCCTGGGGAGGGTTGTTCTGCAATCAGTCAACCCACACACCTGCTCCTGGCCTTGGCCTTCAGTGCCCTTTGACTGCATGTAGCAGATGAAGTATTTAGAGGCAGCTGCTGTTCCTGTCATTAGCACCCAGACTTCCTAGGAGAAAGCTGCTGGCTTTGTGACAGCTGAGATCTGATTCGGAGGAAGCTTTTTGCTTCAGCAAGGGGAGAGTGAAGTAAGGGGGAGGGAAAGACAGCGCTCAATTTGCTATTCATTTAATTCTGTCAGGAAAGTCCCAGTACCCGGAGAGGACTGCGTGCAGATTGCAGGGGCGCACCTGGCAGCGCGGTGGGCATCGTTCAAGGGGTTTGAGGAGGCAGAAACAGCGGGTAAGAAAACACGAGGGGGCCGTGCTTCTTGCCAGGGTACATTAGCTCCCACTGAGCAGTTCCGTGCTCCGGAGCCTGCCGGTGGTACTTGCCCCAGTTTAAAGCAAACGTGAATATCTCTGTGTTGTGCTGCCATTGCAGGTGCTGGAACAGAGGGTGCTCAAGAGATCTGCTTTGCCTTCTCCACTCCAGCGCGTGATCCTTTCCCAGCCTTCTCCAGTGTACTTCCCAGTGTTTCTCTGGAGAAGGAAAAGGCTGTTATTCCCACTCTGCAGCTGAGGCACCGGCATGCAGAGAGGCTGACTCGTCTGATTCTAGGACATGAAGAAATGGAATGAAGCTGCATTAGGGAAAGTTCAGATTGGACGTGAGGAAAAAACTCTTCACTGAGAGGGTGGTCAGTCACTGGAGCAGGCTCCCCAGGGAAGCGGTCATGGCACCAAGCCTGCCAGAGTTCAAGGAGTATCTGGATGATGCTCTTCATCATTATGGTTTAGTTTTAGGTAGTCCTGTGAGGAGCAGGTACTCGGAGTTGGTGATCCTTACAGGTCCCTTCCAACCTGAGATATTCTCTGATTAGGTGCCTTGTTGTTGGGTTTCGATGTGGAGTTGTGTTTGTGAGATTGTTCTTCCTCTTCTCCTGCTGTGGCTGCTGAAAATGTCCTGATTTTGTTTTAAGGATGGTGATAGACCTTTCAAAGCAGAGCGTTTTATTGAGGCTTCCCAGTTTACCTGTGCTCCCCTTTGCTGGAGTTCAGATAGCTTCCAGCACGGGAGATAACTGTGGGTCAGAAGCACTCTTCCAACACTCAGCCTTTTTAAAAGGAAAGTGCAGGCTTTATGTTGCTATCACGATTTCCAATTTGAAAGAAAACTCCTAGGATTTTGTCATACTGTGATGCCAACAGGATCAGAGACGGTTCTTCCTAATCCAATTAATTTACAGAGCAGCTGTGGTAATATAATTCAAGAGGCTTTTTGAAAAGATGTCACTAAGTAAACAGGGGTAGATGAGCCACAGCATGAAAGATTAATGCCCCTCTTATTTCCCATGACTCTGTATGATACTTTGACTGAGATAGGAAGAGGTAAGGAGAAATAGTCCTAGTTCTGCCCAATGACTTGCCAACAGGATTGCGTGCATGTTAATCTACCAAAATTTATCCTCTGCTTTCAAAATAAAAATGATTATTCTGGGCCAGCCTGAAGTCTTTATGCTGGCTGATTTACACAAGTTATCGTTTAATTTGATGGCCAATAGATTTGAAGATCTCCTTGTGTTTTACTTGGGACTTGTCAAAATAAAATGCTACCTAAGATTTTTGGGGAGATAAGAACACAGTTACATTACACGCTAGGGTTACAGGAGGTGATGTGGTTAAACACTGCATGCACGTATGTGCTCTGAGGACAGCTTGACAGACTGCAGGCTTTTGGAAAAAAGTCTAGCAAAGGAGGGGGGAAAAGCATCTGTCGGTAAATAGATGGATAAAGATGCTCTGTGCTGCTTTAAAGAAACACCAATCATCTTTATAACTTTGACAGGTGGCAATGGGGCGGGGAGGGGAGGAAGAGATTCAGAGAATTGCGTGGGTGGTGAAGAAATTAATCCTAATGAATTGGAAAAGCAAATCCACAGTGGGCAGAAAGCTTTGGATTTCTGCCCTGCTGGATATGGATAAAGGCAAGAGAATCCCTTTTGCATGCAAGAGCTAATTGGGCAATTACAGTGTAATCTCAAAACCTTTGCTTAATCTGTATCCTGACTATCAAAGTGTGAGGCAGATTCTCTTCCACTAGTTCATAAGGCTTGCCCAGAGTCTTTCAGACGTGTGTTTGAAACAGGTCCTCTTTTATCTTTCCCTCTCTTCTGGGAAATAAAACCTCTTGGTTACTTTTTTTTCCTCTTTTAAATCACTGTGTTGTGATGGGAGAACTCATTTATAAGGCTTCTTTTCTATGTTTTTCATTCTTCACACAGAAGAATACATGAACATAAGAATGGCCAACCTGGCTCAGACCAGGGGTCCATCTAGTCCAATATTATTGTTCTTTCCTCAGCAACTGCTTGTGACCGCTGTTGGAGACAGCAGCATGAACATATATGACATTTACTCCTAGTACTTTCACAGCTTCCAAATATTTTCAGCTCTGGGGCTTCTCTGAGCTTGACCTCTGTCTCTTTACTAATCCTTGGTGGCTCTTATTTCCACTTGGATCTCTTGAACAAATGTAACCTTTTGCGTCAACATCCCTTGCCAGGGAGTTTGCAGCTCTGCTGCTAGTGGTTTTCCTTTTTTTTTTTTTTTTTTTTTAATGGCTTCGTTGTGGTAGGTTTAGTATCTGACTAATATAGTCAGATACTATATGGCACTAATCAATTCCTGTGTACTTTTTTCATGCCACCTGCAGAACCCCACCGTATCTCTTTGTCTCATGACTAGTTACATACTTAAAGACCTTTTATGAAGAATGTAATACAAAAAAATTTGAAATAAGTTAACTATGTCAATGAGATCACTGATTTCTCCAAAGAATACCAAGAGATGGGTGTCACAGGACCTTCCTTTGCAGAAGTCATGTTGACCCTTACCCAAAAGATCATATTTATTGTCTGCTAATGCTATCTTTTTGTTATCACTTCTACTAATTAATCCAGTCTAGATGCCAGGCTTGCAGGCTTGTAATTCCCTGGGTCTCATGTGGACCTCTGTTCTGAAGATTAGCATTACAGTTGCTACCTTCTGGTGCTCGGGTCCCAGAGACACTTCACATAAGAGGCTGCCTGTGATCATTAGTAATTCAGCTATTCTGACTCTGGTTCCTCTGTTACTCTTGGGTAAGTGTTGTTCTGCCCCTAGGATCCTCCAGGGCCAATTCTGTCTGTCTATCGTACACTTACCCATGCCAACTTTAAACAGAGCCTCTGCTGATTTCCTCACTCTTCCTGCTCCTTCTACAAAAATAAAAGTGGGATTATCAGGCATGGGAACCTCAGCATTTTTTTTTCTGGTAGAAACAAGAAAGCTCTGATACAAAAATATAATTTATTTTCTCTGCAACAGCCATGTCAGGTCTGAGTTCTTCTTTTACAGCTTTGCTATCACTTGGCCCTACAGACTTGACTTTTCTGACATGTTGGAGGAAGGATTGAAGAAATAGCTAAATGTTACTGGAGAGGCTATCCTTATCTTTTTAAGGTCTATCTAGAAGCAAAAAGTGATAATGTTTTCATCTGCTTTTGAAAGCACAGGGTCCTGAGACAATTTGGATGCGAAATGATCAGTAAGAGAGCTATCTGTCTGCCATTCTCTCTGCTGGATACCTTGGGGGTTTTGCCACCCCTAATTTTCTGAGTTCGTGTCATCTAAATCCTTTATATGAATATGCTTGAACTAAGCTTTGGGTGCTACAATGCCAAGTGGTTCCACGCTCCAAAGAAAAGGAGTGTCTAGGTGCCTCCTAAAGCTTGGGTGCTTTTAAGGCTTTAAAACTCAAGGCTGGTTCCTGTTTACTTCAGCTGTCTTCCAAGGGCTCACTTGTGATGTGAAGCATGGTATTCTCCATCCCATCTCTCTGCCAAACCTAGTCGGTGTTCTTTCTCTCGGAGGGAGTGTTTTTCTTTCGAACTGGCACCAACACAGCAATTCAGCATCAGGCTGGTCTTGCTCACATCCGTTTTGTATTGCCATCTCATCGCGCAGATGAAGAAGAGCCTGTTCCTTGCTGGGACCGAGTTGGAAGGGAAAGCAAAGAAAGTATTTGTGAGCACGGGTGCCCAAACCCCAATAGTATTAGCATTCAGGAGAGGTAGCAACCATGGCTACAAGATTACACAAAATAGCAATGAAGCTTGTGTCACAGCGTGTGGTGGTTCTTTACAGAGAGCGAGGAAGAAGATGCATTGGTGGCTAGTATTTATGTATCCAGCACTGTTTTCATGCTTGGTTACCTGGAAATTGCTGCTGCCGAAGGGTAGCAAGCCAAGCTGTGTATTTCTTCTCATGGCTCACAGTGTACAAATACAGTTTGGAGGTAAAGGGTAAGCTCAGAGAGAGTTAATTAACTTGGCAAAGGAGGCTGTCCCCTGAGCAGGCTAACTACTGCCGCAGAAAGCACAGGCATTTCTCGGGATTTAGCAGCACCTCCTGTGCAAGTGACCATGTTCTGGAGGAGGATGGTTATGAGTAAACTGTTCCCATAAAGAGGCTTGCCAAGGACAGATCTGCAGTGCTGCACCTTTGGTGCAATGCTGGGCCTGCTTCTAGGCTTGATTGCTAAAGCGGTGTATGTGAAAGGAGGCTGATTTCCAGTCTCTCTGTGGTTGGCTTGGTACACGCTCTTCGCCACGTTTGTTTATCACTAGCAGGACACCTCTTGTAAGCCAGAGAGCTAAAATGCTGCTGTTCTCTTCATTGTGTATAAGCAGAGTGTATTTATGTTAGCACACGTGATGCATGAGCATATGTATCCTATTTACTTGTGCAAGTTTTATCTATTTTCTCCTGTGGAGTGAGGTATCGCTCTCCTGCCTACAGCACGCTGGTGTCTGCCTTGGCCTGCTGTTAATGAATTATTTGTGATACCAACTATGAGCCCCAGCCGTGAACTGAGATTCCACCATATTTCATGAGGACAATGTATGAAAGAGAACAAGAGAGAGTGTTCTGGCTCCAAAGAGATTATGAGCTACTCTTCATGTTGATCTGATAGGATGCATGCAAACAGCAACTGCTTTATTAGCTCCATCCGGTGACCCTGTCCCCTTCCAAAATGAGATCTCCCGCTGGTGCAAACATTCCTTTGGTCCAGTCAAATAAACTGCACAGAGGAAACAAAGTTGTTATACTGACTAATTTTTTTTTTCATTTTGGTCTCTCCCAGTAAAAGAGGCCGAGCAAGATTTTTGAGGTGTTAAAGTGAAGCGCAGTAAAATAAATTATATAAGTGCTGAACTCATACTTCATAGAGCAAATGAAAGTTTCACATAAGATGAAATATATCAGGCTGGGCTGCTGATCTTATTTGTTTGATGAATCTGTTTGCCTCTTGCATGCATCCATCTAACTTGGAGGAAGGCAGATATATGGAGTGGGAACTGAATGGCCTAAGACCTATCCATTCATCACTTGCATGATGCATCACTTGCATGACTTTCATTGCTGGAGTGTCCAGATATTTCCCTGTTATAGGAATAGAAATCTTTCTTTTCTCTTGGTCTGCAGGATAATTAGCATAATTTACATGTTTATGACCATTTGTATTCCCTAGCTTGCGTAAGTGAACTTACAGAAAAGCAGGTCAGGAGAACTGAGATCCACATCTGTTGTACAATACCCTTCATCTCTTGTGGGAGTTGTGTCCGTATCTAAGCTGGGCTGGATTGTATGGAATTCTGCTCTTATTCTCCCAATTGTATGGAGTTCTGCTCTTGTTCTTCTGCCCTGTGGCTCACTTTGGAAAGAGTGGGGTGACTTTTTTAGGTCTCTGGTTCTCTCTGAAGCATTTTTGGGTGAATATGGAATGTGACTTATGTGCGTAGTGTCCTATTATTAAGAGCACGGGCTCTTATTTTTGGTACTAATCAAAATGGGGGTGTGTTTGGAGTGTGCTGCATCACTCCCAGAAATGAGTAACAATCCGCTTTTGAGAGAGGTGGTGGGCCATTGTCAGCTAGGGCTGAATAAGGCCTTGTTTTCTTACAATATGAATCTGGAAGGTTCTTAAAAGGGCTAGACCGGGGGATAGTTTAATCTGAGAGCAGATGTCTTTGATCTTAGAGGATGTTGTGAGCTAGATGAGGCATTTGCAGTGCTTACCTCTTTCTCTTACGTTAACCTGGCCACAGTTCAGATTAGATGTCTACTCTGCATGCAGGATAATTTTTTGGCAGGTCTCTGAGGGATCTGGCAGACAGTGCCATTTGCATGCCATGGTACAAATGTGCAACCATTTTGCTTTTCACTAAAATAAATAGAAGCCAATACGTATTTGCAGAATCTAATGGATTTTTACAGAAATAAATATAAATGGGGGGGAGAGGAGGAGGAAGGGGAAGGAATATTCCCAGTGCAACCTGCTACATAAGGCAGATTCTCCTCCTTGATCTTACTGAAGTATTTCCTTATCTTTCCTCTTTTTATCCCTGATCTCACTGGGTGCATTTCAAATGCGGAGATACTGTAAGATGCATGTCGGTGGAGAAACCACTTGGCTGAATCACTAGGATCATTTCGGGTCCATTTCTAGACGTTTGCAACACACGGTGGACTAGCATGGAAGTTTTGATTTAGCACAGGTGTAAAATGATTACTGTGCCTAGAAGAAGGGAAATATTTAGGGCAGCCCAAACGGTATTTCAATGCTGGTCTCTTACAGAGGGTGGGGAGCAAGGAGAAGTAAGAAAGGATAGATTTTGAGTTTACCAAAGAAGCTGCACTGGTGTGTTTGTGCCTCCATCCTGTGCAAGGGGGTGTGTGACCCTGGGGAGAACCAAGCAGAGAGACTGTCCCTTTGAAGGGACAAACACCCACATTTTAATCTGAAATGGCTTTCACCCAAACTAGTATTTTCATCGTAATAAATGCTGATGATTTGTTGTCAGGCACTGCTGTTAACTGTCATCTCTGTCTTTCAGCACGGGATGGCTATTAAATGGTATTTCAGAGCTGCATGTCCAATTCTGCTCATTAAATAAAGACAGTGGGAATCCTTAGGGAGAGAGGGAGTAAAAATAATAAAATAAAAATATCCCCTGTAGCACCCAGACAAACCAGAGAAGAGCATGTTACATCAGAGTCATTAAGATACTCCCACAGCTTTTTATTTTTCTCCCAGCCGTCATGGCATGCTGCACATATTAATCATTCTGTTGCATCTTCATATGGAGAGGAGGGAGTATCTTTAAAGCAGTTTGTCAGCATCCCATAGCTAAATGCTGTGCTGACAATCAGAAATGATTACTCGTTTCCAAAGCTATTAGTCGTTAGCATTTTTGGTCATTTTAAACAGGGCTAAAATCACTCAGCATAGAAGCCTTTGGGTCATGGGTTATAAACAAGTTTCTATCCGAACTTCCCCAATTCCTGTTTTTATATCAGTTTTGTGCTTTGTAGAAGATAATTATTCCAACAACCCAATTAGGCATCGGGCTAGATTATACAACAATCCCTTCTTTAGACGGTTCCCTCCTCAAGGAAATGGTCCTTGCTGTACCCTTTTATTGTCTTCTTCAGACCAGCAGAAACTGGGTTTTGCAGGGAAGGTGTATTTGAATCTCCATGGCACAACAGTATTTTATCATTGCTCTATTCAAGTCTCTTGCTTCCTGTTTTATCCCTTAAATTCTAATCTGGAGACATCACTGCAATGTGATTCTTCAGTAATTGTGCTGGAAGAGCAGAGAGAGTGTATGATTATGGCAAAAATACGCTCATATCCTTTTTCTTGTAGGAAAAGAAAATACAGCGAGATGAGACACTGTCAAATTGGCACTGTATTTGAAGAGTTTTATCCAAGACAGGACAAAGCACTGCAGGGAAAAAATAACAAGTAACTAGTTGAGGGAATATGTGTTTCCCAGTATTTTTCTAAGCTAAGCTGGTTGGGCACACTGCCAGCCAAGCATGGCCCCTGGCAACTCTCCAGGAAAAAATCTCAGCTCACATTGTGAAAGGGTTTCCCCCATCCATGCTGGAGAAAAAATTCCCTTCTCAGAAGCTTAGAGAGAAATTTTTATTTATTTTTGTGGTAGCAAACTAATGTTAATGGCACATGGCCAATTTCTATCCTGGGCACCGTGAGGTACTTTGAGCAGGTACCACCAAAGTCAGCACAGAGTATAGATTCCTTAGGTGCGAGCAGACCCTACCCTGTTCTCTTCCCATGCTACTGCTGTTGGCTCACGGGGCAGGCACAAATGTTTTTGGCAAGCGAGTGAGAATGAGACAGCAAGCAAGAATTTACATACCTATATGACATCTAAGCATTGGACTGGATTTTGGCCTTACGTAGTACTTGCATGGGCAGGAGATCTGGGGACTGTTACTTTCTTTTTTATTTTCTGTAGGCATCCAGATTCACTCGTGGGTAGGTTTAACTCCTGGCTATGGGGTGCTATTGCTGCCATTAGGACCCCCAGGGTAAGGCCTATGTCCAAGTACTTCCAGCAGCGAATGGTCAGTGCTGGAAAGGAGGGCTGGGATCCCCATCTTTATTGGGAATTCTCATTATCTGAGTATGGAGGCCACCTGTTGTAACCATAGTGGAGGGTGAAGGTCATGCATTCAGATTGCTGATACTGATGGTGTTGAACACTTCAGGGTAAATGGGAATTTGAATAAGAATTTGGAGGATCACAGTTTTGAATTTAAATGTAGTACCACTCTGAAATTTGGGTTTTGGCCTGGTCCAAAGTAAATCAGTAGTATGTCCATAGCAGAACAGGGAATATGAGCTTCACAAGTCCTTGTTTGACACCCTAGCTATGGGATTGTCCTTCATCAGTAGGTTGTCTATGGATGTTTGAACATGCTTCCACCTCCTGTTTGAACCCGAGATTTTTTTCCCTGCTTTCTTTTGGGCAATAATTTTCTTTCCTTTAAAGTCCCTATGCCTCTCATTTTTAGCCTTGGTTTTTTTCCAACTAAGGATGTCAGCTTTTTGTCTAACAAATGTAAGCCTGCTAGCCTGCAGATTCCTTTGAAGTAGTCTGCTCTCTCCCTTGGGTCTCTGCACAACAGGTTGAAAACAATATGTTATTGTGCTCTGCATTAATGGCGTGGAAGAAAAGGACTATTTATTCCATTGCCTGTGATGTTCTTGGTCCTTCTGTGACATCATAAAGGGACTTCTTATCCCTTTGTGACGGTTGTAATTACAATGACTTTGTCGTTATCTCAGTCTTCTCCAAGTAGTTTTTTCATGTTGGAACTTAGCAAGAAATCAGAAGTTGTTTTAACCAGTTTCTTATACTTTGTTGGTATAAAGATAGTAGAGCCTCCTAGTTGTGTATTTAGGAGGCTGTTGGCCTTGGTGAAAGCACTAAAGAATTGGGTTGCAATGCAAATATGAGTACAGTGTTGTCAAAAAGAGGTTTGACTTTTAAGGTTAGAACTCATCAGGAGACAGTTCAAGCTGAAAAAACACAGACGAAACTTTTATAAAGTCTCCTCCATATTCTTCTTCTTGATTTCTGTTTGTCAAGTAGAACACTAGTTTTTCAGACACAGGTTATAGTGTCTTTGGCAGAGGAAGTCACTGTGATATCCCTTTTCAGAAGAGGAGTTACGGTGGATCAGCCTCACTCCTTTCCACTCAAAAAACCTCATGACAGTCCCGTAGATCACTTCTTTTTCATGGGTAGCATGGAAGTGTTGTTGGATTGTTAACCTTTGAGCCAGGATGATGAGTTTATCTCTGCTCGCAATCTGCTGTGTCTCTATAGTCATAGCACAACCTGTACGCTGGTATTTTCTTCCCCTACCTCTAAAACCAAGAATGTCTTCCTGCTTCACGCAAATGCTGTGAGGCTTAGCAATTCAATGCTTGTAAGTATTTTGAAATCCTAGGAAGAATGGTAAAGTAGAGAAGCAGAGTCTTGTTGAATCACCTGATCTGAGACTGTAAAAAAAACAACCCCAAAACAAACCTTTGAGTATATTTTTAAACTTATAGAAAGCGTATACCTCAGTAGTTGCCTTCTCTGCCATAGGAACAATCTTCAGCCTCGTGGTTTCCAGAATAGCAATTCCTGAGCAACTTTCTGCTCTAGTATTAAATCAGAGAGGTTTACTTCTTCTCCAGGGATAGGCAAAAAGCCAGATGATGATGAACCTGAGCACTCGCTCCCTGACTCCCCACCCCCTTGCTTGGTTTCTTTTTGGTTTTTACTCCTTTCATCTTTACAGAAATTACTAGCTCTGAGTCAAGCTTGACTCCTAGTTCCTTCCACTTGGTAGTCATCTGAGAGTTTTTCTCCCTACCTCGGCACAGTATGCCTTCAGATGGGAGCACTTAAGGGAATGTTCCTGCCAAAATGAAGTTGAAAGTGACCTGCACACAGCTTATCAAAATTTTCAAAGTCCTGTCTCTGACAATAGGGGCTTTATTGTTAGTCTATTGCATCCTGTCCCTTCAGGATGGTCACAGCTTGGGACTTTGGAGGCGATTCTGCCTTCCCCTACCACTAACTAGGTATGGTTTGGAAAAAAGGCAGACTGATCTTGTTGGGTAAGCCAGCCCTACGATATGAAATGAGGATTGAGTATGTTTGTCTGGATCACCTGGCAGGTCTGAGTAACTGTCAGAGGATAACTGAAAGAAACACCATCCAGGAAGAAGAGCAGAAACTCCAGTCCACTCAGCCATGGGGTTCTGCCCCTTGTTAACTGGAGGAGCAGACAGACTTTTTTTTTTGGCCATAGGAATTAATTTTCTCCCCCGAAGGCTCTGATGGCTGTACCTTTGAATTGGATCCTGCAGAGCAATATTTTGTTCCTGAGTTACTTAGGAATGGAGACAGCGTAGTGGAGGGTGTTTCTAACTACTGTGTTTCAAAGTATACTGTAGTTTGAAAGATGTTAGGATGTTCTCATTACAAACCCCAGAAGAAATCCCACGAGATCAGCCTCAGGTGATCAGGCATGGACTGTTGGTGTGCCTGAGCTAGCAAAAAAGTAGGTATTTGTGTTTGGCCAGGGAGAAGCACCTTAAAAGAGAGCAAGCCAGTGCAGAAGAACCAGTGTCATATTCGTATTTTGCTACTATGGGATAGAAATTGAGGAACATGAGCAGGGATCTAGATGAGCCCTTGGTAGAAAAGTCTTAACTTCCAGTTTATTTGGTGGCATGGATCTCCCTCATTCTTCCCTGCTGGAGTTGTTTACATGTGTATGCATCACTTTGATGGAGAAGCTATAGTTAGCGATTGGGGTGTTTGTCTTTGATATGACAGGCTGAAGCTCAAAACCCTGCTACCGATCTGCCAGAGCAGAGATGAACTGTGCTTTTATACACTTCAGGGCCATGCTACAGCTGTTCAGCAATCAGCCGGTCTGTGGGGGGCTTGGGGTACCTGATACCCGCTGCCTGATTCTCCGAACAAAGGCAGATGCTTTGGCCTAGGCAAGGTTGATACGTAGGCTGGGGTGTGCTTTCAAAGGATGCACTAAATGTCTGTTTTCCCTCTGTAATGCTGGACATCAGGACAGGGCTGGTCTTCTCTTTGGAGGGAACGACTGGTGGAGATCCCCAGAAGCCAGCAAGGATCCTTACCAGCATGCAGAAGAAGGTGTTCCTTGGCTTGAGCATGGCCTAGCCATAGCATTGCTCCACACCTGAGAAATCGTTTAAGAGCCCTATTTATTAATGATTACAGTTCTAGGTTATATCTTTGCTGCAAGATGAAGCCCAGAGAGCCCTGAGGACATATTGCTGACTTTGCTGGGAACGTCAGGGCCAAGCTAGTTCCAGAGTCGAACCTCTGCACTGTGCTCCAGATTTTTCCTGGTGAACTGGGCTGTAGGTTATTTATCTCCCTCTGTGCTTTTTCCTCAAGTCACCTGAATCCTCTTTGACAGGAACCCTACTTCCTGAAACACTCTGAAGACCGGGCTGGGGCTCACGATGCACGTTGGTGTGCAGGGTCAGAAATATGCTCAGCCGAGGATGTTAACAGCCTCCTAGACATTAGCAGAGGAAAACATTTCAATGCTCTGTCTTGCACAGGTGCACTAAGGCTTTCTTGATATCTGGCTTGCAGTCATACAAATGTTTTCTTGTGCTTTCTTACTGCCGGGAAACTTCTAAGCACTTGGCCAAAGTCTCTCTTCTTTTTAAGCTGAGTATGTTACTCCTACTTGAATCCTTTCATATCGTTCTTAAGAAGTCTTCTCCCATAATTCATGTCAGCCCTTCAAATGTTTGCAAATTTGTCATCTGTAGTCTTTGCTTTGCCAAGCTATTAACTCTTCTGAATTAATTCTCTTATAAGTCAGTCTCGCTATTTCCCTGATCATTTTGCTGCTGTTCTTTTTGAATACCTCTTAATTTGTCATTGTAAATGCATCTAAGGCACTTCGCTACGTTTATAACACATCCAAGTTTCTCAGGCACATTCCCTGAATAAATACACTTCAGTGTAATCCTACAAATGGACAGTCCTTTTTTTCTGGCTCCATATACTTAAGATTAAGATTGTACATGAAAGTTCTCAAAAGCAAGGAGATACAGCATGTGAAGTGATGTGCCATAGCATGGATAGACCTTCTGCAGGGCTGCTTAAGAGACCATTGTCTGGGACCAGCCGTCAGCATGGGCATGTGGGAGTTCTCTCAGTGAAATCAGTGACTTCTGTTTGATGCCCTCAGTCCCACTCCTTCAGCACAGTCAGGGCTGAGGTTAAGGGAGGCAGGTGGAGGTTGGAAAAATGGCATATTGCTTCTCATAGGGCACAATCCATCTACTACAGACACCAAGTTGCGTACACAGACACCCAAGGTGAGCCATTAGAGTCATGACTGGCATGACAAACCCTTGGGCTGGTGGATTAACTTGTGCTGCCTTCTGTGTGAGCTTACCAAGAGAAGGGACAGGGACGTTCACTCTACAGGGACAGAAAATAGTTGCTTAATTTAGCCAGCTCGTTGCCCTCTCTCTCCGTTGGTAAGGCAGGTTCCCACTCAAGCTTCAAAACATGGGTTGGATGAGTGTTCACTGTACCCAACAAAAGTCAACTGTATTTAATGCAGAGCGTTACCTTCTGAACAGCAGGTTACTCCAGTGTATGGCTCGAAGCACAGGGGTAAACTTCCTCCCTGATGTGGCTGCAGGAAGGAAGCTCTGCTCAGGACAACGCCTGCCGACAGTGCAGCAGGGTAGAAAGTGGAACAGTGATGGAGAAAGGGGCTTCAAGTAATACCAGTATATTGAGCTGGGACTGTGCCTGCCCTTTCGTGGGATGAGGCTGTAAAATGGAAACAATGAAGGTATCCCGTTCTCACAGCTAAACCTTGATTATGATTTTTAAATAAAATATTCAGAATACACTCAAAATGTAACTGCTGAAATGCGTACTGTTTCCTTTCTGCAGCATGATTAATATTTTCTTCTATCCTGCTATTCTTCCCGTAAAATCGCATTGCGTCACAACACTGAAGCATAAGTAGATTTCCAACTCTACCTCAGCAGCAGCATCAGTTTTTAATCCACGTATAGCATTTTAGAAGCCACTGAAATAAACTCTTTATGCTTCATGGTTGCGAAGATTTTAATGTTGGCTCCTGCATCAGGCAATGCAGAAGCATATTATAATGTCTGAAAAGCCACAGCAACCTCCAAAGAAATTCCTTGTGAAGAGACAGCCAAAGAACGTATTTAGCCCAACTTGAGAGTAAAAGATCCTTTGCAGAGCAGAACCTGGCTGAAACAGAAGAGCTGCTGAGACTGAGCTGGCTGTTTTAGTCCTAGAGAGGCTTGGCCTGTTGTTCCATTCAGGGTGCAGTTGAGCTTCTTGCCTTATGTCTCTTCACTTAGCGTTTGCAGGTTTGCGTGAGGGAATACGTTTAGCAGTGTAAGCTCTAAATTTCAGGCTTTCGCTTCCCAGGAAATTCCTGGCCTATTAGAGTGTATTAACAGGAAGGGTGTAAGGCTGTCCTCAGCAGAAGTTCCTTTCATTTAAAATGCAGCGGAGCAGGCACTTGCATGCCAAGAGGTGCCTTTTCTTTTTCTTCTTTCTTTAATCTGACCATGCTCCTTAGATGTCTATTCTCCAGTCCTGGTCCAAGTCTGAAGTGTCCCAGTCCAAATCTGAAGTGGGGCCCCTGAGCGGGGTCCTTGTATAACCCTGTATCCCTCCTTCATCAGAGCTACATCAAGCTCTGGCTGCATTGAAGCTGCAGATTTCTCAGTACTTGCCTGCTGTCCTGGAAGAAAACCTGTCGTTCCTCAAGTTTTGATCAGTTCTGCCAGTTGGGTTGTTGGCAAACATGCCGATGCCCACAGTCTGGGAACCGTTTTTCTTGAGACTTGCAAGTTTTTGCCTCTTGCAACTGGAGGTTGAGCCTGTTTGTAAACAGAAACCCACTTTCTACAGTGCTTTGTTTCTTTAATACTATCTGGCATTTTAAGTGAAAGTGAGCATACCTGTCTAAAGCAGGTGCTTTTGGCTAATTGCATTTGGAGTGACCTGACGGGCTGTCACACCCGGTCCGTGACTTGCAGATTGATAGCTTTTGCCAGCAGCAAAGAGGACCTGGCGCAGGAGGTGATCCTCCAGCCGGGAGGAGTTGTGTTCTGCATGTCCTGGAGTGAGGATCCACGCAGATAGTTTTTGCCAGGTATGAAGTACCAAAGACAGGCCTGTGTCATCCCTCCTCAGTACTCTGTTAAGCTTCTTTTCAGTTGCTGTTCTGCCCACATGCATTTAAATCCTTTTCTGCTTAATCTCTATTCACAGTATATTAGGAAAATAGCATTTTAGATTTGGTTAACGTACAAGCCTTGGACCTCTGGAGAACTGAGTGTAAGAGACACGGGTCACGCTGAAATGAGCTTGGGTCTCATCCAATTGCTAAAGAAAACT
>JAOXNO010000041.1:28718821-28729521 GCA_028565335.1 Limnodromus scolopaceus
CCTCTGGAGAACTGAGTGTAAGAGACACGGGTCACGCTGAAATGAGCTTGGGTCTCATCCAATTGCTAAAGAAAACTTACTAATAGCAGCCATGCTGTATAATTCGATGTCATTCCACACGATAGTGAGTTTTTATTGCCAGAGCTCCAGGCCAGAAGGGGTGACCAGCAGAAGGGCTGAAACACACTGGCAGAAGCGTGTGTGTGCCTGGGGCTGTGGGACATAAGCGAGCCCCGCTGCACTATGACTGATGTGGCCTGGCAAAGATCCATGGGAAGCCCCCTGACCTGCACGTCTGTAGCTGAGGTAACGCTTCCTTCACCCCTGCAAGCACTGCTCAGGGAATACAGTCTGTCATCTGCCTTGAGCTCTTCCCTTCCACCTCTGTGGGCCCAAGATTCTGGATCCTGGTTTAGAAAAACGTACTGGGGGAAACTGAAACTTTCTGAAGCTGCTGAGCATACAGGGCTGGGATTTCACTCGCAGGTTTCCTGAAGTGATGTTCTTTAGCTTTCCCTTCTAGTTTCGTCTTTTGTGCTCTCATATTTCACATCTGGATCAGCGCATCTCTGAAAATGATGCTGACGTTCCCCTGCTGTTGTGTTGAGCTTCAACATGAAGGATTTTCCTGTTGTTTGAGATGCGATAGATCAGTGCATTCATTAGTACACACACACACTCCTCTGCATGTCTTCATGAGGCTGCCCAGGTAGGCTGACTGCAGGGGCCAAGCACTGCTAATCCCAGGACAAAGCCTCCAGCAAAAGACTTTATGCAGTGTGTCTAATACAGGTAGAGGTGTGAAGGAATACTCCTTGCCAGTCTAACTCCTTTCATGGAGCACACCAGTTAGCAGCTGGAGCCCTGGGTGCCATCTGCTTGGATTTGTTGAGCCAAGGGTCTCTTCTGTGGTGAGCCAGCTCCCCCATCCTATAGAGAGGAGACAGCATCTTTACAAAGGACATCTTGGTGATACAGTGTGTGCCTTGGCTCTCAAAGAGGAAAGGATTAAAATCAAGCCCAGGTGGTAGGGCAGAGAGTCTGTTATCAGACCTGTGTTGGCAGGAGCGCTCTATCACCTGAAAACTCACAGAGTGAGGCAATTTGGTCATTTACTTCAGTCCCTTAAATGCTCCTTGCTCACTAGTAATGTCAGAATATCTTCTGTAGCTCTCATCCCTCTTTGCGGTTTCTTTTCTTCCTTCTAGAAGCAAAGCTTTGCCAGTTGATTCACCAGGGGAAAAGGAAATAATCCTACTGGTTTATATGCAGATGGTGCTTTGAGAAGCGATATGCTTAATTTAATTACTGGTTTATAATCTGTACCCATCCTTAGTAAAAGTGTCTTAATTAAAAGTAGTGTGTGGTCACACATGGACATCAGAGCAACCAGACTAGCTTAAACCAAAGCTGTCTCTAGCCTGGTGTTCTGGCTCGGACAATGATTGTGTATGATACCAAGTGAAGAGAAGAAGAGCATGGCAAGGATCTACAGCACCAAGTACTCAGAGTTTGCAACTATTCGCTGAAATCAGATTTGTTTAGCAAATGGATTTTTTTGATTCTCAGTGGATTTCTTGTCTATATGTTCATACAGATCATAAGAAAGGATGGGTTAGTGTCTGTTTAGTAGTGGATGGATTTGGTGGAGTGGAATATCCAGTCTGTACTGGGGTGATAAATAGAATATTGTGTTGTGTGTTGGCTGCTCAGAGAAAGTAGTATCTGAGATAGTCACAGGGGTGGTCTTGTCTCCGGCCTCTAGGGAGCTGGTTAGTGAAGCTGCTCAGCACAGTGATACAGGAAAGATTTTGGAGACACACCATGGAAAGTAATGGTCAGAAGTAGGGAGGAAAAGAGAAAGTTAGTAACAGAAACTTCAGTCATATAGTATGGAATTAATTGATGGTAGAAGTTAGTGGTTCCATGGATGGGCCTCTCCTGTCTAGATATCCACATTTCTGTTAGGAGTTTCTAGGAACTTGTGCTCTGAAAAGTCCCAGGATGACATAATCTGCTAGTATCACTCCATCTGCTTCTACATCCTAGACCTACCAGAAGAATATCAATACAGTGAAGCTTTTCAGTTTTCTTTCTGGAAAGTTAGGGCATGGTTCACAGTCCTGGTGAGATTTTCACTTCTACCTCTGTGTGAAAGATGAAGTGAGTAACACAACTGACTCATAGTATCTTCCAGAACCTAAACTATCTCACCAGACACTTTGATCTCTGAACGAAACCAACCAGGAAATCAGGGAAGGCTTGAAAGAAAACTGTAAAATTTCAAATTCTGCTTCATCAGGGACCTGTGTTAAAAGCGTTTAACTGATGTGCTACAAACTGGAAATAAGAGGAGGTTCCTCTCTTGGTTTGAATTTTGAGTCCTGGGCTATCTGCTGCTTTTGTGAAGCAGCTGCAGTCTGGTTAGCTTTCCTCCCTTCCTCTCTTCACTTCTGAGCTGTTCCCTGTCTCTACTGAAGATGGAAATGAGACAGAATGATCCAAGTCCCTCCGTGTTGGGTTTACGGCACGATTTTGCAGGCAGTATGCAGTGCAGGCATGAATCACAACTGCCTTTAAGATACTGCTGTATTTGATTCCCCGTCTCTTTCATCTGACTCAGAACAGGCTGCAGATTCTTGTTTTTAATCTAAGCAATAGCCAATTTACTCCAGAGATGAGTATTTGCTGACTGTTGCTGCTGTTCTTATGCTCAGAATTGCAAACCCCCTGGAAAATGAGGCCAGCTCGTGCATGTGTGTACAAACCTGGTTTCAAATCTGGCTTGGGCTCTCTCTTCCAGCTCAGCAAATGACTGACATGTTCACTTTAGCATAGCTCCCTCCCGAGACAAGCCGTGGGCTGTGCCAAAGTGCCGTGAAGCATTCTCTGCGTGTTCAGTCGCACACCGGAGGCAGATTCTGCAGCACCCTGGAGACAGGGGTGAGACGAGGACAGTAGCAGCCATGATTCAGAGCTGCTTTGCATTTTGGTCTTGCTAATAGATAATACTGAAAATTTTTATTTGCAGTGAACCAAGATGCAAATCAGATCCCACTTCAATAACACCCTTGTGTTATTGAAGTTATTTGAAAGGAAAGAAAGTACTGAACCAGTACAGCTTGTTCAGTTCAAATTCAGGTATGGCTGAGGTTGTTGCAGTTCAGTCCACAACATTCATTAAAGGCATTCATAGTGAAAAATACACTATTTAAATACAGACATGTTCATGTGATGGTCGTAACATCTGGTATCAGCCAGAGAAATACTTTTGCTCATCTCTTTTTATATCCCTGCTGGGGCCTCCTCATCAGTTAGTTGTATTTCCAGGGCTCTCCTGCAGCCTGGTTTTTGGCTCCTTCGGTTGGGCAGGGTGGGTTTTGGGGGCTGTGGCTCTGTGCTGGGAGCAAGAGGGGTGCAGGCGGATGGGGGACAGGGAGGACTTGTGTTCTGACAGTGCTGTGCACGTACGAGGTGAACAGGTCTCCAGGCACTATTCTCACGTGGTAACAAGGAGAGGTTTAGTTTTCCCTGTTTGTTTGCTTATTTGCTGTTTGGACCCATCACAAACTTTAACATGGAAGAAGAAAAAGCTATAGCTGAAAGTGGCTTTCAGTTTAACTTTCTTGTTTAAAGTACAAAGCCTGATGCAGAGCAGCCTCTGCAGATAGCCCTGACTTTGATAACTGGCAGGAGCATTTCGAGTTTAAAATGTCTCCCTTCTCTTCCTATTAGTTACTCCTCTAAGCAAAGCAGCTGGCGTGACCTGGGCATGTTGTGCTTGTATTGTTGCTGTGAGACAATAGCTCAGCCTGGGGGAAGAAGACAACCTACTTACCATATCCTCTGGGAGTTGTTACAGTGGGACTCTGTAGAAATTAGTGTTTCTCTGAAGCTTACCAAGACTGAGAGTCTGAGGAGTTAACCCATGAGATATGGGAGATCAAAGAACTGAACTGAGGGCTACCTGTGTCCGTGGGAGGCAGGCTTTGGTCTCCTCAGCAGAGGTGGCTGGTGTCACATGGGCTGCCGTATGCAGCCTACACCTCTGTATCTTCTCCCCTGGTCAGAGTAGGGATGTTTCTGCTGCAGAGGACAGGGCAACAGAGATCTGTGGAGCAGGGCAGCAGAAGGAGAGGCTGCATCATGTCCCTAAGTAGCAGGCATGGTGTTCAACAGAGGGCTCACACTAATGCGCTAGCAGAGGTTGACAGCTACCTGGCCTAGCTTCAGTCCAATGGTCTGATGTATCCTAAGAACAAGAGTTTGCATAATTCAAGTGAAGATATAAGTGGAGGTTATACGAGGTCTGTAGAGAGCAGTGGGCAGGGGTCCAGTTAGGGTGAGGTGATTTGCTGCCTTCCTGCAGTAATACATCATTCGTGATACCAAAACTCAGACAGAACAAGAAGCATTACGGCATTGTCTGGAGGGAAAGGGAACTGCTGGACTGCCAGAGGCAAGCGATTTGGGGGGCATGGTTTAAGGTATCGAGACGGGCCATACATTAAGTCGGGCTTGGGACTGCACTTTTCATATCAAAGCAGTAGCAGTGGTCTCACAGAAAGCATTTCTAGATGATTTACAGAGCTACTGCAGTCATCAAAAATACATAGTGGCAAGCAGTGTGAGGAAAGTAGATGGAGAATGCCAGCCCCCTGGCTCCCTGACAGCAGAGGGGTTCTCACTGGTACCGTGGCAGCTCAGTGACACCAGACACCAGGGAAGATGCAGCTTCTTCTGGCTCCACCAGAAGCAGCTACCAGACCCAGAGGAGGATTTTAGCTGAATGAACCTGTCATGTCATTGTATAGGGACAAGTGAACACTCACTTTTCTTGCGGTGCTTGATTAAAATAAGAATTCGGTTGCTCTGAGTTACTAGAGATGCATCTTCACTGCACAGTAGCCGTAAGTGAACTGTAAATATTCCAGGCGTGGGCAGTTTCCACTTATTGCCTGAAAACATCATTTCTGTAGCAGCAGAGCTCTGCAGCTAACCTAATAAATACTGGTGCTGAGCAGGGCTAATTACCTCCAATGCAGCACTGCCCTGGCATGGCTGTGCGGCTTCCCGCTCCAGAATTAGCTTAGCTGGGACTTGTTTGGGTGTCTGCACTGTCCTTCATGGCATGGTGGAAACAGTGAGCAGTGCTTGCTGGAGGAGTGTCGCTTACGTGCACAGGACTGCAGTATTCCTCTGCTCCAAGCGTACCAGGGAAGTGCTGGACTCCAGAGAAATGAAGTCATTTAACAGCTCCTCTTGCAAATTTGACTTGGGTGAAGTTGCGGTCACCTTGGACCTAATTTTGGAGCAGCAAGCCCTTGTCCCTTCTGAAAACACTGCTTGATAGTACCTGGTGCCTCTGAGCAAAGTGTTGACCAGTATGCTTGGAGCTTCTTTTTTTTTTTCTATAAAGCAGTTACCAATGTCATACAGACAATTACTCAATGGTGCTCCTCTGACCTACAGGAGGAATGGATCTCTGTCTCTAAGATCTCATTGCCTAAAAACAACTTAGTGAAAAGTAGATGTTAGGAGGTGACGTAAAACAGTATGTGGAAAATATTTGGAGATTCTTTAACTCAAGATTGTGAAGATCAGGTAAGACAAGTAGATTGGTAAAACTTGGCTTAGTGTCAGCTATTTAAATGAGAAGATAGACAATCACACATCCTGTAGCAGCTGGGTTTATGCAGGTTCAGGTCCAGTTATATCTTAATACAGGGAAATTCCTTACATGGAAAGGATTAGATGAGCATCTTTTGGAGCCTTAATCCTAGCCATCTGTATAAACGCAGTGCCTGTTTCTGTTGGTCTGTAAGGAGTCTCAATTTGTTTGTCTCAGGATAATTTCAAAATCACTCTTGTCCTTAAGAGAAGTTGCCCTGAGGATGGGAGATAGGGGATATATCCTAGGCCAAGATCATATGTTTCTTGTCCACTAATGCTTCCAAATGTGGCTTTTGTCTTACTGTAGTACTGGATAAATGAATACACCTCCACCTTGGGGATTGGTGTCTTCCACTCTGGCATCGAGATCTACGGCAGAGGTATGAAGTATTTCCTTTTCACTACCTGCAGAATATGGGGACAACTGTATAGCTGGTCTGATATGGAGAAGAAACCAAAACTTATAACTTTTGGCAAGGGAGGTTTTCAGGAGTGAAAAACTCAGCCAGTTCTCTTTTAGAGTCCATTATGGAGTCTAGAGGGAACTTGTGCAGTTCTGTCACGAATCACGTAGCCGTTCGTGTCTTCAGTATGTAACTGCAGCTTCTATAGCTTGTAAAGGTGTGTGGCAGGACAGCAAACAGGAGGGACCAAGCAATGTTAGAAAGCTGTTCTGCAGTGAAGGAGGGGAAGAAAGAAGGGGAGAAATGGGGGAGGGGGAAGACAGGTGGATCAGTGGTTGTCTTGAGACCTACCTATGCGTGTTTGTGCTAATTCCCTGTCAGGGTAAATCCGTTTTTTGCAGTAATTATTTATGAATGTGTATGGTCTAGAAATCTTGGAATGTGGATTTCCAGGTCTTGGCAACTGTTCCTGTGAAACAGCAGAGTTACAAGGAAAAAAAGGTCTTGTAAGACTTTTGAAATGGTCTGGATGGGATTGAAGCTGATTATAGCACCCATTTCAAAAGGCGCAGTCAAGGCATCTGGGAAAACAGCTGTAGGACAGTAGGACAGAGTAGCATCACAGGCTTTCTGTTCCCCTCTTCAACATTAAATGGCAATGGCTTGGGATATCTCACTCATGGTATTTTTAGCCAGTGCCATTCAGTAGACAAAACCCCTAGGGTGCCATGTTCCATCTGCAGCACAGAAGCTTTCATGGGCCGTGCAAGATGGCCTGTATGACACCGTGAGGTCCCCAGGCTGTGTTTCATAGGCCATGCAAGACAGCCTGTATGACACGGAGGGACCTCCTGGCTTGACCTGTGTGCTGAGGCAGTGGAGTGCCATCTGCTTGGCTTTCTGCAAAGAGTTCCCACTTACTGCCTGTAAATCCCTCTGGAAGAAGATTTGATTTCTCCCTTCTTCCAGCTCCAGCTTCTTCCAGCTCAGCACCACCTCTGACAGCATTTTATAGGTTATCTCGATGCCTCCACTGCAAAACTTTCCACTGAGAAGAAGACATCTGGACAGGCAAAGAGACAGGCTCGGGGAGTTTTGCTGGCGCTGTGGGAAGACAGTAGTGTTAGCATGGAGGGAGGCTGTGAGGGCATCCTCAGGCTGATAGGTAACCAGAGAGACAAAATGGCTTTCAGAATCTGGCTGAAACAGATTTTGGCAGTAGCCCAGCCCCTGGTGCTGATGCTGAACGGTGCAGACAGCTGCCGTAGACTTTTTCCTGACATTGTGTTCATTCAATTACTCACAGTCTGTTTCTTTCCTTGTCAGAGTTTGCCTATGGAGGGCATCCCTACCCTTTCAGTGGGATTTTCGAGATCACACCTGGCAGTGCGGTAGAACTTGGCGAGACCTTTAAATTCAAGTAAGGGCCCTTTTCTACATCTACCCCTCTGCCCCGGTAGCCATCCGTGTAGAGGGAGCAGGGAAGTCCTCTTCTCTGGGTCCCTCTTTCCCTCTCCTTAGAAGCGCCCTCGCTGCATCCTTGATGTGATCCTGGTTCAAAAGCAGCCCTGCAGGGATTGTGGAGGTGGATAAAAGAGTGTGTACACCACACAGGGAACAGCGCTGAACCGTGTTTGGCAGGGTTTAAAAGCATACCTACGAACGAACGCGGTTCTCTTTTCCCATTTTCTTTGTTTTCTGTGCTCCCAGTTTCACATGTCAGCAAGAACGGGAGTAGCTGTGTGTTACACGGAACCAAAAAAACCGAACCCGAGTCTTTTTATGAGTATCACCTATTTGTGGATACCGCACAGAGTACCAGAAATCATCTCCTGTGTTTATTGCTGCTTTGTCACAAGGGACAGGCCAGCTGCTAGAGGAGGCTGAGGGGATGCTGCACTAATGTGTTGTTCAAGGTGCTCAGGCTGCGGGGCTGCCCGTGGCAGATGGGGCTTGACCTTCCCACACTGCCAGTTTGTGCTGAGGGTCATCGGAGACTTCTAGAAGAACAAGTGCTAGTGAGTGACTATTAGGAGAAGCAATAGGTTTCTGCAGGAAGTTTTCAGTCTGCTCCTTCCTGGCCCGCCCCATGAAAACCCTCTCAATGATGAAAAAACATCTCCTCTGCCCTACTGGGAATATCTATTGCGGGACGATAGGCAGAGTGGGAGCAGACCTCCAGAGCTCAGGCTTCCCTGGTGACGAGCAGGAAGCTCTCGGGGCTGTTGTCTGTGCTGTAACCTGCTTTGTGGATAAGCTGGGGATGTTACCGTGCCATTTTGTTACTGAGAGTCTCTGATAGCCCCAGATATGCATGTCCATGTTTTAAGCCTGTCCGTCTTGCCAGTGTCTGACCATTTCCTTTTCCCTGGGTATATATCACTCTCTTCACTGTGTCTTCCCATGTTCCCTGTTGTGTGCTCTGTTTTTAACTAGAGAATCCATTGCCTTGGGCACCACAGACTTCACAGAAGAGGACGTGGATAAGATTATGGAAGAGCTGGGCAAGGAGTACAAAGGAAACGCATACCACCTGATGCACAAGAACTGTAATCACTTCTCTGCTGCTCTGGCTGAGGTGGGCACAGCTATCTCTTATTTGTATTTTTTGCCATTTCAGATCTGTTGTAATGCTCACAGAAAGGGATCCAGGGTCAGCACAGCCTGCCAGGCCAGAGCTCACAGCCAAATCTCCTGTCTCTGCCCGTAATATTTTTGGAAGCCCTTTGCTGTTGAAAGGGGTGGGATCAGGAGGTGGAGATGCGGCAGGTTTATCACACATTTGGTCTAAACTGTGTGGGAAATTTGGAGTGCCTGCATTTTGATTCATTGAATAGGCTTCCTGTAGCAGTAATTGGAAGGACAGACTTGGCTAGCATGCAAATACGTATCATTTTAATAACAAGCAAAAATAACCCTATATGATCTGCAAAGGAATAAAAATGGCTTGCCAGTGTTCTGCAAACTAAAATTTGCAGTATTCAGGAAGTGGATGTCCCTTTTTCTTATTTAATGTGCACCATCCAAAACCCATTAAAAAAGAGTATTGATTTTCTCACAGACATATTTCTTTGGTGCTTACTCATTTTCATGTTCACAAAAATACCGTGAATTATAACAGAGCTGTTATTTCTCTTCAGAGAGAACCGAAGCATAGAGAAGCACAAATTTATCTTGAGTATCTGCTAATTTGGGATATTTGATTTTCAATTCCCAAAGATTTGATTATTTGGGGGAAGCTGCCTTCCCCCTTACCCCTAGATGACATGTTTCAAGTGTGTTTCAATTAAGGTGTGAGTATTCAGCACTTGTGTAGATCTGAATTCAGGAACTTGACACAGTGCCAGAAAAAGGCATGAAGGGCACAAAGTGGAAGTGACCTTCCATAAAAACAGTTTCTGTGTTTTCCATAGGTGTTTTATGGCATATGTGAGGAGAGAATCTCATCCTTCACAATAGAGTTCAACTGCTTGAACTGTGAAACTTCCATTTCTCTTTCTGGAGTCTCCATCCTCTTTCATTACACATCTCTCGCCTTTCTTCACCATATGTGGCGAAAGTCCTTTGCCAATTACCTCTTTTGCCACAAGTGTCCATTCATTCCCCAAACAGGCTTATTCAGGATCTTGAGTGAAGTGAGATTCTGTAGAAATAATACTGTTTGATTTTGTAAGAAAATATATAGTGAATCTGTGAACCAGCAATTTATGAGGGACCTGCTTAGGCTCTTAGGACAACCAGTTCTCTACTGGTTTCATCCTTGCTAATTATAGAAAGAGAAAATGACTGAGTCCTTTCTGAAAATGTTACAAAATAAAAATAAACAGGAAGGAATTGTATTGGTACAAACAGAGAATGAAGTTTCAAGCAGTACAGCGATCAAATCACTGTTATTCACACTACTGTTTCGGAGTCAAATAATCAAATAGCAGAAAATGGGAACTTTAAAAATTATGAAGGAAACCTAGGAGAAAGCTGTGTGATTATCAGCTAAAGCTAAAAAAAACCTAAACCCTTTACTTGCAGCAATGAAATAAAGTCATTACTTGTTACATACTTTGATATGTAAAATTTCTGTCTCGTGTCCAAGCCAGAAGCTCAAAGCCATTTTTCCTTGATTCTGCTGCTAGATATCTGTGAAACCCTCACTGCCTCTTCCTTGCCCAACCTTCCAAACACAAGTCAAATAAGATAGATCTCAATAAAAATCTACCAGCGTATTTTAAATTTTGCTTTCCATACACCTTCAGTGAACATTACAGGAGTGGAATTTAGGGTTAAGTTTTCCTGCAAGAGCTTTCTTGGTGGATTCCGTGTCCTCATTCGCTGCCCCGTAACCTGTTCAAATAATAAAGCAAAAGCCTAAATGGCTAGTTCTGGCACTTCTGCTCCCAGGAGCAGAATTTACTCAGGAGTTAGGTCAGTTTAAATAAACCCTTCAGAGGCAAGCAGGATTTCTTGTTGCTGTTGCTATTCACATATGCCTGTGTTTATTGCCCCTCTCTAAAGTATTAAACCAGAGGAGGTGCACTTCAAATCCGGGAGCAGAATTTCACTGAATTTCACTGAATTTTTAGAGTTGGAAGGGACCATAGAGATCATCTAGTCCAACTCCCCTGCCAA
>JAOXNO010000041.1:28729867-28777041 GCA_028565335.1 Limnodromus scolopaceus
CATCCAGGCGGGTCTTGAAAATCTCCAAAGAAGGGGACTCCACAACCTCTCTGGGCAGCCTGTTCCAGGGCTCTGTCCCCCCCAGAAGGCCCTGGATGGTCTCTAGCATCAAGATACAGAAAATGGGAGCTGAAATTCTTAAAGAAATAGTTGGTGTTAAGGCACTAAGCAAAGGTCCTAGACATTCAATGTGCCTCAGTCTGCAACATCAGAAATATCTGTGGCTGCCTTATGGCAATCACTGTGTTTTGGAGCTGAGTGAGAAGTAGCACAACTTATCTTGCGATACTTCTGACCTCTTGGAGGAAAGACTGCTTGAAATCTGTTGAGACAGAACCTGCTTGAAAGGAAAGCGATGAAAGATTCTATTCTCATTTCCCAACATCTGAATGCTTGCTTAACTTTACAGCCTTAGTGTTTTGGTTTTAATCCTTGCTTTTGTTCCCACTAAAACAAAACAAAACAAAAATCACCACATTACGAAGCTCCAGGCCCTACCGTATACAGCTATAAGGCGCAGCCTTAGAGTGGGCAGAACATGCTGACTACGTGGTGAGTGGCTCTCAAGGTGGTGTAGATATGTCGCCATAGAGGCCAGAAAACAACCGATATTTGTGCCTTAAAACCAATTCTGAGATGAGTCTGTTTAGTGTTTGTATTGCCCTTTCCTTCAGACTCTTCAACTAGCATCGGTTTATGCATACTCGTGTTATGTGGCAGTTAAAGACAGGAAACCAGAAAAAGTATTCAAAGAATTAAACGAAAAATTCGTAGAAATTTTGTTAAACAGAATAAAATTGCTCACTGGAACTGGGCTTCACCTCCAGCCACACAAAAAGCAGCCAAGGGTTTTAAGTGAGTATAAATTCTTGGTCTCTCTAGCCCAGCTAAAGGTGATGCTATCAGTAATGCCCTTTCACCACAGAGAGGGGTTGGGTTGGAGGCTAATTTTTAGCATGAAAGAGGCAATGACCAGCTCTGCTTCCTACATCCCTTTAGGCCTTTCTGTTCATGGGCATAAGTAGTTGTGATGAGTTCAGGAGATGGTTGTTCTGAGTCTCCTGGGTAATGTCAAGCGAGTCACATCCCTGCTCTGTGCCTAAGTATCCCTCCTTGTATGCTGGGTTATTTCCTTCCTTCAAAAAAGGCTCTGAAATCTTTTGATGAAAACTTTCTTATCTGCCAAGGTGAACCAGCAGGTTTATAGCTTGTGTTGTTCTGTATCAGCACGCAAAACCAGAGCTAGAGCTTTATAGCCATGTGGTGATGTATGAGTTAATGTGTGTTTACACAAATCTGCCTGGCAAGACCTGGAGATTTGGCAGTACGGCCCCCGTGTGCTAGGTAGCTGTGTTTGGCCACCTTAATTTCCTCATCTGGCTGTGGCCTTGCTAATTAGTATCCATACAGATGTTGCCCTGGTGGCTGGGCCATGGGTTGGGAGGATACCATCTGGTCACACGGGCCAAGGGCAGATGCAGCCACGTGTCCTGCTGGCTGAGGTCAGATTCTGCAGCGGGAGTGGGAAGGGGGTACAAGGCTGGTTCTCCCTCACTTTCTCAGCTTTCTCAGGATCACACTGGGAGGCAGTGTCCATGTGTCCCATTGCTGGGACCTGTAAGCCAGGTTCCCTGGCCTCAGAAGGACTGCTGAAGCCACAGGAGTTGGACTTTACTTTCCAAGTTTTTGTTTTCTTCTCCTTTACCAGTATTTTCTCAGCAACTAGAACATCCATCCAGAAATAGTCCATCTACATCTGTTTATGAATGATTTTTTTGTCAAAACTTCATGTTGAATGTCTCAGGTCCCACCATGATAACTGGTAACTGTTATCTTTAACAGTTAGAAAATTTGTGGTCCAAGTAGGTGATGCAGACTGACTGTTAATGCCTAGGGGCACATCCAGGCCTATGTTCGTGACTGCCATTTGGCCACGTATCTTGAAAAATTCCTGGGCTGCAGCAAGTCCAGCACAGGCAGTTAAGCTCTAGTCAACCCCTGGGCATGCCTTTGACTTGCTATCTACCTCTGAAAAGACTCACTTTGCAGTGTGTTGCAGCCTAATTGTGCGCTGCTGTGGCATTGAGCCTCTCCCCACAATCCCACACGGCTCTTCTGGGTTTTCTGATCTTCTGCCCACGTTCACTCATCAGCTGCGAGGGGCTTTGTTACTCTCTCACACGCGCTTAGCTCTGGGTTTTCCTTACTCCCTGCTGCAGACTGTCAGGCATATTCATACTTGCTCAAGACTTAGATCTCTCCCTGCTTTCCCAGTTCTCTATGGGCTTCTAACGAGCAGCAACCGGATCAAAGAGGCACGGCTGGGTCTACTCACAAAGCAGCTCCTGTGGAAAGGAAACAGAATGCCCCGGTTCCAGCAGCAGTTCAGACTTCGTCTTCTCCAGTGTCATTTCACGTCAGTTTTCTCAGTGAGCGATTCAGTGAATGTGCTGCGTGATCAGGAGTCTCTTCCTCTTCATCAGGGAACTTTGGGTTATTTAAGAAGTGAAGAACTACCAGAAAGCACAAGTCTCTGCCTAGAAGGTGCTGCACGCCATCTTCATTACAGTTTTGAGGGAAGTTCTGAGGTAAAGCAGGGCAGAATTTCCTAGTGGACAGTCACTAGAGAGAAATCAGATGTACTCCCTGTGCATGTGCTCAGCTTCAATTTAAGGTAGCAGGTACACGCACCACTTAATACCTCTTTGTGGTTGCCCTCCACCCTCACAATCTATATCCCTGTGGGAAGGTGAAGGGAGCTTGATCTAAGCAGTGAAAATCTAGTTAGGGTTGCCTCAGCCACTCTGACTATTGCAACACGGTCCCATGGCACCTGTATATATAAACCACTTAAGCAAATTGTTTGTGGGTTAAAATGAAAGAGGTACATCAAACTAGGATTAGCAATTTGCCTACAATAAGCTTACTCCTTTTGTGTTGCTTATGTTGACTGTCCCCAAAATTTAGTACTATCAGTACCATGCTCTCTGAAGAAACTGTCTAGGAGGATGGACAATCCTTTTGGGGGGGCTTATGCCTGCAATTTCTGCAAAGAAAAATCGTTCAGGCCATCAGTGGCCCAGCCCAAACTTCTCTTCCTCTTCTGAGCTTCTGTGCCTTTCTGTGTGCCGGTATGCCAGGCGGGTAATGCTGCTGGCACACAGCAGGGTTTTTGGCATTCGATAAGGTTATGCACGGGTGGGGAATTCAGTTAGGACCACATCAATACTGTGGGAAGTCCTTCTGTTTGATTATCTGTTGTTAAGTCACTAAGTTCCTAAAAATCCCCCGTGTATACTTACCGCAGTGTGTTCAAATGGCCCATCAAGGAATTGCAAAATATTTATGTTCTTTTTGAGTTGCCCTGGCTGATGAAAGAGGCTATTTAAATTCTGCCAGATGGAAAAAATATTGGCTTTTGAACATTAGAAAAACCCTTTTAAAACAAAAAGAAAGGCTAAAATAATTAGTTCTTTCCATATGTGATTTGTTGAATTTCCTGATTTTTCAGAACAATGAGCTGTGAGATCGCAAAAGGACAGAAGTTACAAATTCCTGTACAGCAGACATAAAGGAAGAAGAATACATTTGTGCTTTCAGGAAAAAGCCAAACTCGTAGTAATTCCTGGGCTGTAAATTCCCCTGCAAGGACTCACAGGGCTTTGCAGGAGCACGTGTCGCTGCAGCAGTGGGCCACGGGCAAGTATGGCATGAGGTGCCAAGACAGACATGCAGTTACACACTTTGTTACCAAGACTGTTCTTTGGGCATAGATAAGGGCAGG
Source organism: Limnodromus scolopaceus (assembly GCA_028565335.1). NCBI lineage: Eukaryota > Metazoa > Chordata > Aves > Charadriiformes > Scolopacidae > Limnodromus > Limnodromus scolopaceus. Next base: position 28,733,652 of record JAOXNO010000041.1, read on the forward strand.
GAATTGTGAAACTGCTGTCAGAGGGCTCTTTTCCATGCAAGAGCATGGCTCGTGATTGTCCTGCAAGTCTACAATACAACTGGGACTTGCGGACAGCAGATATTAGGCAAGGTGAAAGCATACGTGGCACAGCCTGTACCCCCAAATGTGTGTAAAGGTGAGAGGTTGGCTGCCAGGGGTTCAAATACGGGCATGTAAGAATATAAGCCCTGCAGAGGGACAGGCGTATGGTGAGTGTACAGTGCCTGAGGACAGCTTCTTCAGAGAAGATAGCAGTAACTAGAGGATCAGAGGGAGGATGAAAGTTTTCTGCTTCCAGGTTCTTCTCCAGTCTAGCGATATTCTTCAGTATTGAATGTAAGGATCACACCATGTCACCACAGCTTAAAGACTGTGACAAAGCTTTTGCCGCTTAGTCCCTTCGCAAACAGAAGATGACTCACTTGACTTCCCACCAGCAATTTTCCATGCTTCTGAAGTTTCCCGTCTAAGACAAACTATGGAGCGGTGTTCTTACGAGAGCGATGACAATTTCTACAGCATGTCCCAGAAAAGGGCAAACCACCACGGGAAGGGTGAAAAACACCTTTGAATCAGCACAAGAACTAGAAGATAAGTGGAATGACTCAAGGAAGCCAGTCCTTCTCCCTTCATCAATGTGGTTTCTGCCAAGCAACGGGAACGGTCCCTATTTTAAAAAACTCTGCAGCACCTTGTTAGAGGATACATGACACATAATTACCAAAGAAGTCTGGCTTCTGAGCACCAGGGAAGGTAGCCCCTTTTATTTCCCAATAGCTTTACCAGTGGTGGAATAGCAATAAAGTCAGTGGGTCTTATGGGCCCTTTTGATAAGATATTAAGTTAATGCTTATCATAATTAGGAAATGAATTGAGAGGCACTGATTAGGTTCACCTTAAAAATTGTTGATGTTGGAACTTTACCTGAGGACAGCAGTGACAGAAGGTTTTATTCTTTTATCGTGTCTTTTCTCCCTCTTCTTGGAATGGGAATGATTTCTTTGTGATTTGTATGCATAATTTATCTTAAGTACCAGCAAGGTCAAGACCTTCTGTATTTTGTAGCAGTTTCCCAGCCTGGAGTTATTTATCTGTCTTGCAGCTGGTTTAAAACTACCCTACTATTTTTGTTTATTTTAAAGGAGAAGGCAGGCAGGAGAGGGCAGAGAAGGCTGTTACTAGGACCTGTCTGGATCTCTAAGAGCATGATCAGAGAATCTGCAGCAGCCCCTGGGACAAACCTGGCTCAGAAACACCTGAGTGATCTGGTATGAATTTCCCTAGAGTCACTGAAAGCACAGTTCGGCTGCAGGACTGAGGGATGGTGAAGCACAGTAAAACATCCTTATTTGCTTCCAAAATTATAATGACTTTCTTTTATACCCAGAGAAAGCTATTAGAAACGACTAGGACTAGCTCTGAAATTAGTGCGCACAGTTCACATCCACATGTGATCATTCTTCAGAAGGCTCAGTAAGGTCATTTGGATTGGAGGGATTAAAAACCCCTGAGGAAAACAGATTGGTGTCTCATTATACAGCTTCCTTTTGTACCCACTGATCCTTTTCACCCCTTTCTTCCTTTAAATATTAAAGGATCGGTTTCTTTATTCCTCAGCATTTCTTGATCCAAAGGATTGGATCCAGGGGACAGTGCTCAGAGGAGCCATCTGAGTAAATGACTAAAATTTGAACTAATTATTCGATCTGAACTAGGATTTTTAGAGTAAAGCAAGTCATCAAAAGCAGGCCCTTTTAGAGGGATCTGGCAGTTTTACTAAAACTTTTGCTAGGACATTTTGTGGATTCGAACAGAACTTTTAGCTGGTGAGACATATTCATCTGCAAGTAACACAGTTTCCTGGATAGAGAAAAGCTTGCTCAGATATGGGGGAGCAAGTTGGATTAAAGATTTATTTACTGTTTCTCCTATATTTCAGCAAAAATTCTGATTATCAGCCACAAGATGTTCTGGGGTAGAGTCTTTCAGCCTCTCCTGTGGGAACTGTCCTACTTTAATTATTTACATAAACAGGGAGATAACACATTTCAGCAGGAGAAGAGGGAGACCTAAATCAGAATTTATGTGCTTGTGGTTTTAGAAGCTCATCTTGAAGTTGTAGAATTTGCAGAAGTTTCCAGAAAGAGAAAAATATTTTGGGGAACTGGAGGTTCCCCTTGGGCTTAAGGGGCCTTGGAAAATAGACCCTGGGGGTTAACTAAGTGAGCTTGGCCCATTCTTTGTTGACAGAGGAGGCGAAGAGAGTCTCCTAAGCATCTGAGGTGATTTAGGTCAGCCTTGGAAAATTCTTTAGCATCCTAGATGAGACTGGCTCCTACAGGGCAGTGATTATTGTGCCTGTCACAATCCAAATGCTTTGCAGCTGGAGTCTTAGAGCTGCAGCACTGCAATGCTCAACCTGGTCTCCCAAAGTCAGTAGGACTCTCTCAAATCAGCCTAAAAGGATATGCTCCAATAGGAAATACCTTGAAGATTAGCAGATGCAGTCTACACAGTGAATCCTGCAATTCGATGGTTACAGAGGACTGAAATAGGCGTCTAGCATGCCCACTACTGATGCTGACACCCCAGTGATAATGTTAAACCTGCACGCCAGATTGGATGGAAATGCTTGGTGAAGCCACATAATCTGAATCTCCTTGTGAGGCAGAGAATGATCTTGGTGCAATCAGGCTTGCTTGCATTTGGATCACACCCAGGCTGGGTGCTAGGGCTTCTTTCCTCTTTTCTTTGTATTATTGGTAAAGATCTGCTCTATTGATAGTAGCAGGGAGAAGCTTTGTCATTGTGTGTCAGCGTGATAGCAGGAAACACATGTCCCTCACAACTGAAGCACAGCATAAGATGTCTGTGATTGGTTTTAGAGCTGTGTCTGCTGCGTACTTCCCTGATGGAGTGGCTGTCTTGGTTGCGCTTTGTCAATGTGGTTGGAGCTTTGGTAGAACAGAAGAATCTCACTTTACTGGTAGAGGGTGTGGAACTGTGCTGAAGTGACAGGAGATGGCAGTCAGTGCATATTCCTCTCTCTCTGGCTATTCACCTGTCCTTTTTCAGCCAAGGCAAAGCTGACAGAGTGTAACAAACTTACATCAGAATTCTGCTTTACTTAGAGGAGCTTGACTTTCAGCAAATGCTCCGAAAAAGGCAGGTTTGCTGAATCAAGGACCAAATGAGGGCAATTTTTTGATCATCAGTGAGTAATTCAAGCCTAAAGCTTTTCAGGTCCATCCCCAGGTACACATGAGTTCTCATCATGATGTTATTAAAAACTAGGAAGCTCTCCTTAGCCTGAAAGCTATCAGGGAGAAAGGATTAGACACCAGGGAAGGGAGCTTCAGGTGGCATTTGAGTCACAGTCAAAAGCAGCAGAAGCTTTTATAAGTGAGTCTTTGGCAGATCCTAAGTAGACAAGTAATATCCATGTTTTCCTTAGACAACAATTGCTTTTCAGTTGCCTCTGTAGCAGAGGAGAAGATAGGCTTTTATGCAACAAAACACCTACATGCAATTCTGTTAATGGCAGGGAACACAACGCTCTCAACAGACAGAAAGGAGGGAAGGGAAAAACCAAGCAAACAAAAAAACAACCACAGGGCACGAAAGAACATTAGGAAAGCATTAATTCCTGATGCCTGAGCCAGTCCTCGCTGAAGCTGACGGAAAGGCTTGCTCCATTGCAACAGCCTTTGAATGTTGTTAGCTCTATGGGGAACAGGCTGTGTTTGTTTTCTGGTTTTTAACTGCCACATAAGTTTGGAAGAAGCTTATTAATAAAGACGTCCTGCACCCATAAATTATCCTCATAGTTTCAGATGGATGTCATTTTTTCCCTTGCTTTTGCCTGTAAGTAAGCACAATTTTGACTGCATGCAGTTAATAAACTGCTATATTGCATTATGTGGCTTCTCTGCTGTAGCAAAATGAGATTCCTAGGTGTAGTTTCTGCATTAGTTAAAATTTATTAAGTATTTGGAAAGTCCTTGGAATAAAGGCTGCTATAAAAATATAAACGTCTTTTTCTATCATTAACCTTCCTAGTCTTGCTGTCCTGAATGAGTCTTATAGCCCAACAAATACGATTAGTGGAGTAACTCTTATATGGACCTTTCAGCTCTCTGAGTCCGTCCTATTTTCCCTGTCTATCTGCGTGTGCTGGGGAATAGTATGAGGTGGCAAGTAATTTGAAACAGAAATCTCTCTCACACACACACACCGGGGCAAGTTTTAGCACATCATTTCCATTTTTTTTGAAAATGGTCTGATGTTGCTAAATGTGCCTCTGCAGTTATTTCAGGGTTTTCCTTTAAAGTGATTCATCTAGCAAAAAAGATTAATTGTGAAGAGTGAATTTGAAAAAACCCCACCCCATCTCAGGCTCTTTGGGGCTGTTCTAAATGCACACGTTTTGTACCCTCTACTTTATTTTATCTGCTTTCTGCATCTGTCTTCCCAAACCAAAAGCCCTGTGTCCTTATCTGTTACAAATAAGCATAATACTTTGGAGCTAAGCTAGTTCAGCTATCTGGGGAATTCACCTCTAGTCACACCGTCATGGAGCCTTTGATCCTTTGTGTGTGCAAATGCCTGAGAATAGATGCCTCCCAATGAAGAAAGGAAAAACCTTGTCCTTTTCACCAGCTGCCTGTTGATAAATGGAAAGTGTCAGGAGCGTAAATGAACTGTCTAAGTGTGTTGATAGGCTTTTGAGACTAGAACCTTTTGCTTAGGAGTCCTGCCAGCACTGCCAGATAGAAGGTCTTCCCCTCTTCCTGTGAGTTCGTGTGCTCTCTCTGCTCATTGTATCTCCATCCGCGGTAACCTGCTGCTCACTTATGCTGGGAAACAAGGCTTGAGACTGAAACACAGGATTTTCTTGGTTAGCTATTCAGGAAAAAAACAGATGTCCATCCCTCTATGCATATGGGTTGAGCCTGGTCAAGCTCAGCATGTCCGTAACACTTGAAAGAACATGAGGCAACAGCCGCTGTCAGCCACTGCTCTCGAAACAGCACCTGCTAGGAGAAGGCAGCTCCTCTTCACACTGCCCTGATAATATGAACGAATTGCAGTTGTTCATTCATTTGGTGGGAGAGTCATTATTTTAAATGTCACTGACAAGACCAGACTTAATTATACTTAGGATTCCCCAAATGGTCATCTGTTATGAGGGCACTTGTGCCTACTCTGTCATACAGCTGCTGGCTGTACGTGTAAGTGCTGGTTACAAGGAACTTCGTGCTCAGAGAGGGTATTGTCATGCTCCAGTGTTGGTACATAACTAATCAGCGATGCCACTCAGAATTCAGCTCTGAATGTGGTTTGTTAAGATGTCACATTTGCAGCCACCGTGCCTCTCCATTGGTGGCCTGGCCAGTGAAGCTGAAGCAGTGCTGTGAGTGCTGAGGTGCTATAAGCCAGCTGTCTCGTTCGACCCAGAGCTATCTACACCATTGCCTCTGTTCTTGGCATCTCTCTGCATGTAGACTCCTGCATAGAGGCAACTCTGTCCTTCCACCACAGGACCACAGAGGTGACTGACACATTCTGACTAGCATCATAAGGAAAGCAAGACCTTGGGTATTAGTCCCTCCTTTCAGTGCTTTCCTTTTTCCTCACTCCTGGCTTAGTCTCAGGCAGACAGTGCAGATGCTGCTTCTGCTTTGGACGGATGAAATGCCCGCAGTCCTGGAGAGGACCCCTAGGAGTGGCAGTGCCCTGCCTGCTGTGGAACAGAAAGGGATTGCATAGGAGAATGGGAGCATTTTAGACAGCTGCTTAACTTAATTTAATTTTTTTTTTCCTTGCTCCCTTTGACTCAGGATGCTGCTTCCCAGAATGTAGCCTCATTACTGAGCTCATTCAGCCTCATCTCCAGTTTCTCAGCTGTACCCTTTCCTCTGCAAGACGCAGGCCACTCCTGGCTCTGCTGGATGTGTGCTGCATGCAGCTTCCCAGCCCAGTGCCACCGCATCTGTTCTGCTGATCCCCACAGGCTGGTTACATTCCCTAGAGTAGAAATGGTTGGTTTTACGCAGTAACTATGCAATAAATCTGTTTCAAGCAATTGATCCTAGCATGCCAGCTCCACCAAGGTGAGACTGTGCTTTCAGGTGTGTTGCGAAGGCTGCATGTCAGTTCTCTTTCAGGAATGTTATTTTCAGTGTATACGCCATGCGCATCAGCCGATCAGGAGCGCAGAGCTAGAGGTTTGTCCCTTGCTCGTGCACTCAGACTCCCTTATCTCTGCCAGCACCAGGCAGTTTAGTTTCTGCAAGGTGGTGAAAAAGATGTCCCTGTGCATTGGGTTAATGGTTTATTCCAGATGTGTCCAAGTATTAATTTCATCGCGTTGCCATGCTTCTCTTTCTACGTATGTTTTTTGGCTGCCCTAGCAGAGCCTGCAAGCTTTGACTGGGCAGATGTGCTGGTTTGTATCTAATGGTCTTATTCTGAAATTCTGATAAGCATCATCTGTGCTATATTGCCTAGGCCTCGTAGGAGCCAACTCAAGCAAAGACTGGAAAGATTCCCCTTGGGGTCTAACAGTTTTGCTTTAAAAGTGCTACGGGGTGTGTGTCAAGACTCCTCAGACGCCAATAAAAGCCCTTGGCATTCTCTAAGATGTGCCAAGGGGAATACTGTACAGTAGCTTAAATGGGTACCTTCCCCATGTGGACATCACCTCATTTTTAGCAAGGCTTCTAAGTGGAAGTGGCAGTGGGTGGTTCAGCAGATGTTCAGCGCTGAACTCTCCGAGCTTCAGTTTGAAGACAAGAATTGAAGTAATTAGCATGTATTGTTTGAGGAATGTAATGTTGCCTCTGCTCATCTTGATTTTCATGGATCGGAGCACGCCATGGTGCCTTTGGGAGGACTCACTTAAAAAAAATTCCTAAGTGCCTTGAGTTATATTTCTGTGCGTGGCCTGAATTGCCCCAATTGCATCATCCAGCACAGCGCAGTACCTATTGCATTTAAGAGCTTTTTCTTAGGATCTACGACTAATCAGCCCTTCACTTCGTTTTGAAAGGGGCTCAGCCTTTTAGACTATAACAGTGTATGCCCATGGATTCGAAGTGTATGGCCAAAATGCAGCACATTGATGCTGTTGTCCTCTAGAAGGCAGGAGACTCAGCTGCTTCCCTTGTGGATGGCATTCAAACCGGTGTTTCCCAGGTGCTAGGCTGCTCCCCTGCCCGGAGTAAAGCTTTGCAGGGAGCTTTAAGGCCTTGCTGAGCAACGAAGCTTCGTTCTTAGGGTACTTAGGGGTGCAAAGAGTGATGGGGTGCAGTCCTTGCTCCCCAGGCAGTTTGTACATTTTAACCAGTGACTGTTCAGTGCAAAATGAACACAGCTTAAGATGCTCAGAGGACCTTTTTGTATCGCAAATTAGTTGTTTCTTGATGAGCTGAAATGCTGGTGTGGATCTGACAGCTGCCCAGAAATAGCACCCAAACTGTCAGGTCCCATTTCTCCCTTGCGTTTGGCTTCAGCCACAGATGTCTGAACTGCTATTTCCACTGGGCTCTGCAGATGCCAGCTGGGCCATTCGCAGTTCTCACACAGAGTCCCCAGAAGAAGCTGCAGCCACGGGAGACTTGGCGCTCTATCACGAGGTGCCACTCAGTGGAAGCTGCAAGTACATGCAGCCTCTGCTGAAGTTTCTGCCTGAAACAGGGACAGGTCTCTTGGTGGGCAACTGCAAGCTGTGCTCACTGTCCGAAACGCTGGATTTCAGTCTGTGGCAGGGACTGGCTGGCTCTGTGGGGTGAGAATAACTCACACCTTCAGGGACCAGACAGTGCCAGAAAGATGAGGAGGAGCTATGCTCAGCAATGATAGCTGGACAGTACTCACAGGACGTTTGCAAAGCTTAGGGAAGACCTAGGCGGGCTGAGGTGTTCCAGGCTCGGCTGCTAGTCGTCCAGCCTCTCACGTACTCCTAAGAGTTTCCCATCCCAAACACTTTTCTGCCTCAGAGAAGCTATAATTAAACCCTGAGATACCTGTCCCACTTATATCTTACACAGGCTTAGCCCTTCTGTGACTGTTCATTTCTTTAAAGTTGCTTCTCCAGTCAGCTTAAGAGGCTCAGCTACTTTCTTGTCAAGTGTCAAGCTCAGGCTCCACTACAGGCATGTCAAGTTCCTGAAGGGATGGTAGCAGGACAATCCTATATGATGGTCAGGACCAGTGACTTCTAATCCATAACAGTGTATCTGCTAAGTCTGACGGGACAAGTACATGACCCATCACAGAGAAGTTTACCCCCTTCAAAAGAGAAAACCCTACTTGTTTGGCAAGCAAGGAAACAAAACCCTAAAATCCTAACCTCTACAAACCTCTACAAAAAGAGTTCTGCTGGTGGAAACAAGGGATGGTAAGAGGCTTCTGTAAGTTTATTGTTCCAGTGTGAGGTTTTCAGTTGAGAATTCTCCTGAAGAGCTGCAGTGGGTAGATTTTTCTGTTTCTTCATATGCAATTAGAAAACACCCACTTTGTCTTGCTTGTGTGCTGTTTTATTTAAATTCAGTTGGCTTAATCCCATTGCAGTCAGGTTTACTTGACATTTCTCCATTAGCTAAATACTGCTGGATGCTCCAGCACAATATGCTTTATGGCAAGAAGTGAGAAACACAGGAGCAGGCTGTAGAGTTAGTGGCTTTCCCCACCGCTGCCCTTTTGCTCCTGTTGAGCATTGTGTTTTGCTGTGGAATAGTGACAAGGCTTCACTGACAAGAGGCGAGGACAAGCATGACAGAGGTAAGGGAAACCACTTTGACTTCATAATTATCCTTAAGCTCTACAAACTGCCCTTTTGTGATTGATGGCCAGATGCCCACACATCTCCATTCTTTTTCTGGCTCTTCCTTGCCTCACTGATTCATTCTGGGTGAAGAAGCTTCCTTAAACAAAAGGCAAACATCTCAGCATTGCTTCCACATTGGGAAGAGCTATTTTAGTTGCTAGGGGACCTGCTTAGAAAAAAAACCCCAACTCTTAAAAACAGTATTTCCATTTCAGGCACTCTTACCTTGCGCTGTTCGGTTGTTTCAGCTAATTTTCTGAAGAATCATACCCTGGTTGTGTTTTCCTGTTAGTATCTGGGGGGAAGTCTATTAAGACTTACCACTGCTTGAGAACTAAACTCACATGCACGCATACATCACAAGGATCCTAAACTGAGTCACTCTCTACACTGGCAATATGTTGCCTAAGTTCCTGGAGGGGAAGAAAGAGAAATGGTACAAAATCTAGAGGCAATTGCACTTGTGTTTTTTGGCTTTGGCTCAGGTTCAATGTTCGAGCAGAACATATTGAATACAATTTTAAAAATTCAGCAGTATTCTTGTGAAAATGATCAGATATGTCTGCTGAGAAAATCAAATGGATCAGCACATTTTCTATGAATGAGCCTAAAACGTAGGTGGAGAGGTCGTCTGTTTATAGGCTCAGGCAATAGCTCTAGGAATGGAAACTAGGGATCTAGATGGACATAAAAAACTGGTAATAAAGTAATTGTCCCCAGATTAAAAATTTCAAAAATACAGATTCATATAGCTGTATCTGAGGTTAAGTAGAATGCAGCGCTGGTAAGAACTGAAATAAAAGTCCTTGGAGTGTATTAGGTAAAGAACAGTCTACGCTTGCAAGTAATTTTAGCAGCTAAATAGCTTTGCTCATTCTCTGATACCTAATGATAATGTCTTCAATTTCACACATTGATTTTTAAACAATGCATGCCAAAATAAAGTGAGTTCCATAGTCAAATTAGCATGGTCACAGGTTTGCTGCCTTCTCCACACCTCATTGGAAACGCCACGCTGTTGGAGCAAGCTAATTCCCTTATCCTCAAGGTGACTGTTGGACTGGGGCTTAGATCGTTCTGCCCAGGCCATTCGCATGAAGGACCAGCTGGTCATCAGCTGTAACAACTATAAAGCGACCCAGCCCATCCTCTAGCAACTGCTCCAGTCGTGCTCCCTGAAAATCTCTTGAAACATCTAAGGAATGTATTTCCATTGTCAATAGTAGAAACCTTGCCAAATAACCTCCTTAGTGGATTACAAACAAACACCCTCTTAGTTTTTGCAGTAATTGGTATTAAATTAAGTGTAGTTTTAGATGGGAAGAGGGTGGGAGAAGAGTGAAGGAGTTTAGTATTAGCAGAAGGTGCATTATGGACAACCCGGGAGCCACAAATCCATGTAAATTGTGGGACAAGGTCTGTGGGGTGGAGTTCCCATGGGAGACCGCGCTGTGAGGAAAGGAGAATTCGGGTACTGCAACTACTGTACCTGTCACAAACTTCAGGCTGTAGTATGCTGGTGTAGGGCAACACAGGCAGTATATTTACTAAAGACAGGCTCTTGAGCCCCCCCCAGCTGATCCATTCCACATGCCTTTTCTGTGTCTGGTAAGGGTAAAATGTAAAGGGAAACTTTCCTTAGGTTTTCCTATCTAAGGCAGATACAGCTTCTAAAATCTGGCACCTGTATGTATATGTGGTCAAATGCTACAGAAGAAAGGAGGTGCCATATGCAGCAAGTCATTTTATTGTGCTGAGTATGAAATGACCTTGGAAAACAATATCTGTGCGAGCAGAGTGCAACCCAAATGAGTGCCAGGAGCACCTATGATGAAACACAGACCTAGTGAGGAGCTAGTGGTTTTCTGTTTGTTGCTCTCTTTCCCACACTTAGGAAATACCATATGAGGAGAAATTAAAGGGTAATGTGCTAGGATAGGAAAAGGACCCCCAGATACTGTAACTTGACTGCCCCAGTGTGTCAGCCCGAGGAAGAAAAGCAGCAAGAACATCTTCTCAGGCATCTCCATCCACCTAGTCAGGCTCAGCTTCTGCACTCCTCAAGGTGTGGCCAGCAATAGCCAAATATTTTTCCAAAATTTTTGAGCTACTTGGAAAATGAGTGCCATTGTTTTGGCCAGCAGGCCTGTCCTTCTACCCATGGACTGCCCGGAGAACAGAGTAGCCAAAGCTGTTGAGGGTCATGAGCTGTTTTCCCCGGTCTGTGCTATGATACTGACGAGGGCAACAGCTGGCAGGGTTCTCTCTGTGTGTCAAACAGTTGTGTAGCATTTGCATCTCGAGCTGTTCCTGACTGCAGAAGGTGCTCCCTTAATTTCAGACAGCTCTCTTCTGAGCAACAGGGAATTCACCCTGCTGAGGCGGTGGTACAGATGGAGATGACATTGCCACCACACACGTGTTTTGGTACTATTAACCATGCTCCTTTTCCGTTTGCTCCACAGATACTATGTGGGAAAGAGATCCCCCGCTGGGTGAACCGCCTGGCCTACTTCAGCTCCTGCATCCCCTTCCTCCAGAGCTGCCTCCCCAAGGAGTGGCTGACCCCAGCAGCCCTGCAGAGCCACATCAGCCTCGGCCTCCACAAGGAGGAGCAGGGGGACACAACGGATGAGGAGTCCCCCTCCACCTCCACAGCCCCCTCAGCCTCAGGCACATCGCGAACCTGTAGACATACTCGGGTCTAACCTGTGCCCAGTGTGCCTCAAATAACATCTCCCTCTCTCTTGTACTATTCCTTTCTCACACCCTTTGGCACACCTTGGTTTCTCTCTTCTCCTCTTCAACGGACGACACAGGGGAGAGAAGACCCTTTCTACTAAGGAGGTGAAGCTTCAGTCCCTTTTCCAAGGGCTGCCATTGCAGTTGCTCGGCAAAATGACTGTGAACCCCAATGCTGTACTGAGGAGTGTGGCGACTAAACTGGATTCTCCTCCCAGGCCCCCCATGCTCCTTGATCCGTGGAGAACTGCTGGCTCTCTCGGGCAGGAGAGCATGTGTATGGGCAGGGGGGCACCATACTGTGATGTTCCTTCTCTGGAACTGTTTTATCTTTTTATCTCTTCCCCCACCCATGTGAGCCCAGTAGCTTCCTCTCTCTTTTGGCTGGGTTTGCCGTTCCCCTATGACAAATCTCCTGCCCACACCCAGTGAAGGAAGCAGAGCCAGAACTCAACCTTCTCATCTCTTAGACCAGCAACAAGCTCCACTCAGCCCCATCCCTTTTGTAATTATCAGGTTTCTAACTCATGTGAAGGACAAATGAAAGGTGCTGCTGTTCTAAAACCACCAGTTTTCATAACTCAAATTTAAGAGCTCGAATGACTGTCCTGCTCTTGAAAATAATAACAAAGAACCTAGAAAATGAATGTGTTACCGTGGCTTTTCTTTGGGGTCAAAAAGAGGATGGGGCTAATGCTTAGAGGCAGCTACCAAGTAGGTGCAGAGGTGACTGTTGACCCTATTGGTGCTTTTTGGCACACACCCCTCTCAGTTTCCCTAGTTGTAGGCAGCATTCCTCGTTTCCCCCTTTCCCCAGGATTCCCTGGGGAATCTCTCTCCTAGCTGACATTTGCTAGCTGTCTTTGGGGGAATGGCCTTCCTGAGCACAAGGAGGAAGAGAGTGAATCTGTTGGGAAGGTCAGTATTTCCTTAAGCTTTTCCTCCTGCACTCACAGACCTAAAACGTGGCTCCAGCACCACCCTTCCCCAGCCTATTATTGAGCCAACCCAAGAAGGTAAAAGTAAGTGGTAAACCCAAAGAATGTCAACCTATTTTGTTCTCCTCCCTTTTTGGAGGTGGAGGGGGAAACTTAGGGCCACATCTGGAAAGCATGGACGACCCTTCCAATGCATGGGCCACTACAGTGCCTTCCATTGTGTGCACTATTTCAGTGGCATGAAAAATGGGCGCAGCTGGCTCACTGGCCTCTTCAGGCTGGCTCTTGACAAGAATCTAGTCCTTGGATGTATTTATGCTCATTCTGACAGCTGATGAGAAAGCAGAGGAGGAAGAAAGGACAAGTACACCAACACTTCCACTCAATTACCTCACTAGGACTTCTGGTCAGAAGATGTAGGAGAGAATCAAAGGGTAAATCCAGCCCCCTCTCTCCCTTGCACTTCCTCTTGGCTACACAAAGGAGGATGAAAAAGGAACAGACACAGCATTGAGAGGGGGTTGCCATTTTAGAAATGCTGTTCCCAACAGCTACTACCGAGTCAGGGCTTCCACCCTCCACCCAGAAAGAACTACAAGCCCTTAAGATGGGTGGTTGTTTCCTGTTATTGGTCGCAATAGCATGCTAAGTCCAACCAGCTGTTTCTTTAGCTCAGGTATACAGAAGCGTGTGCTTTCATGGCTGAAGGTCTTGGCTATGATGTACATCATGTCTGCATAGACAGCGCTTAACGGTTTGTTACATGTGCATGCTCTTAGAGAAGCAGGAGGCTTTGGAGAGATCTATTGGATGGAAATAGAACTCACAGGATGCCCTTGCTCCACTGCCTCCTGAAGTGATGCATGTTTGGGCAACAAAACCTTTACAATATGCCTCTCATTTTCATCCTCCGAACAAATTGCTGCAAGTTCTGTACTGAACTAAAGTCATGTTCCTTATTAACCTTGGCTACTCACAGCCAATACCGCATTGTGAGCAATTCTGCAGCTCCTGGTATCCAGTCCAGCACCAATCTTGATTACCCTGGCTTGTCCAGGGGTGTTTAATAAGATTTCCATCCTGTTCTCCATCCCGCTGCCCAGAAACCTCATTACAGAATGTACTGTTGCACTCTCTATTCCCCTGCAGTCATGGTCATTGCAGCCTAAACCAGCAGTGCAAGCTCCATTTGTCTGAAGTTCCCAGTGTGCCTGCCAATAGCCAGCAGCACATTATGTGCAGTGAATTTTAAAATCTCTTTTTAGGTCCTTCTCTGGAGAAAAGTGAGAAGAGGCTTTCCCAGAGCTTTTGTCTAGGCCAGGGAAACTGCGGTGAGAAACACCTAGTTCTTGATGTGACAAAAGCCAGCCGGGCATCACCTCATGTTTCTGCTCTGCACCTGAGCTCCAGGTAAAGCACCGTGTATATACATCTAGGCAAGAACCAGGGCTCCAGAGGCACATTTCACACACAAATTTCCTCTCACAGTATTTCACAAAGTAAAAAATGTTTAACTGGCTGTGTGGTAACCCGGACAAGAAAGCTACATTCAGTCTCCCCAGGGACATGAATATGTGCTTGAAGTATTGGGAACAACACTTGGGGTGAGATGTCAGTATCATAAAAAACAGATGTTTGTTTATCTACTCTTATGCTTGCCCGTCTGTTTATGGCAGTAGGGGTCACATCAAGGAGGGATCAAACCTCTGTTGTAAATCAAAACCAGAATATATTCCAGTCTTCAAAAGTGTTTCTCCCCACCCATCTTTGTTCAAGGTGACCGATCAACAATGATAAGAACAAAGGGACACTGTGGAAATAAAATATATATTGACGATAGCTTTACCTCTGTAATTTAATAGCATTTTAGATTATTAAACATGAAGACATTTTAAAGTCTAATTTACTGTTCATCTCTGGTACAGCATGTTTGTTTTAGGCACTTTTCTTATCCTTCCAATTATTACAAAATTATGGTTGTTATTATATAATTATATCATATTTGTATTTAGTTACACATTTGCTTTCTCTTGCTGTTTCAGAGCATAACACCATGGGAAAATTTTAGATAACAACAGTTATCAATGAAAACAAAAGAGCAACTTATGAATCTTAACAAGGGCATCCCAAGGCACTGGCACAAACTCTTAACCCTTCTTCTTACTGTCAGGACTTTCAGTGGTCCTTTTCAAAGCTGGAATGAGAGGGCACCAACTCTGCACATGGGCATCAGCAGCTGTGGGTTCTGCCTTGAGCAGAGAGCTAATAGTACCCAGGTGGGACAGTAAGACTGAAGGTGAGGTTACCCTAGGGCTGGAGTATTAGAGTTACAATACGAACTGTTTCCAGGGAAAGTTAGGGTGAGAAGAAAGAGGTTAAGTAATGACCTCTCTTCTCAGCTCATCTGTATCTACAATAGCAACTCTCTTAATTTCAGGACATTATTCTTACTGATTTTTTTTTGTCAGTTGGCTTCCTCTTCCCGAGTCTGTGATTTGAGGCCCATATCTCTCAAATTCTCATGAAGTTTTAAAAGGGACAGCTGTGCTTCCAGAGGCCCTGGGTGAGCTGGTCCCCCAGCACCGAGCCTGTGTTCCATGATGGGTTCATCCCAGTCTCAGCAAGGTGCAGGGACGGACACAGGCTTGTTCTTTTGCTCTCATTGCTCCCAGCTGAGAGTTCAGATTTCTGGAATTCAGACCCACATTGCCTTTGTGTTATTGAGGTACTCAAGGAGCAATAATTTCCTGCCTTGTAATTCTTTTATTCTTCAGTTCTATTTATTTGTCTCTAGGCTGAAGAGGCTCTCAGAACAAGTTGGTGGCCACTGGATTGCAATAATATTAGCTTATCTTCTTATATGTTTGATTTTCTTCTCATTTTAGTTGTACACATGTGGTGGCTTATTGACATGTTCAGAAAACTTAAGTAAAGTTCCTCCACCAATTCCTTGATGTGATTAATGGAGAAAAACCAAAGGAAATAATCACCAGTGTTTCATTTTTCAAATGGTTTTAAATTACTCTTTGAGTCGGGGCAGCAGGTGCCCTGTTCCACTTTGACCCTGCTGTGCTCACTATCCGGCAATGATTTGGGTTGTGGAAAGGCTGTGTAGTGACTCAGGAAGCATTTTAAAGAGGAGCTTCCACTATGCCAGCTCCAGCTCTACCATTGCCACATGCTGCCAGAACACGGCAGAGCCTCTGGCTGCAGTAATATGTGAAAAGATCACAGCCTGTGCCTGGAGAATAGGTGTTCTTGTCTCCAACACATCAGCACTCCACCATTGTGCCTGTGGCTGTAACTGAGAGCTGTTGGAGTGGATGGCAGGGCACATTTAATTACTACCAGCAAAGAATGACTAATGGCTCTAAATCTCAGAGTAAGACTGTCCATTAGCGCTGTTGTAGCCAGCTTTGTTTTGAAAAGGCTGTAAAAATTTCCAGGGGTCCAATGATGTTTGGGATAAAGGATAACAAGTCGGGAAAACAGACAGTATGATCATGGCAATCTTTCCTTAGGAAGCCAGGCTACAGAAAGAAAGACATGGCTAGCAGCCAGGTTTTGATGACTACTTTAATCAAGTAGCTTTGACGGAAAGTTCAAAATTACAGAAGTGAGGCCTCAGTATGTGTGTTCCCCTACAAAAGCTAACAGGGGCTGCATGTGTGGCTTAACAGTGTTCAGCTGGCTTGTCTCTTGTTACTAGTATAAGATTCAGCTGGATAAGTTCTGGTCATCTGCTGGGTATTCACACAGCCTTCAGCTCTCGCTGGAGATGGCAGAGACTGCATATATTTCTCCAGTGGCCTCCCTGCTTACCAATCCTGAATGGCAATGTTTCCTGCTATTTCAGCCCTGTTCTCCCTCCCACCCTGAGAAGGTATCCCAGGTGTAAACTGCAATTAATCTCTCTATGCCACTTGCTTTCCTGAAATGTCCCTAGCCTCAGTTCGGCAGGCTGGCTTTTCTGATGTGTGTAGGGAAGTGAAATGCCTAGCTCTGTTGAGATTCAGTGAACTAGTTGGTCATTTGAACTAGTCATCGCTTGATTGTGATTTTGCAGAGTGGCAGACTTTTGCCTTTGAGGTCTGCTTTACCCAAGCCAAGTCCTTTTACCAACTACCCCCCAGAAGCACAAAAGGAAGTTTAGAAAACTGTCAGGAGTCTGAGTAAAGTCCTCTCACTTGAAAGCCACTGCAAATGTTCAGCACAAAACAGATAGGTAAGCTCAGAGGCTAGTAACCCTACATATGTGAAATATACCTCTGTTGCTGGAAGGTCTTGCAAGGTAAGTATATGCAGTGCTAAAACTTCTCTAGGCTCCAGACTGCAGTACCTACAGCACTTCAAGCAAGAAAAGGCAATCCTCGCCTTGCTGACAGGTGGAAAAGCACTCTCTTCACTGCTGGAAATGCAGTTATGGATGCTTTCATGGATTTTTCTTCATTGTGCACAGCACAAGCCTTTGTTTATTCACAAACTATTTGCAGCAGGTTTTTCCTCTGTTTGCTGGAATGGACTTGTCTGGGGAAAAATGTCCTTTCTTTCACCTTTGAGGTTCTTGAAGGGAACTTCTGAGGGGCTTCCTGGGGCAAACCACCCAGCCACATAGTAGCACTGAGCTCCTCATCAGCCTCAGGGTTATCTTGAGTCGTCTTCTCTGCAGTCTTTTGTTGTTTTCTCATTTCTGTGACTTCAGAGGTGATCTTACTGAAGATGAACTCCTCTTCCCCATATACATCTGAAGGGAATTTTATCTTAACAGGATAATTCAGGGTTACTACAGTTTTGTGGATGGTGCTTTCATCTCGCCATTAGGAGCTATGCTGTATCTTCAGTCTTTGAATCTTCAGTCCTCGCATACACACTGACTGAACTGCCACTCATGGATATTAGTGAATGGGCATTCACAGGTACCAAAAGTAATCAAGAGTAAGAATAAGAGCATAATGTATAGCAGCCCTAATCCAAAAATGAGAATGCCACTGTGATAGGTGTGGTAGAAACACCTCACAAAAATAATACATTCGCACAAAACAAGTTTCCAGGAGAACGTGATTCTGCCCCTCTACTCTGCTCTTATAAGACACCACCTAGAGTATGCGTCCAGGTCTGGGGTTCCTAACATAAGAAGGACATGGACCTGTTGGAGCGAGTCCAGAGGAGGGTCATGATGATCAGAGGGATGGAGCACCTCTCCTATGAGGACAGGCTGAGGGAGTTGGGATTGTTCAGCCTGGAGAAGAGAAGGCTCTGGGGAGACCTTATAGCAGCCTTTCAGTACCTAAAGGGGGCCTACAGGAGAGATGTGGAGGGATCCTTTATGAGAGAATCGAGCGACAGTTCGAGGGAGAATGGTTTAAAACTGAGAGGGTAGATTTAGATTAGATATAGGGAAGAAATTCTTTACTGTGAGAGTGGTGAGACACTGGAACAGGTTGCCCAGAGAAGTTGTAGATGCCCCATCCCTGGAAGTGTTCAAGGCCAGGCTGGATGGGGCTGTGAGCAACCTGGTCTAGTGGGAGAGGTCCCTGCCCATGGCAGGGGGGTTGGAACTCGATGATCTTTAAGGTCCCTTCCAACCTCAGCCATTGTATGATGCTATGATTCTCTGAATAATGGGTGGGGAGATTTCATTCCATATACCATAGGTGGCAGATGGAAAAAAAAATGGGGTAGAAACCTCAGTGGAGCTTCAGGACTCTCCAGTTTGGCTGCCATGGAGCCAAATCATCTTAAGCCTCAATTTCCCTCTCAGCACACACGTGCTGTTAATGGCACCCGCTGGCCTGAAATCCAGGCTGCACATTTTGTGCAGGTGACAGAATAAGTCCAGCCCCCTCCCTTCCTTCCCGTAGATACGGTGGAAGCCATATAAGATCCGAGCAACTAGGCCGCAGCTGGGAGACTGGGGGGGGACGTGCTCCTCAGCAACCATTTCTCCTCAGGAAAGCCAGTGGGGTGGATGAAGCCATTCAACAGCCGGGCCTGCTGCCAGTGTTGTATGCTCATCAAACGCTTGTTAATTCAAAGAGCTTTTGCAATACCTGGGGGCTCTGTGTGTGTGTGTGTGTGTAGAACCTAAAAGCACCCTGTGGCTTCATAACGGGTTGCTTGGCCGCAGCAGCCATGTTAGAGAAGGTGCCCTGTGCCCAGCCGCACTGCTTCACCAGCGTTACTTCAACAAGCGACCAGCCATGGCTGGAGAGAGGCAGGAAGAGGCGGGAAGCTGCTGGCTGAGCCCGGCCGCTCTCCACAGGCGGCGACCGCCTCCTTCGGCCAAACACCAGGGGGCAGCACGGAAGGCGGAACGCAGCGTCTCGGGTCGCGTTACCGCGGCGGAGGGGGCCGCTCTGGCTGACGGACCGGAAGCGGGGAGGCCGGGCCGGAGGTGGGGGTGGTGCCGGCCGCGGCCTGTGGGGAGGGAGGGGGATGGAGCGGCTCCGCAAGCTGTGGAGGGGCCGCACGATGACCTTCGGGGTCCCCCTGTTGGTGAGCAGCGCGGGGAGGCGGGAGGGGAACACCGGCAGGGGGATTCATGCTGGCAGGGAGGAGGGAGTGGGGGGGGTTGTGTGAGGTGGTGCCTCTGTGGGGGACCCCGGTGTGTGGTCGGAGGGGACACAGCTGAGGGGAGGGCAGGGGAGGTGAAGGAGGGAGCAGCCCCCAGGGTCAGCGGCGGCCCCTGGAGAACAGGGAGAGGGTTGTGAAGCCTATTCTTAAAACTATTCCTTACTGAAAGGTGAGGAAAATGCATCTTAGTGGGTTTTTTTCCTTCTTTAAAGCACCGCTTATGTGTTTATCAGACTTTCTTTAGCTTTTCAATGGATTTTAAACTGCAACGGCAGTATTGGTCTGAGAATTTGTACATCTAAATAAGCGGAATTTGAGTTTAATGAGATGATAGGTTATAGTTACGGTTGTGCTCGAAGTGATAGGTGAGGCATAGCTATTTAGAGTGGTCAAGTTTGGAAAAAAACTCAGTAAACTCAAAGGAGTAAGAACAGACAGCATAACAGGTTGCACTTGCCCATCAAGGACCTGTGCACTTTAGAGGAAAAATTAATTTGAATGTGCTTATGGATAAAAACTCAGGAAGGAAGACAAAAGCAGCAGCCAGAACAGTGTGATTTCTATTTATGCAATTCACATCTTATTTTCCATGTTTACATTCGGGTTTAGGTAAAATAAGCAAGTTTGTAGGTGGATAAACAGTAGGGCAAAGGATAATTCCAATATTTTTACAATACTGCTAGAGAAATTAATGTTATCCTCCTCATATCTTCATCATCATGCCTCAGAAACATGGAGTGGCCCAAAGGACGGTGACACTTTAGTTTAAGTTTAGTTAAAGTTTAAGGCCATGTATTTTAAAGTGACGATACAGAAGACTTTAAGTGCAAATATTCATGCAGTTGAATACACTGAAGCATCTTTTATCAAAATATTGATGAAGACATTTGTAAGAAATGAAAACAGATTTAAAAAAAAACAAACCAACAAACTAATGTGATAATACCACAACTGTGTGCATCACTGTCCTGAGTTGAGCAACACAAGACTAACTTCTCTTCTAATGCTTGGGAAAACTGCACTTTTAGAAGACTCTAGTGTCTGAATTAATGAAAAAATTACTTTATAGCCAGCTAGGCTATGTGGGTTTCAAGATCTCAGTGTTTTCGAGCCTTGCCAGGTGCAGGGATGAGGAGAGTGAGGCCTGGGCACTTAAGCCAGGCTGGCCAACGGGATTATTTCATACCATGAACTTCACATTCACTATAAATGAGAAAGTTTACTGCGAAGTTCTCTCTCTCCCTTGATGGCAGTGGTCGGTAGGACTCATTGCCCAGTGCCAGACCTCTGAGCCCTTCCCTTCCTCCTGAAGCCATAGCAGTCGCAGTGTCTGACATTTGTGGTCCCCTGCTGGGAGTGCACAGCTTCCTGCTGAGAGAATGGATTGTGTGTAATTCTTGTATATTTTATATTTACATTGGGATCAATACTGATTCTTTAGTATTATTGTTAATTATTTAGTCTTATCCTATTAAATCTAATTGTATTTCAACCTTAGTGTTTCTTTGCTTTCCCTGATTCCTCTTCCCAGGTGGGGAGGGGTCATTGGGTGATAGAATAATTGTCTAAATGATGCTAAGTTGGTATGGGTTTTCTCAGACCATAACAATCACTTGCATCAGCAGCTCTGCTCCCTGATATCATGGACAACCTGCTCATCTAACATTTTTCATAAAGTGATCAAGCATAGCATTAGGGCTGTTTACATATCCTGCTGCGTGCATGTGTACCTAAAAGGCTGTCCAGAATTTTGCTGCTCTCATGCTTAGACTGAATTTATTTTGCTTTCTAATTTTTCGTGTCATTTTTTGAGTGCTCTGACATTATTCTTTAGCTTAATAACACTTTTCTTAAATTTTTAAGATTGGATGTAGTTTTAGGTCACGGTTCTATTATTTATGTAATTATGTGAGGTTTGCAACTTCTCTTTCAAAATGAGGGGGACCCAGGAAGTTTAGTACCCTCCAGCTCAATTTTAACTCCATAAAATGTTTGGGGAAAATGTTATGTAATTATAGGTACTTGTGGATGGATGTCAGGTGGCTGGATGCCAGGTGCCCACCAAAGCCGCTCTATCACTCCCCTCCTCAGCTGGACAGGGGAGAGAAAAAATAACAAAGGGCTTGTGAGTTGAGATAAGGAAGGGAGATCGCTCAGCAATTACTGTCATGGGGAAAACAGACTTGATTTGGGGAAAATTAATTTACTTTATTACCAGTCAAATCAGAGTGAGATAATGAGAAATAAAATCCAAATTTTAAAACACTTTTTCCCCACCCCTCCCTCTTCTGGGGCTCAACTTCACTCCCAGTTTTTCTCTAGCTCCTCCTCCCAAGCGGTGCAGGAGGATGGGGAATGCGGGTTGTGGTCAGTTCATCACATGTTGTCTCTGCTGCTCCTTCCTCCTCAGGGGCAGGACTCCCTCTTCCTATGCTCCAATGTGGGGCCCCTCCCACAGGAAAAAATTCTCCAGAAACTTCTCCAGTGTGAATCCATCCTGTGGGCCCCTTCACTAACTGCTCCAGCATGGGTCCCTTCCACAGGCTGCAGTCCTTCAGGAACAGATTGCTCCAGCGTGGGTCCCTCATGGGCCACAGATCCTGCCAGGAGCCTGCTCCAGTGCGGGCTTCCCACAGGGTCACAGCCTCCTTTGGGCATCCACCTGCTCCAGTGTGAGCTGCTCCACAGTTAACCTCCATTGGTTGCAGGGGGACAGCCTGCCTCACCATGGCCTTCACCACAGGCTGCAGGGAGATCTCTGCTCTGGCACCTGGAGCACCTCCTGCCCCTCCTTCTTCACTGACCTTGGTGTCTGCAGGGTTGTTACTTTCACATATTCTGACTCCTCTCTCCAGCTGCAATTGCTGTTGCACAGTAACTTTTCCCCTTTCTTATGTATGTTATCCCAGAGGCGCCACCACCATCACTGATAGGCTTGGCCTTGGCTAACGGTGGACCCTTCTTGGAGCTGGCTGGCATTGGCTCTGTCAAAATGGGAGAAACTTCTAGCAGCTTCTCACAGAAGTCACCCCTGCAGCTTCTGCACTACCAAAACCTGGCCGCACAAAGCCAATACAGTACTTAGAGGTGGTGACCTGGTAGAGAAAAAAGTCGCCATAGCTTTTAAATAATAAATATATCAGAATTGATAGGCTAACTGGTATAGTAGGTGAGGAGATGATGCAACTGATGCACAAGATCTTGACTTTGATAAAGCTTTCTACATTACCTTCCTTGTGAGAATTGTACATTAGAGAAAGCATGGCAAAGATATTCTTCTTATCATTTATGTTCTCAAAGGTTTGAGAAAATATTATAAAATGTAATTATCAGATGCCTTCCGTATTGAAAGATATCTTAGATGGTGTGGGTCCTGCAGAAATAAGTCGACTGTAATATTGTGAAAAAACAGAAATGTCAGTATAAGACACAGAAACTGGTCAGAAGTAAACTAAAACATGGAAGAGGACTCTTCCAGTCTACTCAAAATCCTCAGTAATTCTCCAGCCTTGTGGTGCCATTGCAGAGATGATGAAGACAAACTGTAAAGCCTAGAAGAGAGCAACATAAAAGACACAGCAGACATTCCACTGTTAAGGAATGCTTAAAGGAATTGATGTAGTTTATTTTTGAAAATTCTGAGAAGTTCTGTACATCACATATTGAGAGTGGTGATTGCTTTTCATAACTTGGGAAAAAAGTACCAAAATAAATGAACTTTAAATCAGATGTTAGGAAAATACTACTTTTTGGTAGGATAGGGCACTCCTGAGACATACTTAGTGTTTTTAACGAGAGGCTAAACAACCATCTGACAGCAATGGTGGTGATTTTCTCAGTGCTGGAGGGAGGACTTCAGCTTCCCAGGCCAAAGTAGAGCTGTGATTGTCCTATTGGCTCTCCTAGGATTTTTCATGATTTGTCATAGCAGAAATTTCTGAAACTGGTTTCTTTGACTTTGTATTGCCTAATTTCATTCAATTTCTCTTAACTGCAGAGCTCTTTCCTCTAGAGACAATATTATATAGAGGAATATTCTATTATATTTCTTTCCAGGGTTTCATGTATCCCTGCCTTAAAATTATTCTCCCCTGTGAGTACTTCAGAATGTTTCTGTGTTGCTGCCCAAAGGCTTCCCAAGGAGTAACAGAAAAGAAAATTCATGCAGTTCTTGTCAGTTCCCCAGCTGTCTATTGAACTCTGAAAGCATCTCTGAAGCTGAACAGAATTGTGCTAAAAGATCAATTACAGCAAAAAAGACACTGAATCTATGGACAGAATCAGAAGGAGCATGCCTTTGTAACCCTTTAAATTCTGCTGAATTTGTTGATAATACTGATACCAAAGGTTTCTGTTAGATTCTTGCATCCTGTACATTTTTTCATTAGACAAGTAAAGGACTTTATTCTTCAATACTGCTGGACTTTTTTCATCTCTACCATATTTGCTTTTTTATAAAAAAAAAAAATCAAATGGCTTTCATATCTTCCCTTCTTACACTGCATATCTGAATGAAAAATCCCTGTGCCCCTTTTTTTAAAGGCTCCAAAGTTAAGGAGATGATAATTCAAAGACAGGTGAGTGTCTCATTATACACATGCACACACACACATACATATAAAATATTTCTTACTTTCTAGTGTAAATTATCTTGATCTTTTTTTTCTTTGTTCTTTTGGGTTTTCAGTGCAAGAGGAATTTTCTTGGTTGATCTGTAAACCTCAAACTGACAACAGCTTTCAGAGTAAGATATGTAAATCACAGTTCTCAGTCATACTTTCTCAGAAGATAAGAGTGTTTCTTTGCGAGCACCAACATGAGTGTAGGGGGTAGGAATTAAACCTGCAGGAAACCTTGATTTGTGAATTGTCCTTTAACTCTGTAAACTTTGCAGATTAAGATTCCTCTGCATGGCATAAAAGAGTAAATGTGCAGGAGAGAGTGATGTAACCTGGCATGGAATGTCTTAACAGCTTGAGTGCCACAGGGTGAGTAGTCCTAAAGCATTGGTGAAGATGGTAACATCTGTGTTGATGTTGGGATGAACTCCAGTGAGTTTACAGATGTATCTGTAAAATCTGCTGTTACGATGGAGGGCTGTGCCACCTCTGTGGTAATTTAAACATCTTTGTCAGCTATATTGACATATCCGTTTCCTATCATGATAATGGGAACTCTTTCCTTATCACATGAAGCTTAACTTCCAACTCTTCAGGATACCTGGTTCTATTTATTTTAGAAGAAGAGTTTCAATCACTGCTGCTTTATATTCCACAATCGACTCTATCTGACCAAAAGGGATGTGTCTGTCAATGTCCTGTTGCTGCTGCGATGCTTCTGTAAGATCTTGAGAGAACAAGGCTCTTGGGCATTACAGCTTGTGCACCCAGTGTCGTACCTTTCTTATCAGACACCGAACACGCAAGGCTACTTCTCTAGTGCTGTTAGAATGTTTGAAGTTTGCTGAAAGCTGTTTTTTCAGACAAGTATAAATGGTCATTCTAGATCATTGGGGAGACATGTTTGGATTTCAAAATTGCAAAGCAGTAGCAGTTTTAAAATATGTTAAGACAACATTATTTCATATGCTCACACCACTTTCCTAAACTTACGTTTGTGGGTTTGTCTCTGTCCCATTCTAGACAAGGATCCTTCATACTCTCTAAGTTGCGAAATGAATGTTTAGATGCAGTTCCAGTTCTGCTGTCAACATGTTGCAAGGGAAAAATGAAATTCTGAGGATCTGAAGTGGCACCTTAGCAGACAGGAACTGTAGTCTGTGGCTCATTTGGTGATTTTTACTGCACACTTATATTGCACTATATATGTAGTGCTCCAAGTTTCAAATTTGCAGTATGTTGAAACACTCTCCATATCTATAGCTGTATATTTTGACTTTTCATTTTCCTGGTTTTTCCCCTCATCCTGTAATGACTGTACTTTTACAAGTACTTTGCTTCTCCTTCTGGATGTTGTCTTTGGTGTTTTACATGCTGTGCCTCGCATTGCCAAAAGAGAAAACAGGGTAACTTGGAACGGTGAAAGACTCTTCTGTGAATAAACATGTTTCTAAAAATCTATTTCCGTCAGTGTTTACGCACACAGACTGTGCTACAATGCCATCTACATCACCGCCTTGAACAGTGCAAGTTTACTTTGATAAACACTTTGTCAACAGATGGCAAGAATGGATGTCATGGTCAGATTAGAGAGAGCCCCTGACAATGCTGCAGCAGTGTGGTCAGTGCTTCTAGGCACCTTTAGAGAAGGTCAGTGGCATCTCATGCCCTTGTTAATGAAGCAGCTGTCTCAAGCTTTTTGACAAACAAAGCAAAACAGGAAAACCGTTCCCAGACATCAGGACATTAAATTTGATGTCCGTGGATTAGTTTTGTTCACTGGGGAAGTCAGGATCATCTAGGAAGATGTGACTGATGCACAGAAATGTTCTGAAAATATTATGAAATCGTGTTTTATTGTGCTGTGAAAGTGAAAGCTTTACAGGGTTATAATTTACATTTATTTAAATTTAAATTTCCAAATATTTCTTTAAATTCGACATTCCTAATTATTTTCATAAAAAGCTGCTGCATTTTGTGTCCTGGGCTGTGCTGAATACAAGGCATATTTTTTCCCACGGATTCTGGAGGATCTGCCCAGAAAAGATTATATGAACACTAAGAAATATGGAAAATTCTTCTCGGGAGTGGAACAATCATGTTTCTGAGATCTATTGTTGCCATCAGTATCATGTGTAGAAACTGTTATTACATTATCTTCTGATATTTAAAAACGGATTTCTACAATCAGTTTTTTTAACTTTTAGATATGTCAGTTTTATTGTTAACATCATTCACATTATTGCCTTGAATAATTCATAATATTGAATTGCAGGACTTTTATTAATATCTATTACTTCATCTAACCTTACAATAAAATTTGACATATGCAGAACAGTTGATTTAAATGTTAATATGCTTTTGAGATATGAATAGAAGTTAACATTTACCCATGAGAAGAGAGTTCTGACTTCTAATATTTGTAGATAAATTGTGATTGTCTGTAAAAGTCACAAGTATTACATTTGTAGCCTAGAAAAGCAATACATGCAAAACTATTTTTAGAATTTTAAAATGGTTGCTCCCAATCAGCGAATCGGGGAGTGTTGGTTTTATGCTTCAATGACTTGTATTATAAATATTGGGTCTCTAAGCTTATGATGAGATACATTTTCAGCTTCTGCTTCGCATCTCCTGTTCATCTGTGTGTGTTTGAATCCACAGCAGAGCGTGGAGCTGTTCCAGACAAAACTACCCCCTGGAACTGTTTGTGCCGAAGTGGAAGCCAGCGTGTTCAAGCTAAATGGGCTTCTGTGGACTCCAGTTTGTGCAGCCCGAATTAGCTGACTTCCGCCTTTCAGTTGACTGTCAAGCCTTAATATTTCTGAGCTCATCTTTTGAATCAACACCTTAATCCTTGAGTACTTTTTTGATTCTTAATCCTTGAGTACTATTTTCCAGGTAAATGTTAGATGAACAAATAGGCACTCTTTAGTACTCCAGATTTCCCTTCTTTTTCTTTTTAAAACTTAGACGGTGTATTTGCGCTGTTTAATGCTGTTTGAAGAGACTAACTTGTCATTCAGGGGAACAGGTTCTGTGTTGAGCCTCAGAACAGGAACCTAAGTACAGACTTGCCTGTTTTCATTTTGCGTGTTTAGTCCTGCTCTGAAGTCTCCGCCTTCTTTGAGGGGAGGTAAAGATATAAGATTAATATTTACTCTCTGGTATATTTCATCTTCATCCACTGTCCAGCATTACCAATAGGGGAGTATTACTTGACTAGCAGTGGTTTCTTTTTGTGTTCTTTACTGCAGGTTTCAGTTTACTGCTGTTTTGAGCTAAGCCTAACACATCACAGCGACACCAGCTTCTCATTGTAGTGTACCTTGGCTGGATTTGAACCTGTGAGTAATGGGAATGATCATTTGAATAAGGAATTGAAATTCTGGCTTTTAGAAGCTTCCGAGGAAAGACAAGGTGGTGTTCAGCAAGTGCAGCTTGAGCACCATGGCAGACTTGGTTTTCAAACAGCTGCAGCTGCTGAGGGAAATTCCCTTGTCATCTGAGCAGCCCAAGCAATGTGTGTAATGCAAAATGGCAAAGCTGTGGCTGAAAATGCCCTTTTTTGATAATGCCCACACTGAGGAACGTATGGGTTTCTGTCGTTCTTAGATTGGTTTCTATTAAATTCCATTTTCTGTGCGTTCCAACCTGTTATGAAATGGGCATTTTAATAAACAAAGGTTTTGTTTTCTTGGTATGAGATAGAATAGTAGCATTGAAAGGATACAAACAGTTTTTGTTGTTCTTTGGCTGTAGCCACTCATATTTGCAATCTCCGAAATCACTGCTTTGAGCTTACTCTGTATTGAGCCAATTGCCTGATACCTTGGGTCAAGTTTAACACTCTGCACAGAGTTCTACATGCTGTGAAAACTGCTCTCCTCTGCTTTACCAGTCAGTTACGATTGGCTCCAGTTTATACCAGGTGCTGTCCCGGGCTGCCAGCATGGTGTCCGTGTGGTCATCTGCTGGCATGTTTCATCCTTTTTGAATGTAATGCAGTTCAGCCCTTCTGCAATTTGTGAGTTCTAGTATATGTATTAAGTCAGTGCATTCTCCTGCTTTGTCATGCCTTTGAATTAAATAACTACTAAGGGATGTATAGCTTTGTTTTTTGGGTGTTTTTGTCCCCCCAAAGGAGGCCTCTGCTCTGAATTAAGAATGATTTCCCTTTGTTGCAGACAAGAAGAAAAGGTAGACCCTCTTCTGCTCCCGTCGAGGGTGGGGAGAGGATTTAGTAAGTTTCTGAAAAGACTTTGCACTGTTTTCCTCTCTTCTCAGCGTTACAGTCAAGTGCT
Organism: Limnodromus scolopaceus; assembly: GCA_028565335.1. Lineage (NCBI taxonomy): Eukaryota > Metazoa > Chordata > Aves > Charadriiformes > Scolopacidae > Limnodromus > Limnodromus scolopaceus. The sequence continues at coordinate 28,761,679 of JAOXNO010000041.1, forward strand.
GGAATGGCTGTAGGAAATAAAATCTTGAGAGTCAGAGCCGGCAGAGGGGGGCGCTTCAGGTTAAGATGACTTGCCTGGGTCTTTTCTGGGACTGGCAGTTTGCCCTGCTAATTTATTTAGGGAACAAAAAAGAGACTTCAGTCTTCTGGGCTGTCAAATTGCCATCTTTCACCAGTCTTGCACTGCACATACGACAGTTCTTTAAAAAGGAAACCCCAAAACCCTTTTTACCGTGATCACTGCAAACTAAAATAAAATAATTCACATGACAGTTCTAGTTTTGAAGCTCCTGATGAATAGCTGGAGGGTTTTGCAGCAGGAGTCTTGAAGAAGAGGTTAGAAAATCGCCATGTTCCTTCTCTAGTGATATGTATCATAACATTTTCCACCGCTGCATAATCTATGTGGCCAGCACTAAATATTGTGATTTGGTTAGTTCTGGGATTTATGACAAATGTAATTTTGTAGTCTGGCTTTCACAACAGGTGCTAGAGCAGGAATGGCTTTCTCTAAAAACAGGGGTGCCTGTAATGGCAAATTGGCGCTGCCAGAGAAATGGTTTCTTGTTATTTTGTTAACCCAAGGAACTGAAGATAGCTCCTTTAGATTATGCAGGAAACTAAAAAAGTAGGGAAATGTTGTAAATGCCAATTTCTTCTGCTGTTACGAGTCCTCGGTGACCATCTCACTCTAGTTGGTGACAAATACAAGTATCTTAAGATGCAATTCAAGGGATCAATCTGATGCCATCCATAACTGATTGCATAACATGCCTCCCAATGGAGAAGTGAACAAATAGAATTTTTAAAAGAATGTTATTAAAGAGAATTTTATGTCATTTTTTTGCATAAAACATTTATTTGAGGTTGCTGAGTGTATGTGACAGATGGTGCTCTTATGTCACATCCTATCTTTCATTTTGTTTTGGAACATGCAAGTCTTCCATGCATGCATAATTGCATTACAACATTGTAGGGTTTTTTTTTTGTGTACTCAGTGAAACATAAAGGAATAATCCAATATGAGATCTTTAATGGGGGGTTGTGCTAGCAGTGCTGTTAAGTGGTTTGCTTTGGTGTTAAGTGCTGGCTGACTAGTATGTATTATGATTTTTGCCTTCTTAAGGTAAACTTGAGGTGTAAAGAAAAAGTGGGAAGTTATTATTTCATCAGTCTGCTGAATGCATTCAAGTAACTAGACAGATGATGTTCCCTACATAATAATGTTTTTTGCTCCACGTTCTGAAGCATATAAAATTAATAGTTCTCTCACAATGAAAGAATGCAGGTATATTTGAACTTCCCGGCTTGACTGCTCTTCAGATGCCAATGCCTTAACATTTTATGATGTAAGTTAAGTGTCTGTATGATTCTAAAATTGGAATGAAGAAAAGTGTATCTTATTTTTTATTATATGTGGCATTACTTTTCCCCTTTCGGTTAACTGGAGAGTGAGCTTGAGCCTGACTTGATTGGAATGTTGCCAACCTAACTTTTATTTATATGGAATCCTGAATAGCTTCTGCTGTCTCTTTTATGTCTGGACTAGTGGATGGAATATACTGGACTTTGCTGTTGCCCTTGGCTTACATTGAACAAATTTGTCTGTTGTAGTGCTTTTTAACTGAAAAGCATTTTGCAAGGAATGTAGAGATTATCTCTGTTTTACAAATTAAGAACTAGAAATTTATGTGAGACATACAGAATATGCAATGCCATAAAGCCGATAATGTTTGAGTCTTATCCCACTTTTAATTATTTGACTTGATGCTTTATTGTTGCTTGTATGGTTGCATTCTTCTCTTTAAATACAGTGAACGTAAATGAAGGCAGTAAGGACAGCTTCCCTCAGAATGCAAAAAAGATAAAGGAAACACTTGAAGCAAGACTAATATTTCCACTGAATGTATTGTCAGTCACTGAGTCCCTTACTACCTTTAATGCTATTATAGTTGCATAAGTTCACTTACACCTTCTTTTCTTGGCTTTTGAACACAGTTTTCAAAAATCTAATTGACTGAATAGCTGTCCGTTGCTGCTCTGGCTTGTGTAGATCAAGGCAATTCCTGCTCAGGGCTGTCAGCTCACAGTATTGACATGCTGTTGGTTGATTAAATAGGTGCTGAACACGGCTAATTCTGATCTGGTTTTTCAATGAGTGGTGTCTTAGACATCATGTTTAGTTTTTTAGAACATTGGTCAAGTAAACTTGTAAATGTATTATTTATATTTTTGTGTGTAGTCTGTGCGTTTGAAAATTTTTTAATCTTAATTCTAACCTTCCAGCATTACACTGTGTAATATTTCAGTGGTGTTTGTAATTTCTTACAGCATCAATGTACTTGACTCAGACGCAGCCTGACTGACGTTATATCGTAAGATAAATCAGCCATTGCGGTACTAGAAGTGTAAAGGCAACTATACTGGTAATGCCTGATAAGCAAAATGTGCCAACTTGCCAGGCTAGTTTCGCTGCTTAGGCTGTATGAAGAGCAAAAGTTCATCAGAAACCAAGTGGGGTTTTTTTTTCCTGTAGAAGTATAAAGGTAATTTGAGTAAAATTACAGTCTCAGGCCAAAACCTGTCTAAAGGAACTGAGAGGTGTGTGCGTATCAACTTCTTTATCATGTGTATAGCTCCAAATGTAAAATGCACTGTATAATAGATGGTGGCTCTCAAACAAGTGATAGGATGTGATCAGACAAAATGAGTAGCACGTGACTTATTTCATGCAGCAACCTTCTACTTGATTTCCTGTGGTTACAGTGTGCGTTATATAGTTCTACATGATGAAAGCTAAAGGATGTAGTATTTCTTTTTTAGCTTAGAGCATGGCTTTGTAAGCCACGGTGTACCTTTTCATTATGTTGGATCATAGTTGGGTTATGAGGAACAGGCCAGTTAAAGGTCTTCCACTTGTTCATTGCATCTCATAATGGTATATACTTCATGCAAGTTTGGTTTTGGGCAAACTAATTTTACTTGATGTCACAAGTAATTACTACTTTTTGCCTGGTTTAACAACTGTGTACTGAACCATATCTAGCTAAGTTGCTTTTGCCCCGCCATGGCCGCTCTTTGACAAGATACTAATATACACAAAGGCCATAAGTTGTGGTTTGTAACGGCTATAAACTTCTCTATAACACTTCTGATTTCTGCTCATTAGGACTCAAAGTTCCTTGAATTAACTCATTGGATATTAATTAACATAATTCTTGTTCGAGTTAAAGAAGATCAGCTAATGAAAATTTATGCTGAGGTGTCAACCATGTTAAAATTCTATTATAGTCTGATCCTTGAGACTGTTAACATTATGTGTTACCATATTTTCAGCTGACAAATCTGCTTTGATTAAATAAATTTTTAATGCTGTTCATGTTCTTTTTAACCATTTTGAATACTTTGTTTTCTGTTTCTTGTAATACTTTCATACCAAAATAAATGAGGGAGGCCTTTTTTTTCTCCCTTTATACGAATACCTTTTTTTTCTATTGTATATTTTGATGATTCAATGTTTTCAAGAGCATCATTAGTTGCTTGAACAGTTATGATACAAGTATGGTGACATCCAGTTTCTTGGTGGGTCAAATTTCCAGTTGTTAAAAGTTAACTTGCTACCACGTGATGATTTTCTGATTGGCTCTCTGGAGTGAGAGTTCCGTGGCCTGGCAGCTGGATGTTCCTATTGCAGATTTTGGTCTGTTTGTTCCTAATTGACAGATAGATTCTTAGTCTTATTAAAAGGGTCAGGGCAGAAAGAGACTGTGGAGCCTGTAACTCATGGCTATTGGTGAAGGGTTCCCTGTTCTGTGAACAGAGTGTATTATTTATAGTATATATTACATATAATGTATATATATGCTATATATTATGAAATGGGTACCAGTCTGTAACTGACCAGCGCCAAAGTGTGTGTAGGGAGTGCGTTCACATGATTGTGGGTAGTTTTACCTGCTTGTTGGGAAGTCACATACTCCTGCAACTTCAGAAGGAATAATGCAGAAGGTGGTTTGTTTTTTTTTTTTTCCCTTAAACTTGAAATTGAGTGAGTATGGCTGTGTGGCCTCAGTGACCTGAACTTTGGATAGTATGCTTCTTGGAAAGAACATACATTTTGACTACCTGTGCAGCAGAATTATAACAATTCTTGTCCATAAAAATGGACCGTTGCTGCAAGAAATCAGTGTTGTGTAGAAAACAGTTACCAGTGCAGCAACAGCCTGTAATGAAGGGCTGTAACAGCACTTGTCGTGTGATAAAATAGGGTGGTGCTGGGCTTTGGAGATTTCTTTTCCTTCTTTTTCACTCCAGTTCTTGGAACTTCCTCATGCTTCCACCTTCCTTAGATATGCATGTTTAGCTGTGAAGCCTTTTGGCCTCCTGTGCATCTGCCTTAACAGAGAACAGCAGATGGAGTCTGTCAGGTCAGAGCAGGAGCAATAGGCCTGATTCTTCCAGAGAGTAGCTAGATTTCTAAGCAAATTTTCAAGTCCTTAATGGCGTTTGTTAACAGTACTTGATCTTTTGGTTGATCTGTCCTTTTCTAATGGTAAAAATATATAGACAATTTAATGATCTCCCTCTGTCTTAAGAAATAATAATTTAACTATTTTTTTATGTGGATATGGAGGTTTTCCCTCCCCATTTCTCCCCTTACTATTCTTATTCATAAGCTTCACAGGTGTGGAGGGAACTGCAAGACAGCTAAGGAAGCGATAATAAAAGTGCAGATATGCTGGATTTGATTTTTTAGCCAATGTGATAATGTGTCATTGAACCACAGCTCCAGTTGGCTGGTCTGTTCAAAAGCGTAATTAGATCTCTTACCCACAAACATCACAATAAGTCAATGTGGCATTGTTACTTCCCCATAGAGCTTGGAAATTATGAGAGTAAATCCTGTGGTGGCGAGGTAAAGGTTCCTTTGCTGCAGTTATGTCAGGAAGCCATATGGGGAGGGAAAAGAAGGGGTAAGAGGAGAGAAGTCCCTAGCAAATGTGACTCATTAAAGCAGCTGTCTTTGTATGAAGGAGGAAATTTGTGAAAACCAGGCCCAGAGAGTGGAAGAAGATTTTGACTTTACATACACTCCCTCTTCTCCAGTACATATCTTCTAGTTGATTATTTTCTTCAGTTCCTGGTGTTTCTGTTGTAAGAAAAGTAGGGTCCGTTGGTAAATGAATTGCATCAGTATGCAAACTGTTCTTTTCCTAACACGTCTGCTTTCATTTTGTTGTTTTTCAGCTGTATCTTGTTGGGGGATCTTTTGGACTCCGTGAATTTGCTCAAATAAGATACGATGTCCAGAAACTACATGGCAAGGTAGTTGAAATGTTTTTTTTTTACTTTTCCTTTCCATCTCCTTTGGTGTATATACTGTCTTCTAAAGGATTGCTAGGACAAGCCAACTATGGGTATTGGGGATTTGCCTCTCGCCACTGGGCCCTGGGCTACAGCTGATGCTCTTCAGCAGTGAGTAGCGTAGGTAACAATAAAAGGCCTGACACGACTGAATCCTTTTACTGGCCGTGAAATGGATTAATGTAAATAATAGAAAAATTTTGTTCCTTTGGTTGATTATAAGTGGCAATTTCTGAATCCTGAGAAAGAAGTGTAGCGCATCTAAGAAGGAGGTTATTACAAAGGTATTGTATCTGATTTAGACTAAGAAAATGGATATTTTAACAGGTTCTGTTTTCAAACGGTACTTGGCATTGAGTATATAATGTTAGATGGTTTTTGGAACTTGGCTTTGCATTGACTCAGACAACCAGATACCTTTAACATTGTGTTACATCCTGTTCTTTAAGCTCTGTGAAAGAAACAGGAGCTAGTCTTTACTCAGTATGTCAGAACGTACTATATGGAAGAAGTCTTTCTTTAAACAAACTGGAAACCTTCTGAATGAGGGAAATAGCTTGCTTACTGGTGCTACTTAACCTCCAACTGTGACACTAGTTCCAGTTACATATGAAGTGATCTGAAAGGAGCATGTCAGTTCGGCAGAAAGTATCACTGGCTTGCTTTCCCTAACTTTGTAATGTGCAGAGTAGTGCAGAGAGACTCTCTTGCAGTGCAGAGAGACTTTCTGGTCTCAGTGCTGCTCACTTGCAGGTGGCATGAAGCTATTTTAAAGACTATATGGCACTTTATATAAAAGAATTCTGTGTAAGACTTTCGATACTGTGGCTTTCTACTGTGGTCTTTCCACTTGTTTTGTCTTAGGCTCTTGTTGTGAGCCATCTAAATTATTGTAATCCTTCCTCATTGTCCATTATGTTGCTGGCTGTGGCTGTTGAAGCACCGTGTTGCCCATTCCTGCTCAGTCCCATATTTGACATCGCCCATAGACAGGGGAGAGTAATCTTACAAATCTTTCTCCAGTGCTGTCTTCTGGGTAGTTATTTTCTATCAGTCCTGGGCTTTTAGGTCCAGTTGGAGCCTGTAAGTCTTTCTCCAACCAGATGGGGTTCACAACAGGGGCAAGAATTTGCCTGTTGTGTTTCTGACAGTTTTTTGGTCAGATTCATACTTAGTGAATTACATTTGAGCTGCATGAACTGCACTGTGACCGCAGCCCAGGAAAAAAAGCCAGCTATAGTTGTGCTCATTCAGATCTATGAGGCTCCTTGTCCCAGCATTTATAATCAAGGGAAGCATCATTGAATTAGACAGTAGTACATGAAAGCTCTGAGGGGAAGCTACTACATCCTGGAGTTCTTAAGCTCTGAAAAGCTAAAAGAGGACATCTGGATTCTGCTCTAACCAGTACTACATAAGGCTGCAGCATCTATTTTCTGTTTTCTTTTTCTTTTCATTATGATTTTATTTAGGAATAGATGAAATTTAAATGAAGAACAATGCATTATTGGCTGAGAACTAGCACACCAACTTTGGGCTCGTTAGTAGACAGACAAATCAAAGCAATGTGTTCCAATAATTTCTGGTTTTATGTCCATGAAAATAAAGTTAAGAACTATTTTAATTCATTATATAAGACAGTAGAAGAGATTAGAATGTATTTTTACTGATAAAGAAAAACAAATCTAGTTTAAAATGGACATGAAACTCAGGAAAAGAACATTAAATAATTTAAAAACGCTATTAAAGATCCTGATGGTCATGATATCTGTTTCATTTGTCACTGGTTAAAATGTTTTTGTGTTGGAGTAGAATATGCTTTTCTTGTATAACACACTTGGACTTGCATAAGTCCTTATCGGAACAGGGATGAGTGCTCCTTTTGGGAGGTTGGGCAGTTATATGCGAATTGCAATAAGCAATAAAATAAATAAAAAAAATAAATAAAATAAATTTGTTGCAGTTGCTCCTTTGGAATAATAGCAATGTTTAATTAAATAACACTTTTCATACAAGGAGCTCAAAAGACTTTCACAGAATTTAAATGAATTAAGCTTCATAGCCTTACTGTCAGAAAAGGCAGGATTATTATTTCCATTTTACTGCTGAAACTTAAGCAACCCATCCAAAAGTAGGCTGGGATTTGTAATACCTGAGTGCCTGTCTTTTTTGATCATGTTTTAAGGATGTGTAAACTATAGTGTGCCCCCTTTTGTAACCATGACTTCTAAACTTGTTTTCTTACTAATTCAGTTGCTAAATAGACAGAACTTCAGCAGTCCTTTTGTGGTATGTCTCTACTACATTTCAAATGCTAAACTATGATCCCTTCCCTTCAAAAGTATTTGTCCTTTTCCTTTTTCAGTCTAACCATTCTCATTGTGCCGAGAGGGAAACCACATTAATAGGCAAGTTCTTGATCGGCAAGGATATTTCAAAGAAAGTATAATGTTATAACTACTGTTTGTGTTTCGGTGACTAAGGGGTTAACTGCCACTTTGTGTTCTTGTGGCTTAATGAGCAAAAGTTGCATTAGTGATAATGCCTATGATATTAATGTCAAACTGGCTTATGAAGAATGTTTCTTGACAAAGGAATTGAAATTCAAGAGAAAATGGTGGTTTGGACTTTTGAGGGAGTATGGCTAGGTGGTGATGCATTGTGCTGGGGTGAGGATTAGGGGTGGGCAAGAGACAGAGCCTAGAGCTGGAGCCAGAGTGGGGCTGGGAAGGAGCTGCAAAAGGAATTTTGTCTTCTTGTTCATTTGGGCTGTGGTTTGGGACCTTGGGCTGAGGCTCAGCTGATGTGTAGGACAGAGAGACAGAGCATGGAGCTGCAGTTAAAGAGGGGCTATTAGCATCTCAACAACAGATATTTAATCCATTTAGTATAGCATCTTTGAACATCAGGGCTTTGTATATGCCCATCTCTTGCAAAAGCAAAAAAACATTTGGGGTACACCTTAATTTACTCAGGATACCTAGCTCAGTCATATTCCCTCAGCACACTGAACGTTCTTCGTTTAAAGTGAGCTTACGCTGAGACTCTTACTGATGTAAATGCCTGTTGATGCTAGTTAGAATTCTCCTGAAACTAATCAAGGATTTCTCCATTATCTATTGTTGCCAAAATGTCCATTAATGGAGAAATCATTAGGTTATGTAATTGTTTCTTTTCTGGGAAGAATTTATGCAAATCAAAATTGGTTCTAAAAAACCAGGTATGCTTACGGGAAAATCACATGGAATTAATGGAGAAGAAACGAGTAGGTTTGTATAGGCATCGCTCCAAATGCCTTTATTCTCAAATGGAAAACTAAGCCCTTTCCTTGTCTTGCTTCTTGTTGTGTTACACACACATCAATTGAATAGAGATGCTTATTCAAGGAGGTTTTTTACAGAAAATGTAACTTCTATTAAATATACAGAAAATGTTTCCTTTCAACTCCACAATAACAAATTATTTTTATTTACTATAAGCCCATTGTTGTCATTCAAGCCATGGTAGAGACTTGCTGACTCAGGTCTAATTTTCTATGTAAGAATCTCGGACATTTGGAATGGTCTGTGCTGTTGGCTGATAATTACTGTAGAGGGTTGAAGAGAAGCAGTGTATTAACTACCTGGGAAAATCTAGAATTTCAGCCCATCAGCAAACCATTTAGACTTCTAAAATAGAGTTTGTAAGCTCCAAAACTGCTTGTTGAAGAAGTATTATTGTGAGGCAGGTTCTCGGAGTTTGGGGAGGGGGATAGGACTGATAGGACTGAGCAAGTCCCTCCAGGGTAACATGCAGCAGAAGCACTTCTAGGAAAGCTAGAATCTCTAGGTCATTTTGTCAGGAGACAGAACATCAGTTGGCCTTTGAAGTCTGCAAATAGTCCCTGCTGTGGATTATGTATGACAGTGTTACTATGCTGACCTCTCTGCTGTTTGCAAACGATGTAGATCCTGTTCGCTTTTCCTTTGTCCTGTGCAAAGCGAGTGCACCCCGGTAGTAGAATGCTAAGAAATTAGAATAATAATGTTTTCTGTCTTACTGAAGCACAAAGTGGAGGCAGTGGAGTCAAAATGACAGAAGTTCAGTCTTTTCTCCTAGGTGAGTTTCACCCTTGAATCAGCTGTTGTGCATTAAAATATGTATGACCATTGCATGGCACTCCAGGAGTTAAAATCCAAGTGAAAATGGAGATACCTGTCCTGTTCTTTTGGAGCACCATCCTCTATGAGCAATAAACTGTAAACCCAGAAAGAGTATCAAAGGAGCGACGGTGGTGGTGTGAAGCATACTCACTAGTAAGTGTGCTAGGAGCATCAAGGTTGCTTTATGCAGACTGAGTAGATTGTCTTTAAAATTTCTGTAAAGAGAATAGCAGTGTTTTGAGCTCCTTAGCTAATCTTTGTGACCAATTGTGTAATCTTTGTGTAATCATGTCTTAGCCGTGAGACATTGCTTATAAACTCCTGCAAGGTGTCAGTGTTGACATTGTCAATACTCATTTATTGCATTTACTTGATGTCTTCCAAGTCCTAACTCATGAAATCATACACCTGTGAGGATGTCAGCTTTCATTTTATAACATAGACCTTGGAGTTGGGAAGAGGAGCACATATGGTGCATAGAAGATTATCCTGGAAGCCTTGCTTTCATTTGAAGAAGAAAAGGATGAGGAGTGGAAGAGAAAAGAAGGCTAATATGATCACTTATGGCACTGACATTTTACTAGTTTACAGCTGTTCTCATAATTGGGCTTGATAGTGATTTAAGTGTGTTGACTGTCTGGGTGGTTAGACTCGGTATTAAAATTAAGAATTTTAGTCTTAGAATATTGTTAGTGGGTCCCTAGTGTTGTCCTTTAACATTGCAACTTGAAGCTCATGAGTGGGTGCCAGGGGACCCACAGCAGCATGTGATTTACATAACTTCTACTGATCTCATTGGAAATTTTACTTCCACCTTGTTCAGGTTCTTGCTTCAGTTCCCTCCTCTACCACAGAGCTCCTCTCTGTCTCTGAGCAAGACACTGAATTTTAGTGTGTCTCACTTTCTCAGTCTGTAAAAGGTAGATAATTAATGCTGCTCTACTTTACGTAGGGAACAGGAAAGTTAATGAATGCAAATAGAAGGAATTATTTAAATTCAAATGAGTATTTAAAAAGTATTTCCTCAGGTGATATCCATTAATTCAAGTGTTTTGGGGCAGAGTGAAATAGTTTAGGAGGCAACAGGAGCAGAGAACTGACCAATTTCCATGAGGCCTTTATATCAGAGGAGAACATAACTGGCGTTTGCCTCAGGATGGTCCAGGAAAGGAGTCCATCATTATTATAAGTGGATAGTTGAGAAGTAGGTGGTATCTGTCTATTACAATGCTTTTGCGTTGCAGTTGAAACATTACTCTAGTTCACAGACACACTGTGTGTTTTTCAAACTGTTGAGATGGTGACAACTGCAGCAGCGCAGTGTTTAAATGAGGTTGCGACATCCACCCAAAAAGGGTGTAAATTTGTGAGTGACTGGACAAGACTGTGCTGTTTTGCTGGCTGGCACATTCCTATCGCTGTCGTTACGTGAACTAGCTCAGGTGTGTCTACAGGAGTTACACACATTGACGTACCCTGAAGTATTACAACTAAAATTGTCTGTTGGTTATTGCTTCTATTTTACCTGCCTATGAACTCCAGCTGGATAGGATCTCTGTGCCCCAGCAGAAGTCGGGTTTGGTTTTTTTGGTTTGTTGTGTTTTGTTGTGTTGTTTTTTTTTTTCCCCAAAAAAAGAAGCATTACAGAATTAAATGTAATTTAAATTATTATTGTAAAGTTTGTATGGTTTCTGAACAATCTGTCATGTATCTAAATGTCACATCAATTTCTTCCTTTAAGCAATATCTTTCATATGAGGTGAGGATTTGAAAACAAAGTCACCTAAACATTTGAATATGTATGTACCGTTTAAAATTACACAAATAATGATGGTTTTTACTTATGATCATGGAGTGTCAGCAGATTGTTCCCATCATTAAACATATTGTAAGCTACTAGTGCTAGATAGAGCTGCTTTACTGCAAATTGTCTTGTTTATCTTATTTGAGGACCTGCATCTGTGTTAGAAAACAGTATTTGCTCTATTTGCAAAACTATCACAGATACTAAGAATTTCACTGAGATAGCAGACAGTATTGTAGCAGGATGTGAAAGTGTGTTTTTCACTTTCTTCACCCAAATTGTTCAACTGACTGAAAATTGCAAGGTGTTTCTATTGCAGTTCTTAACGGTTAAGCATCCATGCTTGAAATCCTGTTACACCTTGGTGTTCCCAAAGATCATAAGTCTGACCAAAACTTGACTGACTTCACCATTTTGAGGAGTAATTTGGATAGGCCCAGTCTTTGTGGTTGGACTGGACTGGGAAAGTCCATGGTGGTGTAGTTTGTTCTCATGACAACTAATGGACTTAATGCTGTTGCTGCCAGCTCAGGTCGTTCCATGCACTCAGTTATCTTCTGCGTACTGCAGCCTTTCTGCTTGATTTTGTTCCAGATGGATTTCGACTCATCCTCTAGACTTCCCAGTGTGCCAACAGCCCCTACGAATGCTAAGGTCAAGTTAAATTAACACTGTTAGTACTCAAAGTGCTCTAAATGATTTATTTGTATTACTAGAGTTAGGGAAGTGAAATTTAAACACTTGGTATGTGGTCAGCTAAATCTAAATGTGTGTTTGTGGTGCTGTGCGCTAACTCAGGGATTTGTCTTGGTCATGCTTCCATTTTCTTAAATGAAATGCCTAGTTTGAGATAACTATCCACGCAGCCCATAGAGATGGTTTGAGAGAGAAATGCCCCCATAATATGCTTCATTCAATTTTAAAAAAAAAGATGCTTGAGAAATACATTGTTCTCTTTTGACTGAAAAGTAGAGAGATTGAGCTCAACACTTTATTATTACCACGTTTCAGCAAGCTGTGTACTATCCTTAGTGTGTGAATACATCTATAATTTGACTAGTGAATGAGGGTGGGATAAACCTCTGCCTAAGTCCAGGTGCAGACGAGTTAGGTTTTTGGACACTTGTCTTAAAGTAGGACTTATTTTCTCTATAAATGCCCATCTCTATTCGGGTGACTGCAGGAGGAGCCTAAGTAGAGACTTTATGTTTCAAGTCAAAAGTTTAGATGGATGAAATTAGGTGATCTGAAGCCCACCCTAAATATTCTTTACCCAGATCTTCATGTTGTTTGTGTCTGAGATGTTCTGTGATTCTGGAGAGTTTCCTCCATGATTTCATAGGAGGTTGTATTAAAAACATCCTGTTTGATTTGAGTGTGAACAAAATTAGAGTATCTTTAATTGGAGTCTGGTGTAATTTTTTGGATGGGAAAGATACCCTTTCTAAACTTGTCAGCAAGGGAACGTGGAATCATTTTAGCATTTGTCACTGAACTTGGAAGAATAATTAGGTCTTCTCATCTAGTGTTTTAGCATTTATTTATTTATAAATGCATCTTCATACATTTAATTGGTTTCAGTAAGCTGATTACACAAGCACAGTGTGGCAAGGGATTGATGGTGGTGATTATTGTTTTCTTTTTTTTTTTTTTTTTCCTTAAGCAGGTCAGGTTGGCCTGAGTCTCAAGTCTAATGAAGACAAACTTTAGCTAATTTCCTCTCTAAGTAGATTTAGTTGATTTTCAAAGACTGAATTCATTAATGAGCTTGGCCTTAGGTCGTGCAAAAATTAAGAAAATAATACCCTGAAATGTTGTTTGGTGCCTTAGACAATGTGCGAGGCATAGGTTTATGATTGCTTATAGGAAAAAAAAAAAAAAGATCTTTGTCAGTATTTGTCTTTATGTAATGAAGTGCATTTTACTAAATTAAAGTGGGCCTTGCTTCCAGGCATGGACTGCTTAGTGGAGGGTTTTAGAATGGGATGTTAAGAGAGGCAGCCTGGCTCCTGATTGATGGCTCCGCAGATGCCCTTACACTGTCTTTGTTTCTGTTGGCAGGGGGAATTTGGAACTTGTTACATCTTTTGACCATGGTTCAGAATCATCCAAGGTAGTAATTTCAGTCCTGCAATATGGCACAGAAATGAAAGGGTAGCAGAGCTTTCAAAAGTCTGTATTGTGGTGGTACCAGATGTTCAGACGTCAGTTTTCTTTCTTGTTTCAGTTCAGTCCAGAGGGATTATATGGAGACGAGCTCTTTATCCATGCTATTCTTGAAGATTTTGAGGTTCAGCTGCTACTGTTGGTTCATGTTTTTGCATTGATTTCAGCAAAAACTAATCCATTTTACTTGAACTCAGATGACTTCCCCACTTAGTCTCTAAACAGCTGCTTACTGAATTTGCTATGATACCAGACAGACGTGTATGTTTTCATTTTTCAGACATCCTTTCAGTTTAGCATATTAAACACTGTTTTTCTGTAAAAGGCAAATACGGAATCAGTAAGATATTTTTTTTTTGCCCCGTTCTGAGGCTGACACTCTGTGTATGCTTTTGAATGGTTTGCAGTGATTGGATCCACCTAGAGCCACTGCTTATTGTCACCACAAACAGCTCAAAGCACTGCAGGACAACCTGGAGATAAAGTATAGCCTGTACCCGCCCTTTCATACTGTCTTGTATCAACTTGAAAAAATGAGACCAAGGCCATCTGTAGCCTGTTCTGATGAAGCTAGGAGATCTGTAAATACAAGAAGACTTCTGTTAAAAACAGGTATGGTTGTTAAAAGTTGGGACAGTCTTATTAAATCTGGATGTGATGTTAATAATAATAATACAGAGATTATTTTGGTAATACATGTGTTCACTGATGAAGAATTAAAGCTGTACTACTTTTTAAATTTGAAATATCTGGGTTTTTAAGTGAATATTTAGTTTCAATCTTGTAATATTGTCCCAGCATAATTTTTTGGCAAGGAATATGAAAATGTATCATTAATGATACTGAGTTTGGCCAGAGACCATAAATAAATATTCAGGGTTTCCATGGTAAAATGTTTCACTGAATCCTTGTCAAGTTTTCTTAGTAAGTTTTTTTAGTGCAGAAAAGCCCTTACCTATCAGTTTCCATGTATGCAGCGGTTACTACTACTCTAGAAATCCCAGGGGTTTTCTGCTATTCATGCTAGGATGTCATGCTATATCCTGTGTGTAAGGATACATTAATAAGCATCATCGAATCAAAAATGGCATGACTGAGAGGCAGAGAAGTCTTGTGCCTTTTATACAGATTGGAAAAATTGGCTTAAAGTTTCAGGGACTTAATACCTGTCTGGATCTAAAGTTTTCACTGAATTTTTCACTGAATTTTTAGAGTTGGAAGGAACCATAGAGATCATCTAGTCCAACTCCCCTGCCGAAGCAGGATTGCCCAGAGCTAGAGCTTTTGATTCTTAAAACTTCCATTCTGTGGCTTCCTGGATGTGTATCGCTTTTAGACTGAAGATCCTGGATGTACCTAAAATTCTGCTTTTGGTACCATAGTTTTTGTGGTGCTGCATAGCTTGGCGTCTATTAAATATATAGAAAAATCTGTTAGGCTCCATTAAATAGATATTCCTCCATCTGTGTTAGCTGAGATGTGTGCGCTGCTGTTGAGTACAACTTGTGAGGCTTCACACAAAACAGAAGGAGGGATGTGGCTCCCTGTGACCTGCTGGTTCAGCCAGAGGGCAGGTACTGGGGATGTGGAGGAGAGTTTCAAGGCACATCTCCTTTCTCTGGGAAACACGCAGTAACCATTAACTTGTAGATTGCCTGGAGCTGCAGGCATTAGCAGCTTTCCTTTTTAAAACCAATCTCTGTATGGAATAGTTAAGAAATCAGAAGAATGAGGGAGAAAATGTGATTGTGGCCTAGTGGTTAGATTATATATGTGAAGTAGGGAAAAGTGGTTTTTAATTCCTATACCATTTAGAATTTCTGTATTTTTGTCAAATGAATATTCGATATTAAGCATCTAGATGCTGTCCGTCCCCAGTTCTATGCCC
>JAOXNO010000041.1:28787003-28797949 GCA_028565335.1 Limnodromus scolopaceus
CCATCCCTGGAGGTATTCAAGAGATGAGTTGACATGGTGCTCGGGGATATGGATTAGTGTTGGGTGGTGTTTTGTGTTGGTTTTTTTGTTTGTTTGTTTGTTTGTTTGTTTTCATTGGTTGGACTAGATAATCTTAAAAGGTCCTTTCCAACGTAGGTGATTCTGTGATTCTATCATACAAACACTGTGGAAACAGAACTTTATAATATACTTTCTTCTCAACTGCCATATTGGTTCTGAAAACAATTTGTAACCTGTCTGTTTCCATTTGGCAACTGAAAAGCACAGGTCTGCAACCAGGGTTTTAGAAAGTGCAGATCTGCTCTGTGTGGAGTCAAGTATGTTTAAATTATTCTACGTGGGTTAGTGTGTAGGGAACAAAAAAAGGAAAGAGATGATGAAATACAAACTTGCTCTATTTTTATGTGTGTGTGTAACTTTGAGCAAAAGTAATGTGTTCAGCAGAGTGGACTTAAGTCTTTTGTGTGCCTGTATGTTAAATATTAAGAGCTTGAGATCTTGCCAGGATGTGTGTATACTTTGGTCTCAAAACAGGGTTTAAGTCGTCTTTTTTGGTAAGTTAATTTGCTACATAAAATTCCTGCTTATGAAGAAGGGGGAGTTTATATTGGTTTTGCATGGCAGGGTTGCAGTAGCTGAGAAACTACAGGGATGGCTTCTGTGAGAACTTCCCCCATGTCCAACAGATCCAATGCCAGCCAGCTCCAAGAGGGACCCACCAGCAGCCAAGGCCAAGGCCAAGCCCATCAGTGACGGTGGTAGCTCCTCTGTGAGAACATATTGAAGAAGGTGGAAAAGTTGCCGTGCAACAGCAATTGCAGCGGGAGAGAGGGGTGAGCGTATGTGAGAGAAACAACCTGCAGACAGTGAAGACGGAGAGGGAGGAGGTTCCCCTGCAGCCCATGGTGAAGACCATGGTGAGGCAGGCTGTCACCCTGTAGCCATTGAGGTTAATGGAGGAGAAGATATCCACCTGCAGCCTGTGGAGGACCCCATGCTGGAGCAGGTGGATGCCCAAAGGAGGCTGTTGACCCCATGGGAAGCCTGCACTGGAGCAGGCTCCTGGCAGGACCCATAGCCCCATGGAGAGAGAGCCCACGCTGGAGCAGGTTTGCTGGCAGGACTTGTGACCCCATGGAAGGGACCCATGCTGGAGGAGAATGAATACACAAGGAAGGCTGAAGACAGAAGGACCTGAAAGTGGGGAGAAGCAGCAGTAACTTCACTGCTTGTTTCCATTTACCTTACACAATTGTGGCCATGCAAACATCACACATTAAAAAGAACACACTAAAAATTGCTAAAATAAAACTTGATACGGGCAATATTGAGCTGTCTTTGTAAGTTAAATTCTGGCTGTGGTTAACTAAGTAAGAATGCTGCTCCAACCATGTTATCTTGGGTCCCTTATTACTAAATGAAGTGAAGACATAGGAGGAAATAAAACTTTCTTGCTTCTTTACTTGCTGGAGCATTTATTTCCCCTTGTCCATATGTGTATTGTAAGAACGCCAAGCGTAACAAATAGTGTTTGCATTTAGTTTTGGATATAGTGAGGTCCATGATCACTCTTATCTCTGTGAAAGCAAGCTTCAAAGCCTGTCTGGCTGCCCAAAGAGTTTTCATTTCTGCACATGTGATGGATGGGTTCGTTGTTCTAATGAAGCATGGCTGTTGTTGGAGGTCGTGGTCACCGAAGGAGAGAGGCAATCCATCTTTAATGAGGGGCAGTCCTATGGAGGCCTTGAATGCCAAGGCAGAGATGTAGCATTTCATTTATTATTTGATGTAGAGGGCCAGTGCAGAGACAGTACCTTGTTTTACAAGGGTTTTTTTTAATTAAAAAAAAAAAAAAAAGGTGGGAGCTGTATCCTGTACAAACCTTAAGCATTTAGATATTTTGGCTTAGTTCCCAAGTGTAATGAATGTGGAGGTTGCAAATGCATGAATTTCTATGGCCAGACCTGTGATCAGATAGGGAAATCCGGCCATGCACAGATGGTGTTAGACTTGCCTGTCTGAGCATCCTTAGGAACTGAGGTCTCACCAGCTGCATACTGACTACCAGGCAGTGCCTGTAATCAAAGGGAACGTCATGGCCTAGGGAAATTCTACCCATCAATACAGATAGTAGGTGTGTATTTTAAGTACCTCTGAGACTCGGGAGCTTGGTTTGGGGCAGAGTCTGAAGGTGGGTCTTCTCATAGACCAGGCAAATTCTATAACTTGTGTTCCCTTCTTTTTCTAGAGTGCTTATAAACATTTGAGGTTGGTTGTGACGAGGGTAACTGAGCCCTTATCATTCAGATCAAGAAGCAGCAAATTAAAAATAAGAACTTTTCTTCACTCAAATAGTCATATTTGGACTAGTGTGCCATGGATGTAGAACTAAACAGTCTCCTTACGCATCTTTTTAACGCTGGTTGTATTTAAGGTCTAAAAATGAGAGTGTTTTCTCATGGTAGATTTATTTGAGATTTTAATTGTTTAGCCTAAAGACTGTGTCTGAATACTGCATATGTGGCTGATGTCTTTTTGAGGAGAACATAAAACACTTTCTCCAAGCATGAAGAATGCTAATTACCTTTTTCCCCTTTAGTTTTATTCTTAGGCCTGTGGGAGACAGATGCAAAGGGAGGGATGAACATAACTTCTGGGCTCAGAAGTTAAAAACGTGTAACGCGTCTGCTTTTGTTCACTGACATTTCTGTTCTTAGAATTGTTCTTGGAACAAGTGTCTCTGAAAGGTGGCAGAAGTCACCAGCATTGTCAGTACAGAATCAAAACTAGGAAAGAGCTGTGTTCACCAGAAAATTGAAAGTTTGACTTGCCCTTAGACTTTGAAAACCAGAATATGTTGTATACCTGGTCACTGAATCCAACATTCAGCAGTAAAATATGCAGTGTGATCACAAATTTATCTTTCTTGATCTTTCTTGTTTCATTTGTTTAAAGCTTTGTTTAGTTTGACAGTCTCAAACTAAACAGTTACAGATTTAAGTATCTAAGGCAATGCAAGTGCAGGGGTAGTTACAGACGTGCTTCCTTTTTGATTTGAAAAGTTTGGCTGTTACCTGTCTCTTTCAGTCCAGTTCTTGTTTGTGTTCATCATCCTGGTACCTGAACAAACAACATGTAATATCATTTAGAGGAGGGGAGGGTTTGCATGTACCAATATTTAGTCTATGTGAGGTTAAGATTTCTTTAAAAAAATAATTCTTAAAAGCAAACATTTTTGCTGAACTTTCGTTTCTCTTACAGGTTGATCCAGCTTTGAAAGAAAAATTAAAACAGAACACTGTGACACTGGAATCTGAATATGAGGTAAAGTAAATTTGTTGCTTGGGGCTCATAACCTTGGCTACCCTTGGTTACCCTGGCCGCTGGTGGGTTGTATCTGTCCCTAACTAAAATTAGACTAGCCATCTGCCTTTGACTCATTGATGTCCAATAAAAACAAGGTTTTATGTAAAGACAGGTTTTTGAACATAGAGTGCTTCTTTCTGAACACAGCTTTACTTTGATGTCCAGGTGCCAAGTACAGTGGTACAAGTAAATTCCACTATTTCTGTGGTTAACCAAGTCTATAAATGTAGAGCTGATGTTGGCCTTAAACAGAATGTGTCTTTGTATCTGTCAACGCTTCTGCTGCGTGAGTTTTGATGATATTTAGACCAAAATACAGAACAATGTGCTTGACATGCTTTTTGTTATTTCTTGCTTCTGAAACTGAGGTGTATCTTTCAAACAACTGCCATTTCTTTTTTGCTATTTCAGGAAATTTTACAGGGAAATATTTCACTCTTTCCTCAACAATGCATTTTCTTCAAACATTGCTGGGCTCCAAAATGGCTGTTTTGGCCCATTTAATATTCAGAGTTTCATAAATCTTCAGTCTTGCAAAAAGCCACGTTAGGAAAGCTGGAAAAAGCCTCCCTGTATCCAGAAACAAAGGTTAAAGCTATTTAAGATAATTTTTAGTGTTTTAAAATTACTTCGATCAAAGGTCCAGCTAACACTTTATCTATCTCTATGGTCTTCATTCTGAATACAGGTTTTCTTTTCCGTCCCATACCACATTCCTGTCACAACAAGCCTTTGAAGAGCTTGAATTGTACCCATAGCTCACATATTCAGGTGTCCAAATGGCAGTACATGGTCTTGCTAATAAAAACTTTCTATTATAGTAGTCTTTTGTGATTTGTCTGAAATAAAAATAAAACTTACCTTTGGCATTTTTACATGCCTAATTTCACAGAACATCTGCCTACCTGCCAGGTTTTGTGGTAGTGTTGTACCATTATTGCAAACAGTTTTGAACTGTCCTCCTCCTACAAAGAACTGGTTTTTGGTGTAGGGCATGAAAAGATTTGATCCCTGAATACATATGGAAAGCTCCAATGGAAACTCAAAACATGCAAATCCATTAAGTTCTGATTGCCTCTGGGATTATTGTGTCTCCCACTTTCCACAGAATATACTGTAAGGCTGCTCTGATTTATTTACGTGGAAGAGCCACAAGCAGTACAAGGAACCACATCTCTCTGTTTGCCTCACTACCTAACCGCAAAATATCTGTATTCAGATATGCCTTGCTTTCTCTCCAGAAGATAAGTAAATAGTTGAAGGATAATATTTAAATGGCCATATTTGCATTAGCTTTATGGATAAATCAATAGTAATAAAATACAACTGACAAAACAACGTATTACAAGTCTACTTGTGTAATGAGGCTTCTTCCTGATGGACAGAAATGACAGAAGCAATCTTATTTTTTTCTTAATCTAAATTGCAGAGAGTTCCCAGGCCAAAATTCTTCCAAATTAGTGTTTGGGTGTCATAGAGGGCAGACCGGTTCAACAAAACAAATGGATATGCATTTCCACATAATGAAAATAGATCCAGATTATTGTTTCGAACTCTGATCTCGATGTATACTTTACTGCAGGCACCGACTTGCAAGCACTGGGCATATTCATTTCTTGCTTCAGTGAAACTTGTGGAACTGCCAGCAGTTGTGCATATACTTCACAGGCTCCACACTGAGTATGACAATTTTAGTCAATGCTACCTCTATATTCCGGTGGACAAAATCTAACCAATCACTGAGTTACAGCTAACATTTAGGACAGTAGTATTCTTTGGGCCATATGTATTCAAGGCTGGGGGATTTTGGGTGGGTTTTTTCCCTCTTTATCGATTTTTTTTTTTTTTACTTGTCCAAAATACAGCTCTTAAGAACATCTTCTAATTCTATATATAGGTCACATTGGAGGAATACACTGGTGGCTTATCATGTGGTATGATAAGAGATCAAGGGCAGTTAAAAAAAAAAAGTGGTTGTTTTGATATGTAAAGCCTTATTTTACAATATTATTAGCATTATATCTGCAGCTGTTCCTGAGAATACCAAGCCAGTTCTTTTGAAGCTTGGTTGCTTGATGCATGCAAATGTCATTGACCCTCCCTAAGACTTTTAAAAATACCTTATTGTCCTTACAGAAACATACATATTGAATACATACTGAATTCTTTTAAAATGTTGTAATTTCTGCTATAAGCATACGTCTTTATAGGCATATTGCAAATGTAAAGGCATTTTTGATATTTCAGACACGTTGAAGTGTGCATTTTGTCTCCAATGTTGTGGTGGTGATGATAAAAGTTGTCATCGTGGGTTTAATGAATTTACTGTGAGGAAATGAACATAAAGCATTTTCTCACCTTGTAATTTATTAAATTACATCTTCTCAAACTATACAGAATTTACTTTATGTTGTACAGGAGTATTTCTGGCCAGGATACTATTTTGAGGAAGAAAGAATTTGCATGTTTAATTCGTATTGCATTTCTTATGTCTCAGATCTGTTAATAATGCCATTTATCTTGTGCTTTGGGATGTGGCAGAGGAGCAAGCTACCTTTGCATGCGTTCTCCATTGTTTATGCATTCCTCTCACACACTGATGTGTCCTCATATGGCCAATTAGTCCTTGCTGCTCCCCTTTGCCTAATACATCATTGCTCTGTCCACTAGTGACACTGGTACTAATGTGAATGTAGTTCTGCTGCTGAGCTGGGCCTTGTAGAACACACTGTAAAAAATATCAAGTGTTTGACCTGTGACAAAAGCCTGGAGTATTTTATTTGAAAGCACAGAAATGTTGCTTGAAAGAGGGGGATAAAAAACTGATTAATGTGATGAGTGAAAAACATTCTCGTGGCTGTTTAACAGTCAGAGTACATTCCTTTTCAATGGTTTAAATGCAATCTCAAAATAACATTCCTTATTCTAGCACTTGGTTTCTGTACTTCTGTGAAATTAATGATCTAGTACATGCTAAAAAATCTGGCCTCAGTCAGTTACATCAGACTCCAAAATAAAGAATTGTTGTTTAGGGTTTTTCAAGCAAATAAAAATATCTTTAAGAAGAATTTATTAACATTTTATAATGGAAAAATCAGTTAAGTTTGAGTCAAATAAATGATATCCAATGGGAGCCATTGGCAGTTGAAGGCAGAGGAAAAACATATCACAATAAATAAAAAATGTGAAGGATTGCTATGGAAACTGTAAATGAGAAGTTATAAAGCAGAGAAGATTGATAAAATGCTAAGGATATCAGAGAGTTGTCGGATAAGTAAGCTGACAAGGATGTGGGTAAGAGGATGGTCTTGCAGCAAACTAAGAATAATGAGGATGTAAAATCATGAGTAACTGCGTTGGCAAAGTAGCAACATTCAAAAAATATTTTTTAATGTCTTTTAGAGAAAAAAGTCCTTTGTATTCAAATCAGAAGAGACAAGGGATGTACTTCTAAACCTCTTAATAACCAAGCAAGATGTAACTTAATATCTATTAGGCTCTGATGATTCTAGCCAAGTTCCAAGAAAATGCTTGGAAGACTTCAATGGCTGCAGAAAATCTCAGTCTGGGAATGATGGTTCTCTGGGAATCATCACTGGGCAGGAAGGTGATATTTTTAAGTGTCCTGTGAGACTTGGGACATCTCAAAGTCTTGTGTGCCATAGCTCAAAATGTGAACAGAGAAGCAAGAAGGTGGGATTTGGTGATGGGTATGGTGCAGGAAGAGTTCTGGTGGAAAAGTCTTCTTGCAGTGAGAAAGACACTTAGCTTCTAGAGGAAAATTCACAGACTGTCACTTTTTACTGGTCTTATTTCTGGAATTCATCTCAATTAAATAGTTCTATAAATTCTTGCCTGGTTATGTTTATAACGTATCTCTTTGCACAGGATTTTCCTTAGCTCTGAGGTGTTTCTTTCATTTGCACTTTTTGTATCCTGTAAGAAGACACTGCTTTCTCATAGATGGAAAAGAAAGTGAGGCAGTCAACGCTGCAATCAGACAGCAAACATGGTCAGGACATACAAATGCCTGTAATAAATAATCTCTTCACCCTCTCTCCTCTCTTCAAAAGAGAATCCTTTGTAACTGCTTGTGCTCCCTGTACACTTTTTTTCAATTCCCAGAGGGACCGATCAACTCTTACCACATTAGGGCCAACTCTCTTGTGTTGTGTCAGTCACCGAAAAAAAGTTTGAGTAGGGAAAGTGGCATCCACACAAGATGGCTGAATTCTTTCATTTATTGTCCTAAGGGATGCTGCAAACTTCTGCCAGGCAGTACTGGGAACATTTTCTTAAGCAGCTGACTTAGTGGAAATATTAAGCACTTCTGTCATACTAACGGGCCCCCAGTGGGGAA
The DNA here is from genome assembly GCA_028565335.1 of Limnodromus scolopaceus. Classification (NCBI taxonomy): domain Eukaryota; kingdom Metazoa; phylum Chordata; class Aves; order Charadriiformes; family Scolopacidae; genus Limnodromus; species Limnodromus scolopaceus. Next base: position 28,794,751 of record JAOXNO010000041.1, read on the forward strand.
TTGCTAGATCTTTGGTATGAAATATCTCTGAAGTAACTTTAGTATAATGTATGGGAATTCAGCTACACAGCTGAGACTGTGTACCTTCCTTTCATTGACTGCCTCTGAAGAGGATACAGCAAAATAGATAGTTCTGAAAGAGGCCCTTGTCTCAGCAACCAGGCAAATTGGCTTTTTGCAAGAATATCCTCCTGTTTGTTTTGCTTAGTTTTTTCCTTTTATTTTTGGCCAATTTCGTAGACACTATGTGGAATATTTTGTGATTGCCAGCGTACTTCCAGATGATGTCCACATAGACACTCAGACTAAATTTGAAATACTTTCAAGTATTGTTGTACAATTCTCACATGTTCTTTGATTTGCAGATTATTGTTTCCCATCTTTATTTGATGCTGAACCTACACTGTACAAATGTACTCTGCAGTAGCAAGTTACTGTCAGAGAGTGGGTCACTGCCTGTAGATTTGTTCGCAAGTTATTTGTTTACTGTACATTCAGCAGTATTGCTGAGAAGCAGCTTTACTGTCATTGGCAATATAGCGGTGGACTAACACCCATATTATTATGCTCATCAAATAGATGGGGTGTTAGCCAGAGAAGAAACAGGAAGATTTTTTTCTTTCCCTATGAGAAATTTGCCCAGCAGCACAAATCAAACAGTAGCCATGGATGTCACCGAGAAAACTATTTATAGCTGAAAGGATTGAAGTTGCTCTGCTAACATTTAGCCAAAACGATAATTTCTACACAGGGAAAAAGCATTCTGTTCAGCATATAAATTGACAAGCAGGTTCTGGAAGAGAGGTGAGTGGAAAATCAGCAGGGAAGTGTAGATAAGAAGTGAAAGTCCTTAACTACACTAACTCTGTGGGAATGTTACCTGAACTAACTGAGGCCAGGATAGAGACAGCAGCATGTGACAGGCAGAAGATTTAACTCACCAATTCAGAAGAATCAACTACTTAATAAGGTAGACTGCTGATTTGAAGGGGAATGGTTATTTAAGGTAGTTATTTAATAGCCTGGATTTAAGTTTAATTTTACATTATTGTTATAAACCTTCTTTAATTTTTTCTTTTCTTACTACACACTTCTGTGAGTAGTTTCAAGGTGGCAACTGATCATTTCTTCTTGTGGTAATCTCGTAGCCCTTCACAGTGATATTCGTCACAGCTTTTTCCTCTCATAAGAAACCTCTAAAAGCTTATTTTTCAGATCTCTTCAGAGGAAAAACACCATGCGTGACTCCTAGGTCTGTTATATTTTGATCCTCATACATGGCTTTTTAATTTTTTGATTAGATTATCTTTTCATTATTATTAGAAGGACATACTGTGCCAAATTTAATATACACAAAGTGAAAAAGTGGTCCAGCTTCCAAGTATTCATAGTCCTAGCAAGATGTCTGAAATAAACCTTCTCTGTGGTGTCAGCAGGCTTTTGTAGGCTCCAGACAGGGACATGCTGTGGAAATCCATATGCTTTTCCTACCAGCCACAGAACTATCATTTCTTGCTCTTACTTCCCTCTTGCGTTGTAAAATATCACATATCCCCTTCAGCCAAGCTCACCTTTATATAGTTGAAAAAGAGCATGCAAACATCCCAAAAGTCTGTCTCTGGCTGCTCCTCTTTTAGAGGGTTCTGCTGTAGTAACTAGTAACCTTTACAAAGTTCAATATGATATGAAGTTGGCAAAATAAGCACTCAAAATTGGTCAATTCCGTGGTTCTTTTAACTTGGCTGGGTCTCCGAAGCTGTAAATTCAGAGATAAACCTTAATAAGGAGCCCATTAACCATAGCTTGATGAAACTTCCATATACAAGGGAAACGAGAACCATCCTAAATGTACTTCGTTGATTAATTAAAAGTGAAACTTGCTGAATTTTGAATGTTTGATCTTGAAGGTGTACTACTGCAGTCATGCTATTCTTTATATGTTGGCTTTTTCAGGGTTTCATTGTTGCTCAAGAAAAGAAGATAAGCTAAAAGCAAATGACCCATGCATGAGTTCTCTTGACTTTACCCACAGAGCTTGTGAATCCTTTGGAACGAGAAGTCCATCCTGGGTGATCTGCAGGTGTCATGCATAAATGCCACTCTGAGATTTAATCCAGTTTTTAAGACATTCTTCATTTTCAGAAGGTATACTGCTTGTCAGTTAGGAGGAAGTCATGGAAAACCCTAATTCCTAGATGAAAATCTATCTGCCTAATGTTATTTTCTGTTACTTTAAAAATCCAAGGCATTGCAACTATGTAGCCTTAACTGAGAGCTATAATGGTTTCATTTACTGAGTAATTTGTATCACTGTAGCATCTTCACACAAAACTATGACAGCACTCTGCAAACCTTAATTGAACTCTGTGACACCTCTGAGATGGAGGCAAGTCCTTGTTTTTGTTCTTCAAATTGGGAAAATTGGTGGTGCAGTTCCTTGACACATGTCTTTTACAACATGACCTCCTAAAGATGACTCTGTTCTCTCTCTGCCGGATGATTACTTCAGCTGTGCCAATTCAAGTGTTTGCATAGTCTTATCATAGAATGGTTAGAGTTGGAAGGGACCTTAAAGATTCACCAAGTTCCAACCTCCCTTGTCATAGGCAGGGACACCTCCCTCTAGAGTAGGTTACTCAAAGCCCCATCCAGCCTGGCCTTGAACACCTCCAGGGATGGGGCGTCCACAGCTTCTCTGGGCAACCTGTTCTTGTGTCTCACCACCCTCACAGTAAAGAATTTCTTTCTGGTGTCTAATCTAAATTTCCCCTCCTTCAATTTAAAACTGTTGCCCCTCGTCCTATCTCTATACTTCCTGATAAAGGGTCCCTCCCCATCTCTCCACTAGCCCCCTTCAGGTGCTGGAGGGCCTTATGCTGAAAGTAGTTATGCTGAAATAGGATTCATTCATAAACAGTATGTATTTATTTTCCTTATCTATTTCAGTTTTCTGCTTGGGACACAGCCCCACAAAGTGATGAATTGGCATAGAATCATAGAATCGTTTGAGTTGGAAGGGACCTTAAAGATCATCGAGTTCCAACCCCTTGTCCTGTCGCTACACTTCCTCGTAAAGAGTCCCTCTCTGGCTCTTCTGTAGGCTCCCTCCAGATATTGATAGCCTGTTATAAGGTCTCCCCGGAGCCTTCTCTTCTCAAGGCTGAACAACCCCATCTCTCTCAGCCTGTCTTCATAGGAG
>JAOXNO010000041.1:28798049-28824434 GCA_028565335.1 Limnodromus scolopaceus
GGGTCTCACGAGTGCAGAGTAGAGGGGTAGAATCACCTCCCGGGACCTGCTGGCCACACTTCTCTTGATGCAGCCCAAGACACAGTTGGCTCTCTGGGCTGCCAGCGCGCACTGTTGGCTCATGTTGAGTTTCTCATCCACAAGCACTCCCAAGTCCTTCTCCTCAGGGCATGATTAAAGGAAAAATAACCTATGGGGAAAGAGTCTCTTAAAGCAGTTTACCATAGGTTAATTATTGTGCCATAGCTGAATGGTATTGGGTCCCACTGAAGTAGGCAACAAACCCTCTGTTGGTTACATCATTGCCAGTTTTTTGGGTTTTGCCAGTCTTCAGCAAAGTCCAGAAGAGAAGCAGATCTCTGGTTTTGCTTACATGCAAAAAAGCCCCCATTTCTTCTCTTAGTGAACAAAAAAACCTTATTCTGGCCATAGCATGCTGCTTGCTGACATGCTTGTATACTAATAGCATAAAACCTAAACATTTTCTAGTTGGAAAAAGTACTTCTTTTTAATCTGAGGATTAAATCACTGATCACAGGCTGTTAAATTATGCATTGTTAAATCACTAATCTCAGATAATAAATTATGTCACATCCTAAACAAAATAAGTAACACTAAGTTTATATTAAGAAAATGAGATGTCAAAAAGGTGGCTCTGAGAAAGAGTTGTAAAAAACCAAATAAATCCAAATCAGTGTGATGATAAAGTTAAGATTTTCAGTCACGCACAAGGCAGCAGATTCAGTGTTAGCCTTAATTCTGTACCTCTGCATCTATACGTCATCATAGAGTTCCTTAGTATATCTTTTATGGTCTTCAAGCTGTTTTGACACACTTGCAAAACCAGGCTGGTTTAATGCATTTCTTTCACTGCATCTTTCAGCCATGAGGATATTTTTCCCTGGCTCATCTTTTATCTGCAGATGGGTTTGCTTATGACAGAAAATGTAATGACAGAAAATAATTATTTCTCTGAATTAGAGTAATTTCTTTCTGTGGTGCTCATCACAAAAAGAAATTTTAAAAGTAAAGTGAATATAAATAAGGAAGTAAATAAATAAAAAATAAATAAACAAATAAGTGTAAAGTAAGTAAATAAATAAAGTAAATTTACTTTAAATCAATCTGTAAAGTAAGCAGGATTTTCTTATCCCTCCTTTCACATGTGGGAAACAGAGACTAAAGCCAAACCTTTTTTTGCGAGTGACCACACTGAATTAATTCGGGCTGAGCACCGGTAGCTCTAAATGAGTTTCTGCAGTTTTCAGTTTGCTTATTGTGGCACAAAGGCTGTCCTGCAAGGGTAGGCTGACAGAGCATTATGGCTTTTACTTAATATCAAGCCAAGCATTTGAACCAGCAATTAAAAAATGAAGGTTTCTACATCTTTTGGGCCAGGCAAACTGCATAACAAAAGTCTTAAAAGTCAAGTGTATGGCAAACAGTTGAACATTTTTTTTTTCCTGTTCGCCTTGCCTCTCTGCATAGCTGCATTTTTTTTCTTGAATTTACAGCTTCTGTCAGTCCCATACTTTTAAGAGGCAGTTTAGCTGATTTAGGAAGTGAATCAGTAGGTTTAATGGACTACACTGATCTTACTTTAAACAGCTAATTTTCAATATCCTTTGGGCTATTTGAGAGAAGCAGGAATAGCGGTGCTGGTCTGATCTGATTACATTTCATTGTAGTCTCCAATGACTGACTATTTAGTACATTTAAATTGGGAGAAAAAGCTTTTCGGGGTTTTTAGGCTGCCAGTTCATATGGATTTCAATTTAGTAAAAGCTGGAAGTAGTTACCATCTTTATGTGATATCTCTGTGAAGTTAGGTGGGCAGAGTCCAGGTAGCCAAAAAAAAAAAAGAAGGAAGGAAGAAAAGAAGAAATTAAAAAGACACAGTCAATTAGAAAGAAAGGATTTGACTCCATCTGAGGGCAGAACTAGCTGCTTGCCTGAATTCTCGCTGTACAGCCCGGGCAACCTGAAGGAGCTGCGTAACTTGCGCTGCCCCTCAGCGGTAGGACGACTGTCAGTTTCGTCTTATTCTGAGCACTAAGATTAATTTAAAATGTAGTTTACGTACCTGTCTTTGGCCTAATTTAATCTTTGGCCTGCTTCTAATGTAGCCATCTATTCTGGGGTTGATACTGTTGTAAGAATTGCCGTGTCAGTGAGGAAGCGGCAGGGTTAGGTTTTGTTTAGTTGTATGTAAGGTAGTGTCGTGGTGTAACCCCGGCTGGCAGCTAAGCTCTGCGCAGCCACTCGCTCGCTCCCCCCGGGGGGATGGGGGGCAGAATCAGAAGGGTAGAAGTGAGAAAACTTGTGGGTTGAGATAAAGACGGTTTAATAAGTAACGCAAAAGCTGCACATGCAAGCAAAGCAAAAAAGGGAATTAATTCACTGCTTCCCGTGGGCCAGCAGGTGTTCAGCCATCTTCAGGAAAGCAGGGCTCCATCACGCGTAACGGTTACTTGGGAAGGCAAACACCATCACTTCAAACGTCCTCCCCTTCCTTCTTTCTCCAGCTATACATTGCTGAGCATGACATCACATGGCACGGAATATCCCTGTGGTCAGCTGGGGTCAGCTGTCCCGGCTGTGTCCCCTCACAACCGCTTGTGTACCCCGTCCTGCTCCTGGCGGGGGTTTGTGGGGAGCAGAAAAGGCCTTGACTCTGTGTAAGCCCTGCTCAGCAATAACGAAAACATCCTGTATTATCAACACTGTTCTCAGCACGAATCCAAAACGCAGCCCTGTACTAGCCCACATACTGTGAGGAAAATTAACTCTCCCCCAGCCAAAACCAGCACAGGTAGAGCCATGTGAAAATAACTACACAGTAGGAAGGCATCGCAGAGCAGATTTTCGGGTCCCCTTTCACCAGGGATACTCCTTCTTATGCTTGTCCACATGTAACAGGGATCCTCTATTCTTTCAGAACTTGATAGCATCAGCTTAAAAAATTGGATTGCAAAATGATGCTGCCTTCCTGTCCCATAAACTACTAATTTTTGCAGATACTGTCATGGGCCCTAAGGAAGGTGCTTTCTGCTTAAATTGCAGCAAGGTATCAAACGCAATCTTTATAAATGACACAAAATATTAATGATCTCTATAAATATAATGAGAATAAAAAATAGAAATACAGTCTCTCTGTGTTCACTAGAATCTTTAATTCTTTATATTTTAATTGACAAAAATTAACTCTATCAGTAGTTCTCATCTGTTCTGTAGTTTGAGGCAATGCTGTTTACATAATCCGTGGTTGTTTTATTCTGTCAGTAGATCACAATGTGTTTTCCAGGTACCTTTATGCTTTCCATTGGAAACTGACAACATACTTTCTTGTCCTGGTTTGTTTAGATTGTATAGTTTTGAAATATTTCCTGGTTTGGACAAACATCCTCTCTGAAAAGCCTGTGTGAAATTTCAGGAGCAGATGAATATGAACTTTTGGTAAAGATCTGCAGTATGCGTGTCTCTCTTGATAGACTTTTTTATATAGCCTATCTTTAGATACTGCAAGTTCTGTTGTATATATTTTAAATGTTGATTCTTGTTCAGACTTCGGGAGCTGAGCAGCTTTGGGAATAGTTTAGATCCTCACAGCTGTGTGGTAAATTTGTGTTTAACAAAATCAGCATGCTTCTTTTCTGTTAAAGCACAAGGTTATTTTCAATGTAGTTTCCTTGAAGCTTCCATTAGAATCAGATGTTAGATTTTGAATTTGCAATCAGAGTGGATAGTCGCTGCGGGATGATTGGTACCTTCCGTCCTTGTCCTTCCTTCCCCGTCAGCTCAGATCCCTTCCAGTTGAAATGAAGTACCAGCTGATCATAAGACAATATTAAGTACTGAAGACAATTCTTCAGAAAGACCTATGCCAATGCCACTGTATAAAAAATTCAGTTGCTTCTACTTTGTGAAAGTCTGCTGTGTTTGTGCATGTGTTCTCATATATCTTCTGTGGAATGTTGTCTAATTTCTCTTGATATCTGACTAACCTCATTGCAATTACCTCAATTGTGGAAGTGGCAGAAAACTTTTACATAACATGAGCTAATAGCAGCAGGTCTGTTCTGTTCTCGCTGTTGAATTATTCTGCGACTATTATCCAAGTCCCTCAGTATTTGCCATTTATTTGGATGATTGATGGCAGGCAAATTAGACGACAGGCTCAGGGCAGGGTTAAGTATTTTCTAGTGTATTTTTACAGCATTTGCTGAGATGAGGTCCTGATCACAAATCCGAGGTTTATATCCCACTGCGGTATGTATCATTAATGGTATGCAGTATTGCCCTCTGCAGTAGCATGTAGAAGCACCCCTCCTCGGTCTCCTGCTGGCAAAGCCCCTTCGTGTCTGATGTACTGTTCCAGACTAGTATGTGGGACTTGAGGTCTGGTTCTGCTGGGAACAGACTTCTGTATCTCTGCCAGTTGGACTGTGAAGATGCAGTATATGTTTGTCTTCTTCAACTGCAGCACGTCGTAGATGAGGTGAGGAAGGTGCCTGTTCTTCATTTTTGTGCACCTCTAAGGCTCAATAAATACTGCAGTCATTGGCATTTCTGAGTGGGGATGATAGGAATAGGCAAGGAGGTAATTGAAATCTAGATAGTTTTAACATACCTGACAGTTCAGCCAGTTAGCATATCTCATGTATGACTTAGCGAGAGACCTTTCTGTGACGGCTGGGTGCCATGAGAAGCTAGGCAGCAGAAGGATTGCATACCTCTCTCAAGTTAAAAACACGTGAATTGAAGGGGATTGCACTGTTGCTGTCTCCCTCTCTCTGTGTGCTAGATAATTCCTCTTTTCCAGTATGCGTTCGTATCTGTGCTGACAGGATATTTCAGGTCACTAATTACTAATCTTCTGTTTGAGCTCTACCAATGCTTATCACTCCTACTACTTCAGTACTTGGCAGACTTGCAGTTGAAGAACAGATCTGGAAAACAAGGTGAGAGAAGAAAGGAAAAGTGAATACAAGATATCTTCAGTCATGTTCAGATGCTATTGTGCTTATTGTCCTTACTTGTTATTTATCTGTTGCTAAGCAGATGCAGTAATGCCCACCCTAGTCATTTAGGTAGCTGTATGGGTAACTCCCAAATATTTTTTCCCTTGTTGTTGAAGTTCTCTTGAGGATAGATTAAAGTTATTGGCCCAGAAGTGATATGGAGTTTCCTGTGCTAAAAGAAAAAAACTTAGAGTAATACATACTTTAAATCATGGGGCTGCCAAGGTGACACTGTGATTTTTGCTGTTTATCTACAGAAGCTGGAAAAGTCTGACTTGGATAACTGGGAGAACATCAGAGGACCCCGTCTGTGGGAAGATTCCAGGACTGTTCAGAAGCAGCAGCGGGAGGCTCTCCGTCTCAAGACAGAGTGACTGAGCAAGCCTACTTCAGTGCCTCTGAAAAAAAAAAAAGTCTCAGGCTGGACTGTCTTATTTTTTAATCCAGTGTCAGGAACAGACATGGGAGGGGGAGGTTGCACTGAGCAATTCTTGCCAATGTATATATACGTAAGTGTGAGATCAATCCAAAAGGCACTGTATTTTGCAAAGTTCTTTCTTTGTATTCATTTGCACAGAGTTCCACAGGCTGTATATATATGAATTCTCAATTAAAAAAATAGCTGATTATTCTACCAAAAATATCCCTATCATTCAAAAGTGAGGTGCTTCTGCAAAGAATAACATTTTAAGAGTCACTTGTCAGTACCAGAAGTTGTCATCCTAATGAGAACAGCAGTGCTGTCATCTGGATGTGTGTGACCAGATAAATGCTGCTTCAGGGAGCCCCTGCCTGACTTCAGGCTCTTAAGCTTGGAAGCGACTGCACAGGCATAGGAGCTGTTCAGAACAATGAGTCCATTTTTTGCTAAATAATATTCTTGTGTTTTATTGCCAGGATCTGGACTGTACAGAGGCATGTACAGAATGTCAGCTGCTGATTGGTCAATAACATTGCCTTAGCTGTGGTCAGATTTTTGTGATTAGTTAATGATACCTTCGTGCAGACTTTTGCACTGGAACCTCTCAGTTTTAGTTGGAAGAATTCTTCCTCACTAAGAGCTGTGCTGTTTCTCTGTGAGAAGGTGTTGTAGCAGAATCTTCTTGAACCACTTTATAGTGGCAAAGCTCACCTTACACGTATTAACATGTGTGTATTTGCACACGTGCACAGAAATCTTTTATCTTTGGATGAATCCTTCTGAAATGCTTGTCTTTTTATATTTGTTGTTGTGTGCTAAATGTTTGCTGTTAGAGGAAAACATGCTAACATTCAGGACATTGCTGAGACAATTCAATGGAGAAGCATCTAGTCCATTTTTAAAATTAAATTGAGCTTTTGATAAGATGTTACAAAAGATCTGTAAAATTCCTCATCAGAGGAATGGAGTAGTAGAGCACAGATTAACAGTAGATTCTAGTTTCAAAGCATTCAGTGACACCTATATGTAAATCCTTTTGGAACTCTCTTTGGAAGACGTGTGGTCTTATTGCTCTCTGCAAGACATGTCAAATACAATGTAAATACCCTTTTGGACACTTTACTTAGGGTAGTCTCCATGTCCTCATGTGAATCTTCCCTTAGCATTTAATTTTCTTCAGTCTCTCAGTGCTGAGGTCGAGACTTTCTCTCAGGATGTAGAATCAGCTTTGATTTTAGAGAGCTGTAAAGCAATTCATGAAGCATTACATGAAATACGTTAGCCATGTTCTCTGCGTGTTTTCTTCTCATAGAGTTGCGAAGCCCATCAGAAAGTGTTGCATGTTATCTGGAACAAGGTTGGAGCCATGTGTTTGTGTGTTTCCCTATTCAATGTCATACATATCTTTGGTTTTAAATAAATGTAATAACAAATTAAACCAAATAGGAACAAGAGGAGCAATACAAGAGTGAGGTATTCATAAATGTAACAACTGAAAAACTAGAATCTGTTGTCATTAAGCTGTGCTAGACCTGGACAAGAAGGAAATTGGTTTAATTGTTTTGTCATTAGTTTTACCTAAAAGATAAAGCGATATTAGGCAAATAAGGTATAAAATAGGACAAAAAAGGAGTAATTACAACTGTGTTGTAATTAAACAATTTTTTCAACTCTTAAATTCAAATCCTGGTGCAGTTCCACTAACAGCAGAAAGATTGATTGCTGGAAGGACATCAGTGCATTGACTACACTGACAGAGTGTTCTCTGAGTTAGGGCTTCTGCAGCATCACTGCTGCTTTTATGGTGCGAGCTGGGCTACTGGAAGTGTTTCCTTACGTACCACAGTATAGACCCTTCTTGTGTGGACTCTGCAAATTCACTATGTCTTTTCCAGAGGATACACATCTTCTTTGTCCCAGCCTTGATTGAAGGAAGGGGGGAGTTGCCATTTCTTTGCCTATGGAGAGGCATGATCAGCTCCCAGTCTTGCAACATGGGCTCACAACGTGGACCAACACTACTGGTTGCGCTGGTTGCTTGCTGGTTGCGGGGTCCCCCCCACCCCTTCTTTTTTCATAGGCACTGAATTTCCTGCAGTTCCTGAGGGCTTATTTGTAACTACCTTTGAAGTGACATCTCTGGAAAGTGATGGATTTATCTTAGCATCTCTGAGAAACACTGACATGCACTTGGAAAACTGTCCAACTTTCCCTTTTCTTCAATTTCCCTTTTAAGAGAGAGCTCATATCTATTGACAGTCCACTAAAAATGTTCCCACCTATTTTTTTTGTGTGCTGTTGACTTATTTATGAATTATAAAAAACCCACAATAACTTTTGGCAGGTACAGAAGCTGTACTTTTCATAAAACAGGAGAACGATTTCAGCAATTTCTCTTTATTACCATGCACTTGGACAATGGCTTCATGTTTTATGCTATGCTTTCCTTAGCCACTGAATTGGAAATAATACTTACGAAAGGCTTGTTGAGAGTCAATTAAAATCTCGTAAGTCGTCATGCATCCTAAAGTAGAAGGCACTCCAGAAACGTGGAGAATTATAGCTCACAACAGTAGCAAGAGAGGCAAACTTCATTTGGTTCAGGACTCAGGCTTAGCTTGGCTGCTTATTGGAACTGTCCTTTTGAAAGCCACGCTAGAGCCCTTCTGGTTGTCTCTGGGGCACCTGGGGGAGAACCTTGTTGAATTCCTGCATTGTTATTCTAAGCACCTGTGGCTGGGGAGGTCAGAGGTAATGAAATGCAGCTGTCAGTCTGAGACACTGATTGACATTTTGGCATCCTCTTTGGTAACTGGCGTACACCGGTCTGAGGGGAATGAAAACAAGGCTTTAGTGAGAGGTGTGAAGTATTAAAGGGGTAAAAGAGAGGACTGAAGAAGCCAGATCTAGTCAGTGTTGCTGAAATTAGAAATAAAAGAGGGAAGTCTGGCTAGTTGTCTCTGTGTGCGTGGACTGAAAAATCAGTTTCAAAATCCCTATTTTGACAGTAAAGGAGAAAGTGTTTATCTCTCAAAGAAACTGTGGCAAGATTGGTCTCTGGGATCTTCCATAACAAGAAAAGCAGTAGGGCATAGAAGTGGAGAGAATCTGGGGCACCTGTCTCCAGGGATAGGGAGCACCAGTGGGTGTCTGGCCAGAGAGTTCCCCGCAGCAGCTGTCTGCAGCCCAAAATGCTCACCAGTTCTTTGAATGGGATCAGCCCTGTGGATCCTCCTTATTGAGTGTGTTCCTCCTGTAACATTTTGAATGTGCAGACTCACGGATGACCCAAAAGAGAAAATACTCAATATCTTTAGTTCAGCTGTAACACAGATGAAGGAGAGGCTTAGCAAAAGCTGTAGCTACTGTGATCCAAAAAAAGGTTTCAAAACCTGCTCAATAGCATAGCAATTGAATTTGGAAGCTGCTAAAGACATCTTGATGAGCAGCTGGGTGTTAAAAACTTTTAGAATCAAGATGCAGAGAACAGTTTTGCCAATAGTGATCCTCCAAGGTCTTGGAAATGGTTCCAGCTACCCAAAAAAACCAAAAGGTAGGTTATGGTGTAATAAGAGATGAGTGATGGGAATTTTAGACCAGAATATAGAATTCAGAAACTTCTGAAAAACAACTTAAACGTACCCCATCATCAGCTGGGGACCAGTCCCAAAAAGAAGAGGGAGAAATCCATTTCTTCACAGAGAAGCAGCAACTTGGAGTGATTTAAAGGTCACTGCTCATTGGATGTTTTATATGGACACTTTTTGTTTATGTGCATGTGCAGAGGTGAAACTTAAAGCAGTAGGTTTCACCTTCTGAAATAACTACATAGACCCTTGTACTTCCTGATGATCTTGCATTTGCTCTGAGTCACTGAATTTCCAGCACAAGTCCAGGGCAAGTTTCATTTTCCAGAGACTTCTCTTTCTGCAAGAAATTGGAAAGCCTAATATAATACTTTGCTACTTACTACTTTATGTCCAGTGGAAGAAAAGGAGAATAAAGAAACAGAGAAAGGAAGGGAATGATCTGAAGTCTTAGGGAGAGCAGAATAACTATTTTTACATGAAGATGGTAAAAGAATTTTCCATAAAGTTTTATGGTTAGAAAGGCTGCTTTTTGTCAGTGTTTTCAGTGGAAAACCTCTTTTCAACCGTCAGTGGAGTAAGGCTCGGAAAAAAAATTCCACACTATTTTAGACTAGCTAACTAGAAGGTTTTAATTAAAGGAAGGTAATTGCTTACTGTTGGGCCTTCTTTTCCTACTGACTTGCAGCCAGACGGCCAACACACAAATAGTCTCTAGACTTAGAAACAAAAACTCCATGCAGATGTTTTTCTTAAACTTGTCCTTACCTCAGGACAGTCTTTCACAGTCTTTCATACCACTGGAATCAGACCGACCATATTTTCTTGTTGAACATGTGCTTTAACTGCATGTTTTAAGTCCCTTGCTTAACACAGACAGGCAATTAAAGTTTCACCCTCACCATCTCCGTGCTGCTTGGGAGGTGTGTTAAAATTAGATTCAACCAAAGCAGCAGCTGGTTGTGCTGCAGAAAGGACGTGTAAAATACGGTTATACATTGCAAATGTGAAAAGGAAAGCAGTGTATGTGTCATAGTCACAGGTCATTAGAGAAAAAATTATAATATATAGATCCAAAAACCAGAAACGAGGGAGTACTGTGTATTGCCAGCGCCTCTGTAGAAGAAATTTATGCTCTTTCACCCAGCGTATTGGGGTCTGGCTCGTTGTGCTTCAGTTGATGGTAAGAACGGCCGTACTTATTTAGCATGTCTATTTCAAGGTAGTTGATGGGATCCTTGATGTTCAGTACCAACTCCATGGTGGGTGTTTGGTACCAAATCCATTATGGTATTGACCTCAAGGAGGCCCAGCGGCTCCCAGGAGTGTGGCTCAATCCCAGGCAGGGTGAGGGGTACACCCATCTCTCTGCCCTACGGATCCGTTCTCCCTCCTCTTTCTGTCCTGTCTTCCAGTGTTTCTCCTGAAAACTGACAGCTCAGTCTCTGAGCTGCTCTTTTCTAATGGAGCTGGCTGTCAGACGTCACCCTCTTTTTTTTTTAAAGTTCTTTGTCTACCAAGAATTGAATAATAGTGGTTTCTAAATTAATTTGAAGATGTCCTGGGAAACGTAAGCTCAGAAACACAGAGCGGTATTATAGCCCCATAAGTATGGCACCCAGCATACGCTGGGGCTCCTTTTATCTTTAGATACACAATGCTGTGCTCTCTATTTTATGTACAAAGGAAATTAAATGTACTTTTTTCTTTAAAAGATGAGATCTTCATCCATCACCAGCTGTCAGTTCCTAATAATGTTGCCCAGAGAAGTGTTATCTGTGATTTAGTGGCTTTAGTGGACTACCTTTTGTTGAACAGAGGACAGTAGAATAAAATTTCAGCTTAATATAGCTCTTTTCATACTCCTTCTGAATAAACAAAAGAAAAGAGGAAAGCAAGAGCAAAGAATCTTGGGTTCCAGGCTCTGTTTTGCAATAGATAGGGCATTTTAAGAAAGAAAAGGAAGGGAAATGAAAGTTAAAAAAAAAGGAAATAAGAGAAAAGAAGAAATATGGAAAGAAAAAAGCTTAGGGACAGAAATAGTAATAGAAAACAGAGTGTTCTTTCTGACTGGTCCCTCTGGATAGAGTAGGAAGGAAAATTGTTTCTGTCTCAGGAAAAACTTTTGAGCTCAAAAAATACTCGTCTCAAGTCAGAATGAAAAGTAAAGTATAATATTTTGCAAGCTAGTGGTTTTAGAAATGCTTTTATTTGGGTGAACTGCAATGTGTTATTTTGCTTTTCATGTTTTTCCATTCTTGATTCTTTTTCCTCAGGTAGCTTAACTCTGGAAGTGAAAAACTGCCACTGATCTTAAAAGCGTGTTTTTCACTTGAAAGACTGTCAGCACAAAATGTTTCAACAGTTTCCTAAGCTTTTCACAAAAAGTGTTCTCAGTGAGAGTAAAGATCTATTGAAATAGATTCCTCTCAATGAGCAGGTTGCAAAATGTCCACCAGATTAAGGAAAAAAAAAAAAATATCTTTAATCAGCTGTACCAGTCAGTTCCTCTGTTAATTGATGAGCACTGACCATGCAGCCCTCTGTGGCTGCCTGCGCCGGCGTCCTCCCCTCCAGATGTGCACACCTGCATTGGGGAAGTTGCACACTTGCCATTTGACAGAGGATTTTGCTGGCAGTAACTTGTAAGAAAAGACCGACCCCTTACTGCATCGAATATTCTGCCATCCCAGGGAGTGACATTGTAACTTTTACGCAAAATGATAAAGTTGCCCTTAAAAACTCGTTTCTCTTCCTCCCTGCTTTTGCTAATGCTACAACCTAAATTTATTTCTATGCAGTTAATCTTAAATAATGCCATTTTTTTTTATTAGATATTCAAACAGAATGCTCATGTCATAATATAATAAGAAGAAACCAACATTTTCCCCAGTGTACAAAAGGGCTTCACCCCTGTTTAAGTGCTAGGTCTAGGGTTTCCATCATTTTAGGTTACCTGTCTAGCAACAAATTGTCAATCAAAGACAGACAGACTCCAGTCCTTCTCACGTTCATATATATTTGAAGTTACTATAGTCCATCCAATTTTGGAGCCGTGTCTTACCATTATTTGGCTATCCACCCCACTGCAGGTACATTTTTTTTTTGCCTTACAAAGATCTTGACTGGGCTGTAGATGTGATTAAATGCATATTTTCAGTACAAAAGTCTGAGATTGCACATTTCTTGTAAGGGGCCTTTTGGGCTGTGAGCTGCCTGCAAAGTGCAAACGTCCTTATCGGCGGTGCTGGAGTAATAGGCAGCAAAATCGTATGTTTTATTTTTATCATCCTTTAAATCAAGATGAAGTTGAATGCAGTTTGATAAAATTTTTAAAAGTTCACCCTGGCCATGATAGGGGTTTTTTTTTGGAAGGTTTACAAGTGAATTACGACAGACAGTGTTTTGCAACTTGACTTGGGGAAGTCATTGCAAGAGGAACAGCTGGGAATATTCGTGGTATGTTTCAGTATAGCTAAAAAAATCTATATTTTAAATAATCAGAAATTTAATTTTCTAAAATGCTTATTTGTATGTCTATTTTAGTGTATCATCCGTGACCAGCATAGAACATGTCCTTTTTCGTAAAGTGGACTGAGGTTTCTGACTAATCCAGGTTATTCAGACTTTGCAAGAAAAAGCTGGATATGGGAACCTGTGCCTTCTATGGCCAGACCCAGTTGGCTGGTCAGGGATTCTGAATATGAATAGGAGGAGACCTTTATATCTTATGTTTCATCTATTCAAAGAAGATTTCTTACCCCTGTAATGAATTATTCGCAACTGAAATTAAAAATTGAGCAGTCTTTGTCCCTTGAAGCTACACAGGGTTGTGCAATGTTATCTGACAGGTCCATTTTTCTAACACATACTGCACATGGTCGTAAAAGTGCAGATATCATTTCCTGGCAAAGCCAGATTTGCACATTACTACCTTAGATTAACCTCACTAGCTTGATAGTATCCTCTGTATGTATCATATCATACATGGATCTCCCAGTTACTTATCTCTGAGGTGTCGCACTGGTATTTAGATAGAAGTGGCAATCCTAGCATTGCCTACTAGAGAGGGAATGTATCTAAGGTACCTTTCTGAGGAGGGGAATCACGGCAGGGTAAGTCATACTATTGGCTTTCTCGGGCAGGACTGAATGCAGTCCTGTCTGCTGGAAGAAATAAGCCAAACACCTTCCCTATTTCAGAAGCAGTTTTGCTTAGACCAACCTTCAGCCAGAGCTCATGTTGTATGGGCAATAAGGTCAGAGGATCCACAGCCTCCTCCAAGTCAACAGGGAGCAATAAAAAGATATTTTCTGCCATTAAAGATAACCTTGTGTACAGCAAGGGCATGAACAGTGTGTCAGCAAACTGGCCCTGGGAGGCTGCTTTATTGATGCTGCTTCAGGTTTCTTATAACATGCAAAACAGCATTATTATTATTATAGTCGAGAACTGGCACAGACCTTTCAGGATTATGTATTAAGAGCAGCAAGTCAAATACCATCTGCCTAATGTGATAAATTCTAAGCGTTATTCCAAAGAGGTTTGCCTGAATCTCCTCTGCAGAGCGCACAGAGGCAGCTGCCAGTGGCTTTCATCCTCAGTCCCCTTCCCCTTATCACTTCTTGGCCTTTTGGCGAAGATCAAGTGTAGTATCAGTTGAGGTCTTGGTGTGCCTTCTCTTTGGGGACTCTGTCCTGACCTGGCAGCAGGCTGGGCTCCGTGACCTCCTAGCTCTTTTCCATCTGTAACTACTATCATTCCTGCTCTTTAAAAGACCTGGCAGCTTTTAGAAGTCAAGTCCCCTTTAACATGCCTTGCAATTACAGCTGAAATGCATTGGCCTGAATTACTTCTGTTTCAAAAGGCAGGTGGGCCTCTGCTTTTTAAAGTGGGAGGAATGGCAGTGTAGCTGGAGGGTTTACGTCCTGTCTGTTGGACAACAACAACAACAATAATGTTTATCTGTAACAAGGGATTTTTTTTCCTTTTTTATTATTACTTTAATGCTTAGAGGAAATAGAAACCAAAAATTTTTAGAGGAAGACAGCACAGGTAAGTTCTCAGAGAACTTTATGTCCCCGCATCAATGCGGTTCTGGGAGCAGGCAACAAACATCTCTTATATAGGAAGAGCGTAAAATACTGTGATAATCGTGCAATGATAATATGTCCATATTTTTCTAGTTTTGGTAGTTGTAAACTTCCTAAATCCAAAGCTAAGTAAAGGGCACTGTAATTGCCAGCTAGACTTGATGCCTAAAGAACTTACTAATCCTGGCTTTTATATGAAGATCTGTTCATTTGTGATGAAAAAGAGTTTGTTGGACACTTGGAAAGGGGGGAAGATGCTGATGTCCCAGACAAAAACCTTTGGATGCTATTTTACCTGGGACTTTGTTGGGACACTGGGTTTTTTGTCTTCCTGAGCTGTGACCCATTCTAGCTGCTGTGACAGGAGTTGGGTACCTCTTGTAGAGCTTGTGGTGGAATGCAGGTGGCATGTCCCTTCCTTACCTGTTTGGTTTTCATCCTGATGCATCTGCAACAGTCTAACCTCTGAGTGAGGAGTGCTCCACCAGCAGACTTTGACCAGACATCTGTGCGTGTTTTCCAGGAAAATTCTTCTCAGACCAGTCCCTGCTTTGCTTTCTATGGTGGGCCTGCCTCAGGGATTTTATGGTTGCATTAGTGTAATTACATGATGTGTGTGGAGATTTGTGGTGTTTGGTTTTTTTTTTTCCTTTGCTTAAGGCACTCATGGAACAGGAAATCATATATATTATCTCTGGGAGGGTCCATAAAAAGAAATAGCAGAACCTTGTGTGTAACTCAAAGGCATTTCACTCCAGCATTCCTACATCAAACCCAGTAACTTCAGGGTATCTTCCAGTCTTTGTGTTGGGGGAGATCTTCAAAAAAACTCCGTTGTCTCTGCAGCTACCCTGTGTAGAGAAGGTACGTGGATGACATTGTGAATTTGCCTTCTACCTTGGAAGGGCTGGCTAAGTACCCTCCAAAACCACTTCTGGGGAAGCACCAACCAGTCTGACGTCCCTTGGCATAGGGAGGGATGTAAGAGTCCTCTCTTGCAGGAAACCTCTGGCTGGCTTCTGTGGGAAGGCAGCAACATCTTCCAGAGCCTTAGTCTCCCAGTTGATTTTGTCTCGAAGATCTGTCTGGTCTAATGGCACAAGTTGTGGGAGGCCAGGTTTTGTTCACTGTCTCTTGCTGCTATTTTCAGGATGTGATTTTTCTATTTCAGTTGGCTGGGCGTGGAGGGAGCGTTGCTATGCTTTAGGGAACACTGCAATTAGATTCACTCAAAACAATCATGATTAATAATTATGACTGTTTTGTTACTAAAAAAGGAAAAGGTAGAAATAAATAATAAAGCACGGTTACTTTGAAGGCAATCTCTGTCTCTCTCGGTGTCGCTTTGAAGAGCTTTGAACAGACCTAGGAGCATTTGGGCTGTCCTTAGGGGACAGCAAAGTCCTCATTTCCATACGTGGCAGCGAGCCTTGCTCCAGTGTAAGTCATCCGATGAGCTCTCTGACAGAGGAACCGCATTTACCAGTTGGTGACTCTCCTTTGGTAAATCCCGGATAACTGCAGCAGCTGGGCAAATCTCAACTGTGTTCCAAATAATTAGCAAAAGTATTTGAATCAATAATGGCAGGGGAGCTACTGAAACAGCTTTCCCGAAACAAATTGGTGAATAAACACTGCAAGTTCTCGGTCCAAGCGAAATCTGTTTACTGAGGGTAGCTCCTTTCTCCTTGCGTGTACACGGCCTCAGGCCTGCGGTGCCTGACAGAAGCTGTCACTACCCGAGATGGCACTTCATTATCCCATTAGATGCTGAACCAGAGAAGTGTCACGCGAGCTGCTGGCCCCGTTTTGCCAGCCTCTTGCTCCTCCTGATGTGGCGGTCGGGGGATGTCGTGGTGTCGGGAGATGGTGCCCACCTGGGAAGCCGCTGCTTTGCTGGGCTGCAGCGATGGAGAGAGCAGGGATGTGGCACGCAGCGGTGCTGGGAGGGCAGGGCGCTGCCGGCGGCTCAGCGGAAGGAGAAACATCTGTTTTTCTTCGAGTTTCTGTAGAAATGGAGTATGCCACGCAGCGAGGGCCTGGCAGTGCTGCCGCCAGTCTCCTGCCGGCGCCGCGGGTCGGTGCCTCCCTCCTTCCCCATGGACAGGCAGCCCCTTCAGGGGGGAGAGGGGGCGCAGGCTGCGCCCTCCTTGTGGCAGCAGCGCTGCAAAGTGTCTTTGGAATGTCTTCTTGAAACTCTCAGTATTTATTTATATACACACCCACCCATATATATATTTGTTTGTTCAGTTCACTTCAGACTTTTTTTCCCATAGAAGTTGAACAATTGTTTCAGTTGGTCCAAGCACATGTGAAAGTGTGTTTAAATTAAAGTTTTCTCTTAAAAAGTAATGAATTCTTATATCCTGTAATCAGAATCATAGAATCATCTAGGTTGGAAGGGACCTTTAAGATCATCTAGTCTAACCATCAACCTAACTCTGATTTAAAAAAAACAAACAAACAAAAAACCAAAAAACAAAAACAAAAGAAAACCATACAACCCCCATTACTAAACTATGTCTCTAAGCATCATGTGAACCCATCTTTTAAACACCTCCAGGGATGGTGCCTCAATCACTTCCCTGGGCAACCCATTCCAGTGCTTAATAACCCTTTCAATGTGAAAACTTTTCCTAATACCCAGTCTGGAAACAGAAGGTCATCTTACCTCTGCTTAATTTTTCTGGAGAGGTAACTCCTGTTTCTGAGTTTACTAAGGAACTTGCTTCTACGTTCCCAAAGGAGTAATTCATTAGCCCTTAATACAAATTTTATGCTTAAATGATCTCTGATCAGTAGCTCGAACATAAAGTGAGTGTGCTGGTTTTGTAAGTAAAGATGTCCTCTTCATCTAACCTCGCTATGAAGTTGCTGTGAGGTTTGCATGCTGCTGCAAAGCGTCCACCTCAAAAGGGTTTTCTGATCTGTAAAACGTCTGATTTTAAGCAAATCAAAAATTTGGGGACCACAAAACGTGGTTAAAATGCTTTTAGTCGTCAATTTCTTCTATGGCATTTTGAAAGAAGACTTTGGAGGGCTTATTAAAAGCGGTATCTTTCAATAGTCCCTCGCTTGTGTGTGTACAAATCAGAGGCACAAGGGTGTTCTCTTCTGAAAAAACAATGAAAAAGCCAGTGTCAGTCCCTGAGTTCTGGGACACTGACAATGATCCTGGGTAGACATGTTTGTATTTTTTTAATCTTACTAATACAGAAGTGTTTCATAGAATCTGTTGCTTGAGGTAAAATTCTCCCTTAAACAACTGAGGTCTTGTACCAGACTAATGTGTCCTGGGTTTAGATAAAAACAACCATGTTCCTGGGTTTTCTTCTCTTTCGGTCGTCTGCTGTTGAGATTTATTCCCTGCCATTTATAGCATTTGCAACTTGCAATTAAGGCTTCTATTTTGAATACCTAACACGTAAGCAGGAATTACTGTAACTTAGTATTTGGATATGTCTTTCAAACCATAGCAGAAAATGTTTCAGATATGAGGTGAAAGCATTTAAAGCTAGAGAAAGTTTATAGTGACCTAATGTTATGTGAATAAACTCTAATTTTGTTAAAATACTTTCCCATCAGTTTGAAGAGCTCCCTTGCATAAAGTCTGTCTGATATCAATCATAGCCTGATTTTTATTTTTTTTTTTTTAAGCAGCATTACAAGTACATTGAGCATTTGGAGCAAGAAAAGTTTAACATTTGTATGGTTAACTCTTTGTTACCTTAAACCTCCTGATTTTAAATGCTAAGATGGCTTTGTGAACCAGAGACTGATTGGACATTCATCTTGGGTCTGGAATGAGTATTGGAGCACCTGAGCATTCATGAGTTGTGTTCCCTGGAAGGACAGCTTGCCCAGCCTGTGCATGGGTTCCCAGGCCCCTCTCTCCCCAGGGCCACCCAGGAGGGGCAGGCAGTCGGCAGGGCTTTCATGGTGCCTCTCCTCTGGGAGGCTTGAGTTCTGGGGGAGCATCTAGCTGCTGCATGTGTAATGAACCCCAGCTCTGTGTGTCTGCTGTATACTCAGTCTTATGGCAAGGAAAGGGCTGTGGGGGCTTCAGGGAGTAGCTAAGGTGACCAACAGCATGGGAAATTTGTATGCTAATGGGCTAGACCTTTAATCATGCTGAAGAGCTGGCACATTGGAGGATGGGCAGGAAAAAGGCTCTCTTCCCTTTGGCTAGGCTGGGAGAGGGCTAATTGATGGTCATCTGAAGAACTAGACTGGGCTATAAGTCTGAGCCTCGGTTGTTAGTGTTGTGTAAAGGAAGGAGATAATGAGAAGAAAGAAATGCTCTTGTCCCCCTGAACACCTTTCAGATTAAATCACTGTTTGTTGGCTAATAGGAAAGCTGGAAGTTCTGTTCCACCAGAGACCCAGGAGTGGAATGAAAGCTCATGTGTATTTTTAGCATCCCGTGTAATCATGTCACCTTTTGAAATGAAAGCATCAGTGCATTAGAGCGGAGGAACTGGGGAGAGGACATGTTCTACCAAGAGAAATGTCATGCTCAAAGTGGATTGACTGAGTCACCCATTGACTGAGTGATATTGGTGCTGGCCAGGCCAGACCCATCTCCTCCCTGAGATCTTCCTCACGCTTCCTTCCCCTCCCACCTCCTGCGTTTCATTTGGCTTCCTCCCTCATGCCTCTCTGCTGGCTGTCTCCTCAGGCATCTCTTCCCAGGTGATTCTACCCTCCAAACTCTATCCAGGCGGAATAAAACCTGGCACGTACAAGATGCTTTGGGATGCTCACCCAGAGTCCTGCCCAGAGGGTAGGCAGCCCTGGCAAGGTGACATCGTATGCCTTAATGGAAGCTACTTAGCTATGCCTGTTTTCTTTTATCTTTGTGCCTAAGAAGAAAGCAGATCTAACACAAGGAAGAGAGGAGGAGGGCATCTGTTCAACAATGAATGTTTATTTGCTTCAGCTTATTTGCTGAATGTTCACCTCTGAAATGCCAATGAGCATTTGTGCTGTCTAGTTTGAACTGACTATTGGCCTTGGAGAAATTACTGACGCTGCTCTTGAAAGACATTGTCCTTTACTTTCTAAGGAGGTAGAAAAGATCTGTCACGGTTTCCCTCTGTAATCATGGATAGATCGTGTCCTTGCTCTGCTACATCCAGGAAAAGGGAATAATTCCCCTTTATTCCCACCTTTTGCCTAGCCTTCGTAGGCTGATAAGAAGGCAAAAACTGCCTTCTGCACGGCGTGGGATGTTTTCACCCCTGGGAGGTGGAGAAGCAGGAGGAATACAGTTGTTTGAGGAGGGTTGACTGTGGCACAGCAGCCTATTCACTGCGGCTCTCTGTGCCTTGGTGAAGGTGCTGTTTGTGGCTGAGGTGACCTTCCTTATGAGCAAGGCAGATCTGCAATTACTGCTGTAATCTTTTCAACAGGTCCTGTTGTACAGGGGCCTCCTTTATGTGCCTGAGACTGGTGGACAACCCTCTGCTTCTTCCCTTGACATTAAGTCCATTCTCCACTGTACTGGCACCAGAAGTGTGATGTTTCTTTGGTCTCGTGTTTATGCTACCTCCTGCTGCATGACAGCCACCCATTAACATTAATTAAGCCATGGTGCTGGCTTTCCCCTCTGTCTTGTGTACCTTCACTTGATGCTCAGCTTTGTGACTTGACTGAAGGCGGAAATGGAAAATGTCACACTAAGAGTATGGGGGTTCCCTCCGAGAGCAGCAAGCCCACGTGGGCAGCAAGTAAATATCAGTGGAGGAAGCCAAGCCGGGCTGGAAGGCAGTGTGGTCCCACAGCCGCTGTGCTGCCCCTGGAGCTCCTGAGACAAGATGTGTGGTCTGTTCCTGTCTCCCAGGGCTGGGTGATGCTCCTTTAGCACCTGGGGAGTGGGGCAGGTTGAGAGGCAGCCATGGGGCTGCCTACCCAGCATTGCTTGCTACATTTTTTTTTTCTTTTAAAAAAAGCCTGATCAGAAATGAGGAAATTGTTCAAAGAGTAAATGTGGCTTTAATAGATTACCTTTTATTCCACACACCGCCCCACCTCCCCCCAGGCAACAGACCCATCAAAAGGCTCAGTGTAGCTCTCTTCCCCCCCTGCCCCTTCTTTTTTCATTTTACCTGGTTGTTAATGATGACAGTTTCTATTTGCGCAGTGCTCACCTAAGGATTTCCAGATATTTTATTATTTTTTTTTCTAAAGGTGGATGTCTATTTTTAACCTAACTTTATAGATGGTGAAACTAAGGAGTAGACAGGTTTGTGCAACAAACTCCTTGCAGCACAGCTGTGCTGGGGTGAGAGGAGGTGAGCTGGCTGCCTGCTGGAGCTGGGCTGGCAGATGGAGAGGTGCCGAGTTGCTGGGGAGGCTTTAGGGCTGCCCACTGCAGTGTGTGGATGAGGCTGGGCAGACCTCCTCAGCCCGCATCTGTCCCCCTTCCGCCCCCAAGTATCTTTCTTCTAGTAAAAGTTGGGTTATTCTCATCCAGAGTTGTGCTCTCGGTGACCTGGGATTGTTGTACACAAATGTGGGGCCTGGCTTTGTCATCCACTTGTGCGCACACCAGTGTGGTACCCTGCTGAAGCATCCCCGATGCCACCCGAGCAAAGCCTCTCCACCTCCCCAGTGAGCCTCGGCCGAGTTAGGGAGCAGCCCTGCCTACGCATAAGCATTTGCTTTAGGGACTTACCCATCAGTTAAAGTGGAATTACATGCTTAACTTACTAAATTACTCTAGGCTTTGCTTAAGTATGTAATTAAGAATTATGTACTCAAAGATAACCATTTGTAGGGCTGGGCCTTGCTGTCCTGCTTCCATTTCCCTAACAACACAGGCAGATTACTTGTGTTCTTATCTTGTTCTGCCTGGGTGATGTTTCCAGCCACCGGGATCAGAGGATAACAGAGACAGGAGGAGACACAGAGCACACTGACCCGCAGAAATACCTCGTTGCTCTAGGAAGCCATCTCAAAACATGAGAGCATTTCAGAGGTCTAAGTATAGCTGGAGAAGCTTAATTAAATGTTGGATGGGGCCAAATCCTGGCTGTCCTCCAACATCCAGCCTTTCTTCAAGAGATCTTTCCCTCTGTGGGTGGGTTGTCCTCCACCAGCCGTTGGCAGGGCTGTGTCCCAGAATCACCACCTGGCCAAGGACCGCACGATGTTTAGCAAGCTCAGTTTTGCAGACCAAAGCCCTCACGTATCTCCCCTGCCAGTGGTTACACCAAATTGCTATCAGTGTCCCAGGGATAAAGCACTGGGGTGATGCAAGCTACCCCTCCCTTATGGTTATACCAATATTGAAGACTATGAAAGAAGAGGGCTGGCAGGCCACTGTGACTACAGCCTCCCACCGGAGACAGCCATCTGCAGAATGAGGCCAGGAATATCCTTTCACTCCGATATCCAGACTGCGGCAGGCAGGGAGCTCCTGAGCTCCTGGTAACACCAGCAGGTGATGCCCCGAGTCCATCAGCTCCTAGATGTTGGTGTCTCCCAAACAGTCCTTTTCAGAGGGAGAGGTCACTTTGTTCCTGTGTGATTTTTGGCAAGCTTTGGCCACGGCGTGAGAGCAGCCAGAGGAAAGATGGATTGCCTCCTAAGGAAGGGTGTGCTGGGTAACTAGCACACTGGGGACGCCTGCTGCTGTCCTTTCTTGTCACCCCTCTGGTCTTTCTCACTACGTCTACATGATCCATACTTGAAAAAATGGGGAATGCAGGTTAAGAACCTAAAATCCTAGTGATTTTTAAATACAAGAGGCAGGTTTGGGGACAGTATGATTTTATTATATGAAATATATTCTTATATGAATATATTTCTTATATTTTATTATTTCTTATGGTTTTCTTCTAGTGATTCACACTGCCTTTTCAGGGCCAATTTGCCAAAGCTCAGAGAAGGCAATTTCACTTTTTCATGTGTTTGCCCTTTTTTGTTGTTGTTTTTTGTTTATAGATCTATTTGCTCTGTGCTCTTTTCTCCCTTGCCCTAAGGGGCCTTGACCCTTTGTGGTGCCTCTTGTACCACCATCTGCCCTTTTGGGCTCAGCGAGCTGTTATTGCAGGTGGGATGTGGTGGTGGGCCAGAACCACTCCTGTGGGCAGCATTTCCTCTGCCCAAGTTGCAGGGACAGAACTATGTACAGGTACCTGAGCAGAGGGGCAAGAGGTGGCATCTTGTGTAAACAAACCATGGGGGTTATTCAGGAGTCCTCTCTCCAGACATGGGCATTGTCACAAAATCTTGGAAAAGAGCTAGACCTCCTCCAGGCTGTCTTCTTGCACAAGCCGTGCCAGCTAAGCTCATTGAGTAATCCCTGCCTCAGGCCCAAAACTTCTGCTTGAGATAGAGCAGATCAGTTAAAAAAATTTAGATATTAATTTTAAAATCTGAAGTTACCAAAAGCTAGCCATGTTCCAGAACACGTTGTACCAGTGACTGGCTGGTTGCTCCTACAACTCAGTGTTTGCAGCCTGACTCTATCCAGTTCTTGGCTCTTGAAAAATTTCACTTGTCTGTGCAGGTACTTCCAGTTCTAAAATCCCACAGTGCCCTAGGAGCCTTCTCCTAGCCAAGTCCAGTGATGGTGACTTCCCTTTATCTGTAGATACATATCCCCCAGTGCTATTTGGATGTTGCCTTCATCGGCTCCTGTCCTAAAGCAGGTGGCACAGTTATGGCTAATGCAATCATTCCTGTGCTCCTCCAGACTGCTGAATTTCTGTGGTGGATGGGGTGACTCTGGGTGTTTTGTGTAGTTTTGCAAAGATTTATTTTTTTTTAATCTTCGGGAGAAGATGAACTGCACCGTGACTGGTACCTACCTCTGCTTTCTGTGGCATCGAGCAGGGCTTGGTCTGTTCCCAGTTTATTTTCTCTTTAGTAATGCATGAACCATCTTGGACAAGAATCTCACGGTGCCACCTACGTTATGACTACTCTTTAAGAAGAGCAGAACCACTTATCTGAAAAGACGCCTTTGGAGCAGGTGCTCGCTCTAGCCTGCACTGGGGTGGAAGATCCCTGGCCCACAAAACGTGTGCTGTGTTTGGTGCCTTTGGGCTAATCTGGCTCTCGGAGTAAGCCTAAAAATGCTGGTTCCACTATTCAATCAGAGGATTGCCTGCCCACGCAGAGTAATTTCTGCTGCTTTTTTTTGGTTTTTGTTTTCACTCCAGAGACCCCAGTGACAAAGTCTGGGAAAGTCACTTCAGTGTTGCTGTTCAACTCATCCTGTGCATTCAGTTTGGCTTACGCAGCTTTTAGCCTTTCTGTTGTTTGAACACAGCTTCATCCCGCTTCTCCGTCCTGTGTAACTCCTCTCTCTGGAACAAGCCAGGGAAAGGCAGGTTTGTGCCTTTCTCTTAGAGAGAAGCAGCTCTTTCCAAATTCCTGCCCATCATGCGGTTGTTCAGCAGCTGAACCCTCCATTGTAACCATTTGTTCTTTTTTTTTTTTTTTTTCCAGAGGCGCCTCCTTGTCTCTGATCTTCTGATAGCAAATGTCTCCTTTCATGTCCTACATCAAGGCTGCTGCTTTGGCCTCCTATCCCATTTTCTCCTCTTTTTAATGCTGTGCCAAGCTTATTAATGTGAGGCAGTGCTGCTCTGGACCCCTTGGTGTAACTCCAAATGCAAAACCCTTTCCCTTCACCGACCTGGCCAGGGCTTTGCTGGGCCAGCTCCTTCCTGGTCCCATGTGCAAGCCATGATGGTGGCACCATCTGGACCATGGCAGTGTATTGTCCCATTTATTGTTCTCTGGGATCCAGAAGGCTGGACTGACTTCTGGACCCGCTGTGTCTATCTCCAAATGTATCCTGCTGCCCTCTACTGAGAACTGCCTGTGATCCAGGCCTGGCATTTGGGACCAGAAGGAGAAGGAAGGGGGCCCATGGAGTCAAATACCTGTCGTACATGTACAAGGGTGAGTTATCAGAGCCTGACGATGGAGGACCTGCTGCTGACCACAGCGCTCGACTCCTTTGGGAACACAGGCCACCTCCTTCTCCAGGCTTTGGTGGGTACTGGTCTGCTGCCTCCAGTTCCCATGCCCACATGTAAGCTTTATCCTTAGTCTAAATATACTGCAAACCCATTGAAAATCAGGAGCAGGCTGAGAGGGAGACAGGCAGGCCATAAAGGCAGTGGAGGAGAGTGGGGGAAGGTGCAAGTTATTTGACAGATGATTATAATTAGGGATTATCTTCCTATTTATCCTGACATAGATGCACGCAAGCGGGTTGGACCGCTCTGTACGTCCCCTGGTGTAACTGAGTTTTGCTGTGGCCTTAGCGCGAATGTCATCCCGTTATTGCAATAAAGAGGGAGAGACTCCTCATCGTCCAGACCTCTGGTGCACGGGAGGGGTTCATCCACCCGACTGACCCCCCACAAGGTGCTGCTGATGCCCAGGTTAATAAGGCAGGGGAGGATCCGGTCACTGTGTGTTACTGACAGCTCCCCCTGTGCAGCTGGAATGCTGTGCAGTGTGACAGCTCTGGCTGGCTCCGGCTTAGCTGGAGATGAGTCACCTTGGGTGCCTGCCTTCTTGATAAATCCTGGAAAAAACAGGGCAGTTAAATGTCAGCTAATGGGGGAAATTTTCAGCTGGGGTAAATTAAAATAGCTCTGCAGATGTCAGGGACACTTGGCCACCAACCACCCACCTCCAGAGCTGGCTGGTTCAATAGCACTCACCTGCAATGAATTTGCTGGGGTGAGGCTAGTGAGATGGTCCATGGGTTTTAAGCAAAGCCTGAGCTGCTGGCACCATTTTCTCCCTCCTGAGGCCTCAGCGTTTGTTTTATTGCTGAGGCCAGATAGGTAAAGAAAGAGGATCTGTCTTCCCCTGCTTCTCGGGAATTCTGGTGAAGAAGCAGCTGAGAAAATGCCTCAATTTCTGCCTAATCTATGGTACTTTCCAGCTCCTCAGCTGTCTCTTTAGTCACTTTAAAAGCTGATAGGAGTTATTGATCTCATTTACATTCTGTATATCTTGACTGAGTCTTTATTTGGAGACCAGAGTCTTGAGGTGCAGAGGAAAAGCAAAGCTCATCTCATGGGCTGGAACAAAAATGTGCTTTAGCGTATCTGAAATCTATAAGGTAGCTTTGTGTTTCCATGGGTTGTGCTGAAATACCAAGTCCCTGGCAGGAAGGGGACCATGACCCGCTTCTGTGCTGTGGAGAGGAATCTGGCCTCCTGGTCCTCTAGCGAGAACCTCTTTTGCTACCACCCTTGTGGTGGTATGCACCCTTGTGTGCATTTCTTCAGCTTACCTGAACTCACAGCCCCGGGGAACAGCAGTTCCTGCTCAGGAGGAAGGCTGCAGCCAGCATTTCTGCCTCTGCCCAGGCAGCTCCTGCCCTCCAGGACAGGTCTTGGTGTTCCTGACTGAGGTGTAAGAGACAGACCTACCTCTTCATTTCCAGTTAGTGTCGCACAAGTTCCCTCAGAGTGGAATATCTCATTTTAGGTCTTATAAGTGTGCTTGATGGTCAGCATGAAGAGCACTGAGGGAAATCTCAGCTCAGTAAAGAATGTGGTTGACTCTTTAACCCTAGGACTAGTGAGAGCCACCTTTTCCAACAGCTGTGCTCAAGGGTGAGAGAAGTTTCAGATGACCCACCTGCAGGAAAGAAAACAAATTTTAAAAAAGTCTTAATTCTGGACACTTCTTGACCTACTTCCTAGCCATGTTCCTTCCCCACAACCACCTATTGCTAGTGAGAGCACAAGTTTTGCAAGGAAAATTGCTGTGTGACTATTAATAGTTAAATGCGATTTTGTTTATTGGATGTTTTAGAAAACATAAAAAAACCAGCTAAGTGCACAGGCTGTTGCATCCAAATGATTTACTGCTTTGCCTTTTATAGCTCTTGATTACATCAGGTTGCTGCATCAATATCTTGTCTGTTACAGTCCAGCCTGATGGGCCAGCAAGGCAAGGAATATTATTGCTGGGTGGCTTTCCAGGTGGTGTGGCAATTAAAATAGCTTTCCAGGGGGATGTAGTGCAGATTCCCCAAAGCTGGGAAGCAGTTTAAACTCATGCTTGTTCAGATGCTTGTCCAACTCATAAATTTAAAATAAGAGTACACCGTTTTCACAAAATATCCAGGGTATTTTGCTTAGGACTGGCTGGCTGTACTTGAGCAAAAACCTTGCCTGAGTATTTGGACCTGGGGGTTCTAATATGAGCCAGCAGTGTGCCCAGGTGGCCAAGAAAGCCAATGGCATCCTGGCTTGTATTAGAAATAGTGTGACCAG
>JAOXNO010000041.1:28824534-28836987 GCA_028565335.1 Limnodromus scolopaceus
CTTTGTAGAGTAGGGTAGATGGTTGGACTCGATGATCCCAAGGGTCTCTTCCAACCTAGACAATTCTATGATTCTATTTCAGTGCATCTGACTTGGATCCAGGCTGTCACCTAGAAGTGCAAATAGCTGTCTGTAGCAAGAGATGGGTGAGGATTGTGAACCAGGATCTGGACTCCAAAACCTCTAGGATATGGAGTTGTTTGAGTCCAGTTCAGACAGAGGCACCAGTAGCAATGTATTTCTCCAGGCTGGGATTCACAGGCTTCATCTCCTTCAAAATATCAGCAGGGTCAAATCCAGGACTTAGTGCCCCGGTGCCACATCAGGGCTGGCTTTGCATTCACAAGTCTTGTGGTACTTCTGGAAGAGTGTCCTCTTGCCTACCTAACAGCTGAGGAAGCATGTGACAGGATTTGACTTTGAGGACCCAAAAAGCCCACAACAGGAATAGATTCCCAGTTCATAGCTCCTGCAAGGCCAGATCCAAACCCAAAGGAAATTTCACCACGTATTAGAAAATCTACCCTGCTCTGTTGTGGTCCCCCTCCCTTCTCCATCCCCTTTAGCCAGCAAACCAGCTTTTCCTGCAGGATGCAGAAGGAGGCAGAGTGAAGGTAACTAAGGTTGTGTGCTCAGTGAATTACCTCTGCCATGGCACAGAGCAGCTGGGAGAGGGAGAAAAAGGGCTCTGTGCACAGTGAGAGAGCTTTCTTCACAGTAGACAGAAAAAGTGGGGTGGAAAGGCAAGCATTAAAATAGTTAATTGATGTCTTGGTGAAAGAGGCAATAGTTGGGATATTAAGTCCCGACCAACACAGAGTGGAGGAGGCTAGGAGAGGAGAAGGAGGCTCCCTGGTGAAAACTGTTTTCATCAACAGTTCAATTTCCTACTGTAGTCAGAACCTGTGCCTCATTCGTGTACATCTCCAAATCAGATACACTTCATACTCCTGTTCTTCGGCTGCACGCAAGACACAAGTGATGGCAGGAAATTGAATGCAGGACCGCATGGCTGTGGCTGCAGGAAATGTGATGGCATTAGCAATCTGACCAAGTGTCTCTTTCTGGTGGCTCCAGAACTCACTGAAATACAGTATAGAGCCTCAGATCCAATTTCCTGCTCTCCTTTATCCTGGGTGTACACATCAGTCAGAGCAACTACCCGTCATTATCAGGGGATCCATCATATTAAAACAAGGGGGAAGGAAAAACCACAGCAAAAAGGAAAATTAATGCTTTGCAGTCTTTGAAGTACTTCCCCTTTCATCCTAGCCCATAAAACTTTGATTTAATTTTGTATCCTGGCTCAAGGGTTTCTCTCTGTCCCAGTACTCTGAGCTGATCCGTCCAGTTTGGACACTGGTGGAAGCCAAGCAATACAAGAATCCACATGCACTAACCTGACCCACACTGGCCTTCCCTTCTGGATGGGGTCAAGACAGGTGCCTTGCAGGACTGTCACTTCACCCATGCTGGCTAACACCATCCCATGCCAGGGAAGTAGGAGAATTGTTGCTGCCCCAGGTGATCCCCTTCCCAACTGGCTTCATTAAATAATAAATAGAGTGTAATGCCAGGGTGGCCTGTGACCTTGGACTGGGCTGATGTGGGAGGGAGGAAGTCCTGCAGTGCATCAAGGCGGGTGCAGGCTGTGTCAGGAGGTCTCCGTGCGTGTTGCACTCTTCTCTTTGAGAGGCTGAGACAATGCCAGTGGGACTGTAATAGCTTCCAGTCCAGTTCAAGGTCAGGAGCAAACCAATGACCTGTTTGTCTGTGATCTTGCCTTTTAGTAGCAGACATCAGCTCAGCAGTTGTCATTAAAGGTCTGTTATGCTCCGCGTGGGGGCTGGTGGCTGTGATGCTCTGGACAGAGTCCAAATTTCATTCTGCGAATTCCCCTTGGAAGGTGTTGGACACAGCACACTTTGCCTCCTGCCCTCCACTGCCCTGCACTGCTCCTCCAGGCTCTTCAGCGGCTTCCATAGTGTAATGTGGACTATACAGCTCACAGTGACAAAGTTCCTGCTAATTTCCATGGGATCAGGATTTGGCTTTATCTCATCAGAATCAGTACTCTGCTAAAGCGACTGGAAGCTCTCTGCATCTCCCCCCATGCACTGCAGTAATGTTGGGCTGGTCGGGACCTTATTGCACTTGTCTCTGTAAACGCGTTGGGTGAAGGAGAAGTCCCACATTGGCATTTGTGGATGGGGGTGAGGATGAATTGTCCTCAGATTCTCCAACAGCTCAGAGAAGGCTGTCCAAGTTCATTAATTGGTCCTATGAGATGTGGAGACCCCTGTCCTGGACAAGAGCAGCGCAGTGCTTGAACAGTTAAGACAGAGTCTGCTTGATGCTTCACAGCCAGGGTGCCTGGGCTCAGAGCTCTGCCCTCGCTGCTGCTGAGAGGTGCAAGAGCCTTTTCCAGGCAGCAGAGCCCTGGAGGAAATGTGTACATGTCTTATTTACTGTGTGCTGGTGAGAAATCCGTGAAGGGAACTTCCCCGGCTCAGTGTCTCAGCATCCTGGGAGGTTTCTGTAGCAAGGACTGCCACTCATCTGCGTGTTTCCATCAAAGAAAAGAGGTGACCTGGTTTGGAGTGTTTTGTTCCATTGTTTTCCCCAGTGGTACCTGGGGTAAGAGAGGTAACTCAGTAGCTGAGAATGAACCTGCAACTGCATTCAGGAGAGAAAGGTTTCATGTCCTTACCTTCTGTGATGAAAATCGCAGTCATAAAATTAATTGCTGATTTCATACTTCCTGATACACTATGAAAATGATTAGACACAGCAGCAGCTGGGGGAAGTGATGGGACTTATTGAGGCTTTGCTCCTTCTAATAATATTTTTTTTCTCTTTTATTTTTTTTTTCCTTTTTTTGAAAATGCATTCATTGTTTGTGGAAGCTGGGAAAGGACTTAATCTCAATGCATGCACCAAACAAGTCCAACAAGAGAGCTGTTCTTGCAGCCTGTCCCCTGACCACGTGGCAGTGCCTCTCTGTCTCACGAAGGCAG
This sequence comes from Limnodromus scolopaceus, assembly GCA_028565335.1. NCBI lineage: Eukaryota > Metazoa > Chordata > Aves > Charadriiformes > Scolopacidae > Limnodromus > Limnodromus scolopaceus. The sequence continues at coordinate 28,827,552 of JAOXNO010000041.1, forward strand.
TAAACCACTAAACCACTGATAAAGAAATAAGGACGAAAATGTGTCTATTGCAGAGCCTAGATAAAAAGTGTTACCTGGTTTCTGTCTTTCTGAAGGCATTTAACTTCATGGCTCTATTGTAAGCTCTTGTCCCTGCACACCGTTACAGGATGGGATTAAAACCCTTAGAGCGTGGGGGGGAGCTATGCCCATCACCTCCCCTGGGAGCCCATGGCAGAGCCAGGGACTTGCTGCCAGGCTTCTGAGTGCAGTAGCTGACAGAGGGCAGCTTGGATGCCCGGAGGGACACTGATCCGCAGGATAGTGCTGGGCAGAGGGGATAATGCTCCACCAGCCAGTGGAGAAGAGAGGACCCTTTTTCTTTTCCCCAGGGGTGGCTGTGGCAGCTGATGGCTTGGCTGTTCCTAGTCCCCCGGCAGCTGCCACAGTGCTCTGCCTGTGTCCAGTGGGACACGGAGCCATCCATCCACTCTCCTTCTCAGTAACAAGAAAACGCTTGAAGAGGCACTAGAAAGATGTTAAGTGGGATACCATAGGTCTAGATGCGGCTGAAACCAGTGAGATGGTGGCAGTAGGGACAGCAGCTGAAGGGGGAACGCAGTGGCTCAGAGCAGAACTGGCTGAAAGGGAACCCAAGCACCGCAGGCCCTGCTGCTTTTGCAGTGAGAGCAAAGCCACATGGTGCTAGGAGAGGAGGCTGCTTCGAGATACCGGCGTCCCAGGAGCAGCGGTTCCCTTGTCTAGTAAATACTAACTTCTGTAATGAGCCACACAATGAGTGTGCTGAACCACACCTGCACCCTCTGGAGGGCGTTGCAACCAAGTGTCAGGCAATTAGCCCTTGCAGCAGCCTTGGGAGATGAGTAATGCCCCGTTGTATTCGAGGAGTTGCCTGGTGCTGCTGAAGCTCCTGGGCTAAGCTACAGCAGGTCTCCTGGGTCCTGGTCAAGTCGCACACTGCTGGGACTCGGGGCCCTGTTCTGCTGCATGGGTGGTGGGAAACACACCCGGAAATTGCTTTGGGCATTGTCAGTACCTTTGACTCCCAGTTCAGGAGTAAATCCAGGCCCTTCTGAGGACCTTGGATGCAGGAGATGTGAGCTGGGGCAGGGAACAACACGTGGAGGCAGCGGCTGGGGGGCTTATATAGGTTCTCAGGTGCTCCCTGTCCCCAGGAGGAGGGAGCTGGTGGCAGGACAGGGGTGAGATCTCTGCCACCCCAGAAGGATTCCTGCAGGACACTTCTAGGGCATGGTTCCAAGCCAGAACCTGCTCCCTGGCATCACTCATTGCCCTCCACAGAGGCAGCACACTCCTAGGAGGTGGGGGCTGGACCCCACCTGCAGCTTGTCACCACCCTGCAGGACAGCTTGCTCTGAGCACACACCCACTCACTGCACGGGTGAGCTGGGCCTCCCTGAGCACCACAAAGCTGCTTCTCCAGCTCCTGCCCACGCTGCAGGGAGCACGGCTCTGCCTCCAGCTCCTGCCGGCCTTTGGGACTTGTTTTCCTCTGAACTCTGGTGTTTGCATGAGGTTCTGCTGCTCTTCCCATCAAGGTAAATGGCATTTTCTCATAGTTTTACCCTTTGTAAAGGCGTTGTGGCACTTAATCTGCATGTGTGATACCTGCTGAGAGCCCTTGTTTTGACTTCTGTGATGAGCTTCTGAGGCAAGGAGGCTGTGTGGTCTGCCTTTGCCATCAGGTACCTATCTGTGTTTGTCTGGTGGTCCCTCACATGGCTCTGGGACCTGCTAGCCCACCGGGGAAATTTGATAGCTGGGTAGCAGTTCCCAAAAATCTTAATTTCCCAGTTGGGAGAAATAAGGCAGATGGGGGTGGAGGAAGGAGAGGCTCGGGATGCCTGGGCGGAGGGGAGCACCCAGCCTGTTGGGGCTCTACAGCAAGAAACTGAGTGTTTCCAGCTGGATCTTGTCTGCCCAGCTGTGCTGAGTGATGTCTGGCTGCTCTGTCAAATGTGGTTCTGGTGGGTGCTGCAGCTGTGAACCTTGACAGATCTCCTACCAGTATGTGGAGACCTGGTGTTTCTGCTTGTGACCCTTGGGGTGAGGTCGGGGTATTTGGATACTGATTCTCTGAGCAGCTCCGTGTGACTGGGGCTGCTGGAAGTGGGAGATATTTCTCTGTAGCTGCAAGGTGTCCAGCAGTGCAAAAATGAATGTGAAAAACCACACAGAGCAGAGGCTGTGTGAAATGGCCATAGCCACCCTCTGCCAGGAGCCACCAGGAGGGTGCTGAGGGTGGGAGATGAGCAGCCTGAGACTCTTCAGAGCAAATCTTCTCCTGCACATTATGGGACGCAAATTAGTTATCATGGAGAGAAAGACAGAGCTACTCCAAGCTCACAGTTTATGTAATGTGTTGACAAAAAGCAACAGCTAAATCCACGTCCCCACAGCAACACCGTGAAGGGTGGTTTAAAGAGCACGTGTGGCAAGAGGCATGAGCAGGTTGGAGATGGTGTACAGAAAGTGGCAGAAGACAGGGTAGAGTCTGAAGGTAGGACTGTGTACAAAGTACAGGACAAAATACATATTGTGTGGAAAAGAAACCCCTTTAGAAAGAAAAGCCGCGCTATGAAAGACTTCCCTGTCTTTTGTGCACGTGTCTGAGCATGCCTTTCTCCTCCACAAATTAACTTCCTTCCATCTGAATCCTTTTGACTGCTCTGAGGGTGGTACCGTGTTGTCGGGGCAATACTGTGGGACTGCTTCAGGCTGTGATGGTGCTTCTAGGACAAGCAGGTTATGTTCAGCAAGATCTAAGCATGTATAGGTATATGTTGCATGAGCCAATGTCCTTTTGTGGTTGTGCTTTTTTTAAACATTGAAACAAGGGATAATTCTCTCATAAACTCAACTTTTAGGAGAGCCGGAATCAACTAATACTTCAAGGGATAACCAATGTTTTATCACCCATTTAATCAAAAAACATAACACATACCAGAAGGATGGTTTGGTGACATAACTGGAGACCTAAAGTCAGAGTCCCGGTGGCAGGCCTCTTCCCAGGGAGACTGTCTCTGCCCTCCCACCATCACCAGAGCGGTCTGGGGCCAGACCCTGCACCAGGAGAGCTCGTCCCAAATGTGTTTACTGGGTCCTTCTGGACCTGGACAGAGGCCACGTGTATCCTAGAGATAAATGCACCCCTCCAATCTCTCCATGCTCAAGCCGCTCACTCCTTTAATTAAACTGTTAACTTTCATTAACAGCTGATGTTAATTTACTTTATAGTTCCTTTTCCCCCCTGATTTTTATAAACCAGGATCGGAGTCTCCTGGAGGGAAGAACGGCTTTCTTCTAACTACTCAGGGGAAGAGACAATCTGGCACTCTTCACTTTGTCCCAGATTTTTAAAGGAAGAGACACTGTTGCAAAGGAGAATTTTTTTACTACTTTTTTTTTTTTTTTAGTAGGTCTCAGCTGTTTTGCTAAGAAAATTCTTACATTGACCTTAGGGGAATAGTAAAATCGTATTCTATCTTTATCCAGCATTTATTGTGGTCCCACTGGACTGTGCTATTAAGGTCTGTAGTTGTGCTGTCTGGTAACATCCCCTGAGGTCGGGGGCCTTCAGCTCTGTCGTGCTGGAAGCGGAGACAAACACAAACCATAGCGTGAAACCTTGTTTGCAGCCCCTACGAAAACTGCCGCCAGGTGAAGGGCAGGGGCACCCACAGCCACACCAGCGTTTTCATGCCCGTGAGCTGAGCACCCACAACCTCAAGCCAGGCTCTGCTAGTGTAGGCAGGGGGCTGTGGGTCCACTGGCCCCATTGGGCTGCAAAACAGGTGGAAGATTTGCCGATGCTGTGGGAAGACCTTTAGGAACTGGAAGCCAATACAGGGGACAAGGTGCTCCTGCTACCTATATGCTATCTGCAATATAACCCTATCCATTTTTTATTACCAGTAGCAGCACAATTTAGCCCAGTAGGAAGCCTGCTGGCCATGGAGTAGCTTACCCAGAATTTGAAGGTGCAGGCACAAGATAATGGGGGAAGAGTTTGAGAGAGGCGTGATAAAGCCAGCCTGTCCATGGCACTTGGCTGAAGCACCAGCTGCTGCTCTGGAACTGCTGTGAATCTTCCTCTCCATGAAGAGCTGGCTTAGTTTTAGAAACGTAGAATTTTTTTCATGTTACTAGCCAGCATGTGGTGCAGGAAACAGAGGAAAAAAAAATATCTTGGTGCTGGCGTTTAACAGGAAAACCGGAGTAGTAGAGGTACAATCGATTTTTGTCTTTGTTGGGTTTCAAAATCAATGAAATATGAGCTTTTCCCATTGATTTTTGGAATTCAGAATGATTTTGGGAAGCTGTTAAATAAATTGACAACTTTGGGAGTCAATTCCTCTTCTGGGGCTTTGTAAGACATGTATAAGAACCCATCAGAATGTGCTGATGTGCTTGCAGGCTTCTTGCCATGCTAATATCTGTTGCTGTCGTCTGTCACGCCAGGCCTCCTCCTCTGAGGCCAGGCTTCTTGGTGCTCAGTGAGAGTGGGGAGAGGAGCAGATCCAGTCTACAGCTGTAATCTGAGCCTTGTGTACTTGTTCTGCAGCTGAGAAAATGAGCGTATTGCCAGTGGTGTTGGTGCTGGTTGCTAATTACTCGTCACTGCAGTTGAAAGTGACCTTCTGGATCTGCTTGTGACCTCTGTCCTGGTGCGTACCCTGGTGCTGTAAGCAAAAGAGTCCCATTGGTCCTTGCTGGAAATAACTTCTGTTATAAAACACCTCCAAAAGCGTATACCCTGGTTTGTAACAGTTGCTGTTGAGCTATTGTTCTAAGATCACAGAATCACCTAGGTTGGAAGGGACCTTTTAAGATCATCTAGTCCAACCAATGAAAAAAAAAACAAACACACCACCCCCCACACACCACACCACCCCCAACCCAACACTAAACCATATCCCCGAGCACCATGTCAACTCGTCTCTTGAATACCTCCAGGGATGGTGCCTCCACCACCTCCCTGGGCAGCCCATTCCAATGCCTGACAACCCTTTCAGTAAAGAAATATTTCTTAATATCTAACCTGAACCTCCCCTGGTGCAACTTGAAGCCATTACCCCTTGTCCTATCACCCAACTTGGTGTCATCTGCAAATTTGCTGAGGGTGCATTCGATCCCCTTGTCCAGATCATTGATAAAGATGCCAACAAAGAAGGAAAGCCTCAGAGCTCTTCAACCTGAGAAGGTCCCCTTACCACCTTTTGTTTGGCATTTAAAATGCTAGAAACTCCCCCTTTGAATGCGTGCCTTGCCCCGGGGTGTTTGTCCTGAGAGAGTATGCTCCACCACAGGCATCTGCTTTCCCTGCACTGGTCAATCTATGGATCAACACAGTTTCTGAAGCCAATGCTAAAATGAAACACTTTAGAAATAAAATGTATCCCGGATTCCACCATGGTCAAGATCTGGTTGTGAGGTGTGTCCTCACTCTCCATTGTAAGGTGGACTCTGGAAGACAGGATCTTGTGCACTGTTGAGGATGTACACGCATCCTCAGACTTGGCTCTCAGAGCCTCAGTCATGTTCACAAAGCAGACTTTTATGGGGGAAAAAAATAAAGCACAGAATTTTACATTTAAACTGGGTTCATTTGCTCTGTAATCATGGATAGCCTTGAAGCTGCCTCCTACATGGTGGCTCCTTTCCTCTTTCCCCTAGAAAGTAATTTTTTTTTTCTCAGATTTGGAACTTCATTTCAAGGCTCTGCAGATGCATCATACTAATAAATGTCACATTATCCCATCTCTTCTGACATGAACGTGAGCTGGCACCTGATGAAAGCTGATGAAAGAGGAAAAGCAAAGCTATGAAAAAAATAACCTGACACATAACCCAGGTTCATCAAGAACAAATCTTGAATGAGAAAAGGGGGCTCTTGTGGGTCCTTAAATACAAACTTTGGGGCAGGAGCAGGTGGGCTGCTTGTATTCAAGCAACAAGGGCAAATGTAGATAAGTGTTTGTGGCCATTCTTCGGTCATTGGGCCAAGGGCTGAAAGATCAGAGGACAGTAAGATGGTGGAAGCAATTCCTATGGCCTGGCTCAGCTAGAAATGTTCCAAGGAGGAGGCAAATCTGAAGCTTGTTGTGTCTGCCATAATGTAGCAGTAATATGGCCTTATCCACCTGAAATTTTGGGTGGCAACTGGGTGAAATTCTTCCCTGTACATGCTAAATGCACAGTTGGCGGATGAAAGGGAAGGAATAGGTCCTTTCTGACTCAGTTAACACACTCCCAGAGTTTCTTCTGGAACTTGTAAGACACTGGCAGGATTTTTATGTCGATAGATGATGTTGGCCTGGCAGAGCAAGTCGATGCCTGTTACGCACATTGTCTTTATCGACAGCGCTGCCGTCGCTATGTTCTGCTGTCAGCATCTTTATTATCAGCACGGTTGCCAGCAAAAGACTGAAGCCGTGGGATGTTGAAACCATGGATTAAGTTAAACAAATCTTCTCTAGTCATAGGTAGACAGGGAAGCAAAGAGCAAAGCCTGCATTTCTTGTTCCACCCCAAATCTTAAGAGCTTGGAGACAGGTTTGAGAGTGGTAGTAAAGTCCTGACTCATGGGAAAAGTGCCCAACAGATGCCTTTCGGGTCCATGGGAGAACTTTGCCTACTGCAGTTTCTGTTTCAGGTGATCATGGAGGAGTCTGGACGGGAATGGATTTTGCTTTACAAATGTGTTTTGTCTTTGGTTGGTTTTGGTTTTGGGGTTTTTTTGGTTTGATTTTTTTTTTTTTTTTGGTGCTGCAGGATGTAGTTATTAATTATGCTTGTCATTTACAGAGAGTGAGAAAAGCTTTTATGAAAGAAGTGGTGTGTGGCCCTTCAATGTATTAGTATTTTATAGTTTTCCGGTGGTTTTGGTTTAGGCGAGGTAACACTTGAAACATCAAGTGATCTTGGTATTCATTAAAAACAGACATCTGGGTTTGTTTACTGAGATTGTGCTAAGCAGCACAGGAGTTTGAAATCCCTGTATGCTAACATAAACAAGTGGGTTTATTTTTTAAAATTTTTATAGTATTATTCTATAAAGGGTTTGGACACTTTCATCCCAGGTTAATACCTTGCAAGCACACCTTTAAGACTAAGGAGGTAAAAAATTTCATATACTCCCTCTTGTGATGAACAATTTCTGCCTGAACTGAGCAACAGAAGAGCAGGCCCATATGGAAGGGAAAGAAAGAGAGAAGTGTCTGGGAGCATTTCTTAAACGTAATAGGCATGATTTTATGTACTGAGTTGAGGAGATGAGGTGAAATAAAACATCTGTGCTCAATAAAGAGCTCTGTCTGTCCTAAGTTATTGTCAGCTGCAAATTTGTGTGTCACCCTCAGGGCTTCTTCCTGCCGATGAGCAGTTTGTACCACCATTCCTCGACTCCAGACCCGTTCTTGCTGAGCCTTAAACACAAGCGGTTGTTTGGAACTGCCTGATGACGAGCAGTGGGTTGGGAGAGTTCCCCTGTGCTGGCCGGCGCCGTTTCCATCCCTCCGTGTTGGAGGGGACTGGAGAGCTGCCACCCTCAGGGTCTGTTGCCCCCAGCAGGGGTGTGAGCTTTGGAGGTGGCCACCTGGAGATCAGGTGACACAGACTAGCACCAGGGTCCTTGCATCCACCCAGTCTTGGTTTCCAGCTGCTGACTTTGTGTCAATGCTAACAAGGGCTCTTCCACAGCTCCGATGAGACTGCTGGGCATGTTAATGCTGTGGTCCACACATGAGCATGTGTCTGTGTGCTCCCAGGTTCTGGGAAGCCCTTCCCCTCCCTGAAGTCACAGAGAAGCATCATCAAGGTTCTGTGTGGGGCTGTCCAGCACCCCAGGCTCAGGCACCTTGGCACATGCTAGATCTCACCTTGTCCTCTTGCCTGCATGCATCCCATGCCACATTCCCACCAGGTACGCTGCCTTACTTGGGCTATTTGGGGACAGCAGGAGTGGCAAATGTAACTTGGGGAGATACAGTACTGAATCCAGGACCCACAGGATGTTCTGCAGTCTTCTGTGCTGCCAGCTCCTACTTGTTCACCCCACCTAGCAGCACCAGTGTTCCCTCCTGTCCTCCTCTGGCTGCCCCTCTGTGTTTCTATGCTCTGCTCTAACTAATAACTGTAAGTAATCAGACCAGAACGGGTAACTGCTCTTCTAGGTCTCTGGACCCCTCCTGTGCTGAGGTGTGGGGCCAGGGGCTGCCCTGCGGAGCCGTAACCACAACTCACCAGCTGACTTTCAGGGACTCGATGGTCCATGCTTCCCTGCAGGGCACCACAGCCCATTTGCAGCTTTCCTTACCCTTTTTTTGGCAACATGAAGTAGATACAACTATATCACGTCACCTTCCCGCTAACTCTTTTGTTGTCCTTTCCCCTTCCCTCTTTGGACATCTCCTGCTTGTGCCTGGCCGAGGTAAAAGCTGTTGCCCGGTGTAGGACCCGGGCTCAGGTTTCTCATGGCAGTTTACACAGCTGCTTTTGACAGGGACGGTTTGCGCTTGTGTGTGTGCTCAAGTCTCACTAGGAAGCTTCTGCTCCCTTATGTCATGGGGTAAGGAAGTCACTGGGGACAACGGAGTGGGGATAGATTCTCTCTGGAGGATGAAACAGCCCATTCTTTGGCACAACGGCCCTGCATCAGGGATCATTGCCTTATGGCAATGTACATGGGCTTGCTGGTTCTTTAAATAAGTGAGAAACCATGCCAGAAGGTAAATCTCCTGGAGGCACATGTCTGCCCATAACTGCTGTGGCGAAAACAGAGGGGATCACAAGGAGAGACAAACCTGTGTGCAAACACCGTGATCTGTCCTGTGCAGGGCATAAAAGTACTGTCCTGTTCCATGGCGCCGGAAACCAGCCCCCAGTCATCTTCTGCCAAAGTCAAATAGTAGCTTTGGAGGCAACATGTACTTTTTACCTTAAAATGACTTGCTGTCTTACAACTTGTTATTTGACTTTGGTTAAAAAATCCCGACTGGGTGGTTTCTGCAAGCCCAAACCAACGCAGGCAGCTTCAAATGGATACCAGGACCAACTCTGCCCGTGTAATTACATTGCCTATATTTAATCTCGCAGAAGTGTTTGGCAGAAGCTTTAAATTTCAGATATGCAATCAATATCTTCTGCTCTGAGGCTCAACTACCGTGTTCTTCCCCTCCCTTGCTTGAAATACACAAAGTCAAGTCAATATACTTGGAGCACACAGGAGTGATCGCCGCTCAGTAAGTGTATATCTCTATCTATGTATGCCCATGGAGATCTCATAGGGATGCGTGTGTGCGTGTGAGTGTGCGCACGTTACATGCCTTTATTTATTTTGGAAAGGCTTTGCTCTGGTTTCGTCGTGCCTTGCTTTAAAACGCTCTGAAAATCCATCCCACCTCCAACCTCCCCC
>JAOXNO010000041.1:28838422-28873408 GCA_028565335.1 Limnodromus scolopaceus
CGGCTCGGTGCGGCGCGGCCCGCAGGGATGCCGGGGAGCCCGGGGGGGAAGGGGGAGCCGGGCGGGGGAAGCGCCTCTCATGCAGTGCTATAAATTTCCTTTTTTTTTTTTTAAAAAAAAAAAATCCTTTTTTCCCAATTTTTTTTTTATGTTTTATTTTTTTTTTCCGCCGGGGGGAGGCCGGGCCGGGCCAGCCCCAGCCCCAGCCCCAGCCCCGGGCCGCCGTCCTGGGCAGCTGTCGCTCTCCGTCCGCCGGGGCCGGCTTGTTTACCCCCGGTGTCAAATATAGCTGCTGCGCCAGGCTCTGCCCTAAATAGGGCACGGGGCTGCTGGCGGGGCCCCCGCAGCCCCCGACTGGTACCGGGAGAGAAATGATACACGCACACACACTCACGCATACGAGCTGACCTAAATGTTGGGTAATTTCATGCTCTTCCTTCCTCCCAGCCTTTCTTTTTCACCTGTGTCTAAAGTATCTGTCACCCTGGGTGGGAGATGAAACCCATGCAACTGTTTTGAGTGTGGGGTTTTTTGGTTTTGTTTTGTTTTTTTTTTTTTTTTTACAGTTATTCTAAAACGTGAGGCTACGGCCGTTTCCCCTTCCTCCCCCCCAAGTGGAGCTGTAGTGTAATGGTTGGGTTCCCAGCTCCTCGGTTTGTTCGGGCGGTTTCACCCTAAAAATCAGTTTCAGATTTAAGGTGAGACACTGGAGGAACAGTGGGGGCGAGAATGGGTGCCTTAGGCACATCCCCTTCTCATGCTCGTATGTGTGTTCCTTTAGTTCCTCACATCTCTTTGTAGAGCAAAAGGGTGATTTTGTTGAGCTGTTTATTTCTGGAGAGGACGGGGCTGGAAGACTTAGGTAACAGCGGCATCTTCCCATTCAAGAGTGCTCATCCCGGGTTCTCTGGGAGCCTGACGGGAGGCCCGGGAGAGTAGAACTGGCTTTGGGGGGCTGCTGAGACACAGAGGCCTTGAAGGTGCTCTGTAGGTTTGGTGCAGCGGGGAGAGGCACCGCTCCCCTGTGGCACAAGCATTTCTAGGGAGTCCCTAATCCTCTCCCCTCCGATGGTTGCAGGCGTTTGTTTGCCCTGATCGTGGTCTAGCTAAGAAAGTAAGTTGTCTTTGGTGCTTACGGTCAGGCTTCTGTGGTCAACTGGAACAAGACTCGTTCCCTGAGCAGAAGTAGTGATGTTAGAAAAGAGCACGTCCAGCTACTGCTGAGGGCTGGCAGGGGAGGAGAGAGAGCAGCCCCGGGAGCCCTCAGTGCTGGCGTGCAGCGTGATGACAGCCCAATCTGGTACCCCCTCTTGTAAATCAGGGGGTGTAATATCAGCCGGGGTGGGGACTGGATGGGAATAGATAGAGAGCCCTCGGTAAAAGGTGCTGAAGAGCAGTTGGGGACTTTTTTTTATTTTTAACCCAAGCCAAATACGAGTCCTGTTCTAATAAGCTGGTGGTTCAAGCATTTCCCAAACGCCCACGGTACGACAGATTGTGGTGATCCTGCTGCTGAGGTCCTGTGTGAGGGCAGTAGAAATGCAGGTAGGCTCCTGGCCTCTGGCGAGTTTCCAGCGTGCTGCTGGGCAGCTCGTTTCATCTCCCCTGGTCTCGTTCATATCACCAGTAACATTTTTCTGCCTGTGTGGGGATTTGGTGAGGACATGGTTGCAATAGCTAGTGGGTGACAGGGAAGGCGGATGTGTAGCCATCCTAAGGCCACTCTGCGTAGCGCTTGTCTCTTGCAGAGAGATTGCCCCCTTCCTCTGCAAAGCTACCACCTGAGAGGATGGCATCGGGGACTGCAGGTGTGTCACCAGGTGGGATAGTCCTTTCCATTGCCCCGGGCAGCATGGGAAGCACTCTCAGCACTGCCTTGGACACCAGCACCCAGGATGGGAGAGTGCACGTGGAGCAGGATATCAGGCATGGCCTGGGTCCTGCACCACACTGTCCTCTCAAAGACTCTCGCTGGGCTGCTGCCTGGGTGGGACCTGCCCGGTCCGACCAGAGCAGACTTTGATGCTGGGAGTCGTGGGCAGTTCTTCATGGTGGTCGCAGGGCACTCAGGGCACTGCTCCTTGGCTTGGCTGCCTTGTAGGAAGGAAAGGAGGTGCTCAGGGACGAATCCAGCCTCCCTGCTTCCTCTGCCTTCCTTTGGAGCTGGTGGGGCTGAAGTCAGATGAGGCTGGCCTGAATGTGGAAAATTCTATGGTGTTGCTGACAGGACAGGAAAGGGTTTTTCTAAGGTCCTGGGCTGACCTGCTGCCATGTTATGCCTGATCCCGCACCCATCCCTCTGTTTCAGAGGGTCCTTTCTGCAATAGGCATCCTCCACCCCAAGGCAGGGAAGTACCATAATGGAGTGTGTCAGCACTTTTTGTTAAAAAACCAAGTTAAGATGTATTCCCTTTGCCAGTATTTTCAGGTGAAGCACTATACAGATAAATGGTTTTTCTGTCAGGTTTTTGTTTGCTTGTTTTAAACAAACAGCATCAGTCTCCTCCCCTAAGCTTCCCCAATGACCAAGTGGCATTGACAAATAGTTCCTTGTTCTTTGTTGCTGTCGTGTTTCAGATGCCTTTCATGTGCTTCAACAGTTAAAAAGATGGCTTTGATTGCCAGCCAAATTTTTTCTTTTATTTTTTTTTTAATCATGTAGTAATATCTAATTCTATATTTAAAAAAAAAGTGAAGGAAATTAAATTACACAGACAAAAACATCTTCTTAATAGGGTAACAAAAATTTCTGAAGCCAGGAAATTGATTATTGTGATGCTCTGTCTACCATCACCCACTGCGTTTAGGTTTTGTGGCATAGATTAATACTATTGTTGATTTACTGTTCAGATAACCGTAACTCCTAAAGGCATCAGCCTGGTTGGGGGCCCGTGTTTTGAAGTGCCATACAAATGTCTACTAAATTATAGTCTTTGTCCTGAAGAGTTTCATGCATTGAGAGGTACACAAGATCATAACCTGGTTTTGGGACACCTTTAAAACACCTTCTGTGCTGCTGAGCTCGTGGTCCTGCATTGGCTGATTTCAGTGACGTGGGACTGTGGGGTTTGGGGCTGAAAATGAGCTTGCTCTCCCTGCTTGCCTCCAGAGTGAAACCCAGGAACTACCTCGAGTCTCCTGCAGCTTCAGTGGGCTGCTGGGCCGCTTGGGGACTAATGTGGTATAGACAGTAGTTGGTTTCCCTCCTTCCCCCTCTGCTCCCTTGGCCTTAATGCTTTAAACTGCAAGCTCTGGTTGAGGGCCATCACGGATGTGTGTGCACAAAGTTCAGCACGATGGCCTCCCAGTCTCCTCTTTAGGCATTTCTGTCACAGGGGTTTGCAGGAGTAGCAAGGCATTGGGTGGCAGGGATGTGTCACGCCATTCTGAAGGTACCACCACCGCCCCATGTTGCCAGTGTTGCAATGAGAAGACCCAGGTGCTGCTGTTCCCGTGGTACAGCATTGTAAAGTAATTAGTTCACCCCAATAAGATGCAGTTATAAACAGGTGACGATCATGCCCCCGTGCTCCTTCAACTCTCAATTTTCTGGTAATTCTGTCTTAAAATCCGCTTGCTGGAGCCTTTGATCACACAGCTGAGCTGTCGTTGATGTCTCTGACAGTTGACATCATGGGAGAGAGGGGAGCTTAGGGCTCTTAACGTTTCTTTTATGATGGCTTGTTTTCTAACGAAACACTCCAATGAGGATTTTCCATCATAATGAAACAGGGAGCTTTTCCCGAGCACTCAGATTTAGGGGGAAGCTTCTGTTTCCATTCAGCATTTCCATTCACTAGCAGATCATTTCAAGGCTGCAAAGCTGGACTTGCTCTGCCTGCTGCCTTCCTCTGCTCTGCTGCCTTTTTACCAAAGCCTCCTAACTCGGGACAGCAGCAGAGACAGCCAGGTCAAGAGCAATCAGAAATCCTAAATATCCTATGCTGCTGGGCATGTTTTGCAACCGGGGAGGTGTCAAAGAGTTCTAGAAACTGTAGACACGTGAGACTGCGTTGCCACTGCTCTCACCATCACCCTCTCCTAGGCTGGTACTTGGTGGCTGGCTGAAGGCAAACAGCAGCACCCCCCAGCAGCAACGCAGAATGTGGTTTCAATCAAAAGAAACGTAGTGATGCAGGGATGTACCTGTGAGAGGACACTTAGGTCTGACTGCTGAGGTGGTGTTGAAGGTGACATGTCCAGGAGTGAGCAGGGGGCCTCCAGCACAAGGTGCCCTGCCGGTGTGTTCATACGCTGTCTGCTGGCGAAGGCTGGTTTCCTTCCCTGGGCCAGAGCAGGGGCAAAAGGGATACAGCTCACTCTGGATACGTCCTGCCTCCCCTCAGGGTGAGTCGTGGTAGGAGAGAATCTGTCACAAGGGTCCAGGCAGGCTGTGAAACCCACCTCTGCTCCAGCGCCACAGCTCCCCACGGCCACGCTGGGGAAGGCAGAGCTGCCTCTGCTGGCCCACACCAGCTGGTGACAGATGGGGACTCGGAGTAATGCTCTGAGTGAATGTCACCCCCTCTTCTTTGGGCCACAATCCAGGTATTGTCAGGGGGTGATCGATTACTGGCTGTTTCCAAGTGATAGGGGATGCAGGAACCAGTTGCGCTGAGGGGTTGCCATAACGTTGTGGTCCATCATCCTTCGTGTTCTTTCCTGTTTTATGTTGGGTTATTGGGTGGCCCAGGTGGGGGGAAATTGTGCCAAGCACTGAGTGGCTTAAGGGAGAGGGGCTTGCACCTCTACAGTAAAGAAGCTGTCCTTTTGCCCTCCATACTGCTTGCTGTTTGGGGCATTTGTTTTGGGGCATTAAGGCCTGGATGTCTTGGTTTACCACCTTGAGGTGGACCTTCCATGGTAGGAAGTAATATTGTGATGTTGAACATAAATTTCACCTTAATTGCACCTTTATCCTCTTCCGTGGTTTTGGTTGGGATTACTCAGTGACCCTTGAACATGCACGTTGGGTGGGAAAAATGGAGGTGGAGATGTGTCTCTGTGTTGTGGGATGAGGCTGTTAAATGGTCCAGGAGGTATTGCAGGATTTAATGCTGCAAGAGGCAAACCTGCCTCTGCCCGTACAGCTAATGCTTGCCATTTGTACCTTGGTTTCTACAGCCTGTCCACCCTAGCTGCTTGTTCCTGCTCCTGTCCCACTGCCTGCAGGGTACTGGCATGGTGGCACGTGTGGCCAGGTGGTGGGTCCAGCTTAAGATCAGTTCCTGATCCTTATTCATGGCATAGCCATGCAAACAGTTATGCCAACAAAAAAAGGGAGAGCTAGTGCAGAGTGGTAACAAGCGACCAGAGGTGAAAAATGTTTAGGTTGGCTTCAGAAGCCCTGCTTCCACCTGTAAAGCTGCTCCCTGAATTGCCTGCAGCAGTTAAGGCTTGAAGTTGGTTCAGCCTTGAAGTCTGCTCTTGAGACAGATAGTCCTGAATGTAAATTAGTTGCAAAGAACCTAAGAGTGATGGGGTCTGCAAAGCACTTCTTAAGCTATTAAGAGGCACAAGAATCAGCAGGGGAAAAAAAAAAAAAAAAGACAAAATAAGTTTTAATAGAAAATCTTCCCACAAATATGTACAGGGGTTGATCTTGATTAAAAAAAAATAATAAGTAAACAGAGAGTCTAGGCCAAGCTATTTCTTAGATGCAAGATGCCAAATGGACTCGGGTTCTTCAAGAAGAGAATAAAAAGAGAACTTCCCCTCTGCTCTCAATTCTCTCAAGCCACTTGAAAGCTTCACGCTAGCACTCAGCACTTCATCAACGACAATCTCTCCATGTTGAAGCCTCCAGACTGCATTCCCTGGCACTGCAAGTGGGAGCGGTGCCAACTGTTTTATTAGGTTTGCGCCCACGAAGCCCACTAGCAGGCAAGGACCTGACTCCTTGTCCTCACGAGGCCGCAGCGGGCTAAGTTTGTGCTGCTGCCCTGAACTCTCTGAGGGTGCTGCACTTGTCCAGTATGTGAGTCCTGGGCGAGCTGCCTGGCTCGGAGCTAAGGGTGGGGTCCTGCATGAAGACCTGAGGTCCAGGGTGAGGTGGAGGTCTCTGTGTTGTTGTCTTCAAGGTGCGAGGCAAGGTGGGTCTCTCTGTGTGTGCTTTTCCATAGCGAAGGTTTCCGGTGAGGGATAATGATGTGCTGCTGCTTTTGTTTTGGCAGCCCCCGGACAAGAATGAGCCTTTTGAAGCTTGGGTTATAGGAGGCAAGCAGAGTTAGATGCGATGGGGTATTCTCCTGCCTGAGCATCTTGGAGATGGGTGCACTAGACGTTGCCCTCACATAAATTACCACCTGCTCTGAGTCTTTAAGCATCATTTTTTCCTTCCATTTTAACCTTCCAGAGTAGTTTCAGGTTCACTTCTTCTAGTAAATGTTTCCTTTTCTCCAACTTAAATAATCCATCTCCCCAAAGCTGACCTGACAGATGTTTCCCCCGCAGTGACCCTGCGCACACGGCTCACTTCATGAAACCCTGGCTTCCGTGGGGAAATGCAGCACCAGCACTGACCCTGCTGGTGTCCCAGCTAAAAATAAAGCCTGTCCCTCCTGGCAGTGTTGGGGTTTGCTTTTAAGTAGGTAGGCAGTTTTACCCATTGGCTGCACTGTGCTCTTGCGCCAGGCAGAAGGCACAGCTTAACCTTCAGAGCACGATGGAGCTGCCTCCCCTCTGGGGAATCGCACCGGGAGACTGAAGGTGAGAAGATGCTCAGCTGCACTTGGTGCACCTACGTCACTCCCAAAAAACTGCCAGCTTGCCTGTTGCCTGCCTAGATCCATCTCCTTGCTGTTTCATGCATCCCAGTGAGTCACAGCCACCCCTCCTTCCCCCAGCTCTGGCCTTTTTCCTCCTCTGCTTTTCCTTAAATATATTGATTTCTTCATGGTTCTCCAGTAACTGCCCCAACTCCCTACTTCCCTCAACAGCTCCTTGCCCTCTAGCTTCCCAGTCTTTTAGCAGCATCCCTCACACGTTCAACCCCATGTTGTCCTCTGTGTGTGGCTTTCTGCCTGTCTCTCAGGTCCATATAGACTTGGCTGCTGGGAACACAGCAAGAGGTTGGCCCAGTCAGGAAGCAGGTGCTCAGTTAAGAAGGGTCTTTCCAGCTTTCACTGTAGATGCACGTGGGCGAGTTTCACAAAAACTGGTAAGGTTGAAATATCCTCTGGAGCAAAAGAAGGGACAGATCCCGGCTGGTGAATCTATGGATATTTTGAGTGTTTCCATCTAGTTTTCCTTTGAGTCTTCCAGGACCTGTTTTATTTCCTATGGCATTGAGTTCCACAGATTGCACAAATGCACAGCATAGAATTTAAAACATTTCCAGTGTTCACTAGATAAAATACCCTGAGTCTAGGAACTTTCTGTTGGTGTTAGCCTTGAGCTTCTTTTGGCCTGGTTGACCAGCTCTGTCCCTCTGACCAAAGCTGATTTCCAGGAGAAGACTGAGGAAGGGGACATGGGATTTGTGAAAGGGGACGTGGGAGTTGTGCTTGGTTGTGCGGGATTCCAGAAACCTCATCTACTTCACGTTGCAAAGAAAGCATGAAGAGGTGGCATGGTCGTAACTTGTAAGTTATCTGTATGGGAGCCAACAGCTATCAAGCACAGCGGGCTGGCAGCAATCGTCTCAGACAAAAGGGTGGTGGTCTCTCAGGTGTCACCTTCTTATGCACTTCATGAAAGACACACCAGTGGTGCTGGTGGCTTGCTGACTGGCTGGCCAGTACAGGGGGCTCAGAAGGGGCTGCATTATGGGGCCTGCTTGGCTGCTAACTGGGCATGGGGAGGACCACAGGGGTGCTGCTGTGGGAGAAAGGGTCAGGGGAAGGAGCATGGAAGTATTTGTGAAGAATGGGCAGAGGAAGGATTACTGCAGAGCGGAGGGCTGTTGGAATACAGGGCTCAAATTCTTTGGAAACACATTTTTATTCATTTATCTGCAAAACAGATTAATTTCAAGGCTTTGCTTGCCTTTAAAAGTGACTGTCCTTTTGTTGAAGACCTTTTGTGCTTGTTCTTTTACCCATTTGTGTCACTGACCTGAATGAAATAGTAATGGTGGCTCTGCCCCGGGTAATGCTCTCCTTGTTCCACTGCTGCTCACCCGCTGGAGTTTGGGGGACTGCTGCTCCTGTTCTGGGCAACGTGTTTTTCCACCACTTGTGACAGGTTTCCCAGATGACAGGAGTTACTGTCATCAGCAATGGCAGGAAGAGCTGGGTTCGGGGCACCACCACAGAAGTAGGGATGGGCAGGAGAGGTTACTGGGCTGAGGGAGCAGGGGGTGGGGGCTGAGTGTGGAGTAAGGGTGTGAAAATAGGCTGTTCATTCCTGCCTTAGCTGTTGCTCAAGTCAGTCCTCCACTGAAACTCCCAGCGAGAGAGAGACCCTGCAATTTTCTTGCCTTAGCCTTGTCTTAGGAGAGATTTGGACTTCAAAGCAAGTAGAGCACATCTCAGTTTTAATCTTGTCTTTGCAGAAATGGATGGAAGGATAATTTCCGCAATGCCTGAAGGGGACTCAAGCTCCTCAGTAAAACTGATAGAGATGTGGGACTACTAGCATCCGTAATGGAGGCTGTGCCCCTCAGTGGCAGGAGAGGAGGCTGTTCTCTCTCAGTGGCTTAAATAGACTGTACAGCGAGTGGCTGCATGGGATGGGCATATTGTCCAAGTATCTACATTAAGCCAGTGACTCCTGTCATTGTACCTCCAGGATGAGGCACTTCAGGATACTGATCCAAAGTGACACTGGGCACGTGGTGGAGAAGAGAGACTCCAGACCTTGTTTGCTGGGGTCTGGTGTTGTGGAGGGGAGGAGGATTTTCTCTTTCCCTTGCCTTGTTTCAGTGCATTTGGCTGGTGTGGTCATGTCCCATGACTCAGCTGCTCCCGTTGGCAGGACTAGTTGTAGCAAACCTGGGGCCAGCATGGAGCAGTGGGAGGAGGGAGGAACCAGGGTGGGATGGACAGGAATACAGTGGGTATGGAGGAAGCAGGAAGATGCCCCCCAGCTGATATGTGTGACGTGAGTTGCAAAAAGGAAATAGATGAAGCTTTCCTTTTGGAGGTTTATGTTATATGAAATGTTGCCAAAGCTCCTCAGGCAGCTCTTCCAGTAGAATAAGCTGGCTCGGCTGACTTGGGCTCATTGGACCTATGCTGATTTACGCCAGAGGAAATCTGGTCCTAAGGACCCTCTCTCTCTTCTCCCTTGCCAGCCTTCAGCTGATGGTATGCAAGCTGACTGGGCTTGAAAGGATAGTCCTCATTTTTAAGATGACTTTGTGTAAAAGGAGGCTTTTGGAGAGGAGGCTCAAGGAAGGGAATCTGGTGTAAGTAGTGCTCTGAATACAATGAAAATGCTATTTCTTCCACTTTGGAGGTAAACAACAGCGTGATTATGATGTATTTTGCTAGGAAATCCTTCCAATATATGATGCCCTGTGTCCAGTTTTCAAATGTTCCTCACTAGTATCTAAGACTTGGGGAATTAGGAGACTATCATTGCAGGCATGTTAGAAATGGCAAGGGAGGAGCCACATCCTTTTCAGACAAGGTCCTTTGTTGTATACACTGTACTCAAGCTGTCATACACATACAGGTAATCTTGATATTTTGACCCTATGGGACCTGCCCAGTGCGCTTTGCAGGAACCAAGAAATACACCTCATGTCTTTATTTGGAGAAGACAGCAGTGGCCTCTCATAGTCATCTGTTTGGTTTTCTGCTGGAATTTTAAATCCTGTTTAGGTGTCCAGTGGAAAATCTGTAATTTCAATGGGGCCAAGGTGTCCAAGTGGGTTAAAGAGCTGCTCCATTAAGTTTCTAACTACCCTGTGAAACCTGGTCCTTTGCGACTCCCTTGGTGAAGTATCTGAGACACATTGAGACCATGGATGGGGCAGAGGAGGAAGTTAGTGCTGTTGTAACAGTGAGGGAGAAATTGTAGGTATTAAGAGTGACTAGCTCCAGATAATATTTTGGATTTCCCACCCTTGACAGGACAGAGTGGGGTGGCCAGCCAGGGAGAGCAGACCTGCCGCTGAAACACAGACTGAAAGGAAAAAGATGAATGATCCTGTCTGGCAATGCCATAGTGAAGAACAAATCTCTGCCTGCCTGTGCTATGGAGATCAGAGTGGCATGTGGCTTTATACAGCCCACAAGGAAAGCCATGAGAGGGTTGGGGGGAGGAGAAATGGAGGTGGGGCAGCAGATAGCCTGGAGACTGCTGCCGCTTACTGTAATTGCCCTGGCAGCTCAGCTTCCACTGTTTGTTGTCCATGTCATCTCTGCAATTACCATACAGTAAATATGACTTGAGTCTCTAGCAAATAACAGAACTAATATTAAGAGAGAATCTGTAAACAGCTAGTGCATAAATGAACAAAGAGCAATAAACAGCCTGGACTTATGAAGAATGAATTAATCATGGTAGATGCAAGGGTTTATTTTTTTAAAGCAGTTGCAGAATTAGCAGCTGGAAAAACACCGAAGGATTAAGATATCTCTGTCAATATGAGATAGGTGGGGATATGTGTCAGTAAAGGGTGAGGGTGCTGTGTGAAATCTTACTTGGTAACTGTATTCAAATGGGTGAATTTACAGGTTTTGGCACCTTCCAAGTGAAGTGGGAGGTATTTTGAGGATAACCCATAGCTCAGTGCATTTTTCATGCCTCCTGCTGTGCTCAGATCTGGAGAAGCAGTGAGCGTGTTACAGCGCATTTCCCTCCTCTCAGCTGGAGAACCTGACTTTTTGGTTGAAACTCTGGAAATGTCTCGCCTTTCCTTCTACAATGCCAGTCAGCACGGTGCTCCTCACGCAAGCCCCACCATGCCGGGGACGCAGCAAACGGGCGGAGAGACCTTCGAAAGTGAGCAACACAACAACTTGAGTATAGCAATCTAGATTTAATCTTTGCAGCAGTCCAGTACCTCGTGAAAACGTGTTGTATGGCAGAGCTGAGGGGTGAGACTTCGCTGCTGCCCAGGCTTGGCTTGAATGCTCCAAGAAGAACAGATCTGCTGCTGGTTTTGACAGGGAACAGGCACTGTGGTATGTTGCTCACAGATACCCAGCTGCTTCTGACTGCCTTGAAGATGGAGAACCAAGAGGAGATCAAGATAAATGATTAAAGGGCAGCCTGGGCTAATTTATAAAGATTAAAATAAATTTGTGCGCTTGGGCCAAAGAATAACTGTGGAGGAGAACAGCTATTTACAAGTATCTGAAGCATGTAAATCTCAGGCGGGGAGGAGAATGGCTGAGAGTGCTCCAAGGACAGGATAATGAGAACTAGCAGCATAAATTTTCTTAATTTCATCCTAAATATAAGGAAGATGGCTAAAACCTCTGAGATAAATTACACCGTGGCAGAGTCTCTATGGGAAGTTGTGGAAATGCCGTCACTTGGGTAATTTAAAACTCGGCTGGACAAAGTGGTAGGAAATAATGTTCACAAGGGGAACAATGCAGCAGCGGCCCCTGAGGCATGGACCAGACAACTCTTCTGGCTCTGGTCTGACTAATTCTGTGAAACCTGTGCTAATTGGGCTAAGCGAGAGCCTTTCCTGTCTATTCCCTTTCTCTGCCCATCGCACAGAGGAGCGTCTTCAGTTTAACATGACAAACGACAAGCCACTTGTTCTCTGCTGCAGCGCTGAAGATAATTTCTGAAGTGCAGCCTTCTCCTCCTCCTCTCCCCTCCCTGTTTTCTGCCCAGTTTCCCAGTGCCCTGTTTGTGCTGCTCCTGCCTCCATTCATTTTTAAAATATTTTCTTTCTCACCAAGCCGGGAGTGGGCCCGTCTGAATAGACTTGTGAAGGACTCGTGATTTCTGTTGTGCGTGATGTGGCATTTTTGGTAAAAACATATTTTTTTGCTGTATTCGGGCAAAAAAACCCCCAAAAAGATCAGAAATTTTCTTTTTCCTTGGAGGAGAAGTTAAGAAAGAAATAGGCCTGTTTCTGGAGGATCAGAGCAGCATGTGCCCCAGCTGCCAGGGTTAGCACCCAGCATGGCTGGCTGGTGGCTGCTCCAGGAGCCCATGAGCTGGCAGGGGAAGGGCTCTCTGCCTGGCTACTTGGTGCATCGGATCCCACACATCACACGGTTTGTTTTGTTTGCCTCAAATGAGTATTTTCTGTCAGAAAACTTGAATTTTTCTTAACTAATTCCGGATCTAAAGGGGGTGAGGTACGACTGCAACACTTTCCCCCCTCTTATTTACCACTTAGCCTGCCTCTGTGTACAAATAACTACTGGCTCCACAGCACAAATGCACTGTTGACAAGAAATCCTAGGGTCTTTAATTGTAGCTGTTGCAGACCTGTCACCAGAGCGCTAAAGAAATGTCATGAGTTTCTGCTGTCATCTTTCCTCTAGGATGCTGTGAGTCACTAGGTGATAAGTTGCACTCTGATGGTGGCACCTGAACCAGCAGTATAATATGTCCGTGAAGCAGGAGCAGTAAATAACACACCCTGTGTGCTGCCACAGGCAGTACATAAAATGTCTTTTACTGACAAGAAGTTTTCCTCACACTGCTGGAATAATTTTTTTTTCCCTCCCCACCCCCCCCCAAAATGGTCTTTGCTGCTCTTTATAAACCAGCAAGACAGAGAGTGATGAAAACTGGGTCCTTGAAGGCTGCAGCAGAGGAGTCAGTGCCTAGAGCAACCCCACGTGTTGTTGGGTGGCTGCTCCGGGTTGTCTCCATCAGCTGCAGTCTGTGGAACAGGCAGGGGGGGCCACCAAGGGGGTGACCCAGTAACTCCACTCCTTTATTTCCTTCAGCCTTTTAAACCTCAAAGGAAGGACTTTCAGCCTCTTCACTGAGACCTTTCACGTCATAGGAATAAAATCAAGGGCCTGAAGAAGGTGCTTGAAAGCACCTGCCCTCTCAATTTGGGGCCGTTCTGACTGTGATGAATGGTGTTTTCAGATGTGCAATGGTATTCAAGCACCAAAAGGCTTTAATTATGTTTAGAAATACCTCTAAACACAATAAAAAGACTGATGTTTGAAGATCTGCCCCTAAGCGTGCAAGGGAGGCTTTCCAGCGACTTCTGAAAGGTCAGGAAAGTGACTTTCCCAAAT
Source organism: Limnodromus scolopaceus (assembly GCA_028565335.1). NCBI lineage: Eukaryota > Metazoa > Chordata > Aves > Charadriiformes > Scolopacidae > Limnodromus > Limnodromus scolopaceus. Next base: position 28,851,541 of record JAOXNO010000041.1, read on the forward strand.
GTGTGTGTGGTTGCCACTGAAGCACTACATTGAGCTCCCGGTGCAGTTTGTACCGAGTGCTCTGAGAGCACCAACACTGGATGTGGTTGTCATGAGCAGGTTTGGACTCCATACCTGCACTTTTTTACTGTGAGGGTGACTGGCACAGGTTGCCCAGAGAGGCTGCGGAGACTCCATCCTTCATCCTTGCATATCCTTTCAATATTCAGAAGCCAACTGGAGATGGTCCTGGGCAACTGGCTCTATTTGGCCCCGCTTGAGCAGGGAGGTTGGACCAGATGGCCTCTGGAGGTCCCTTGTACCTCCTGTGTGAACTGGTCACTCAAAAGTACTGCAAAACAGAAAAACAACAGTGAGATTGTGTAATATTAATGAAAAGAAAAAGAGCTGTCTATATCAGAGCAGATAATATGCCTTTTAAGCAGGAGGATGGCCGCTACTAATCTATGTGTCAGCCTAAATACCAGGTTTTGTTTTCTGAATGTAAAAAAGGCTACAGTTCTAGGGGAAAAAAATGAAAAGGGTAACACTCGCTGTCCCTTAGCCTGAGGAATCTGAGACATATGGACATGTACGAGGAATGGAAGAGCAAGCGTGCCCTGGGTCCCAAGGAGGCTGCACTGGCCCACACCGTAAATAAGGACGGCTCTCAGGAGCGTGGTGGTGTTTCCTTCAATGTCTGCCTCCTCCTTTGCGTCTGTGCACAGAGTGTAAACTGCAGCTCCTGTATCCATATATATTCATCTACCCTGTACAAATATTCTTCAGCTGGGGTGAGAGTGAGGATGTAAAACACCTGGCCAGTCAAGTGCAGCCGGTGCGGTGTTGGAAGGGGACAATAAAGTATGGGCATCTTTATGGGTTGGCTATTTATGGCACTGCTTCTCCGGGAGCATCATGGATACTAAAATGCAGAAAAACCATCATGGACCAGTTCCCCAGGGCAATTTGAGTGTTGGGAGGTTGCTCTTAGCTGTAAACAGACTTGCGCTCTTTTGGGGTCAGTCTTTGGGATCACCGAATATAACTGCATCCCCTCACTGCAGCATTTCTATAAGGAATTAGTAGACTTGAGTCATTGTGTCAATTAACAGTGGGATATGGTGTAGGGGAGAACTTTGTAGAGTAGGGTTGATGGTTGGACTTGATGATCCCAAGGGTCTTTTCCAACCTAAATGGTTCTATCATTCTATGTACCATGCAAGAATGTTAGGAACTACTCAGATTAGTAGAGCTTGTAAATATTAAAAGCCTTGCTACGAGAGCTGGGTTTTTTATGGTAGCTTTTTGCATGATCTTGAGAGAAATAAAAGGCTGCTTTTGACACACACTGAGGGGGTTACTCTGTAGGCTGCTAATTCTGGGTTTTGGCATGTTTACTGTGAAGAGCAAAGCAACAAGCACCTACATCTCCCCGCCATAACTTTTCCATAGAGCTGAACTGTGGGGATCTGTTATGGCCTAAGCATGAGTTACGTTGCTTTTTTCCTCATAAAACCTGGCTGGTGCGGTAGTAGGGAGCTAAACCGCCTCTTGCTCTGCAATAACCTGTGTAAAATCAGCTTGGGGTCCGTGGCTGTGCTCCTATCGGATAGGCACGTGCCATCAGTGGGATGATTTAAGGACAGGTCTGTGCTTGGAAATTTCCATTTGTCTGACAAAATGGACCTAATTACACTGCTCAGGCTTTTGGCTCGCAGGTAAATCTTAGCTGGCTCCCTGGGTACTCTTGTAGTGATGAGCAAAGGGCTCAACAGTCTTTGAATGGAGACGGTTGAAAAATATGCTTTGTTTTGTATTAAATGTTTTGTTATGCTTTTATTCTGGGGGAGGGAGGAGTGTGAATTAGGTGTAATACCTCTCCTGTTAAAACTCAGTTATTTGTGTTCTTTGGCGGAAAGGCTATAATTTCAATTTTTGCTGATGCTTATCAAAAAAACCGCATGTGCTCAATCAAAAAGCTTTTATGTGTCTTGGAGCTGAGGAATGTGGGGCCCTGATATTAAGCTGAACCTCATGTCTGTCTCCTCCAGCTTCGGAGCGGGGCTCTAAGACGACACTAATAGCAGCGCTGTATCCGCTCTGTTCTGGGACAGACGCTTGCTGAGTAGAGGAAACCCTTGATGTGGAGAGGTCTCTGTCTGGCCCCTGGGCAGCGCCCACGCATGAGCGGGGCTCACCCCACACTCAGATCTAATCAGCAGCCTTTCCTGGCCAGGCTGGAGTCGGGGGAGAGAGGAGATACGGCCACAGATGTACTCCGTGTGTCTGATTTATTTGGGGGGTGGGAGGGAGACGGGAAGGAGAGGGGGGTGCCAGACAACCTAATCTTATTTGCAGGTCAAATCCAAAGGTTTTTATGATGGTTTAGGGGGAATTTTGCCTAAATAAGAAATTAATAGGGACTAAGAGGTTTGCCTTCAATTTTGTATTTACTGAGCAGTGATCTTGGGACCTTAGTTATGTGTTAGCAGCCATCACTGTGCTATGTTGCCTCTTGATTTTACTTCTTGTTGTGAATGCTTCCTTTTGCAAATATCCTTGCCTTTAGAGTCATGTGAGCAGCTGTATACAAAAGAAAATAGATTATAAGGGATAAGTATAGCCTTCCCAGCTTTCTGCCTCCCTATAGGTCCACAGCAGACAAACCATCACTCTTCTGAAACTCAGCTAAGAGTACGTAAAAGATATAAGGAGCTTGATAGTTGTCAAAGTATCATTTTCTGTTGCAGGTTTAATTGTGACCAGCATGGTCCATGCTACTTTCTGGACTGCCTCCAGAAGTATTTCAAGAACTGATCTTCTTATTTATGGGTTCTATTTATGGATCATGTGGCCATTGTCAACTCTTGTAGAAGAAGGAGTTCCCCCTGCTAAAATAACTGTTATGTATCTTCCCGGAGCCTTGCTATTGAACACTAGCTCATTCTGTTGCATGGATGCTTTCAGCTGTTTGTCTCTCTTTTGCATTGATTGTATGCGTTGAACTTACCCTACCAGATAGGGGACACTTAGTACCACTGCCCTTATTTGTGTGCATTCAATGTGATAGCAATAGCAGGGCAGAGACCTGTGGGAGAAAATGATGTCTGGTAGCAAAGAGGTAGTGGAAATTATGATCCTCATGGTACAAAGCCAAAGATCACCCAATGCTAACTGACTTCCACTGTTGCTGCAGTCTCCTGTTTGCATCCCACAGGGCCAGGGGAGTGACGTTTCTGGAATGACACCTCTCTGCACCAGATGTGGATGTCTTTTGTCGCACTGGCATCGGAGGAGTGACACTGTAATGCCTTCTGGGTGACTAGCAGTGACTCAGGACTGTGCTGCAAGCCCACCTGGAGGCTCAGTCCTAAGAGCAGGACTCACACTAAAGGGTGGCTCTTGTCACAGTTAGCCCTGCTGAGATCAATACTGCTGCTTAGGGGAGGGGTAGGGGACATGTCTACTTCACTCTGGGCAGGCCAGAGCTACGTAGGTCCCCTCCAGTGATTTCTGGACTGAGTTTAGAAGATATATCTGAGGGCAGATTTGCGCCTTGTATAAGCAACCTTGCTGACCTAGAGCTGCCGAGTGAGTTTTAACTCTTCTGTCCTCTGTCATCTGACTGTTAAAACTGTTACCTCAATGTTTTATTAACAGCAGTTTTAAAATTTAATAGTTCTATTCTATGTCATAAAGCACTTTTGCACCAGTTCCCAAGTGGGGGATGACAGTAAGAATGCTTCACTGTGTTTTTCAGATTGGTTAGGTTAATGCTTTTCATGTTAATGAACACATATTAAGATCTTATTAGATGGTGTGTCTGTGGGCAAAGTTCCTGTTGGTCCCACTGGGGAGTTTTTTCTGGGGAGTTTTATCTGTATCCAAAAATTGCAGGATTGGGTCATTGTATCATTTTAGAAAATGATTGTGACCTCTGCTTAACTAAAATGTTTGTCAAAGCAAGTGAAAACCAGTGAAGAAAAGTATTTGCAAATTCTGAGATTTTAGTCTACAACCACAGCCTGAGTGTGGAGGTCCTAACACATAAAGATAGGCTACTCTGGTAGAGGTTGTTTTTGAAATAATATACGATTAGTTTGAGGAATAATAACAAAATTGTCCTCTGCTTAAAATAAAACTAAAAATTTAAGAAGGACTGGCAAGGTCCTGGAGTGTGTTGAGGAATGGCTAGCAATAGAAACCATCTTGGCATTGCAGAAGGTAGACAGATAGCGTTAATTACAGAAGCTGGTTGTCCCACAGAGAGGGAGGTTGGTGGGTAGCAGTGATTAATTTCAGAGGGCAGTTTAGTCACTGTGCTATTCCTAGACAAGGCTCTGAATTTAAGTGATACTTAGACTCTTAAGTCATTTTTGAAACCAAATTTAGGTTCTTGAGTCACGTAGATGTTTTTGAAATTACTCCTGTCTTTCTGTCAGCCGTTTCTACGTGGCTGATCTTGGAAGACACAGCCCCTACTGGCTGCTGTGCAGTTAAGTAGGAGCTGGGAGCTGGAAGTGTCAAGAGGTTGGTGGATACCTGCCAGCAATTGCAGTACGGAGAAGGACGATCTGATGTGCCCGGGGTGTTTTTGGAGCTGCTGTGCTTGTGCAGTTGGTCTCTGTGTGCACCTTGAGTCAGAGGCACCTGGAACGTGTCATCCTTACTGTGCATGTGCACACATCTACCTTGGAGCCCAGAGATCTTGGGCTTGCTGCTCACAGTCCCTCTGCACACGTTCACTGGCTCTTTCTCAGGGATTTCCCAACATCCTGCAGCCAGAAATCTGATAAAATACCACATGGAGTGGGAGGGAAGACACAATGGAGTGTCAAACTGAACCCAAGCTGTGTGTGCTGGGTAGCTCAGTCTTCCCTGTGGCCCTGAGATATGCAGGCGGTGAGGTGTTTTAATGAGATTTCGAGGCTGGGGCTGGCTAACAGCCCTCCCTGGGTCTGAGGTCCCCCTGATCCCTGGGGGCTTGGTCAGGCAGCGGGGCTAGGATAGACAGGCAGATAAGTAGGCATTGGAGAGAGAAGATAAATAAGCTAATGCGGGAGAATCTCTCTCTTCTGAATTAGTCCAGGTAGCGTGAAGAAGTATATTGTTTTTTCATATCAAGGGTGTCAGATATGGATTTGTGATTCTGATACTGCATAATCAATTCTCTCCCCTCTGCTGTGCTTTGTCAGGAGCGGTTTTGTTCATTTGCAGTCCTTGTTCATGCTTTCCTTCCTGTTTCGCTTGTCTTAATAGATTTTTATCTGAAAGTTGAAAACGTTTTTATCTGAAAGTTGAAAACGTTTTTGTTGATATCAGGAAGATTGCACCTGCTTTTGAAAAGAGGCGAGTGACACAACATGATGATAAAATGGCCATTCAAGATGCATTTGTTAATGCTGATAACATTAAAATATTTCCTGTAATATTTACAGAGCAAGGGAGAGGGGAGGGACTTCCTCAAGTGCTTAGGTAGGGGTCAGTTCATATCTTCTAACTGCTGCCATCTGAAGGTTGGGCATCTGCTCTAAACTGGCTGTCTGGGCACCCTCTTGAGACCATAGAGAGAGATGGAAAAGGACAAAATCCTTTCTAAAGATGTGTCTTAAGTATATCTTTTGGTCAGAACAGAGGTGGGGCAGGAAGGATTGTCCCCTGGAAGCGACTGTCTCTTTCCTCTAACTACAAAGGAAGCCTAAATTACTTAATTTAACTTACTGCCCAAGATTTAGAGAGCTACAGTAGGGGAAATTAATCCCAGCCCTACTGATTTGGCAGTAGAAACCTCAATGAAACTTAGTGGGAGTTAAGGCTCTTGAACCTTCCAAGTGCTGTAGATAATGCTGCTATTAACTTTGATGTTTCCTGTGAGATACTTGGCTGTGTCTGGACTCACAAACGTGATTTGTCAGCTAAGCCTGAGATCAAATTCTTCCAGAGGCATGATATAAAGGAAGGAGAATAGTGTGGTCCATGGCAATGTGAAGAATTCAGAATCTAATTTTAAATGGTGTAAGCCCTCGAGCGATGTAGTCCATAAGCAACAGAAAGCGTTATTGGGCAGCGATATGCCAAATCTGTGACATGTGGATCAGCTCCTTTGGTTTTGCCTGGTATTTAGGTTCGAGATTACTTTTGTATTAGGGGGTATTTGAAAATAAATCAATTTCTTAGGGATGCAGAGGGAATGTTGGTGGGTACATCTGTTTTTCTGTATCCTCTGGGTTCATGAGCACAGCTTTTTCTAACTCTGGTGGTTCTATAGGGTTCTGTGACCATTTAAAAGTAGGATTATTGAAGTAAAATGTGATCCTCCAGATTGCAACGGAAAGGCTAGTGAGAAATGTCCTTTGGTGCTTTGCCAAGCATGCAAATCCTTTGCCCTATTTCTGGGCAGTCGTAGTAACCTCCTAACATGGAGGCCTTGTGCCTCAGATAGTTAGGGGAGCCCTAGGACCCTTCTGGAGACTCTGCAGCCTTTTCGGAGGGGCTGGCTGTGGGGATGGTTTGGCCACCAAGGTAATTCATAATTCGTAACTGAATTATGTCCAACAAATGCATTTCATTTGGAGGTTGCTCACTGGCCTTAAATAGTGCTTCTTGTATTGCTAGTGATTCCTTGGCTTGTCTTATCCCCTGTGTAGTGAGACAGGGGAGCATTTTGGTTGGTTTCCCACGCTGAGTTGAAATGCTATGTGCTGGTGAACACCATGGCATCTTTAGGTGAGCGGCAGCTGGGCACTCAGTACTCCTATTGCACATATTGTAGGTCAAGAATGGGAATTATTTACATACACTTTTCCTCTGAGTTACTTTTCCAGCAGTTGGTCTTCATCTGCTGGGCATGCAAATGCTGCAGTTTGTTAGAGTCCCTGCTAAATACCTTCTTCAAAGTGACAGAGAGACAACCCCTCCATCTCTACCAGTACTCTTCAGTGGTGAGATACTGAAGTGCGTTTGGGTAAATGTTGCATCTTCCTTTTCTCTCATGCTTCCCTCCCCCCTCTCTGTTTTGTTTGTTTCAGGTTCTCGGCCTTTTTGGATCTACACAGTGGAAGTTGCATCTTGTGTATGGCGTGGTTAAGCTTGCAGCCTGTCACCTCGGCCTTCCTCCATTTTGGGCTGGTTACTTTTGTGCTGTTTTTGCATGGTTTGCAGGTGGATGCTGGCCTGACGGGAGACTCAACCAGTTCAGTACAAAACAGCTCGTGTTCAGGATCTTTTGACTGCAAGGAAGGTGTTATCCTGCCAATATGGTACCCAGAAAACCCATCCCTTGGGGACAAAATTGCCCGTGTTATCGTATACTTTGTAGCACTGATCTACATGTTCCTTGGAGTCTCCATCATTGCAGATCGTTTCATGGCATCTATAGAGGTCATTACATCGCAAGAGAAAGAAATCACGATTAAGAAACCCAATGGAGAGACCACGACGACCACCATTCGAATTTGGAATGAAACTGTTTCCAACTTGACCCTCATGGCTCTGGGCTCCTCTGCTCCTGAGATCCTTCTGTCTCTGATAGAAGTGTGTGGGCATGGATTCATAGCTGGAGACCTGGGGCCGTCTACAATTGTTGGCAGCGCTGCTTTCAATATGTTTATCATCATTGCCATCTGTGTCTATGTGATCCCCGATGGGGAAACCAGAAAGATAAAACACCTGAGGGTTTTCTTTGTCACAGCTGCATGGAGCATCTTTGCTTACATCTGGTTGTACATGATCCTTGCTGTCTTCTCTCCAGGTGTGGTTCAGGTCTGGGAAGGTCTGCTCACACTTTTCTTCTTTCCGCTTTGTGTCCTTCTGGCTTGGATAGCAGATCGACGTCTGCTTTTCTATAAGTATATGCACAAAAAGTACCGTACTGACAAGCACAGGGGCATTATCATAGAATCAGAAGGTGATCACCCTAAGGGAATTGAGATGGATGGCAAGATGATGAACTCCCACTTTCTGGATGGAAACTTAGTGACTGTGGAGGGGAAGGAGGTAGATGAATCTCGCAAAGAGATGATCCGGATCCTTAAGGACCTGAAGCAAAAGCACCCAGAAAAGGACTTGGATCAGCTGGTAGAAATGGCTAACTACTATGCCTTGTCTCATCAGCAAAAGAGCAGAGCCTTTTATCGTATTCAGGCTACCAGAATGATGACAGGAGCTGGCAATATTCTGAAGAAGCATGCAGCTGAGCAAGCCAAGAAGAGCACCAGCTTGCATGAGGTGCGGCCAGATGAACCTGAAGAATTCATCTCCAAAATTTATTTTGACCCATGCTCCTACCAGTGTCTTGAGAACTGTGGTGCTGTTCTCCTGACAGTGGTGCGGAAAGGAGGGGACATGTCCAAAACCATCTACGTGGACTATAAAACAGAGGATGGCTCTGCCAATGCTGGTGCTGACTATGAGTTCACAGAGGGGACTGTTGTCTTGAAATCAGGGGAGACCCAGAAGGAGTTTTCAGTGGGAATTATTGATGATGACATCTTTGAGGAAGATGAGCATTTCTTTGTGCGGCTCAGTAACCTCCGTGTGGTGGAGAGTGAGGAACCTCCAGAGCTCAGTAACTCCCCATATCCAAAGGCCATATTGGCTTCTCCTTGTGTGGCCACAGTGACTATACTGGATGATGACCATGCTGGCATTTTCACATTTGAATGTGATGTTATACATGTCAGCGAGAGCATTGGTGTGATGGAAGTCAAAGTCCTAAGGACATCAGGTGCTCGGGGTACAGTCATAGTGCCATTTAGGACAGTAGAAGGGACAGCGAAAGGAGGTGGAGAAGACTTCGAAGACACTTATGGGGAGTTGGAGTTCAAGAATGATGAAACTGTGTAAGTACCCAATTCATTTCTCTTCCTGGGTCTAGTTTTGGTGTTTAACCCCACATTTTGGCTCCATTACAGGTGAATGCTGACAAAGGACAGGCTCCTTCAGCTTTCTTTCGGTTTCCCTACTTACCTCTTTCAGGCAAGAACCGACAGCAGGATTTAAGAGCTCAAAGCTCTTTCCCTTCCCTCTTGGGAATGACAAAGTGAGGCTCAGAAATACTGCAGAAGTGGGGTGGTGGGAAGGAAAATACATCATTCTTTGACATCCTGCATTAAAGCTAAGGGTTAATGGAGAGTTAAGGTAAAAAGAGAAGAAAAAGGGCAAGCTTTTACCTGGCTGAGCAAATTCGGGAAAGCCTCTTTTTGAACACCAAACATAGAGGGCACAGGAGTTTATTGCTATCCCTAGATTAAAAGTTTACAGCAGTTACTCCCAGGCAAGCGAGAGCTGCTCAGTAGATGTGGGGCTTTATTTTCACAGGAGCAACGCATCGTACCTCTGTCCCTAAGCTGCCTGTGCAACTTGCAGAGCCATGTGGCAGCTAATTCACTGCGTAGGCACAGCTGCAGGCTGTTCTGCTGGACTTGGGAAATCCTTCCAGCTTCTTTGTCCCCATGGCCTACCCATATTCCCCACGTCACATTCTCTATGATCTCCCTATGTCTGTTCTTTTACTACCTGTGGTTTTTCCCCTTGTAAAATACCATGGCAATTGGCAATAATGGTCTAAAGCACTGTAGCTCACAGCCTGTCCATGTGGCTCCATGACCCACTGTTTTCATACAGAATAAAGAAGGGAAGCAAAATAGTCTGTACCAGTCCTGTTAATTCAGCTCTTTTATTGTGTACAAAGCAGCTGATACGAAGCTAGGAAGTAATAAAGACCAGAGAGGCGATAATGTCTAATTGCTTTAAGTACCTGCTGTTAACATTAGTGAGGAATGAGAAAAATCCCTCAGCTGAGTAGGGAGAGGGAGGGGGGTGTGAACCTGGTGCTGAAACTCCCTAGTGTTAAGTGCCTAGGTTCCTCTTGTTAACACCTAATCACTTGAGCCATCAAAGGAAGAATTGTGCAGACTTGCAACTGTCATCAGAGAAAGGAAATCTTTGTACCAAGCTTCCCAATACAGTACCCAAAAGGATGTTAATGTATTAAATGCTGTGGAGTAGGGATGCCCTAATTCAATAGCACCTTCTGCTTTGGGCCACTAAACCATTTAATCCAGCTAGTATCCACAGTCCTGATGCTTGATTATAAGTACGTGTTCTTCCCTATTAAAGGAAGAGAAGCTCCCGTTGGCTGGGTTCAGCCACTATCAGAGATGGAAAAGGATCAGCTGTTCTCATCTGGCCTTGTCAGGGAGATGGGCCACGCAGGTTAGTCTCCTTAATTGTGCCACAAGCTGATTTCTGTAGAGAAAGTGAAGAAGAATGTCAGCTGTGTGGTTATAGTCTCCTGTGAGTAGACTACCTAAAATACAATGGTTACTACCTTGCTTCAGCCAGGTTGTGAAGAAAAGAGACACTTCTTGCTTGAAAAACACCCATCATGAAAGGCCAGCAGATGTGGCGTACTGGGTAGAGAAAAAGCCCATGAGCCATCTTACTTGAAACACTCCCTTTCTTTCATCTTCCAGCTGATGGAAGACTTCTTTTTGTCTTTGAAAAGCATGACAGGAGGTCAGAGCATACTCATGTAGTTGCTTCACTTGGGTTAAAACAAATCACGTTCAGAACCATATGCATCCTTGAGGGAGAGACTAATGAAAATGAAGGCAGTCCAGAAAACAGTATGTGTAGGTTGCTTAACCTACACAACCTGTTTGTGACCCAGAGAAGATGCCCTAGAGCACAGATGAGACCCTTGTGATGTACCTAAAGTTGTGCCCACACCTAATGCATTAATGTGGCTTTCAGTTCTGAATCAGAAGACTGCTGGGAACAAAGCCTGCTAGCCACAGTGGCTATGGAGACCGTGTGGCTAGCAGAGATTAATTTCTTTTGAAGCTAGAATTAATATGGTTGGCTCAACATAGCACTTAATCAAACTAATAAGCCTAACAAGGAAGGAGATCATGTCAGCCAGCAGGCTGCCTTTATTCACTCCTGAGTTTAGTTTTAAATTTTCAGGCCTTCTGGGAATAGAGTTTTGGGCTGGAAACATGTGAAGGTAGTTTTCAGTAGTCAGCCCTTGGCCTTTAAATTCAGTGAACACAGGTCAGTTGATCTACTTTGCCAGCTCTTCTCTGGGGTGCAGGTGGAAGCAGCTGCAGGAACCTGGAAGCAATAATGGGTTGGTTCAATCTTTTCCTTTTTTTGCTTTCTAAATCTCAATACAGAAGAAAGAATTGAGCAAGCATTCAGGCTGCAGACAAACTTGAGGTAATTCAGGTCTGAGTTTGAAGTTCAGACGCATAATATTACTATTCCAACAACCACCATCTAGTTTTGGTCAGCCAAACTAGTTTGGGTAGATGGGTGGATAGGGTGTTTGGGACAGTTTTGCTGACCTAGAGGTCAGTGTAGGAGTTGACTAGTCATGGTATTGCTTGGTATAGGACTGTATGAAGACACTGGGTCACCAACAGAGCCACGGGGTTGCCTGGCTGAACGTTTCAGGCCCTGCCTCCTAAATGCCTTGCCGCTGAGGGGAACCCTCCATGAGGTAGTGATGTCCCCTATGTGCTGAAAGGGGGGACCGAGGGTCCACAAAGCCCAGTGCAGAACAGAGGGGAAAGCAGGAAGATTAAGATGGTTGGTAGACATTGTCAAAGATGGGGTCAGAAAGCAGTGAGAAGTTATGTGCTCCCAGCTTCAGCCTAATCATTAGGCTCTTGCTTAGGAAAGGTGAGACTTGGGCTCTGGTTTCCACACTGGTGTACGAGCTGCTCGTGCTTTTTCACAAACACGAGATGGAGTCCTGCCTCCCTCACTGGTTTAGCCTTGTCATTCTCCTCATGGAGTCACTTTGAAGAGATTTTTGACTCGTGGAGGAAGCAAATGAATTAACAGCATCTTGCAAATACACAAGACAGTGCTATGCTTTTCCGTGGCTATGTGTGTATGCTCAGGGTCTGCAGAACTGCAGCCACAAAGAAGCGCTGATCAGTGTGAATCAGAGAGTAAAGCTTCAGTTCACGCTCTCAGCTCGCTCTCTGACACACAGATTAAACAAACTTCAGCTCGTGTTCTGCAGGCCGTCTGTAAGTAGTTGGTAAGCATAGCAATGGCTAAATTAATTTGAGGGGCACTGGATTACACAGCATCCTGGAGATTAAACTATAGGAGATGCACTGTCATCTACCAAATCCCTAGGGCCAAGGATAAGCACTTTGCTTGAAAACTAAATGGAGAAGGGGTCTTCACTTAAATATAACAAGATAAACTAAACTATCTCAAGGTTGTTTTTAAGAGGCTTTCCCTAGGGTATGTGGGACTAAAAAAAGATGAATTGATGCAAATTACAGAACGAGAGGGAAAAGGATCCTGTCACCGGCTCTTGCTTACTGCTTCTGTGATTCTTTCTAGACTAACACGGTCAAAGTTTCCTTACTCACGTTTGGGTGGGAGCACAAGAGAGAGCAGGCTGAGATTAGAAGACCTGAAAGAAAGCTATTACTACTGAAATATGGTGCCATGAAATATGTGTGTGTGTATGGATGCGTATGGGTGTTGGATAGCTATAAATCTAGCCATATAATATTGCTGTCATCTGTTGAGAAAGGAATTGATCTGGTCCCAAATATTTGATTATGCTGCCTCTTTTTCAATACATTTGTTATTTCCGAACTTGTGCTCCAGTGAGGACCAGAAACAACCTGAGGAGCTGAAGCAGAATTCTAGTTCTCTTGTTGGCTAAAAGGAAACTCTCAAGGAATCAAGCCCAAAACTTGGTGGGTTTTTTTGGTGGGGTTCTTTTCGGGGGTGGGGAGGGTGGAATTTGCTGGTGTGGATTTTTTTTCGAGATGACTGAACACTTTTCTGTTAAATGATTTTGTATGGAAATAAATGTTAGGTTCTTGGAGCCATGAAAATGTAGAAGAATGATTGACCCAGCTGCTTTATCATGTCCAAGCAATAAAGAAATCATTAAGAGCCAGCAGCAAGAAGTGAATTGGGCTTTAAAGGATTTTCTTTTTGCATAGTAAAGGGAAGTCCCAGCAAGTCATTAAATTTAATTTAAATTTTCTCTGTTTAAAACTGTTTAAATTTGTATGGAAATTTGTCTAGGTCTTGCTTTAGAAAGTTTAGGAAGATTCACAAGTTACCAGTAGCTAACTGATAAGCCGGCTAGAAGGTAAAGTGAGAAGTTGTGCTGAGGCTGTGAAACTTGCAGTAGCTAGACTGAGTTGAGGGTTAGACCAAGAGACCTACTTTGTGGCTGGCTGCTCAGTCACTTGCAGGACCTGAAGGCTACTAGAGGCGCAGCCATCTGCCCTGTGTCCCTAGTTCCCACAGTGTCGCCTGTGGCTCAGGAAGGAACCGGATGCTGAGAGATACCATGGTGTTAAAGGGGTATTAAGTGGCCTGCGAAACCTCTTTGCAGAGTCAGCATAGCTGAACCTGAGTGGAAACCCACAGTCACTCATCTATATGCGTGTTAGGCAGAACTCTCGTTAGCTGAAGGGCTGTCTCCTCCATTTGTACAGAGACTGCTAAAGACAAACTCGTTAACCCTGCCTCAATAAGCAGTGAGATTATCTTTTTTTCTTTAGGATTTGGGCAGGACGCTGTTAGCAAGTTGCACGCTGCCTCTCCTTGTCTGCTTCTCCCCAGAGAAGCCCCCATTCTGCTCCACAGGGTCCCCGTGAGTCTCGGGCTGTCTGTGAGTGCGTGCTTAGCTCAGTGGGGCTGGTCCTCCAAAGTGCTGCTACAACACCAAGCAGTAGAAAGCCACATGCATTTCTTCCTATTGGGGGCTTCAGGCGTCTTCTGGCAGGGTGGCTCATGGAGCGTGTGTGTACGTACGTGTGTGAAGGCCAGAGCTGTGCCAGAGGAGGCCCTTTCTGGGTTAAGCTCAGGTTGGTGCTGTGCCTCAGGGCTGGTGGTTAAAAATTGCCCCAGCCAGCTCACCACATGCTTCTGCTGCCGCCGGCCTCTCTCCTGGGTGTTGTGCCACCCGTGTTTGGTGGGAAGGTCAGTGTCCCTTCCTCTCCCGTTCACCCATGCTTGGATGCAGAGATACTTGGTCCCTAACCCCTTTCTTCCAGTCCTTCTGTGGTGACTGTTAGCTTGCCCCAGCAGATCTGGGGAAGGTGACAGTGGAGAAAGGTGAATGGCAGTTGTCTGTTTGAAGGACGTCATACTGAGGTTTGGTGTAATTAACTGTCCTTCCCTATTGCCATTCAGTGCTTGAGGAAACTGTCAGTGTAATTTTTTAATTTGATCACCTACACAGTCATGGTTGTGGCATTTTGAGGGGAATGCTATTAATGATGCTTAGCTCTTTTGCTTGGTGTTTTGTCAGTAGATCTCGTAGCACTTTGCAAAGGAGATTGAGGGACGTTATTTGCATTTTGTAGGTGGTGGTGGTGGGGGAAACACAGAGAAAGTGATTTCTCTTCCCTCCAGGTTACCCAGCAGATCAGAGACAGAAATAAAACTGATCTCCCTGAACTGCTGGTCTGTGCTCCATCCAGAGGAAGGTCTGTGTACATCGAGCTTGTAATTTCCTGTTACTCAGGACTGCAGTGAACTTATGCAGATTCACTGACCTCTCCCCAGCTATCACAAATCAGATTGGTACAGGTATAGGCGGTAGCTGCAATATCTCGCTATTCCCCCAAGCTGCCAACAGTAACTGTAGGTTTTGGTGCTTGTTTTCCTAAATCAAATTTTGATCACATGCCATGGAGGTGTGCTGCATCTGCAGGCCTTGGTTTATCTATATCAGCTGTGATGACTCCAATTAATGACCAAGGTCATAACAAAATTATTTTGGTAATTTAGTCTGAATTCTTGTTCTATAGCTTTCATAGATCATGTGCTGATCCTAAGGCTCTGGGATCTGATAAGAACAGCGCTCAAAAAATTAAGACTAATTAGTGGGACTCAAGGCAATGAGAATTTGTTGCATGAGGCTGATGCTTTCCCTCTCTCAGGACACGCATCCTTCCCGCTAGAGCCTTTTTGAGATTGAATCCTCCAAACCCTTCTCAAGGTTGTTTCCATCAGTGGGTAAGCTCCTTCTGGCTTTCTCTTCCTACACCTTCACATAAATTAGAAGTTCTTGATTCCTATTTTAATTCATATGAAGGAGAAACAGTAGCAGCTGTCCTCCAGCTGTCCTGTTAAAAAATACTTTCCCCCGCTATGTTGCCAGTGTTGAAAGGCTGTCGTATTTGCTTCTTGCTGTGAAATTCTCATGTTAGTGTTCTTAACAGTACCAGTTTCTAATTTAACTGAAGTCCTTTACCCACAAAGGCACACACACACACTCTGGGTTTCTGCTGTAGTCCTGCTGTGAGGTCTAGGTGGTGTGACCTGCAGGGGATTAGTGCAAGGCGTCAGGGGACTGTTCCTGGAGCGTATGTAAAATCAGCCTGCAGTAATGTGAGACCATGGAACCATCCTGGGAAGAAGAGAAGCCCCGAGCTGACCTTTACCTTCCCAGATAGTCGTGTTGGCAGGTGCCTGGGAGAACATACTTGCCATCTGTCCATGGAAGAAGGACAAATAACATCCTGTGTCAGAGGCTGTGACTTCTTGCCCATCAAAGGAGGTATTTGTAGGAGTTTATGTGACAGCATTAAACAGGGGAGGCTTGGAACCCCAGCTGAAAAGAGATGTGTGTGGTAGAGATCGGCTCTTCAGACCTGGTGCGTGCTCTAGTAGAGAAGCCCCTGGGAACCTCATGGGTTCCTGAAGTAGGAGGCCCTTGGAAGGGACATTCTGGAAGGTATCAGAGAGGGCAATGATATTGTTAGTTTAGAGCAAACGCAGGGAAATTCACCCTGCCAAATGGCACAACCAACAAACTGGAACTGATTCAAGATAAAACAAGTCTACCGTGGCTTGGATGAGCTTTGCCTCCTTTGCTCGTACTGACTCATGCATTATTGTGTGGAGCACCTTTGCAAATGAGTGGCTTGGACATCATGCCCTTTACACACAGGTTTGCAGAGGCACAGGTCCTATTTTCTTCCCACAGTTTGAATGATGCAGCTTCAGGGGATAAGAAAAGATACTGGCAGCGAGGCTTTGATAGACCATCTATCACTCCAAGTATGTTCTGGTTTGTTTTTTTAACCCACAGTGGGAATGTTACTTAGAGCATCATTGTAACGTGTCTGTGACTTCTAACAGATTGGTGTGCCGGCACAGTTTCTGAGTTAAATGTGGGCTTATCCTTTTCTAAATGATATGAGGAGAACAGCAGAGTCTAAAATCTCCCCAGCATGTGTTGTGGCTACATAGAAGCAGCTGATCCTGGTGGAAAGTGGCAGCTGTTTCAAATAAGAGATGATTTACCTGTTGCTAGCAATGTGGCTTGTTTCTTATTTGCCTCACGTCAGGATAAAAGGCGATAAGAGAATTCGCTATGCTAGCTGATAGAAGCACTGGGAACCAGGCTCGTCCTCCGTTTAGCTTCAGTGAAAACAGCAGATTTAAAGCTGGGAGGAATGTGGACTGGTACATATTTACAGCTGTCTTAGCAGATGGGCCGTTGACAGATGAGGCCCCTCAAGTCTCTGCCCGGGTGCCAGCACGTACCGCTGTGAGTGCTGCAGCTGAAGCCAGTCCTGGTGTTGAGCAGGCCCTGGCCACTCGGCGTGTCAGGCCCTTTGGGTGCGTTCTGCTGGAAGGGCAGGAGGGTGGAAGCCTGAACATCGCTTCTTGCTGCCAGGGTTTGCAGGACCTGTCCTTAGGAGGCTGCTGGAGATGTCTGCCAGGCTGCCTTGAAGCCTGAGCGGCCTCACGTGGAGGGTGGCGCAGCCCCAGAGCTGGGCTTGTAGTGCCTGGAAACTCTCCTCTGGACATCAGGTCCCTCACAGCCTCTGCTGTGTCCTGCTGCTCTTCTTCCAGCTGCTGGCATGGAGCCCTTCTGGGTATAAAGGGCTTGATGTTCTACACCTTGCGAGCAAAAGCCGTGGCTGTGATCTCCTGGTTCTTCTGTTAGATGGTGGAGGATCTTCTTTGGTGTTTTTAGGTGCTGGGGAAGAGAGAGGCTTTTTCTCTCTCCCCTGTTTGCCTCTCCAAGCAGAGTTTCCAGGAGTGGTTGCTCCTGTCTGTGATATGGCTGTTGTGCCGAGAGTGTTGTAGATGGTTTAGCTGCTGCTGTGCCTCTTTGGTGCTCCCTGTAAAAGTATGTTGTTAAAATGAAATGGGGTAGGAATTACCTTCTGTGCCTCTGTTTTTCTTTCCATGAGATAAGCGAGCCAAATGGGTCCTATCCTCATAAAAATACCCACCTGAGCACCGCAGTGCTCTGCTTTTATCCTTCAGAGAAAAAAGCATGATAAAGCTATCAATATTTTATGTAGAACTTCTGCTCCACTTATCTCTGCTTTACCTGTCTTTCCTCCTAGGCTGGTGTCTCCTTTACCTCATCTGCTTGAGAGTTTTGGCTTAATGCTGCTATCTCCACCTCCCTTAGTAAAGGCACCTGGCCCACCGATGCTGTTCAGGTGGGATGTGCCAAGACCTGTGTATTGACTGTGCAAGACTAAATAAGCCCCGAGCGCTCTGTTTTCTAAGACATCAGAAAAGCTTCTTTATTTCGGGGTGGTTTGGGGGTTAGTTTTGATAGCTCACAGTACTTTTCTCTTTCTGTAGTGGAGCTGGGGAGAGGGAACGTGTGAATTGGCAGTTTTTCCCAGAGGTGTCCTGTTAGCTGACACCACCGGAGGTGGGCAGAGCTGTGAATAATGCAAAAGCGCAGCAAACGGGCTGTGTATGAGCAATAACTGCTTGCCTGGCAGCCGGGCTCCCAGGGTTTGATCAGCTGTGTCCTGCAGAGCAATACCTGAAAGCTGTAGCAGGGTGGAGCGTATCAGATGCCCAGCTACTGCTGACGTGCGAGGCTGCAGCATGGTGGAAGCCTGAGGAGCTGTGCGTGCTTTATCTCAGCGGCGACCGTGGTGCCGTCCTATAGAAAGGCCTTCATTTTCTATAATTAGCAAGTTCTTGGCATAACTATCTTTCTTGCTCTTTTTGCGGCCTGACAAGTGGAGCGGAGCTAGACGTGATCTGTGGGAGTCCGAGCTGGCGGCAGCTTCAGTAGGTCATTAGACTTTGTGGTGGGCAGCTGGTGCTGGCTTTCCCTTGAGGTGACTTAAAAAAAAAAAAAAAAAAGGGCTCTGGGGCTTGAATATCTGAATATCCCATCCTTTGTTATGGTGTAGAGCAGCCGAAAAAGGCATAACAGTTGTGACATCTCCCCTGGTGTGACAGTAAGTTGTAGACAGCAGTGGCAGAGCAGGAGAGAAGTGCAGGGTGGTTTCCTTGGTGCACGGCCCCCAGAGAAGAGGGCAGAGAGCAAAGGAGCGGTTGCCTTTGGTGCTGGGGGAGCATCAGGAGGTGGACAAGTGGATATTTTTTTTATTTTTTTTTCTTCTCTGAGCTCCCACATGTGTTCACGTGCAGCGCTTCTGGCCGGCTGGGAACCTGAGGTGAAATGGTAGCGGTCCCCAGCGTGCTGCTGGCAGGCTGGCTGCGCTGGGACGGCGGGGCAGCTGATTTCGCAAGCCTGGTGGTGCAGCTCCCCTGGGAAGATCTGGTTCATGAGGGCAAAAAACCTGAATGAGTCTGGACTAAAACGGAGAGCAAGATCCAAAGGTTGAAGTAGGCCCCTGGGAGCATAGCTTTGGGTGCCTGAGTGATGGAGGCATGTCCAGCCTCATGGGAGCAAGCTGCCTTGTCCCGAGGTCACTCCAGCTGTCTCTGAGGGATCAGGGAGGTTGTTTGCAGCTCTGGGGTGTATGAAGGCAGGACAAACAGACGGGCAGGCTGAGGGGGCACCTCGCCAGCGCACACTGTAATGACTGGAGCCCCTGTTTGGCCTCAAGCTATTAATGTCCTGCCTTTGGGGACTGCTTCTCAGGGCCTCTTCTAAGGAGGCTTAGATCTCCACTCTAGCCTGGCACATGACGCCTCGTGTGGTGCCGTATCTCCTGACTGTGCTGGGAAGGGAGCCCAGCACCACCCGGGCAGGGGATGGTGACTGCTGCTGGGGAGGGATTTCTCCCTTGGGGTGCAGGGCTGTCCTGGGTGCCGGGATGGGGAATTTCATGGAGCTCCAAGCTTGCGGAGAAGAGGCCCGAGGAACAAGTATGGAGCAACAACAAACTTCTGCTAAGTGTACCTCTGTTTCAGTTTTGGGGGGAAATGATTTTTTTTTTTTTAAAGTGAAATGCTGCATAGAGTAATGGCCTGCTCCCTGGAGGGTACATCTAATGGAATTAAAGGGTATGTCTATCTTGTTCTGGGTGGTGAGAGCTTCTTCGAACTGCTGCCCAGAATACTTGTGAGACACCCTATAATTCAATTAGAAGTACCCTCCAGGGAGCATATAATTATATCATATCTATGAAACGTAATGACAGCCCCCTCGTATCACATGGTGAGCAACTCTCTGCTGCTGCCCAGAACCTTTCACCGGTAAGGAACTAATCTGCTTAGCGCAGATTGAACTCGGCGGTGTACAGCACTTACCCAAATGCTTCTGAAGGGAATCCCTGCCAGCGGAATAAACCTGTTAGCAGCACGTGAACCTCCCCTCCCCTGCATCCCTCTTACCAGCCCTCTGACCGCTCCAACCAGGGCTACTCACCTCTACCATCACCATCCTCTCCGAGGCTTTCTGGGAATTCTGAAGGGTGGGAAGTTTTATTTAACCCTTTAAACTTGTCGTTTTGGCCCTTGTTGGGTAGTAATAGCCTGTGATACAGAATGTGCTGAAGGGATTGAGTTCCGTAATAGGCAGTGTCCCACCTTATTGCTGATACCCTGTAAAACTTTGATACGAGTTGGGATGTTCTGGAGAGAGAAATGATTGTAGTGCCAGTTGAAATGTAGCTGCCTCTAGTGTGAATCACAGCATCTGAAACAGTTTAAGGCTAGAAGTGAGGAACACCAAAGCTGACCACCATGTAGGGGACTTCCATGAGATACTCCAATTCCAATTAACTCTCACCAGAGGCATCATGTTAAATTAATCTGCAGCAAAACAGAGAGGGAAGGGCAGGGTGGGGCCTTGGGGTGACTTTGAGTACCTAAAGAAATCATGTGGAGGAATTTCCTTCCCCACAGTACAACTCCGCTGAGAAACAACATTAGCTGCCTCATGATGAAAGGATACCCCGAGTTCTGTACAGGTCTATCGATGCACTGCTGAGACTGTACTGCTCCCAACCCTCCTGCAGTTCAGCAGCTTCAGATGGCTCTCCCAGAAAGCTTGTCCACCCACACGAATAAGTAAACTCATCTATCTGTTGTGAGATTGTAGTTATTGTGAGTGCTGTTGGGTCACTGGCTGTCAGCCCTAAAGTGTCTCTTTGGCCTCAAATCCCGGAGCTCCAAATGAGCTGGACACCTCTGGAATACAAGATGAAAGCAGGGAAGAGAGCAGGGAAAGGACCTCTGAGAGATGATGGAGGCGGCAGACGAGCAAGGTTTGCTCCTGTTGGGAGGCAGGAGGCCATTGTGCTGCCCTTGAAGGCAATGGGTCTGAATCCCAGTGCGTGTCCTTGACTGGTGTTTTGGGCATGAATCGCCAAGGGTGGGGCATAGGTGTGTTTAGATGGTGTTGGTCTCTCCTTGGGGACAATTACACAGGGAATCATGAGTGGGGGTATGTCCAAAACTCAAAGGAGCTTAGCTGTGAAGTGTTAAGCACTCTGGAGAAAGGCAGATGGAGAACAATGTGATTTGAATGAGAAGAAGAAATTATGAGAGTTACTTGCTGAGAACCAGGGGGCCTTGGTCTTCTCCCCTAATGTGGGGCTAGGGCTCAATTTCTTGCTGCAAGGCCAGTACTTCAGCCAGGACTTCTCAGTCAGTGGGGATGTCTTGGAGGTGGATTGAAATTCATCTCGTAGTTCCTTCTCCATGAATGGGTAGGAAAAGAAACATTCAGCCTTGCTGAGACAATCCATAGCAAGGAGGAGCTCTTTTCTGCTTCCTGCTCTTTCCTTGCTGCTGTCTCTGCCCCTGCCCATCCCCTCTGCCTTTTCCTCCCAAAAAAACATAGCCCCTTGGAGCCTACCTCCTCCCACTACCTATTTCCAGTGAATGCTTCAGGTCACACTGGGAATCCATCTGATCTTTTTCAGGCAGTGCTGCCTTTAATTGAGTATGGCTTGGGGCAAAGAGAGAAGTAATATTCTTCCCCACGCACATCTTCCCTCTCAGCATCTAGGTACCTGTAATAAGGATCCCCAGCCCCAAACATTGCAGCAAAGCAAGAGATTTGGCATGAATGTTGGACCATTGTGTACATCCTGGTGGCTCTCAAGCACCATATCTTTGTCTAGAGCACGAAAGAGACTTAGACAAAGAGTTGTGGCAGGCACTTCCCTTAGCTGCATTAGGGTTGTGTTTTCACCACAACTCTTGCACTTGCACAAGGAAATGGTTGTGGGGTAACACCTTGGTTTTTGATTCCTAGGGAGACCCCTTTTGCCCGCTGCTTTGTGCTTCATTTGGCCTTAGAAACAATTATATGCTTTTCTTGTAGCAAGGTGGTGGTACAGTAGCACGCCCAAGGTTATCTGACCTCCTGTAGACAGAGCATGGAGGGCGCCTGAGGAATATCGAGGTAATACTATTTGGTTATCTCAGGCAGTTTCTTGTATCATTAAAAAGTATTTTGTGCTTATATTTCCGCTTTCATATGGCGGGATCCCAAATTGCTCAACAAATTGGGCAGGAGGATTGTTTTATCTACGGAGCAAAAGCAAGTGCTTGTAGGCACGCTGTGTTTGGCAGCCTGTAGCCCTGTGAGATATTGTTGGGCAGGGGATGATCAAGGTGAGGGGATGCCCATTTTGAGCAGGTTTGGGGCTGGCATGGTTGGCAGCAGTGTGCCTGTCCCATCAGGAGGATTGTG
>JAOXNO010000041.1:28873508-28884275 GCA_028565335.1 Limnodromus scolopaceus
GCCCGCTGCTTTGTGCTTCATTTGGCCTTAGAAACAATTATATGCTTTTCTTGTAGCAAGGTGGTGGTACAGTAGCATGCCCAAGGTTATCTGACCTCCTGTAGACAGAGCATGGAGGGCGCCTGAGGAATATCGAGGTAATACTATTTGGTTACCTCAGGCAGTTTCTTGTATCATTTAAAAGTATTTTGTGCTTATATTTCCGCTTTCATATGGTGGGATCCCAAATTGCTCAACAAATTGGGCAGGAGGACTGTTTTATCTACGGAGCAAAAGCAAGTGCTTGTAGGCACGCTGTGTTTGGTAGCCTGTAGCCCTGTGAGATATTGTTGGGCAGGGGATGATCAAGGCGAGGGGATGCCCATTTTGAGCAGGTTTGGGGCTGGCATGGTTGGCAGCAGTGTGCCTGTCCCATCAGGAGGATTGTGACAATCTTGGGGATCGTGCAGTGACTGAGGTGTGAGTGCCCGGGCGCTGAGCATCGTCAGTGCTGGAAGGGTGATCAGAGGGAGAGTGTGTGCGGTGCTCTGTTGAAAACACGGGCTCTGGAGAGCAGGGTGGTCAGCACGGCTGGGATGCAGGGACTCAAAATGCACACTTTTCTTCAGCAAGAGCACAGCTGGTGCAGAAATCACAGCCTGCCTTCCTGCACAGCCACTGAGTAGCACCAGGCACTGGGGACAAAGCCTCCCTGGGGTGGCCTGTCCAGGGTCACCTCTGAGATACTTCAGTCACTGCACCCAGACAGGGCACGTTGATCCTCTTTGGGAATAGAGATAGGTTGGTGGGCTTTGCGTCATGCTGTGGCACGGCTGCCCCCACCACCAGCCCCGGCTCCTACAGCCCTCTTCAAGGAGCCTGCTTGGATCTGAATGTCAGCTATCGCTGCGAGGCTCCTGCAGGGATGTGGTGTCTCACCAGCGCCCTGCCATTTAAAGCATCGACCTCTTGCTAACCCCTTAGCAGCTGTGGGAAATATTGACCTGTTTTACCTCTTTGTGGCAGCTGGGCACACTGTCCCCTGTCACACACACCCACTGTTTATGCTGCGTGCAGGAGGGGGGTAAAGTGGTGGTGGCCACTGTCTGCTCCACTCATGCTGCCTGTACTGTCCCCAATAAGGACCTGCTCCCAAACGCTGGTGAGTACCTCTGTGAACTGTGGAGACTAAAGTCCCGTCTGGGACTAAAGTCTGGACTCCAGGAACTGCAGAGACTAAAGTCCCAAGGTGGCAAGGGCTTGCTCACAGCTTTCTCGTTAGCTGATGTCAGGGCGTGT
Source organism: Limnodromus scolopaceus (assembly GCA_028565335.1). NCBI lineage: Eukaryota > Metazoa > Chordata > Aves > Charadriiformes > Scolopacidae > Limnodromus > Limnodromus scolopaceus. Next base: position 28,874,787 of record JAOXNO010000041.1, read on the forward strand.
GACGTGGGTACGTGCCCATCTTACCTTGTGTAATAAGCCCTTACTCACCCAGATCTCTCTCCAGAGACCATGAGGGTCCCTTAGCAACTTTAAATTGCTTTTAGCCCTGACTAGCCTGAGAACCTACAAGGAAAAGCTTTTTTACAGCAAAGGACAACTAATTTGGAGTGGATATATGTTAGATTGTGCTATTTCTAGGTGCGGGAAGGTGACTGGGAACGGTCTGCATGAGTTTACCACAGCAGATTGTGCCTGACTAACCTGATTGCTTTCTGTGATGAGATGCTCAGGTCGGTGGCCATGGAGAAAGCAGTGGGTGTCACTTACCTTGGCTTTCGTTATTTGACATGTTCTCCCATAGCATCCTTATAGCTAGACTGTGGAGTTATGGCCTTGGTAGGTGACTATAAGATGGATTAAAAATCTGTCTGGTCTGTCAGGCTGAAGAAGCAGCGGTCAGTGATTTGAGATTTATTGGTTGCCAGTTCCTAATCACAACCTCGAGGAGTCAACACAAGGCAGCATCTTCATCTGCACCAGAGATGAGAGGGTGGCACTCAGCCCTGCCCCAGCGAGGCCATGGGGACCATGGTCTGAGGGGAAGGTTGGTACACTGGAGTGTGGGTTGCTGGTTGGAGGGTCCTCAGTGTGCAGCAGAAACGGGCTAAGAGGGGCCTTGGGAAGCTGGGCAAGAGAAAGGCGGGTCTAGTGCCTGGGGTGGGGTCAACTGCTGCCCTGGTACGGGCTGGTGGCCAGCTGGCTGGGAGCAGCGCTGCGGGGAAGGAGCTGTGCTGCAGGGAAAAACTGCTTGGTTCGTGCGGTTTAAACCAAATTGGGGTTGAAGCGGTGCATTGATTTATCAGCAATGTGTAATTAACCAGCGATCAGTGAACTCTATAAGGAGGATCAATACCAGCAATACAGTGGAGAAACCACAGTGCTGGACACCTATGCAATGCTGATGTTCAACTACAAATTTCTAAGCGCCCTTCTGTAACTGATCCCCAAAAGTTATGCTCACGCGTGTGGTTACGTACCCCCATGGTGTTCCAGTCCCAGTGGCTGGTGTGGCCTAGGGTGGGCCCCATGAGACCCTGTGGACCTGGTGGTCCCCGTGGACGTGAATCAGCAGCAGAGCACGTCTTAAATGTTAATCCAGTAAGTCACTGCTACTGGCTTGGGTTTTTGCAGGCAGTGGCAGAGGTTTGTTCTCTATAAAGATGGAAGCAGCTCTGGCCCTCGCTGGCATGTCAAGGGAAGGTCTTCCTGGGCTGCCTGCCTTCTCCCCTGCTCTGGAGTTGTCCAGGCAAAGGTGGTGAGCTGGTATTTGCCACCTAATCTCCATTTTGAGCTTATTTTTCCATCTGGGACAGGCAAGTGCTCTTAGATGCTGAGCAGTTGAAGTGTTGGTTATTAGATGCATAGCAGGGCTCCTGGGGAGAGCACAGCCCTGGGGTAGCAGCTTCTATCCCAGTCCTGCAAGTGTCCTTCTTGCTGAATCCCCTGGGTGGCATTAGAACATGTCCCTTTGCATGATGGCTACGTGTGAGATGTATTCACCATGCGGTGTTGATTCTCCATCTGCACAGCTGTACGCAGACAGTGTTGGCTGCTGGAAATGGCTGAGGACGTGCAGCAACAGTCTGTCCTGGTGATCTATTGCTTTAACCTTTGGGTGGTATTTCTAAATTTTAAGAGGCCAGCACTGAGGTTGTGGGGGCAGAAGCAAGTGCCACCGGGCTATACCATTGTGTGAGACTAGCTGGAGCCCAGCAGTGGTGGCCCCAGAGCGGGTTTCTCTTCCAGGCACCAGTGTTGTAGCAGATTTGGGAGAAAGGGAGAAAAAGCAGGAGAATAATTCCTGAAATGCTAGTCAAAAAGAGTGCTAATGGTAAGGAAGGGGAGCAGCACTATCTTCTTGAGATCTCAGATACCATGTATTTCATATGGAGTAACACAACAGCCAGCCTGGCTGTCTTTCAACTCTGTTTGGTGGAATTTCTTCTCTTTTCTGTTAACATTCCATTTTAAATACAGTAGTCCTCTGAGGGCCTGAGCTGAAGCCTGTTACATGTGACAGAGACTCACAGAGTAGGAGGAGGGAGTTGCATTAACCATCTCTTTCCTAATATTTACTGGTTTGTTGGCAAAATTCTTTTGATGTCAATTTAACTTGATCGGTTGGAAGAACAGAAGCCATGCAGTCATGGCAGCTTATTTAAAGCTTCCCTTCTCAGGCAGTCCAGGTGTCTCTAAATGGCTGTGTGCCATGAGGACATATTAGTAAATAACCATGAAATTGGGCTATTTACATGAGATTTTAGCCAAGGTCTGCCAGGACTGGAATGTAAATAAGCACTGAAATATTTAAGTCTTATATGGAGTGGAAGGACTTTTTTTTTTCCTAGCTAAGAGAGGGAGTGGAGATTCCACAGGCCCACAAGATGAATGTGTGAAATATTCTTTAGGAATGTCAGTTTTTTTGGTGGTCTTTCTTTGTGACAAATGGAATTAAAGGGCTGGTTAGACTCCTTTGGCTGCACGGCATTTTTGTGACTTGGAAGCAATGAGAAGGTGCAGTGAACAGTAATCCCTACCCTTAGGGGCCTTTCCTGCAATTGTTCATTCTCTCCCTGGGTTTCAGTGGGAGCAGGAATTTGGCTTTTCCTGGATGTAGATTGGGAAGTTTCCTCAAGCAGCTGTGGACTTCAGTCATCAGAGGGGTTAAATCTTAGTGATCAGGGTTGGAAATGTGACATAGGAGATTAGATCTAGAATCACATTTTGCTGGTGCACTGGTAACAGGATCTTATCAGCCTGCCACTCTTATTTGATTACTAACACTTGCTGCTGCAGAAACTGAGAGGGATAGATGGGAAGTGGCTATTGATTGGCAATCAATAGGGATGGAGGTGCTTTCATCAGCACCAGGGAAGGGGGCACATATCACCTGCTAATTGCAGCCTGCAAATCCCAGAGGGGATGCTCCAGGTGCTGGGTATTGGCATGGCAGCTTGTTGTGCCATCAGACCGATGCTAGAAGAGATCAGTCTTGAAATTAGTGCTTTTGGCACTGGCCCTGTGTAAGCTGTGCCATCCGGTGACAGAGCCACCCACGCTCCAGCCTAAGGTCAGCAGCATTGACTGAATTCATCCAGCATGCCCTGGGAGGATGGAGAACAACTGGGTATTGTACAGTGGGGCTGATTGTGCTCACTGTTTGAATACTGATTCTCCATTAAACAATAGGGGCTTGTGTGGTTGGGAATAGGACCAAGCCTCCATTTTTCCTGAAAGGAGCCAGACGGAATTTCATATTCCTTTTTTTTTTTTCTCTGCATATAGTCCTATATGCATCTTTTATCTCCTCTCCTCTAGCCCTCCTTCATTTCTCAATTTGCTTGTGCTTTTGCCTCCAAGCGCACCTCTGTTTCATATGCTTTAAAAGTCCTTGGAGAAAGGAGCCAGGATTGGCAAGTAATGCAAATATAAGAAAAGCTGAGGAACATCATACATAATGTCAGTGTCACCTCCAGTAAGTGAGTTTTAGGAGATTAGAAAGGGCAGTCTCTCATACAGCCCCTTGTATTCAGCATGCTGTGGTGGATACAGACTGGGTGCAGATGGTCCCTAAGTTCCTGTTTACTGGAAACCTGAATACTGTGGGTAGACCATCACGTTCCCTTCTGCTCTTTCCTGAATTAGACTTGATGCTGGGCAGAGCCAAGCTACCTCCTGCCATCACTAGTTAGTTGTGCAGAGCACGGAGTGGTGCACCCCGCTGCAGGACCATTAGTGGCAAATTGGGACATCACTGGGCCTAGCTAAATGGTGTTTAATGCTCAGTACGCGTAAGCAGGACAGACGTTTGATGGCACTTTTGGCATCAGGCAGGGAACATAGCTTTGTTCTGCACTAGCAGTTGCTGAACCGTGTTCAGCCATGGGAACCGCATGAAACAGAGACTTTGAACACAGCTAGGTTTCTGATATAGACCTTCACGAACATCATGTGTTGCAGCCCTTCCTGCTTTGCTTCTCCTTAGCCTGCCTTCCCACTGTTAGGATGTATTGGGTTTGTGTAGCAATCTTTTGGTAGTGGGGGACTACAGGGGTGCCTTCTGTGAGAAGTTGCTAGAAGCTTCCCCCATGTCCAACAGAGCCAATGCCAGCCGACTCCAAGAGGGACCCACCGTTAGCCAAGGCTGAGCCCATCAATGATGGTGGTGATGCCTCTGCAATAACATAGTTAAGAAGGGGAAAAAGTTACTGCACAACAGCAATTGCAGCCAGAGAGAGCAGTGAGAATGTGAGAGAAACAACTCTGCAGACACCAGGTCAGTGAAGAAGGAGGGGCAGGAGGCGCTCCAGGTGCTGGAGTGGAGATTCCCCTGCAGCCCGTGGTGAAGACCATGGTGAGGCAGATATCCCCCTGCAGCCTGTAGAGAACACCATGCTGGAACAGCCAAAGGAGGCTGTGACCTTGTGATAAACCCACACTGGAGCAGGTTTGCTGGCAAGACTTGTGACCCCATGGAGGGAACCCACACTGGAGCAGTTTGCGAAGAACTGCAGACTGTGGGAAGGACTCACATTGGAGAATTTCATGGAGGACTGTCTCCCGTGGGAGCAACCCCGCACTGGAGCAAGGGAAGAGTGTGAGGAGTCCTGCCCTTGAGGAAGGAGTGGCAGAGACAACATGTGATGAACTGACCACAACCCCCATTCCCTGTCCTCCTGCACCGCTCGGGGGGAGGAGGTAGAGAAAAATCAGGAATGAAGTTAAGCTCTGGAAGAAGGTGTTTTAAGATTTGGTTTTATTTCTCATTACCCTACTCTGTTTTGGTTGGTAATAAATTAAATTAATTTTCCCCAAGTTGAGTCTGTTTTGCCTATGATGGTAATTGCTGAGTGATCTCCCTTTCTTTATGGCAGCCAGTGAGCCTTTTGTTGTATTTTGTCTCCCCTGTCCAGCTGAGGAGAGGAGTGATAGAGCAGCTTTGGTGAGCACCTGGTGTCCAGCCAAGGTGAGCCCACCACAAAGGATTACTTCTCTTCTAGTAAACTGCGTGGGGCTGAGTGTGGCCACGCTGTGCACCAGTAGCCCATGCCTGTGCCAGCTGCCTGACGCTGGCAAAGGGCATCTGCAGGGGTGCACCTCTGTCCTGTGGCCTCCTGAATGGAACTGCTTGGAGCGAGCATGTGACATGTCTAATGGAGGGTGTTTTTGTGCAAAATCCTTCTCTGGGATGTAGAGCTGTCATTCTTCTCTTGCATTCTCCATTTAAACCCAAGAGAGGCTATTTTAAAAAAATCTCGTTAAGAGAATGTTCCATTTGCATGATTAAGTCCTAGAAGTCAATAATGCCAAGCAGAACATTAATTCTGCCCCTAGTGTGTATAGTTATAAAATGATATTTAATTACACAATTACAAAGTGTTTATCTGATAATCAAATGTACTCTCAGCGTCTTCTACATGCAGAGCTTCATATGTTGAAACATCTTGTCAGATTTTTGAAGTCTGCTGTACTCTCACCAATTTAATTATCCTGATCCTGCCACATGCAGCTGAATTGACCTATGCCTAAATCTCTCTTAATTTCTACCAAAATGGTATATACCAGAAGATGCTCCCTTCACATTAAGAGAGTTACACTGGTGTAAACCAGGCAAAATAAACCAGGGAGTTTTTCCTCGTATAGGGATTGTCAGCCCTTCTCCATTTGTGGCACCTTCAAAATATTCTAGGGGAGATATATGACCCTCTTTGAAACATCTGACTCTGTTTTACAGTGTATAGCAATCTTGTTTTTTGCAGTAACCTTTCGTGAGTCCCTCAGGAGCAGTCCGCAGTCTGCCATCAAAATGGCAGGCTGAAAGCCGCTGCTCTAAGCCTTTTAGGCAAAAATTCCCTTCCAAGTCAATGGCTGCATATTATGCCATTCACTGTCCATTAGCACTCTGCTTTGGAGGGTGAAACAGTTAACTTTGGAGCAATTTTAGCTGCAAAACTTAGGTGGCCTAAATATGCCTGCAGCGGTTCTCTCTTATTATGTGCTGTTATATTTATTTTCTAGTATGTTGTGTAAGAGCAGTGTGCTAAACTCTTTTCTCATGAATGACTCAAGTTCTGTCTGTAATACATGAAGAGATTCACTGTGCTGAGAGGTATTGCGCTTACTGATATCATGTGGCTTTGTGGTATTTAAATAACAAGACGTGTTTATGTTGTTGATGTCTACACCATGCGTAAAGAGAAAGAATTACATTAGGGTAAGCATATCTGTTATGCCATGGGACAAAATTAATTCTGCCATCATAGTGTTCTCCTTGATATTGCCCCTTAATTTGGCTGATGTAGTACGTGTGCCAGAACACTAAGAGCTGAGCTAAGAATGCAAACTTGAGCACTGCTTTCCATAGCAAAATCAAATCATGCTTTTTAGTGGGGATCTTACTTTTTTTTTTCCCAAATGACTGACTTTCTCTTGATTTACTATCGCAGTCAAGAACGAAGCGCTTACCTTAGCCCAACAAAATAATAAAATTGCATCCAAATGACAGGGATAGGCTTGCATGTGGAAATGTTCTCAGCTGACCAGCGCTGGCGGGGTAGAGCACGGCCACGGTGGTTTATAGCTATTTAAACACCCTGTAGCTGTCTCGGTAGCAACTGTGTGTTTGGAGTGGTTGAGTCCAGGCTATGGCCCTGCTGCTCTCCGGGAAGCTCATGGTGGCTCTGGCCTCTGCCATGGTGATGGATGTGAAGTTTCTGGTAGTCGTTAAAGTATTTGGCTCTTAGTGTAGAGATGATAATGAAAAGGAAAAAGAAAAAAAGTTCCTTGAAAAAGGAACAAAACCAGAGCATGGTGTCAGTGCTGTCTAGGTTGGTGGCCGTGCACTGAGCAGTCAGACTCAAATCTCTCAAAACCAGCCTGGGCCAGTTGTGTTTTTATTGACTAAGGGATTGTCTGCAGGTGTTAGTTAAAGTCTGTTAAATCCTTATGTGGACGAGCTCATTCCTGGGGCGTTACTCTCTTAGCCTAATTGCTTTGCAGGAAGATTAAGCTGAACAGAACCGAGGTCATGTTACTTCAGAGTGTGAGCATCCACACAGGGCTTTCTCATGCCGTGACTTCCTACTCCTAAGTAATTCAGCTTAATTTTCTGGAGCGTCCCCAGACAAATGAGCCCTTCCCAGTGTTGCTAGATTACAGTTTTCTTATGGGATGTCTGAAGCACATGTCCTTCCTCCTGCTAAACCTAGAAGATGGGGGGAGAAGACAGGCTGTGGTAAGTCTACAGTCCTTCAAAGAAACAGGCAAACATCACTTGGAACTGCCTCCTGGGACTGTGCAGTTGTACCAGGGCACCCAGGAGACTCTCCGAGCTCTGGTAGTGGCAGAACTCCTCAGCAGTTCTAGCCATGGAGCATCTGGGACAGGCGCAGCTTGGATTTTTGCCTGACGTGGGTCTGTTGTGCTGCACTCCCAGCAACTACCAGGGCAAAATCCAAAAAAACCCAGAGCAGCTGCAGGCAGGAAAATCTGTTTAAATCTATGCTAACACGCCTGTGGCTACTGCAGACCTGCCTGGCTGGTTCCCTTTTCCAGCCATTGCTTTGTAGCCCATAAGGTGGAGGAAGCTGGCTGCTTCTTCTGGACCTGTCTCAGGTTTGCTGTGCAGCCGTGGAGAAGCCACATCACTGCTCTGTGCCTCAGTTTCCCCACAAGCAAAATGTGGGTAATGTAGCAGTCGTTACCTCTTCTAATGCTGTGTGTATCACGGGAAGTCTCTTGCCCTGGGTCTTGTCCCTGGTCACTGCTTGTTGCACCGCTCTGTTCCAGGGAGGCTCAGAACTGAGCATCTTTGCCCTGTTAAGGGACATGTAGGAAGAGCCAGAGTGATTTTGAATATGACTGGAAGTGAGTCAGAAGAGACCGCTGCCTTAGCAGCCTGCCCATCTGCAGGTAGGGATGAAGCTGAAGGTATCTGTCCTGCATGCGGTGCCAGTAGGGCAGGGCACCGGCTTCAGCAGAGCTCTGTGTAGCATCAGGTCCTTGCACATATCCAGTGACATAGGCTGAGATTAGGGGAATGCGTAATCCAAACCTCATGTAAAGCAGGACATCTTCAGTGTCATAGTCCACACAGGATTGAGCATCTCTTTCTTCTGGGCACCAGATAGCTTTTTCAAGTACGTGCATTGAACTACACACTAGCTCACAGCTTAGCATCTTTCATTAGAAATGCTGAAAAATATCACTTGGTGTTGGACTGAATGGGGTGAAATTACCTGCTGCGTTACACGCCTGGGTCTAATGTTTTTATTTATATGTAAAATGTGGAAGAACACTTTCTTTCAGATGGAAGGAAAGATCTTTTAAATTTTGCTTTTAGGGCATTGCCAATTTAACAATCTCCATACTGTATTTCTTAAAGAAAGAACTGTTTGAACAGCTATCTAAATGTTTCTACATGTGTTATAAATCTCTCTGTGTGTAATTGAAACAGATAACTTTTGAAATCTGAGCTACTTCTCGTCACTTGCATGAAGTGGTGTGCTACTGTGAGGACCTGTACTTTCCCCACTCTCCTGGTACAGATACTGCCTGGTGTGGTCATGTCCACAGGCGTGAGGTGTCTCTTGATAACTGGAGTAAAGTTAATGGGCTTGTTCAAAGAGGTAAGGGGAGAAGAATAGTCTTTTATTCAGATGAAAGCTTAATCAATAGGAGCGTTTATTTGCTGAAGGACTGCATTTGTGCTTGGCTTAAAATAGACAGCTGGACAGGGTAAGCAGAGACTAATGCGGCAACTTGAAGCCTTATGAAAATCCCTGTAGAGTTTGGTACGGATTCTCCCCTGGCAGAGAGAGGTCCCGCTCCAGCCTGCTGGAAAAGGCACAGCCCCGGAGATCTGCCCCTTCGCCACCAGGTGCTGGTGCTGGAAGAGTGGTGGGGAGTGGTGCCATGGCTCCTCCAGGCTCGCTTTCCCACCGTGGGGCTGGGATGCTGCTAGACATGGGCTCAGTGGCTGTGGGAGAGCTGTGGACACGGTGTTGACTACGTGCCATGGTGTACTTCCCTAGCTGGGCTGTACCCAGAGCCACAGGGGACATGATGGATACAAGACTTAAAATAATTATCCTTTCCCTTTCTCCACCAAGTTCTGAGCTTTAATGTTATCCAAGGCCTGGTCTCTCTGCGTGAATCACCTCTGTTTGTGCAGGCAGCACGGGTAAGCTATTCTCAGTCTTCCACAAACAGAAGAGCTATGGAAAAATGGACTGGGATGCCTTCTGGCTCCTCTATCAGCACCAGGCTTTCCCATATCATGAGAAGGCCTTTGTTACTGGGGAAAGCAGACAAGGCCTTGTCTGACTCTCCTAGGCTGAGCTAGCAGAAGTGGCAGTTAAAAATAAATAAATCTTTTAACTTGAAAACTGAGCCTATTTCATACGGGAGCCCATGGAGGGGGGGGAGGAG
>JAOXNO010000041.1:28884281-28895659 GCA_028565335.1 Limnodromus scolopaceus
AGGGAGGGGAACACCCAAACCAAAAACCCAGAAATGACAAAACCCCCCAAACTACAGAGTTCCTCAAACATTAACCACACTCTGAGGAGCTAAATATGTCTCCTACTAACATTTAAAGCATCTAATTAGCAAAGCCAGGCAGTCACGAAGGAGACTACCAGCTATCTTCGAGCTAGGCGCGTGTGACTTGCTGGCAGTGTTTGCAAGGTCACCCCTTTCCTGTCTTTCCCACCCCCAAAACTGGCATAGCAGGGAGCATCTCCCGTCCGTTTCCCCCTGCCAGGGAGTGACAGTAAAGGTGCACTGGGACGATGAGAAGCATGACTGATGGCAGTGTAGCTGTGCTGAATTATTGCCTCTTGCGTGGGGAGCGGAGATTTGCTTTTGGGATGCCGAACTCTAAATCATCCGTCTCTTCCTTTTAAAGGTGAACTGAAGAGCTTTGCATGGGGGAAAGAATTAACCAATTATTTCAGAGCACAGTAAACTTTGAGCACAGATACATTTACGTGCTGAAAACCAGGACCAAAAATTACTTCCTCCTCTATTTATTCCTTAACCTGTTTTTCGGTAGTTGCTTTTGTCTAGTCAGCAGTACCAAGTAAAGTGGTGTTGGAAGGGCTTACTGTATCTTAGTGCTGTGCTTTTCAAAGAACCCTGTGTCCCCTTCTGTCCCCTTGAAATGCAGCAGTCCTGGAGCGAAGCTGCTGTTGTATCTTAAACTTCGAGATGGGACAGGGGGCTGGTCAGCACAATCCCAGTGTCGACCCTTAGGCCCGCTTTATCTAGAGTCATCGAGGAGGTACTGGTTGGCTACATGCAGGCATAAATCCTGTTTCTGTGTTATCAGAAAATGCAGGTGTGAATGCACATACGTATCTGAGGCAAGAACTGGGGTACAGAACAGCTTTTAACTGAGATCTGAGTGTTGCCTTACCACGTGGAAATCCAGGCTTGAGTTAGAAGTATTTTCAGGGTAACTGGTGGCTAATCTCAGGGAAGATCTGTCTCTGTGGGTGTGAAAATCCCAAGCAGTAAAAGAACTCTGAGTATCCCAGCCCCAGTGGGACATCCCGCCGTGGAGCCACCCGGTGTGTGTTGGGAGGCAGCAGGGCAAGGACCCTACTGCAGGCAGGGAGGGAGCCTGCCTTGCAGCCTGCACAAGAGCAGCAACTTTGCTCTTCTGTGGCACTTTCTAGCATCCCTTGCAGATCTAACACCCTCTTTTGCAGATGAAACTAAGGCAAGGAGGCAGTTTTGTGAGGTTAAAGCTCTGCAGGGGGAAGTAACAGGATCTCTGGGCTCTCCAGGGTTTTTCTCTGCTACAAAACTCTCCCTCCTTCCTCTTGAAGGAACACATTTTCTCTTTCCTGCTTTCTTTCTCAGGGTTAGAGGGTTTCTTTCCTTTCTCCTTAGCTGCAAAAGCACAACCCTTGCCATGACATTCCACCGCACATGGCATCTGTCCAGGGAGAAGGTTGGCAAGTGCCAGCATGGCCATGGGGAGCCAGTCTGGGTGATGAGGGTGATGGAGATCTGTGCAGGAAGTGTGTTTCCCAGGGAATTTCGGGCTGCCTGTGGGAGGTCCCAGTGTTGGGAGTGTGTGAACCTGCAGTGGCTTTGTGAAAGGAGGCAAGGAACTGCAAGCCCTGCATGGTACCTGTCCCAAGCCAGGGAGACCTGATCTTGTGTCCCATCTACCTGAGAGTAAGGGACCCTGGGGACTGAGAAGGAGGGACTGGAGTTACTTCTCCAATAAAACTGGAGTTTTATTGACTGTCCCTCCGGCCAGGTAGGAGCAGAGGTAAGTAAAAGGCTCCCACAGAGGAGTTTCCTTATTATCTCCACCTGCAGCAGTGCAAGGCACACACTGACATGGGGACTGTTCAGCCCCTCAAAGCCACCCTGTCCCAGGAGAGTGAAGTGCCTTGGCAGGACTGGGTGAAGTTTTGGGACCAGAGCAATGGTTATCACTGTAGCCTGGGCCTGAGATGCAGTGATGGGAGGAGGAAGGTGGAAGTGCTCTTGTGTGATTGCCTCTTGGATCCCCTACTTGAGCATCTATCTCCCTTCCCATCTGATTGCTCTTCCACTCAGGGGCTTTAAAAACCCATAGCCCAGTGCTCTCTCCTGTTTGAATTATCTTTCCTGCCCTCTCACTGGGGTATCACATGAGCGTGGGCTGATATTTCCCCTTCCAGTGGATGAATTGCTTGCTGATGTTTGGTGTGGTCTCTCCCGGAGATCAGCATCCCCCCCAAGAGCCTGCCTGGGCTTTATTGAAGCACTGCCTGCCTTGGAGACTCCCCCGGATCTTTCCATCTCTTTTGTTTTTATTGCTGTAATAAATCTTCCCAGATCTCTCTAGCTGGAAGGGTGGGAGGGATGGAGAGGACAGGTTTCCTGCCTAGTGCATTGCAGGCTTTTATTGACTGCCAGAAGTAGCAGTAAATCTGAAGCGGGAGGTGGGCTGGCATTGGTGAGCAGAGTGCTGAGTTCCTGGGGATCCAGCCCCATCCCCGAGGGATCACTGCTGTTCCATGAACCCACCAGCAGACAGAGCTCAGCTTCAAGACCAAGCTGAACTTACAGCCATGGTGCAGCCAAGCAAGACAGGTCATCTGCTTCTCCAGGGCCCGGGTCAGTGTGTCTTTGTAGATCTTCAGCAATCTGGGAGCGATATAAATTTGACAGAAGAAAAACCTACCCTGAAATGTCCTGGCTGGCACCGATGCGATGCTCAGCTGCCTAGCTTCCAGGGCGTTTCCAGCTAGCTGCTTTGTTTTAGCCAATATTTTATTTTTTAAAAAATATACAGCCCCAAAGCCCAAACTATCTTTGTTATTAAGCTTACTAAATTTTTCCCGTTAGGAGGTTTTCCTCTGTGTTTCAAAAGCGGTGTATGTAATCAGTGGAGCTGGTGCGTGGCATTTTCCCTGCAGCCTAGCAGGGCTGGCCCCAGCAGCCCCAAGTGCCGCAGCACATGGCGGCATCTAATTAGAGGTGATAGCAGTGCCGTGGTAGCGATGAAACCTCCATCCTTCCCCTGCTTCCGTTGGGGTGTTTAAACTCCAGAGTGGATAGCCTGCAGGGCTTGTGCAGCCTCTGTTGTTGGAGGATTTAAAAAAAGTAGATTAGATGGCTGGCTGTCAAGGTAGAATTCATGTTGTCTGGAGAAGGTGGCCGCTACTGCTGGTAAGGGGCTCTCCCTAATTTTTTTTCCATGAGATTCCTGCCCTTTGGCAGCAGTGCTTCCTGCAGTGTGGAGAAGGGACTGTCACGGCTGGAGCAAAGGCATCAGCGGTTGTGTGTCATGGAAGGACATGGATCAGTGGCTTCGAGAGCGCTCCAGAGTTGGGCTGCGAGGTCCAGCCTGGGCAGCTGGAGGGGTGGGAGAGAGGGGACGCGGTTATGCGTAGTGCTGCACCGTGCCCCTCCTCCTGAACCATGGCTGGAGCACAGGCCCTGGATATCTTTTCAGAAAGCATTAATGCAGTCAAACCTCAGGGTCATCGCACGGGTATCAGCTCTGAGCATAGCTGTGAACAGTCCTTCCCAGCAGCATTCAGAAACAGTAGACTGTATGATTTTGCAGTAAATAAGTACTTAATACCCACCAAAACATTTTAAATAGTATTCAAAATACTTATGAATAGCAGTTTTCTTTTAAAAAAAGAAAAATATATTAGGCAGTAAATCTACTGGGGTTCTCTATGCAGATCTTCCCACTTTGTCACATTTAAATGTGAGAAGTGCAAATGTTACACTGCAGCCTAAACTTTTTCACACACATACACAGCTACATCCCCCTCTAATTTTCTTTGAGATGCTTTCTTGGGCATTTTTTTTTTTTTTTTTTTTTTTTTTTGCCATGGCCCGTCAGACTGTGTCAACAGGGTGAAGTCCAGGGACCCCTACAGCTAACACCATCCTGCTGTTAGGGTAAGGCTAGAGTGCTGTTTTCAGTTGCTGGTAAATCATAAAACCTCTAGCCTGCAGCCCAGGTCAGACGAATAATAGAGAGGTCTGCCTGTAAGAGATCCTTTCCTTGGATTTCTCAATGAATGTCATTTCCCACCCACGCCACCCCCTTAAGTCCAGCAGGTTTGATAAGAATCTCCATCTCTTGGCTTCTGTGAGCTCTTGCCTGCTCTCTTTTAAAGAGAGCATGAATCCTAGCTCTATGTGATGACAGAAGTGGTTGTGGCCCCTCTAGCAATGACAGTCACTTCTTCCTCTGCTGTCAGTCAAATGAGCAACAGAGGCAAAATGTTTCTCTAGCAAAGAGACTCTCTACCACTTAAACTAGAATGCCCGGTTTTTATAACTTGTGGCATGAAAAGTATTGATGTGGCTTGTAGCTCATCCTTTGGGCTTTTATTCCCCTTAATTACCACCTTAGGGAACCCTTCAGAACCTGGCTCTGCACCCATAACAAAGCTTCCTTGCAGTCTGACCCCTATCCTTGGACAGGAAAGACCCACACTGTGTCCCCTCCCCATGCTTGTTTGTTTGCCCCCATAGAGAAATGCTGGACTATGAAGCCTGTATGCTGTATGCAGGCTCCACACCTAGAAGGGACATTCCTGTCTCTCTTGTGAAATGTGGATACTTCTTATAGTAATTCAGCTAGAAGCAAGAATATCTTTTCAAATTAGATTTCAGCACACTGACTGCATTCCTGGCCAGGACCTGGCAGTTTGTTGGCAAGAGAAAATGAAAAGAAATAGGGGAGAAATGTAAAAACCGTCAGATTCTTAATGATGTTCTAAAACTGGAGATGCTACAAAAATGGACATAGATTTCAGCTCTGTGAAACTAATTCTCACATCCTTAATTCATAGCCTGTCTCACCTGAACAGTGGGGCCAAATGTCTTGGCAGGGGAGGTGATTGACAGCATCTCTACCACAGTGCACTCAGTGTAGTGCTCTGGCTTTTTGAGGTCAAGCCGGGTAAGCAAAGAGCTTTTTCTTCTCCAAACAAACCAGCTCCCGAATTAGCCTTGTTTCTCATCCTCTGTTGGCTGTGGTATTTATAGAGGAGAATGCTGCTACTCTGCTGTTATAGTTTACCATCAACAGTCACCATTAATGCCTGCTTTAGCTTGGAAGGGATTTCTCACTTCCCTGGTGCCAGCCTGCCTCCCAACAACCGTAGTCAATGCAGTGCTCTGTCTTACAGGGAAGGGCAGGCAGGCAAGGAGACGACTCTTGGTGAATTACCTGTGGAGAAAAAGCTCTGTTTGTGGAGGCTGACAGTCTACAAAGTTCAAGAGATGATCCATCTGACGAGAGGAATATCCCCCTTTCACTGGCCCAAGCTAAGCACAGTGACTGTTGCTTGCTTATCTGGGAAACATGGACATAATGTGGCCATCTGAAAGATGCACCATGCAACATCTTATCATCTTAAGGCAGATCCACTTGCACCTGTGTCATTTCTGACATTTTTTTCCAGCCTGTTCTTGAAGATCTTTGGTGCAGTGGCATCTACATTATCCCTAGGAAATGTCTTGTA
Source organism: Limnodromus scolopaceus (assembly GCA_028565335.1). Classification (NCBI taxonomy): domain Eukaryota; kingdom Metazoa; phylum Chordata; class Aves; order Charadriiformes; family Scolopacidae; genus Limnodromus; species Limnodromus scolopaceus. Next base: position 28,889,801 of record JAOXNO010000041.1, read on the forward strand.
GGTCTCCGGCATCCTAACCCATTAGAAAGACGTTTCCAATTTCTAAGCTAAGTTGACATTGCTCCACCTCCAGCCTCATATTTTTTATTCTGATCACTGGGGACATGGAAAATACATTTTTCCTAGATCCTTTCTTCCCTTGGTTCTTCCTTTTACATCATTGGATGCTGTGCCTGAAAGTTGTATTCCCCCTCCTATAATCTCCTCTTCTGTAGGGTAATCCCACTTCTTTTTAACCTTTCTTCAAATAAACCACCCTGCTCACCCCCTGGTTGTTGTCTTTGTTCTTCTGTGGACTTCTTCCATTTGGGCCACGCCTCTCTTGAGGTGCAGCTCTCTGAACTGGACCCTGAACTCCAGCTGAGGCCTTTCCAGTTCTAGGTAGTATGGAGAGATGGATTTGGTCCCAGGACCGCTGGTTCATGACTGTCTCTGCCACCTTCTCTAGGTCCTGCCAGTCCGTGCTGGTAGATCATTCTTTCCAGCCTGTATTTCTACCTTCTTTCCTAGCCAGTTAAGTGGGTCTCATCCGTCTTTGTAATTAGTGCAATTAGTTCTCCAAAACTTTCCGTTTGATGAGGCTGAGGGTATGTATGCCTGCTGTGGCTACTCTTCCTGCTCTTACCCCTTCCTATCAGCTTTATCCCACTGTAAGTCCTCCTGGTCCTCTCTTCTGGCCTCTCTCTGTGTTCTCCAGGACATCTGCTTTCTTGCATCTGCCAGGGTGCACTGGGTGCTGAGCACAAACCTTCAAGTCCAAGGACTATTCACTTCACACCCTGCCTATGAGAAGGTGATTGTTTATTCTACTTTATAATACATGCTTTATTATGAAGCTGTTGGAGATCCCTCTGTCCTGATATAACTGAATTCAGACTTAACTGGCTGCTGGAAATGAGCCCTAAGCCTTCCTTCTCCTGTTGTATCCGAGTTGTCTTTGTCACCCCTCTGGCTGCGGGACGAAGGACTTTCCTAATGCATGTTAGAGCTCTCTAAATTTATTGAAGAACTGTGAAGTCTGTAACATGCTAAAAATAGCTTTTTCCATACCCAGATAATATTTTGAAATATACTACTGGTCTGGGGCAGACATCTTAATCCTATTTTTGGAAGATCATTTGTCTAGTTAGGAAACCTCCTGGTGTGTCTGAGGGGGACATTGTATTCCTACTGAGCCTTGGTTTGAAGATAGGGTAAGGAGAGAGATATGTTTTTCCTTGGATGGAGGACAAGGGGGAGATTATCAACAGGGCATGCCCTCCTCTGCTGTCACATACGCTGTCTTGGCACTCAGTCCCCTTACAGACCCAGGAGACCTCAGGGCTGGGATTTGCACATTCACAATGTGCTTCTCCCCATCTGCAAATGGCAGGGGTGACGGGAGGCACTGTGGTGCCCTGTGTGTTTGCAGAGCTGTTGGTGGCTCCCCACGCAGGGGTGATGCTGGTACATCACACAGCCATGCTCACAGGGGTTTGCCAGATGTGTCCCCTCGTGATGCCTTGTCTTGCTGTGGGATCTCCTCCATCCACACATGATGGGCTCATGACTGAGCCAACAGCTCAGGGAATCACAGGAGTTCGTCCCCATGCTGGTGGTGCTCCATAGAGAGGGGTGCCTGTCAGGCCAGGCCAGCATCACCTGTCTTCTCTTTTTTCCTCTGTCTTGACTCCCAGTGTAACATCAGCCTAGAAAAGTAGTGATGCTCCCTTCAGGGAGCAGCACAAGGCAACCCCTTACATTCTCCTGGGTCTCAGCCCTCCCTATTCCCTCCTCCCACTTTTCCTCACACTCCCTGTCTCATTCTTGCTTATCTGTGTCCATGAAGGTTTTGGAAGTATCTTGGAGGTGGTGGCTAAATTGCCACCTCTAGTTTAGCTGTGCTGCTGACATAGCCTGGATTTAGCTGTGTAGGTCTTCTGAGAACTCAGATGGGGATGCCATCCCGTAACCACGTCCTCCATCCCCAAAAAGCTGCATGCAGAGTTCCTGAGGCACCGGGTATGACTAATCTGTTCTGAAAATCCCCTGAGCTGCCAAGAGTCACTTCTGGGGTAAGTAAAGGATGTGTGAACAACTCCTCAGAGATCCTATAAGGAAAGGAGTGAGAGTTTCTTGTTTTCTCCTGTGGTCACCTGAGCAAAGTGGTAGGGCTGGCTATTTCTTGGAGGAGCCTTTAGGTGCCAAATCTGGCTTCGCTATTGTGCAACATCAATAATTGAACAGTTGAAGAGACACTGAGACAGTTGGGAAGAGACTGGAGAGAGCGTCGGGGCTTTTAGGAGAGGAGTTGGGGAGAAGAGATTTTCTTTCTCAAACTGCATGGGTTAGATTGGTCTGTGAATCTCCCTGGAGATAGCTCAAGGAAAGGTACAAGTGAAAAAGGGTGGGGGAGGGAATAGGTGGATATCGTCTGGCAGATAATGGCATCAGGGTAGCAAACCCATGACAGGGAAGAGAGGGTGAACTCTGCTGTAACCCTATATTTGGTAGGAGCTTCTCCAGTGCACAAGGCCTTTTGCTCTTGTTTATGAACAAAGTTTCTATGAATTAGACGTTTCTCTGAATAAGAATAGCATCAGCAGTTGTACAAATTAGGATGGAAGGGAGTCCTCAGGCTTCAAGATAGGAGCTGAATGCCAGCCAGTGCCAGGAGAAAGCAAAGACTGTTTAGAGACCTCTAACACAGGTGGGCGTGCTGCAGGCACCATGCCCAAACCAGCTGGAGTTGGGCACTGCCAGGATGCTGAGCTGGATCAAACAGGTCACCTGCTCGATGTGGCAGACGTCTGCTATTCCCTTGTGGGAGGCAGGGTAAGGACAGGGCACGTCTAGCACGTTCTGGGAACTAAGGAATTCCAGCTGGCTTTTCCTCTCGGAAAAGCAGGCACAGCTGGTGGTGACAACTGCAGATGAAGAGGTAGAGTGATTGCCTGGGATGCCTTTACTCTGCCTTTTTGAAGATCTCAGGAGGCACTTCTAGGAGACATTACCTCGACAGCAAATATCAGGCAGAGATCTCAAAATTGTTTCTGCCCCTTTGAGAGATAAGGAAGTGCACAAAACTTCACTGTGGCCATATACAGGACTGCTTCCATGAGTATCTTCTAAAATGTCAGTCTTGGAGATAATGGGTATAATATTTGCTTTACACAGCATTTCTAGCATTAATTATTTTTAACTGCGTCTCTTTGGTGAGCTCAGCATGTCTATTGCCTCTTTGAAGCTTGCCCTTTTTTTCTGGGATGTCATAGACATTTATCATATGCGAGATGGACCTCAAGGTGGCCACCAGCTATCAGTCTGCCTTCCTAGTGAGGTTGTGTAGGATCCAGCAACTTCAAGATGAAAGTTCCCCAGATGTGCTGGCATCCCTCTGAACTACTCAGGCCCTGGAAACTGTTCTGAAAATGTTAATCTTGTCCCAGTTCTCATGGTGAGCTCTTATGTGGTGAATGCCTGAAGTTCAAAGGAGGTAATGCTGTACAGTGGCTGTGATGGCACCAGTCAGATCAGGAGCTGCAGGCAAGAAGGGAGATGCTGTAATGGATCTGTAACTATTTGGTCCCCAAATTACAAGTGGTGAGGAATGAATAGTCCCAGCTTTATGCACCATACATTGCTGGGTTTTGGGGACATCCACTTTGAGCAGTTTTGTGCAAAAGAGGGATGCTGATGCCAGTCACCATATCAATGGCTCCTAGCCAGGAGCAAGCTCTGTGTCAACCTGAGCCCATGGGGTGCCCTTTTCTCCCTCAGGAAGTAAGGCTTGGGTCACAAAAATTTAGTGTCACTGTTCAGATGTACACATTACCCTGAGCCTGCTGCTCCAAACTGAGTGCTTCCCCACCTCCTGGAAGAGTGTTAACCACAACACAAATATCATGCATGATACTTTGGCCACCAATACTGTGGAAAATGTTATGGAAAAGGAATTTCAGTCCTTGGTAGGAAGCTGTACAGCTAGACATGTTCTTTTTAGCTCTAATCTTCTAGGTAGCTTGAAATTGAACCTTTTATTCCTCTCTGAAATATCTTCACTGGCCCCTTGAGCTCCCTCCCCCTCCCACAGACATTGCTTTTTTCGTGTAGAGTGTTTTTTGTACCAAGACATCTCCCGTGCCTGCTTTCCTCAATGGACACTGATGTGACATGCAGAGCTGAGCTGTCAGAGCTCTGGGGTGTTTTTTTTCTCCTCCCTGTGATGAGCTGTGACACTCCAGCTTCCCAGCTCCACAGGCCACTTCTCCATGCTTTTGTTTGCATTTCATTGTGAATGCAGCAGGGGTCCAGGAGCAAAATGCAGCGGCTAGAGGTGTGCTTAGGTCAGGGGGGATTTTTGAAATATGGCATTTTTCAGCTTTACTTGAAGAGTCCATAAGGTAGCATTGCAGATTGTTCCTGCTCCCTTTCTTCGCAGTTCTTCCCTCCTGGATTTTTTTTCCCTGTTATTCTAGATTCTCCCAGCCATTATCTTCTTCCCTCTGCTCCTCTTCTGTCTGGCTCAGGAGAGAGTTTTGTGGGTGGATCATGGGCTCTTTGGGGCAAATTTACATCCCTTGGTGATGCAAATGAGGAATCAATTATTGGAGTTGGTAGTGCTGAGCAGCATAAATGAAACGATCCCTGCAGGCTTATTTCCACAGAATGAAGTAAGGCTGGATATGAGGAGGGAGTCAAAGAAGTGTGAGTAGAGCTTCTTTGTTGGATCTTGTTGAACGGCCATTGTAATGAATGAAATTTCACCTGTGCCCCATAGGAGGGCCAGCCGGTGTGCTGGGCAGCGTGAAGATGGGATCTGGGCCGCCAGCCAGCCTGCTGAGCAGGGAAAGCCGGGAGCCCGGGAGCAGCTACCAGTGACCTGCTGAGAAAGAGCTGGTTGAGGAGAGGTGAAGTTGTGGGCTCCCCAGGACTGTAGGGGACACCAGCCAGCCCGGTGCAGGGAGGGCATCTGTCCCCTTTGCTAGCTGATATGTGGGCACTGACATCTGGATGAAAGTGGATCCTGTAGGCTGATCCTGTTAGGATTTCAGACTCCCTGCAGTTCTACCCTCCAATGTATTAAAGCTGAGCTCTGTCTCCTCTCATATCTCCTTTGCAATAGTCTCTCTGGCTTTAACCTCTTGGTGGGCTGGTGCTGTTTAACTTAATGACTTGATGTGTTGGGATTTTTCAAGGGGGGTACCTGGGATATGAAGACTGCAGGCACGTCACCGGCAGTGCTGCGTGCCGGGGGAGGAGGCTTTTCATTTCCAGTACTATGTAAGAATGGTTTCATTAATGCCACTGTAATGTCTGGTGATACCCTGGGCCTCACACCTTCTTCTCTGGACACCTGAGCTCATACATCAGCTTGGGAGAAAGGTTGTGAGTGGGAGGAGATCTCTCTGGAAAGCTGCTTCTCCCCAACATGCCAGGCGCTGCAGGGGGCTCATGTCCTGCTCCCACCACCATTCAGGATGGTGGTTGATGCAGGTTGGCATGTGTCTGTTGGCAGCTGCATGTCTCCTCTTCAGCTGCCTCATGTGCAGTGGCAGTGGCCATCAGACACTGGTGCCTGGACCAGCAGGAGGGGACTCAGCTGTATGCCCCATAGAATCCTATCTCCTTCCCCTCCCAGGCTGGTGTCTCTGCAGGTCTCACCTACATGGAGCCAGGCGCTCAGACCACACAGCTGCTGGGCCGGGGAAGAAGGTCGGTGTGCAGCAGTATGCTTAGCTCGACCAGCTGACCCCCGACACCCCCAGTCAAAGGCCATGGCTTCATTCCTGACTACAACCTTGTCACTGCATGCCAGACGCCTGAGCGGGCAGCTGGGGCTGTCTCCATGCTGTGGTGCTGGGGGTGTCAGGGTCCAGC
>JAOXNO010000041.1:28895759-28916859 GCA_028565335.1 Limnodromus scolopaceus
CTGACTCGGTTGTTTACCCCGTGGACGGGTCAGGTGACCCAAACTGACCAATGGGGTGTCGCGTCCCATCGGCCGTGGTCAGGATAAAAGCTGAGGGAGCCAAGGGGCCAGTTGGCTCCTCTTCCGCGGCGGCTCCTTCAGTGGTTCTGTCTCCTTGGCGACTGATGCCCAAGGATAGGACCCTGTCAGTTTGTCTACCTTTGATCGCGATCCATGCATTCCTGAAGGTAAGTCTGGAATCCAGTTCCCATCTGTTGTTGAGGCCAGTCTGGAACTTTCCCAGTGCCTGTCAGTGATGTCTCTGGCAGCTTGATACTTTTTTTTTTAATATCTATTTATATATATTGTGTCTATTTTATTATTTCCTTTTTTATTTTATTATTTATATGTCATTAAATGTAGTTTAGTCTTTTTTCTAAACTCATAAATCTCTTTATCTCTCTTCTTCCTCTCCTTGGAACAAGAGGTGGGAGAGAGAATCTGTCATCTTGTCATTGGCCAATCCAGCCCAAAGCCACAACAGCAGGGGAGGTGTGAAGTTGTCTTTGGGCACTCTCTGAGGGGACCCAGCATGCCAGGGAGGTTTGCTTTTAGGGGTGCTGCTGAGCAGTTATACTAAGGGGGTGCACGCTAAAGGGAATGCATGGCTTCAACCAAGCATTGATTTTGCCTAGGACTTTTGTCCTTTTGCCGGATCACCCCAGGGTCTTTTCCAGAGTGGCTGGTGTGCACTGGCACTGTTCCTCCTTGCTGAGGGGGAGAATGTTTTCAGTGGGGAAACACTGCAGTCTCATGAGTGACGCCTGGTTATAAAAGAGGCAAGGTCTGGCAGGGAAATGTCTAGCTTGTTGGTCCCCTGTGATCCCATATCCCATCCGTGCATCAAGGCTGGAGAAGCAGTAAGCTGCAGGCAGTGTTGCATTTTGCTCTCCTTATGAGTCACAGCTTCTACATTTCAATTTTGTTTGGCTGCGGGCAAGGTCAGAAGGTGTCAGTGGTGCCCTGGTGGGTGGGAGGAGTGGAAAGAAGCTCAAGCTCCTGGCCAGCAGCCCTGTGCAGGGAGCAGGGTGGTGGGGAGACTTTGTGCTTGTCAGGTCAGCTTGGGCAGAGCAGGAGGAAAAGGATTAGGAAACCAGAGTGTACAGCTGGACTGGGGAGCAAGACTTGCATCAGGACACCCCAGACAGGGCAGGCTGCCAGAAAGGGCAAGCAGGAAAAAGGACCTTTCCTTGCTCCAAAAACCTGTGATTTTTAACTGTGATTCAACTATATTCCCCACTCAGAAGACCCAGGCAAGGACTTCTTTGAAGAAACCATTTGTCTCAACCATGTTCCAAATGCTATAGTATTGAACAAGATCAAATGGTGGAAAGTATCAGTTCCCGTCTAGCTGATGCCCTGGCAGGGAAGCTGACTGGAAATCCTCAGAGAGATTACCCTGATCTCCTCACAAACAGAGAAGCATGGAGTAGAATAACTTATTTTAAGTATTAATGCTAATTTAACATTAATTCTGACTTTGTTGCTGGTGGGAGGTACTACTGTGGCACTCCTAACGAGCTGAAATCTTATTATATGCCCTAGTCTTACAAAACTGAGATGGGAAGGACAGAGCAGATGCTTTGCTGTGCTCCTCTGCAAACTGGTGGAAAATCTGCGCTTTGTCTGATGGTTCACCCATTTCAGGGATGTTTGCAAAAAACATCCCATTGCTGTCTTGTAGTAGCGGCTGGTTGTTTTGGGGTTTGGGGAGTTAGGAAAAAAAAAAAAAAGCTGTAGTCATTCCAGAGGAAACAGTTTAATTTGATGGTACAGCATCTCGGAGGGTTTTCTTCAGATCCAGGTTTCCAGAGCAGGTAAAACCACTTCTTGGCAAAGAGGCTCTCCATAAAGAGTGCTTTCCACAGCAGCAGGGATAACAGTAGGCATACACAGATGCTAGGATGCCTAAAGATCTTCCAAGACCTGAACGCTAAGCTTCATGCTGCTATAATTATATTGAAAATATTGCTGAATTTGGAAAAGTAATATATAAATTAAATTTGTTGTTGCAGACCCACTGCCAGCTATGGGACTTATGCTGTCTCTGCAGAAGTCAGGGCTAACTTTGGCATTGACTTCAGTGCACCTTGGCCTGAGCTTGGACTCAGCTAACTTTCAGACTTTTTGATGGATGTTTGCTGATAAAGCAGGATGGCGGTGCTGTGGCCAGATGTTGGGAAGAGTCAGGCCTTCTCCTCTGCACTGGTGTGCACTAGTTTTGCTGGGCACTGCAGGGCTGGGTTGGTCGAACTCAGCCCAGGTTCTCCCAGCAGCAGAGCAGGGATATGTTCAGGTTGGGGCATACTGTTAAAATAAATCATAGCCCTTTGTGGATGCATTATACAAATTTAATGAGGCATAGAAATATTCTTTCTCCCCCTGACCCCACCTCGCCTCTACACCCTAACTGTACTAGAAATTCACCCAGGTATGTGATTACTTGGAAGTATTATGCAATGAGGGCTTCAGAAAAGCACAACTCTGTTGCAGCAGCAGTTGAGAGGTTTTTCCAAAGCATTTAGCAGCAGAACCGATACAGGCGTAACAGCATCCATGGCAATTCCTGCATCTCTTCTGGATGCAGCAACATGTTTGCCTCTGTGAGTATGTTGTGTGATCCTTTTCCCCCTAGTTCCAGGGATTTTGCTGATAGAGCTGGTTGAAATACAACCAAACTTGTGTTTGTTAGGATATTTTTTCAGCAGCACTGAAATACCAGGATATTATCTTTGTGTCCTGGCTTTGTGGAGAAAAGAAAGCCATGATACAGTCTCCATCTCCCCTAGCTTTGTGTCAGTGTGTATATAGGGATCTTTTTTCCATATGCTGTTTATCTCACAAGTTTATTCAACTGATAAGATTTTACAGACCTGCTGTTTAAAGCATGAATTGTAGACAAAAAGGTGGTGATACAGCCTTTGGGAATCAGACCCTATACTTGCTCTTGTGAAGGATCCTACTCTCAGTCTTGTGAAGGGTGAGGACAGAACTGAGCATAAGCAGTATACGCGGAGCACTGAGACAGAGCTGTCTTTCAAAATAAGATGCTTCAGACTGTTCTAGCGAAAGTAATGAAAAGTCAAAGAAAAACAGAAGGTGACTGCAGGGGTTTCTTTTCCATGCTCAGCGAAACTAAGCCTTTGGCTTTTAAGCTTGGGGCTCTTAGAGACACTTGGACAATAACCTCTCCTCCCTCAACCCAGCTATCATGCTTTTGGGATGGCTGCTGATGACCCTGTTTCTCTTTGGCAAGGATGAATCATGCCTGTGCGTATGTCAAGCTGCAAGAAACAGCAAAAGAGAGAAGGAAGGAAAGGTCTCTCTGCTGTAGCACTTCCCTGCATGGGCGGTCCTGATCCCTCTCTGCTGGCATCCTATCTGGACCCACCTTTCCCTTCAATAAAATAAAAGAAACCCAAAACACAGTCAAAACCAGTCCCTGCTGCAGGTCTTCTTCCTTTGGGCACAGCATTTGGGCTAGAAGTAAGGAGGTGCAATGCCTTTGCGAAGGAAATCGTGTGTCTTCTATTATTCATGAGCTGCAAGGGTTAAGGAGATTAGCTGTTTCAGTGGATTAGTAAGGGGCTGTGAGATCTGTTCCTCTCTGCGTGGCTAGCTGTCTTGCAAGTGGGTGTGTTGAGCATCTAAAAATAATTCAATTATTTGTGCAAAATATCTGTCAGGCTTGTTTCCCTCAGGCAGACGTTTGCTTCCAGAGCGCCGCTTCTGCAGCATGAGGTCCCACCCGAAGGGAGATGGGAAGAGATCCCTAATCCCTCCCAGCTCCCCATTCCTCCAGACCAAGGAGACTCTCCCCCCCGATGCTGTTTCAAGTGGTGGGCTTCCCCCTTTCCCCTCTATTCCTTATTGGCCAACCCCCTTCCCATCTGTTCCCCCATGCCGATGGCTGGAGGTGGCTGTGGCACCTGGGCAGGACCACTGCAGGCAGCCCCCAGGACTGGTGTGACCATGGGGAGCACATGTGGGGGCTCCCCCCAGGGACAGGGCAGGCAAACTAGGGAGGACAGAGTCTCCTGGATTCTTCCCTGGCTGCTGGGGATGTTTCTCAGCAGGAATAACTCTGTGACCAGACACCCAGTATTAGTCTTCTCCAGCGTGAGCACAATAAAAATCAGTGGCCCTGGGCGGTGTGAAATGAACTTGGAGGCGTATTGAAGCCTTGGCTGTAGATTTTCCACCTGTTTCAATATATGAAAAATAATAAAATTTTTATAGGTCCCTGCGGCATCTCTTAGGCATGGGAGAACGCTTCAACTTTTCATGCTGGTTTTACTCCCACCTGCGTGTGGCTGCTTGGGCTAGAGATCTCTGTCATGTCTGGTCAGGGTCAAAGCTGTGGGGCAGCATGGGGTGGGGAGCAGTGGCTGGGGAAAGCGGTGGGAAGGCGGCAGGATCTTGGGTTCTTTTTCCCTTTTTATTTTTTTTCCCCACTGAGCTTCTGAGCACACTGGCAGGTCGCTTTCTTCACTGTGTCTCATTTTTTGCTGTTTGTAAATGGGAACACGTTTCACCTCGCAGGGCTGCTGTGAAGCTTAATTAAGATTTGCAAAGTGCTTTGGTGCTGTATAAATGCCAGTCATTTTAATTAATAAAATGAGATGGCTGCGCACTCTTGGCTTCTTTGTTTACCTGGGTGTGAGCAAGCAGCAGCTAGCACGATGATGTGCAACGCAGCTGATATCCCACACGGTTATGTTTTATAAATGTCCTGTTTTCCTGAAGGCACCTTGGGATGCCTTACTGACCTGTAGGGCTTGCCTGCTCCCAGACTGGACATCACCCTTGGAAACCAGGGATGGGTAATATCAAGCCAAAGTCACGAGGACTGCATTACTGCTGCAGGTGGTCATCTGGCAGGGCATGTGGGAGGATGCAGCAGAAAGCACACGGGTCCATGTTTGTTTAGTGTCCTGCTTTCTGATGCCTGGAAGACAGAACAAGCTGCCTGTGCCTGGAGCCGGAGGGCTCAGTGGTGTGTAATGTCAGTGGTGAACATCAGCTCAGAGTGAGCACTGCTCAGTGGTGGGAAAGCTGTGATGTGCAGGAGAGGTCTGTGGAGGAAAGACAGGGATGGGGAGCAGGTCAGGGTCCAGGCTGTGTCAGTGGGGTACGTGCAGCTGGGATACATACATGCCTGCGGTGTAACTCAGACAGGGACCAGGGGCAAGAGCCTCAGCTGAAAAGCAGTTCCTTGATGAAGGGAGGGCCCTGCTGAGGCTCTGGAGAAGACCTGTTTATGGGAGGCTCTGCTGAGGCTGCTTCTAGCTTGCTCCTTCACAGCAGGGCTCATTGGCCTGCTGGCCTGGACCATGGAGACATGGGGCAGCTTATTCCGGGCCCTTAGCGATGGGTAATGTGAAGAGGACCAAAGCAACCCTTGGAAATGGCTTTTCTTTCCCTTTCCTTGGTTTAGACCATGTTCAGGGAAGGGTTTTGCCAGCCATGTTATCTGCATCTTTATAGAAAAGGCTTATTTCACATTCATGAGAGCCAAAAATGTCCAGGAGGAAGAAGCCAACAAGAAGCTTGTTAAGGGATCTTTTTTTCTCAGTCTTCCAGGTGCCAAATACTCCAGAGAGTGCTCTCAGGTCAGTCCCTCAGTGCCTGGCCCAGATCTCCAGCAGCTGCTGTGTCCAGTGCCACGCAAGCCAGGGTTGCTTCACTCTGCAGTGACTCAATATTGTCAAATGCTTGTCCAACAAGAGCAACCCAGTGATCAACAGCCCTATGTTTCTGGCCACTCTAGATCCAGATCTGAGCACCCTTGCTCTGAAGTAGGGAATCAAAACATGAGATCTGCAGTCTCTTTCAGTTTCTGGTATACGTTTGGCTCTGCATCTTGAAAATGCACATGGTGCATCTCTGTGAGCGCTCTGCTGTCTGGGTGCCTGAGGATAGGCTGTTCAAAGAGAAGTCCTAAATAAATGACAATAGGAAGGAGGAAGAATCTGCATGAGTGATGTCTGTTCCTGGGCAGGTATCCCAGATGAAAGTTGGTGACAGCCCTTTCTTGAGGTTATTAGCTTTGCCCAAACACTTCTTTGATGTAGGTACTGGGGACAAGGCTTTGTCTTCTCTTTCTTTCTTGTTTGTTTGTGGGAATTGAATGCTATTCCTCTTGTGAGGTGTAGTTCCTTTTCTACAGGCTCACACCTGTCCCTTTCCTTTGTACCAAATATTGGAGTGGCAGTGGAGCCCCATCTGTATGGTACATCTTGATGTTGTCTTTCAGTCCTTCCATCTGAGTGTAACTGCAGCATGAATGGTTCTGTACCATAAAGACCTCATAAATGGCTTCGGTTTTTTCTCCTGCTGTTGGTTTCAATCCTACGACCTTAGGCCAAATGGATGGTTTTCTAAATATGCAAGTTTTCCACCACCCTGTCCAAGGCCAAGCGTGTGGAGACCACCAGGTTCGATAGATCCAGGGTCCTTCTGCCTCCTCCTCCTCCCTTCCTTTCCTGTTCACCGTGGCATCCTGGGCAGGAACAAGGAGAAAAGAAGACATTCTGCCTGATGTTCACCTGCCACCTCAGGCTGGCCCCAATCTTTCTCCCATCAGTGGATGCTACTGCTGCTGAAGGCTCTGCAGCCTGGCACACCAGCACATCCTCTCCTGGAAGAAACAGTGTGGGCAGGCAGGAGATCCTGTGTCTCCTGGTGAGGATGATGTTTAAGGATGTAGGTATCAATGTTGGTACACTCTGTTAGTGTGCATTGCTGTGTGTATCTCCATACCTATCATTTGTACTATAGAGAAGCATTACCTCTTATCTGGAAGTCTGCACCACGGGGATGAGTAGGCGTTTGCGTAGATGACTGCCTTTTATGAGCTGCCTAAGGTTCGTACATACAGCCTGGTGCTTGTACTTGGATACTAGGTGTATCTCTTTTCCAGCCCAACCCTCTGGGTTGGAGTTTTTTGGGTGATTTCTCAGCAGTCACCTCTGTGCTGGACTAAAACTAACCTTTGGCATCTGATTATTGCACTGCGGTTCAGGCTTCTAAGCAGAAATCCATATCATCTTTCTGCCCTTGCAGAATATGAATAACTCAAAGCACAGGCAGCAGCGAAGGATCAGGGTACTCACGGACTCTCATATTGCTTCTTACTCATCTCTGTGTGACCCTGATGTTATATCACAGCTTAATATGTTGTCCAGAATGTAATGTGTTAGCATAGTAGCAAATACCAGAGAGAGTCACAAGATCAAATTAAACTCCATGCCACTGACAGATTTGATTTCAGGAGAGAATTTACAGCAGAGGATGGATATGTGGAGTTGAATTCTGAGGCCAATATGAATTTCAAAAATATAAGCTAGATCTTTAAAGACTGATGAGAATATATTAATATATTCCCATTTTATATAGCTACTTCTGCTAATAGTGATCATAATATGCTGTTGTTTAAAAGGGTGATCAATGGTCAGATCCAGCACAGATAATCCTTAAACAGGTTATTATTTTTCACAAACCTGAATGTCAATACTAGATTAGCCTTGTAGCTTGTTTATATACTAAGGAACAAAATTTTAACTAATTATGATGTTAATAAGGGAAGCCAAGTATCTACTTAGTGTCTCTACTGTGGTTTGCACCAGATTAAGGCTGTCAGATTTTAACCCCATTTTAGTTAAACCACTACAGTTTCTTGTAGGGACAAAGTCAGTAAGAACGAATACAAACTACTTGGAAGTGGTACGTGTGATTCTGTGGTGAATAGTTCCTTGAGACAGTGTTATGAGACTCTCAACACCTCCTATGGACAGTACAAAGGAACGTGCTTTCCTGGTGACATCTCTGTTGGTGAGAAGATGAGTGGCCAGTGTAGGACACCTGCCAGCCTGGAAAGCAGGTGAAACCACAGAAGTCCATCAGGGATGTTAGCTCCTTTTAGAGGCATCCAGACCTCGTAGGGGGACATTGTGAGAGGTAGGCAAAAAGCCACACCACCACTGTCAGTGATGGGGCAGAGTTCCGACCACCTTCTGTCAGAAATTTCCTCATTAGAGGACCTGTGATGCACAGCAGCTCAGCTGTGATGGAAAAGCAGTGGAGGCCTCATTATTGCGGGACTAGCTGGTACCGTACAAAGCAAGCACAGAAGCCTTGGGTTTGGTCCTTTCTGCTCAGTCTGGAAAGAGTCACTAGCTATGGCTGAAGTCAGAGCAGCATAAAGGCCTGGGACGTGTTCCTGGCTGCAGAACAAAGGCAGCCAGTCCCAAAGGTGATCTCAAAGGATTTGATGAAAAGTGTAGCCAAAATTGGAGTGTTTAAAAGAGTTCAGACCTCTTCAGAGAGGCTGAGGCTGGAACTTCACTTCAAGAGGCCTGGCATTGCCAGTGCGATGCTGAACGTGATACGCACACTGTGAAAACTGCATTGGTCTACTTAGCCTTTTCTCTGTCCAGGTGTGGAAATGCAAAGAGCAGTGAAAAGTTAAAAAGCTAAAGAAACTCCTTTGAAATCTCAGGAGTGGGCTTCAGTTCAGATGTGAGCAACAAGAGTTCAGAGAGCACTTTTTTTCTTGCTATAATAACACTTTACTCCCAGGAGCATTGGCTGAGAAACTCAAAAAACACCATTCATTCACTGACCAATTTCAACTTCTCAGAAATATTGCATGACCATCTCAGCATTGCCTGGAGAGCCCCGCAGGCCCTGCGAGTGGGAGGGAAGGTGGCTCATCTCTTTGGCGACTGGAGATGTTGTCTGGAGGCTCCTGCAAGCTGCCTGGGGTCAGGACCAGGACACTCTGTATATCCCCTTGCCCAGACTGTGCAATTTTGGCTGGTGTTTTGGCTGCATTAGAGGACCTGCCTCCTCGTAAGGCACCTTTTTGTCAAATCTGGGGTGCCCTGTCTTAGTCGGGGGGCTGCGAGCAGCAAGGCGGTGAGACTGGGAGTGTTGGGGCTGCTGACTCACTGTGCGTGCCAGCGGCGATGCTCTGCCATCCCTAGCATGGGAGGAGGGGGAGAGAGAGGGAGCTATGGTGAAGATTGGTTGAGAGATAAGGTCACCCAGTGCCTCCGGTCACCAAATCGAAGTAGCTGGGATTTTCACAATGTCGTTTGCCCACACAGAGAAGAAAGAAACAAAATCCTTTGCGTGTTACTCACAGATAGGTCCCCCTCTTAACAGCCCCAATGTCATTAGGGTGCCTGATTTAAAAGTGTGTGTATCAGGAAGGAGATTCAAGAATTAATTAGTGTTGAGCTGGCCTGTTTTGATGTGCCAGGTGAGATTACCCCCCTGCCAGTTGTGCTGAGACAGGTGAGGTGTTTGGCACAGTGTCCTGGAAGATCCTCTGGTTTGTTAGGCATAGGTGTCCTGTCTTCCAGCAAGAGGCATCTCCCGCTCTAATCCCGTACTCGGGATCAGTAACGCGTTACTGCCGTGCTTGTGGTTAATTGTCCCTAGGCTTGAACCATAAATGCCAGGGTGCTGTGACATTTTCTTTGCCAGGTATAGCCCGTGTCAGGCAGCAGAGTGACTTCCCGCAGGAGCAAGGGACCTCCCCAGACATTGCCCTCTCCCTCTCCAAATGCAGGGCACCTTCCAGCAGCTCGCTGCAGCTGACGGAACCACACAGCAGCAAATACCTTGGAAAAAGCGAACCACTAAACCCTATCAAGATAAAACTCTGTGCTGCATCCAGAGCCCGCGGGGAGGATGGGAGTGGTAACAGAGCACACGTGACAAGCGTTAGTCACGTTGCTAATGAAGGGCTAGAAGGCACTCGCAGACTGCAGACCCTGAGTAGATGAAGGCTGCTCATGTGGATTTTCTGGCCCTGAAGTTAAAGAAACATAAGAGATCTTGTTCTTACAAGATTTCAGGTCAGGTTTTTCTATCAGCGATGCATCTATTCAGGGTAACTGTGTAAGGCAGATCTTCAAAGTGAGCTGAAAATGACGGAGGTTTGGGAATTCCTCTTCTTTTGCTTTTGAAAATCATCCATCAGGATGGCAACTGGGAATTTCCTTGAGCTGTTCCTCTTGGCATTTTTAACTTTCCCCTCATCTTCCTCTTCCAACCCCATTCTTTTCTTGAGGTGAATACAGTGCTAGGGCTAATTACTTAAAAAGGAAATATTAGTGAACATCATAGGAAGAGTATGAGGTGAAAGTCTTTTTTCAGTGCAGTGGGCATAGCTGCCTGGTTAGAGCACCCTGCCCAACATGACGCTTGTGCTGTTTGCTTACTTTCTTTACAGACCGTTTGGTAGATGAGTTGCAGTGGTCCTTGCATGGTTTTTATTCCTATGCCTGGCATTTTTTGTGGCTTCCTTTACATGTTTCAAATGAGCCAGCAAAAGGAGCCATGGGAGAGCCTGGTGCAGACAGACAGGCTGAGACTTTCTTATAGCCCAGCTGGTCAAAAATAGTCTCGGGAAACTCTGTGAATCTTGGACAGGAGTAGAAAGAGCAGGGCAGGTCACTGTTTAAAAAGTGACAGATGCTTTGCCATTGCAACAGCAGCCAGTCTGGCAACCACATAGGGACACTCTGCAGGCCACCGGTGCCCCACAGACCGTGGTCTAAGAGCTACTGTCTGCCATATGGATTTTTAATAACTTTGCCTTCGCGTTCTTTCAATCGCTGAAATATTTAGCATCCTTTTACCACTCTGCATTGGCCGTTCTAGTTCAAAATCCCAGGAGTGCAAGGTTTGACTTTTCTCTCAATTTTCAGCTTTCATAATGAGCAGGTTATATTTTCCTTTCAGAACAGAAGGATAGGCAGTCATTTCCCTTAATCTGCTCGTGGAAGTCCAGCCAGTGGTTCAATCCATGTCAGAACAGGGGGCACCAATCCTCTTTCCCTTGTGGACATGTCGTTGAATCAGGTGAGCTGATGGGCACCATTCTCTGTGTTTATCCAGTGGGAGAGCAAGAATTTTCAGGACCGAAGGAGGTAGGTGCCCATGTGTTGATTAAATACATGCAGGCCAGTGCAACTGAGCTCACAGCCAGAGATATTATTGCTATTATCAGCTCAAGTCTTACAGGCCGTTGTATGAATTCCAGATGCAGTATCAGCTTGCACATACTCTGCTTATGGTAGTTTTCTCACAGTATTCCCAGAATATGCCACCATTGCTGGGCCACTTCTGGTTTGTTGTGCTCTTTGGGGTTTTGGGTTATGCCTGTGGAGGGAGGAATCTCATGCTGCTCATTTCTAGAGCACTTGACATCTTAACATCCTGCTTTTTCACAGAATCACAGAGTGGCTGAGGCTGGAAGGGATCTCTGGAGGTTGTCTGGTCCAATCTGCCCTGCTCAAGTAGAACCACCTAGAGCCGGTTGCCCAGGAACTTGTCCAGATGGCTTTTGATTTTCTCCAAGGATGGAGACTCCTCAGCCTCTCTGGGCAACCTGTGCCAGTGCTTAGTAATGCTCACAGTAAAAAAGTGTTCAGAGGGAACCTTGTGTTTCAGTGTGTGCCCATTGCCTCTTGTCCTGTCACCGGGCACCACTGAAAAGAGCCTGGCTCCATCCCCTTTGCACCTACCCTTCAGGTATATGTTGATGAAGGCTTCTTGAGCCTTCTCTTTCCCAGGCTCAATGGTCCCAGCTCTCTCAGCCTTTCCTCATGGGTGAGGTGCTCCAGTCCCATAATCATCTTCGTGGTCCTGTGTTGGATCCTCTGCAGTATGTCCATGCGTCTTTTGTACTGGGGAGCCCAGAATTGGAAATGGTACTCCAGGTGTGGCCTCAGCAGCACTGAATAAAGCAAAAGTATCACCTGTCTTGAGCTGCTGGCAATACTCCTGCTAATGCAGCTCAGAAAGTAATTCGCCTACTTTGCCACAAGGGCACATTGGTGGCTTACGGTCAACTTCATGATCACCAGGACCCTCAGGTCCTTTTCTGCCAAGCTGCTTTCCAACTGGACAACCGCCAGCATGTACTGGTGTATGGG
Organism: Limnodromus scolopaceus; assembly: GCA_028565335.1. Classification (NCBI taxonomy): domain Eukaryota; kingdom Metazoa; phylum Chordata; class Aves; order Charadriiformes; family Scolopacidae; genus Limnodromus; species Limnodromus scolopaceus. The sequence continues at coordinate 28,907,750 of JAOXNO010000041.1, forward strand.
GTTGTTCCCCCCAAGGTGCAGTCCCAGTCTCATTCAGTAAATTCACCCACACAAGAGTAAAAAAATTCAGTGTGCAAGTAAGAAATAAGTGTTCATCAGTTGATCACCCTCCACTACACTGTGGTCCCCAGTAAAGGTCACAAAGCAAAGAGAAGTGGTTACTGGTACCCAGATGCACCAGCACCCGGTCTCCCACACAAAGCTGCTACCTGGAGGGTGCTCCCCAGCAGCTGTGGGAGAGGAGCAGCTCTGAATGGCACTGGCAGGGTTTCAGCATTACATCTAGAGCCCTGGGCTTGGCTGATGGGGCACAGGACAGGTGAAGAAGGCAGTGTGCTGATCAGGCTTCTGCTTTCACAACTATGAGCTCTAGTTCCTTGTTTTTCTCAAAGGCGGTCTAGCGCCTTTCCTAGGAAATCACCTATATAACCATTTTCCACATAGCGACAGGCCTCCTGAACCAGGTCTCTCCTTTTGTTCTTGTCCCTTTCCATTGCAGTGCTGCTAGCAAGGAAAGTCAGCTCCCACCTGTAGCCATGGAGCTCTGCACTTGGGACCACAACAGAGATCTGTGAAGAAACAATTATATATCCAGCTAGGAAATGCAAATACCAACTGAGAGAGCACTCACTCAGAGTTCAAGTACAGACCCATGGGGTGAGGGGAGGTTGAGTAGACCCTCCCACCACTTCTCTGAAGGCTGATTTTCACCCCTTAGCCTGGTGGGAGCAGGCAGGGGCTGCCCTAACTGGTGCCAGCTGAGGAGAGATCAAGTGCTGCCTGGTCCAGCCCTCCCTTCCCCTGCTGCAGCGATAACAGAGACAAGCCACTGTGGTGTAGGCACCAGCTAGGTTCTGATATCAAGGAGACCTTCCATGCAGGGCTGGCAGGGGTTGTGTGTACTCTAGTGAGCAGTCTAGAGGAGCTACAGCCAAAACACGCAAGCAGAGGTCACAAGCTTATAAAGGTGAAGAGGAAGGGGGAGCTGTGTCTATGCAGCATCTTGCAGGATGGTTGGGGTGCAGAAAGAATAAAACCTCTATTTTAGGTCTTTGATTCTGGACACATCTGTGCTGTGACTGCAGCTTGTAGAAGGAGAACTGTTTAAAACAGTTGCAGTAGCTTGGAAGGCAATGCAGTCAATTAATTTTTACTCAGATTTGCAGGTGTCTTTTAGCCCGTGAGGAGCTCTGCACTGCTATGGCTAAGTTGCTAGCAGCCCCCCCCCTCTAGCTGGTGATAGCCAACGTGAGTCGCTTGACACCAGCTATAGCTACAGCTGTGATTGCAGTACAGATGCAGCCCTCAGCATGCAAGCCCGAAAATATTGGCTGGTCTACCCATATGTAAATCTCAGTGCATATATTTATTTGTGTCAGGAACTAAATTAAATAGAAATGGATGGCTTGCCAGGACTATAAAAATGTCAGGTATTCAGAAGAGCCCCATCTCTGCAAGAGCGTTTGAAATATTGCATATATATTGGAGGGGATTAGAGCCAAATGAGAAGACACCAGACAGAGCAATAAACTCAGCCTTCAGCCTGTTGTGTCAGGGCTTAAGAGAAAAGAGACTGCAGATCCACCTTGTGACAAACAGAAGGTACTCCTAGGAAGCATGGCAGGCTCCTTGGGTATATGTGGGAGTGGACACAACTTCACTACATTTATGTGAGATTTTTTTTGCCGACATTGAGCTTAATGTACAGAGTCTCTTTCATGATTTCATGCTCAGCTTCTTCAGAAAATGACATTAAAGCAGGAGGTAGGTTTCTGACATGGGGTGGGAAGGGAATGTGGCACACTAGCAGTAATGTGGGAGATGGTCCTCAGGAGTGTCTTCTTTAGGTCTGCAAGCTAGTGATTTTTCCTTTTGCCGATTTATAGATATTGTGCCCCTTTTAACCTGAGTAGCTAGATTGAAAAAGAAAACCCAAAAGGACAACAGCAAACCTTCCCCCAGCCCCAGGCTTGAGCTGGCTGGGGTAAGAACATGGTGAGAGCCAGATATTTGCATAGCCTGAATACTGTTTCTCATTCAGCCTGTAGGTTTTCTGCTGTTGCTGCTTTAGTTTTTGTCTGATATTTCCTCCTCTTCCATCATAGAGTTTATTTTTCATTCCCTTTCACAAAACAATAGCTAACAGGGCTCTTCTGCCTATAAATGTCTTCATTTTGGGTAATAAGATGAGGCTTAGTGTAGGCATCATCTCTTAGGTATGTTATGCAGAAGACAGGCTTTTATCCAAGACATACACTACAAATCTGTCACCTTTGGTACTTCTGGCAGGCTCTTCTCCAGAGATGATCAGGGCTCAAATGAGAGAATCACTTATGTGTGAGATGCAGACCAGTGTCTTGTTAAGCATGCTTTAACAGAAGCTTCAGAGTATTAAAAAAAAAAAAAAGTGCTAAAATTTTATTATCCCCCTTTTCTCTCCTGTTGCCTGACCCAGATGCAACAACAGCCTGCAAGGAGCGTGAAATCTACTACAGACTTCCCTTTGCAGCCAGCACACCAGATTGCGTGCTTATGAATAAGACAAAATAACAAAAAAAGAAAATACTTCTTTCTATCTTTGGGTGTAGTCTTGTCTTACGAGCTCTTGAAAATCAAGCCAAATACAAGGCAAAGCTTGACAACTCCTTGCCCACACACTGCTGGTGTTTGAAGAGCAGTAAAGTAGTAGAGACGCATTTGCAAGTGGTTCAAAACCATAGCACATTTGCCAAGCCTCGGGCCCAGCTCCGAGTGCTCCTTCTGGGCTCCAGACAAGACACAAGCTGCCTAGTTCTTGTCTGTGAGGTTTCAAGACGTGCCTTGTCAATAAGTTCAGCTCTAACCCTGGTGATCCAGTCTACACCCATGTTCTTTCCAGGAGCCAATGTGGCCCTGCTTAGAGGGGTTCATTCCCTCTGATGATGGGCTGGTGCAGCCATGGGGAACTACGCATGCTTCTGCTTCGAGGGGTGGGAGTTTCAGCCACTGAAATCTCTCTGGACAATCTGATTGGAGGCATCAGACCCTGGCAGTTTTCATGCATCATTTTCCATCCCTAGCTAACATCTACAGGAACTGTTGTCTAGGGGAGGGTCTTCTCCCTGCACGGGAGCTATAGGAGTTCTGTGGTACCTGCTGGGCTCTGTGGGTGGGAGCCAGAACTCCTGCCTTAATTCTTCCTTTGGTTCCTATCTCATTAGAGTGCTGCAAGGGTAAATGCATGAAAGCGTGCGAGACATTAGGACATTAAGGGTCCTGTAGGAGACCAGATTGCTTGAGATGGCTGTGGCCTTTCTATTCACAGCAAGCCTGTAAGCTCTGCCAGCGAGCCTCATAATTGATAACAAGCAGAGGTCTAAGGGTGTGTGGCTGGGTTTTATCACTCTTGACAGATCTGCTGACTTTTTGGTTTGTGAGAGCTGGGGATGCAACAGGGCTCCTGAGTGGACTGAGGAGCCAAGCCGACACCAGCCTTCGTTCAGGTTATGTGCCGTGTGTCCCTGCTTTGGTGTCATGCTGCAGGACACCCTCCTTCCAGCAGAAAGAGAGGGTCCATGGCAGCCAAGCTTGTACCCTCTTGATGCTTCGTCCCCGTTATAGGCGGCTCCCTGCCTGCCTCTGTGCTGCTGACTGATGGTCCTGTGTTGGTCCTCCTGGGGATCCAGAGAGCCTTGCACAGGAACTGCTAGGAATGGAGCTGGGAAGGGTGGGAAAAGAAGGAAAATGAGACCAGTGTCCAGGAATACTGCCCTGCTAAGAGCATCCCTAAGGAAAAATCCTGGAAAGGGAGAGAACACTGAAAAGCATGGAGGATAGATGAGGCCAGGTGGCTGAGCTGTGTGGTGAGGTGGAAACCTGCCAGAATTCTCTGCCTCACTGTGAGGTGTGAAAACAACCCACGTGCAAAGCCTGCAAGAGTTGCTTTGGGGCCAAAAAAGGTGTTATCTTATTTTGTATGTGTAGTAAAGCAAGATTTCCAGTCTTTCTGGGAATGACAGCACTCAGCAGTGTGGCTGGAGGAGGGCAGGCAGGAGAGGTGGTGCTTTGGGATGCCCCCTCTGGGGCATCTTCTCTGCTCCCATTCTCCAGGGTAGGGCCCTGGGCTTCTCAGGAGCGTCTCTGTGATGGCTTACATGGTTCTGTTTCCTGCAGCATGACCAGTGATCTCCAAACATACTCTGCTTTTGTTATGTCCTTGGTAGATTCACCTGGGCTCTTGCTCTTTAAAAGAGACCAGGAGTTCCTTCCTATTTTCTAAAAGCTGACATCTGCCCTTGCTGTGAGACTGAGGTGCGTTTTTTACAAGAGCTCTCCTCAGTCCTGGTGAGGACTGAACTGATGTTCAAGAACCTTCTTAAGGTTTTGGCCTGTTATTATTATGTCCCATGCCTTGCCATTTCCTGGAAGTTAGTGTTTGTTTCACCAGGATGTATGATCTTGTGCAGTGAGGCGGGTGATTATAGGGCAGATTATCTCTCCATGTGCTGCCTTCCCCACGACTTGAGCTACAAATATGGTGCAACAATGGTGGAATATATTGCTGCAGCAAATATTTTAGATTGCATCTTAGGTTGTCTGAAGCCAGAGCTGTGCTGGAAAGATGAAGTGTTTCCAGAGGCTGATGAGGGTGCCAGCTTGATTGCTTTCTTACTTTTAAGTAAAAAGTTAATTAGCTATTTATGTTGTTGCAAACTGTGATGGCCTAAGGATATAAGAGTGGCAAAATCTCTAGGGAGAGGAAGTATGAGCCCAGCTGATTGGTGTGAGTTCCCAGGAAAAAGCAATTTGAGGCAATGCAACCCTTTTTACAGGCTTAAACAGAAATCCCAAATTTGTAACTGAATATATTTTGGGCAGAAATCCCTATGCTTGGAAGCTCATACAGCAATATTAGTTGAGCTAGTAAAGCATATTACCTCGCCTTAAAAACCTTGCTTCTATTTATTTATGTGTTTCAAGCGTTCTCTCCCCCATAATATTGAAACATCTTGGAATATTAATGCATTCATGCTTATGACATGCTTCAGAGGTAAAGGAGCGCTTGTTCCCATTTTACAAGTGGTAAAAAGTGACTTTCTTGGAGTCACAAAGGAGGGCGCTGGCAGAGGCAGAGCCAGGACTGCATGGTGGCACCTCCAGTGCTGCAATTCCTCTGATTAGGAAATCTAGGTTAAACTAAGGAGCTTGAAATGGAAGAGGCCAATGCTGTCACTATGTGCCATTAATAATTTAACTGCACGTTATGAGGAATGATATTGGATCGTGCTGTAATTTTAAACCGAACTTGGCCTTCATCTAAGGAAAGGTGTGGACATGGCTATCTTCCCCATTCCCCACCAGTGCTGCACTCCAGCAGCCTTTGATCAAGGGGATGCTGCACCGGCTCCTCCCTAGCACTGTCATCTGTCATCCCGGCGAAGGACGTACAGAGCCTTGATGTTTGCTCACTGATTTCAGAACTCAGTGGGGTAATGAGTTTGGGTTTTGAATTGCATCACTGTACAGTGCAAAATGACTGCCCAGGCCTATTTCATGTCAAAAGTTATTTTTAATAGAGCTCACAAAGGGAAAGGAGAAAAATCTTGAGGAAATGTGACCACAGTGGTTCACAGTATGGTTTCCTGAGAAAGCAGGTCTGTATGAGCTATCCTGTCCATCCATGACCTTTCAAAAAGGAGACCAGAGCAAGCTCCAGAGACCAGCTTTATTGAAATGGCATGAGCTTGGTGCCACAGAGACTGGGAGGTCCATCAACCCTTCTGCATGCAGGCTGGGGGGGAGATAGATGTTGAGGCTGCAGCCGAGCAGCCTGGTGACACGAGAAGCAGGAGGGAAGGCGGATCCCTGAACAGGCAGCGGTTTTTTTCCAGCTTGAAAACTGCAGGTGGCCAGGACCAGGGCTGCTGCAGCGCTGGAGACATCTCCACATTAGCAAACAGCCATGGCCAGTTTTCTGCATGGGTAATGACATTTTATGTCCCTCAATTTCCCTGGTGGCTTCAGTATCTTAATTTGTGATGTGAGTTTTGGTGCTGTGTGTAGTTTAATACATGCCACGTTTTCATCCTAGCAGCAGGCACTGTCCATGGGGCAGAGAGATGATTTTCTGTTACACTTGGTGAAATGCTTCATGCTGGCTTATAACAGGGCAGGAACCTGGTTTAGCAGGATAGGCATACCTGATGGGACCTAATGTATACAAAATCAGCTCACTTAAGGGTTAGATGCTTCTAAGTGATGACTTTCACATCAACAAGAAACGGATTGTTCTGGAGAAGGATACTGGGCAGATTGCTCTGAATTGAAGGATGCCTGAATACAAGGAGCTGAGCCAAAAGAAGGAAGAAGCAGTGACTTTGTTTTAACATTCAGATATACGGGTTTCAAACCAGTTTAGGGTTTCTGGCTGGGGCACTTGATTTTGGTGGTGCTTTACTTTAGAGGCACTTGATTTTGGCTAGAATTTTCAATAACAAGCTGCAATTCTGAGGGCCTTGATTTTTATGTTCCCAGTGCCATATACTCGGATTTGGGGGGAGGCTGGATATTTCCGTTTCCCATGCCTCAGTTTCTCATCAGTGAAATCAAAATGTTAATATTTACCATTATTTTTTTAGTTGTTTCTATTCTTTTTGGTCCTTTGATAGGAAGCAGTGTTCCAGTGCAAGGTGGTGTATTATTCGGTAAATGAAATAAGAAGAAATTCCTGGAAAAAAATCTGCATTTTGGAAAAATACTGTACATTTATAATGGAAACAGGAACTTTGATCTGTGACCCTGTGAGCATTTTCCAGCATAGCTGTCACTCTCTGAATAGTAAATTTAACCAACTGGTAAGAGGCTAGCTGTTCTGAGGTACTCTCCACATTTCACAGAAGTAATCCATGGATCCTAAACACCTGTCAGTCACAGGACAGCCCCAGCTGATATAATACTTTGAGGTATGTACACCAAAATGGGATTTAGGCCAGCATGTATCCTTACTCTTACACAGTGTAGGAGGCTTACAACATCTTTTTATCCTAGATTTTTCATTAACTGTTTGTTTTTCTGTTTGGGTTTTTTCTGTGCATGGGCACAGAGGATATTATCCATGAAACATCAAGCAAAGCCTCTTCCTCTGTGCCCTTAGCTGTCCTCAGGTCTCCTGGCTCTGTATGGGCCAGCTCTGCCATGGTATTTCGTGAACTCTGGCAGAAGCCTGTTTTTACTGAGAAGGTTGTTTATAGTATTGGTAGACTGAAACATGCTCCTTGATTTATCCCTATTTTAACATTTCTGCCTGTGGGTGATTGAGTTTAATTAAGGCTGACTAGTAAATATTTATCCTCATGACAGAAGTGGGTCCAGGTTTGTCTGTTAAAAATATTACACAGCTTGCCTCTTTGGCTGCAGCTAACTGAACCGAATGCCCAGTGGTTTTATTAATACCAGTGATGAAAAAACCTCAGAGCCCACCGCGGCAAGCTTTTAACCGTGCAGCTCTCCCCTGGCTGAGGAGCACCTCTCCCCCCAAGCAACCCTGTCCCCTGCATCCCGGTCCCTGCCGAAGTGAAGCCCGTTGCCATGGAAGCCTCATTAAATCTGCATCTCGCCCAGCCGGGGCTGCGGCTGTATTTTTAGCCAGTGGTGGTTGCATAAGGGGGGTGGGATGGGATGGGGATGTGCCTTACATCTTGCCTTGATGGAGGCGTGCCAGGAACCAACCATTGGCCAAAAGACATGTCCTGCTTGAGAAAGCTCTCTCAGGCCAGGCAGCTCTTGGCAGCCCCTGGTGCTGCTAGAGCTGAGCATGGGGGAGATGTGGTGAACGGAGCTGATCTTAATGGCCAAGCAAGCTTTTGGGTGGTGGCGTAGTTCTGCAGAGTGCCAGGGGCTCCAAAGAACGGGGGTCTCTTTAAATTAGACTAAAGGTAAAAAAATCTCTCTTGACTTGAGCAAAACCTTAACACCTGGAGGGGTAGGAAGAAAATCATCTGAGCTCAGCTGAAGGGCAGCACTGCACTCCTGGCCATGAATACTCTGGGGAAAGCGATGCCTCATATTAGTGCATAGCCCCCCAAAAGAAGGAAGAGGAGTTAGGTGGTGTCATAGATGCTTAGGGTGAATCTAATCTTGAGTGCAATCTTACCTAAATCCATTTTTGGCAGGACTGAATTTGAGCCCATCTCCCTGTTTGAGGAACACAAGGCACTGAAGGATCTGAAATCTGCACTCAGTGTAAAAAAACCAAACCCAACCAAAAAAACACCCCACATATTCAGTCTTGGTCATTTCAAATCAGATTTGCTGGCACTAGAAGACAAAAAAAGAGGAGGTTTTAGTGTCTCTCAGCACTATCAGGATTTCTTGGCTCAAAACTTGGGGCTGTGCCCTCTTTCTCTCTCCCAGCAGTGCTAAATGCTTCCAAAAAACAGATTTTATCCTAAATTATACCTGGGCAATCTTTCAGTCTTCAGTGGGTCTCACAGATGGCCAGGAGAGCCTCATTTAGCCTGAAAAACTGTTATTATTTGTGCTGAGGCATGAGGAGGAAAGAGTACAGCTCGACTGTAAACTAATAACTCTGGTCTCTGATAAAAGCCATCTCTTTCTTTGGAGGCTGTGAAAATTTGATCTGGAACGGTTGGGCTAAAATTAAAATAGAGCCCAACGCTGCCATCCTGTACAGTCACACTCTGTCAGAGCAGAGTCAGATGTGAAGCTCCAAGGGCTAGTAGGGACCGTTACTATCATTGCTTTTTAAAGAGATGGCAATACCATTAGAAGCTTCTTTTTCTCCTTTTTCCAGTCACAGATCTCGAAATGTCTGTCTCTGCAAGAGGCACCAACTGGTAAATAAACATTAAAAAAAAAAAAAAAGCAACAAACCAACCCAGGATTATTTCTAATTTGCTGGAAATGGGATGTGACCTGGTTCTCTGTAGGCAAATGTGCCCGACGAAGCCAGCTTTTGCAGCTGCAGGCTCTCTCTGCTGTAGACCATCTCTCAATCCTCCATGGGGAGTTATTTCCCACTTCAAGGCTCTCTGCGCAGACCCTTCTCAACATTAGGACCATGAAAAAGTCAGTGCCTATGGTTTGCAGGGGCTCACAGGCTCTCCTCTACC
>JAOXNO010000041.1:28916959-28941147 GCA_028565335.1 Limnodromus scolopaceus
GGTGTCCCTGCCCATGGCAGGGGGGTTGGAACTCAATGATCTTTAAGGTCCCTTCCAGCCCAAACCATTCTATGATTGTGTGACTTCTCCTGGTCAGTGTCATGATTTTGAGTCTTGCACAGCTTGAGTCGAAATGGGCTGCTAGGCTACTTCAGAAGGCCATAAATGTCTTCCTCTGGCCCTTGCTCCAGGCCCCTGTTCTGGATTCAAAGACCCCAAGCAGCCTGCTTGGCCGTGCCCAACTACCCAGGAGAAGAGGATGTGTTGGTGAGGACCTGGCAAGCCCAGGGCACTTCTTGTCGTGCTCTTGCAGCCTCTGTGCCCCAGCGATGCTGCTGCAGGTGCGTCACGGGACAGAAACGGGCTGCTGAGCTGCGGCACGGAGCCAGCTCCAGCAGCAGCCCCAGTGCCAGGGGTGTTCCCAGCAGCGGGGAGGCCGGGCGAGTGCCCAGGGGGAGACCCGGGGCGGGAGGGGGGGGGACTCAGGCTCCTGTGTTTCATGCCCAGCTGTTCCAGCTGATTGCTGCCCACGAAGCCAAGCAAGTCTTTGATACCGTCTCTGCTTCAGCTCTGCTTCTGGAGAGCAAAGATAAGTGCAGCCTACCCACGGGTGCAAAGCCAGGGGAGAATCTCAGACCAACGAGGCGTGTGTTCAGATCCGGGTGATCAGCAGCAGTCTGGGTGGCTTTTAGCATTTAGAGAGAGTTTATTTCTCAGCATGCATTTTAGTCCAGTGCCTTTCTGGGGTGGCTAAGGAAGTCGGAGGGGGGAGCATGATGGCAAGGAGCAGAGCTAGGGACAGCATTTGAAAAATAGAATAAGCCACTGATAAACATGGACAGATATCCTGGTAAACAGACAGACAGAGCAGAAGGCTCCTGCTCCTGACAGTCTCCCCGGTGTATAGCAGTTTCCTTGTAAGAGCGCTGACACTCACTGCAGGGCACATGTGAAGCGAGCTGGAAGAAAGCGGAGGCTGGAGCAGGGAGGGAGTGATGCTCAGGAACCTATAGCATTGCAACCCAGTTACACTCTGGCTGGGCAGAGAGATGGGATGGGACCTCCTTTCAGAAAAAATCGAAATCAGCTCAAAAAAAAAAATAAAATCAAGTGCACCTTTTCCTTTTTCTTCAGCTCTTTAGCTTCGTATTTCAAGTCCTAAAAAGTCTTCTAGGTCCCATAATGGGAAAGACTCTCAATGGAGTCAGGGAGTTACATTTTTAAGGTGAAAGGGCTAGGAGGGCAAAAGGGAAGCTCATCAGGTAACAGCCCCTCCTCTGAAACCTCAAGGGATTTGTCGTAGAGGTCTGCATGAGGTTTTAGCTTTCAGAGCAGTTGTGTCATGTTACTGAACCTCTAGGGACATGTTGGCTGGTGCTGGAGTGAAGGGTGCTGTACTCACCACCGAGCTGGGTGGAGGACCAAAGCTGGGAGAATGGTTATTTTTCATTATCAGGTTATGGTTCTAACCAGATGGTGAGAAGCCTGTGGCACCAGGCTGCAAACCCAACATTCAGTGGGAGTTTGAAAGGATTTACACCAAAGTGCACGAGGAGTGTGTCCGGACAGGTCGAGTCAAACAGTTGTTCAGCAGTGCCGACACGAACTGAAAGGGAGAAGACAAAGGATTCAAAGTGTTGGGGGAGTTGCAATAGGAGGATCTAGACAGCAAGAAGGTGAACAAGAATTGAGCATGTTGGGATGAGGGTAGGGCTTGCTCTTAGGATGGGTGAAGGGCCTTGGCACTAACTCTTGCCACGAGGCAGAGAGGGCAGGAGGAGACTCCTGTCTGTCAGCCAGAGACTCCAGGAGGAGTTCAAGCCATCTCTGCTGTGAATGGGTCAGCAGGCTTTGCCAAAAACGCTTCCCACAAAGCTGGATCCACATGTGAAGGCTGAGATGGGACGAAGTGTTAGGGTGGAAATTACAGCAGTAAGATGATAGAGGACTATGCTGATTGAAGGAGACCCGCTGGGTCTGGGGAGAGGGCTGCGCAGGCCATGGTCTGGTCTGTTTGATATGGTCGTGCAGCACTGGTTCCCTTCTCTGGCTGAGCCGGGCTGTCCTGTGAGGGGACCGGCTGTGGGGAGGCAGGAAGGTGCCCCTCTGAGTTGAAGCAAGGTCATCTGCAAAATCAAGCAAGGCTCAAAGGTTGCCCTGCTCCCAGATTTAACCCTTCTGAAACACTCTTCTTCGCTGAAGAGATGACCGATAATATTATTTTTGTTCAGTTTATGAACAAGGAGGTGTTCATAAGCTTTTTTACGGTCCAAAGCTCTGGATTCTGGAAACATGAGCCCAGTGGGGCTGGCCGCCTCCTGGGAACCTGCAGCTCCTCCCGAGGCATTAGCTCCTGGAAGCTAACAAATGGTCCTGTTTGGTTTTTTCCAGTGTGTTTTAATAGGTAAGAAATAGAATGAAAACAGTCCCAAAGAACGGAAATGGTGCAGCTGAGTCTCCCCGACCCTATTTTCGGTGCTACAAACGAGAAAAAAACACTGAACCTGGTCAAACGTACAAGGCCGTGGATAAAGATGCAGTATCTTGGCTCTGTGTAAATGGCTGGATATGCACCCGTGATGGTGCTGTGACAGTTCAGCTTGCCGTCCTTTATCTTGGTCACAAGAAGCCTGTGACCGGAGCCAAAGCACCCCGGCTCCGGCTCCAGCTCCTTTTGTTCATATATAATAATTGTGTCTGCAGCGTGCAGAGCGGGCTTGTTTCAGGCTGGCAGCTGCACAGCGTTGTTTGCAGCTCATTAATTTCCTACAGATTGCTGCCTTGCTGCTCTGTTGAACGTAGCGCAGCTCCAGTGGCTGGGCTGAACACCGTCCTGCTGGGCTGGAAGCACTGGCCGCCCGGGTCTGTGGGCAGAGCAGGGCGAGGGAGGGGAAAGAGGGACTTGCAAGGCTGATGTCCAGAGAGGTTTGTGATGGGGAAGCTCTCCACCGTTTTTGATGTGCTTTGAGCACTGAAATCTGGGGATGCTGGCATGTGGAGAAGCCAGGAAGGAGGTCCAGGCAGGCAGGGGGGAGCTGGGTATGCCAGCTCCCACGCTGGGAATTAGGTGGGTTATTCTGACCTTTCTTAGGAAGCCAAATTTTGTTGCAAGCGCCGTGAGTGTAGGACAGCAAGTCTTGGGAACAGCCACGTTAAGAGGAGCTTTTGGTCTCCACCTACATTGTCTGTGCTGGGAAGAGCAGTGTTGTGGGCAGTAGGTGCAAATCTCTGCTCGCAGCTGCACATCTGGGCTGTGCACCTGCAGCTGTTGCCAACACAGGGGATGTGGATGTGTCACAGGGGAGATTGAGGGTCTCTAATCCCTGCTGGCAGTGGCCACCTTCACCCACACCGCAGCCTGCCTGCTGTGGTGGTAGGATCAGGAAGTTGAGGTCCCCATGGCCATCAGCCTCCCTTCCTGTGCTGGGTGGCTCGTCCCCAGCGTGCCAGCGTGTCCCTGCCTGTGCTGCTGGGGAGCTTTGGGCAGCTCTGTCCCCAGCTGCGGCTCCCTGTCTGCCTCTGCTGTCGGCAGCAGAGACAAAGCCACCCCAGCTCTGCCAGGAGCCAGCCGGGTACAGAGTTGGTATGAGCTTGTGAAGCAGCACAGCAGCAGGACTTGAGTGCAGCTCCCAGAGGGCTGCTTTTGGCACTGGGGCAGCAGCAGCAGCAGGTTGCGTGTCTCTGCTGGGATGCCACGTGGCACTGCAGATCTGGTTTTGGGCACCCCCACACCAGAAGGTTTCTGCAGAAAACTGAATTTTGAAGGAAGATCAAAGAAGTTGCGTAGAGCTCAGCTGAGCTACAGCCAGCAGTGGGTGGCACGTAGCCCTCCAGAGCTGTGCCCAGAGGAGGAGGATGTGGGTGGTTGTCCTCTGGATGTGTGAGGATGGATGACCTGAGGGTGCAGGTGGTTATCAGCACTCACAGGAGTGATGAGCTGAGGCAGGGATCAGTGCTCAGCACACGGCCCTAGGGCAGCAAGCTCAGGTCCATGGGGCACCTTATCCCAAAGCAGCAGTGCCCGAAGGCCAACCTCTTAGGTCTCTTCAAAAGCGCTGAGTGATGCATGGCAGGGCCACCCCATCAGGCAGTGCTGGGGACTTACTCAGCTAACAAGCTTCAGCAATTGTTGCCCTACAAAGAGTTTAAAGCCTTCCTGGGCTGGTGAGGGTTGTTTTGAATCCGGCACTTCTCATTCCTCAACTTCCTCTCCCCCTCCATCTCCACCTTCTTGTCCTTGCCAGCATCTCCATGGCAACCCTATTGCTGAAGAATAGAGAAGACATCTAAATATAGCTTCCAAATCTCCATGCCTTCAGCAAAAAGCCTAAAACCAGGGGCGACAGCTTGAAGCACTGGGCTGTTAATAAAAGCCAGTGATGAGTGTCTTGCAGGTGGGATTCAGGAGCACTGTGGTGGGACAGGGATCCCTTCCAGCATTCAGCTAGTTCCTTGTTTGCTCACAACATCTCAAGGGGCTTTGAAGTAGTCCAGCCTACCCTCTCCTGTCCAGGGCACTCCCACTCCTGCACCCTGTCAGGTTTTGGAGCCATTCTTTACAGCAAACAGAAGCATCTCCAGTATTTCATTTGGCTATTGGCATCCATGATGAGTTTTGACATCGTAGGCTTTTGTTGTGGTGTGTTAGACCTAAGCTGGAAGCAGAAAAACTCAAAGTCTGAGAAATAAATTCTCTTCCTTCCTTCTTTTTCCACCCTCTACTTTTTCTTAAGTTTTATACCGTGTGACCACAGTGGGGTTGTGGCTGAGGTTTTGGTCCTTTTAGAATTCCTTTCTGAGGGGAAAAAGAGCACAGCATCTTCTCAAGGAAGATGCTCCCCTGGGAACCTGCCTGAGGTAGGGAAGAGAGAAATGTCGATGCCCAGGGGCCTGACACTGCTTTGCACCTACACTGGGCTGGTACCCACCAGAACTGGCTGATTTCATGGGCTGCCGAGTTGAATTATTACTTGTACAAGACAAGTGCTTATTGTACAGACCTCAACAAATAGCTCCACAGGCTGCTGAGACTTCGTCTGCTCTCCCCTGGCCTTGAAGCATCAAGTCTCATAGGGTCAGCAAGAAAAAGCTGACCTGCAGCAGGCCAGGCAAGGGCCTTCTTGTGTCCGTACACACAGCTTCAGTATTCGGAGCCAACAGTCTGGAAGGTGATGCACAGATCAGCCTAGATACGGGTTTTTTTTAATTTTTTTTTTTAAAGAGGAACTTAAAGACTATAGCTGAACCTGAAAATGTTTAATAGGGAAAAAAAAATGCTTTATTAAACTGAACAAAGACAAAAACCTGTAGAGCTGGGCTTCTATGCTTGTGCAACCCAACTTAAACGCCTCGACTCAGCTGAGGGAAAGGGGGTTTAACAAGCCGTGTTCTTCCCCTCCGCAGAAATTCTTGAAACCAAATTGCGTCATGTTCCCTTGCAGAAGTGTCAGTATTAGAGCATTGTTTCATGTTCGAACAAAGTGAAATAGAGAGTGCTTTGGCAATCTGTTTGTCTGGCAGGGCTGACTGCAGTAAGGAAGTTCCCAGAGCATTTTTTTTTTTTTTTGTGCCTTTTCCAGCTCTTCTTCGGGGCTTCTGAGTTGGGTGTGAGACGTTTGCCATTTACTAGCTCCAGTGCTGATTCTCGTGGCTGACACATGTGGATATACTTCATCTCCTAAGTTGCCCTGAATAACATACCACATGCGTAAGGATTTTGGTTTTTGCAAGGCGTGACAGTGCTTAATGGGCTCACCTGCCTGCAGCTTAGCGGCTCTGGGTTCTTATTGCTGGTACAGTTGCTTGCACTGGTACAAAGTAGGTGTGAAACACAGGTCATGACATGACTGGCATGTCGTGTCGTGTCTCTGCATGGCAGCAGAATGTAAGGGCTAGGCTGCTGTGGCAGAAAACAGACACAAATTGAAAAGTGAAGCTGACCACGAGCACAGAGGGACCACTTTAGTTTTCCTATCCTAGACAAAGGAAGGATAATAGTTGGACAATTATTTTGTTTTTAATTTACTTTTTTATTTATTTTTTTACCAGCTATCATGATAGATCTTTTACTGGTAACACTTTAAAGTTTTCTGATACAAGTAAAGACTTTAAAAAATATGGCTTTAGTCTTGGCTATATCCCTTTGAATTATCATGTGTCAGCTACTAAAGCATTTTCAATAGTTCTAATTGAAAATGAGCCAATTTACTAATTAGCCAAGATTACATGGGGAATACACAAAGGGTAATCACCTTTCTGTGTCAATATTTCCTCCTTTATCTCTTATGAAGACCTGGTGTGAGGTGCACAAGCTGTGCTGCCAGCATCAGCCAGGCAGAGCCACTGAGCTCCTGGCGGTCCCCAGCAGGATCCCACACAGTCCTAGGGAGATAGGCATGGGGAGGCACGAGAGCTTTTGGTTGAGGTCTTTGTCTCTGCCCCAGGGTACAGCAACTTCTTGCCCAGTGTCTTCCTTGGTGGGCTTTTTCCTCCTCCTTGTGACCTGCTGCAGAGGAGATGGATGTTTCTGGCCCTGGCCCTCAAAGGAATGGAGTGGAGATGCCCCATGTGTTGCACGCAGGGCAGTGGTAGGGGCATGGAGAGGGACTCTGGGTCATCTGGAAGGTCCCAGCCCCTGCCTGTGTGGGAAGGGACAGTGGGGACATAGGGAGCTCTCCTTGCTATGTGTGCTGGGAGGCAGCACCAAAGGCTTCTCTTGGCTTCCCTCCCAGGCAAGTTTTATCTTGTCAGTCTGGGTGGACATTAGGAAGGACTTCCTAGGGGTAAAGAGTTGAAATAAGGGGAAAGATTGTCCAGAAAACCATCTTTCCCACAAAGCTTTCAAAAAACAGTTGCATAACCACCTTACCTGCTGGGAATGGCTTGGGGGGTCTGGCCTTTCCCAGAGACAGGGTGATAGCTGTGTCCTAGCAGTTGCTTCCAGCCCAACCATGGTTCCCTAATGGTGTAAAGGAACTTTAGCAAGGAAGAGGAGGTGCCCTAGAGAAATATACACCTCTCTTCCAATGAGGACCAAATCAGGTAAAGCAGAATAAGCCGATACTCATGTGAATAAGTGGTGTTTCCACCACCTCTTCAAGCTCTCTTTGCTTTCTTCCTGCACCCTCCTTATGGCTGCATCACTATAACATCTTCCACAGTAGGCATTCAAAGCAAGTAGGGACTGGTCCCTATCAAATCCCTGTGAGAAATAAGGCTCACAGTCACTTCATGGATATAGAAAATGAAGCACAGAAGTATCAAGTGACTTATTTGGATGGCTTCAGGCTTGCTTGGAGAAATATATAGGTATTCTATGTGTAGGATCGTACCCAGTGATTAGCACTGCTTAAAACCCTATTTTAATGAGAAGGTGATAATTAGTTATCATCTGGTTATCCCATAGGCCAACTTGAAGACAAAAGAGAAAAAACCCACCCATTTCTGGATCCATCATACTTCACAGCCAGCTGGTCTTGTAGGGAGGTGGTCTGGGCTGCTCCCCATGTGCTTGCTGCACAGAGTGGAGTGGCTCTTCCACAGCTGCTCTTCCAAGTTCCTCATGAATGACACAGCCAGTTCCTGGAAATTGGCCTGCAATGGCTTGTCTCCAGCTCCTATACTAGCACCAGTTCTTCTGTAACTCATACATCAGGAACTTGCACATCAATGATCTGCTTGAAACTCTATCCTGACAGTTTGTCTATCCTGTTGACGTCGGCTTAGGTAATTGGTACCAATGGCTGCTCTGACCTTAGAGGCACCTTCAATTCTGACCTGGCTGCTAGAACAAGCTGTGACCATCACTGGCGGTTGCAGATGGATGCTTCAAAACTTGTTCCTCCCTCTGTAATCTCCATGGGAGCCAAAAGTTCTCTTTCATAAGCATGAGCTTAAGCCCAGTGTGCAATTTGTCTGTCTCGGCCACAATCGGGATTTCCTGTTGAAATCATTATCGTGATTTCCTGTTGAAATTAAGATCACCCATCATCTTGGTGATTTTAGTGAATCTGCTTTGGGATCTAATGATTCTCCTCCTCAAACACCTGTGTGCTATGTGACAGCCGAATCCTTTGCTTCAAAATGGCTCAGCTTGTCCCACCCTGGGTTACTTAATGCACAAGTCCATGTGACCATGTGCATCATATCAGGGCTTCTCTTGCTGGCTTCTTCACCTTGTCTGCCCGCGCTGTCGTATTGCTCTTTCAATATCTGCCTGCCGGTGAGCTGGGCAAAGACAGCTCCCCACTATGCATAGTCGTCCTTAATCCCCTCTGATTTGCCTCAAATGTTGACATTTTACCTAGTCAGCATTTCTGCAGTAGGACTTCTCAACGAGATCTTCTGGCAGAGCTAATAGGTCCTATCTGTAGTTTCATGTTGAAACCCCAGCCCAGTGCAGAGCTCTGGGGAAGAGTCGGACTGGCACCACACGCTTTGAAATTCATGCTGCAGGGACCTGCATCCACAGCAAATCAGATGAGGATTTAGGCATATCAAGATGTGTCAAGAATGCTGTGGCTTGACCCAAGGTGTATGCACTAATGATTCACGTTAATGAGTTACTAAAGATCTCCTGGTACTTCTCATTGTCCCAGGGATGTTTACCTTGCTGTCCTGGCTGCTTTCCATACAGGCTAACAGCATCCCACTGGGGACTGTAAATCCTGCCCTTGTGCAGCCCTGCCTGTTTCAATGGTATATACTATGTGACATCTCCTGACTTATGCTGTTTTTAGAGCTGAGCCTTATTTCACATTCCAAAGTCACGCAGACACATCCTCTTAACCTCCTCAGCAATAATTCCTGCAAATGAGAGTCTCCACACAGAGAGATACTCAATATTTTCTAGCACATTAATCAAATAACCATCCAGTTGTTGCCTTATGTGTTGGAAGCGGACGTGTTGTCAAATAAAATGATTTTATAGATTATCCTCTGTACTTCCCAGGCGGAGAATTTAGCGACATCATGTGCATAAAGTCCTTTAGGAGAAGATCAATGTCTATTCATTTAATCTTCTGTTGCTTACTCAGGGAAATCTCATACTTAATGTTGCTCCCCAGAGGAGCTTTCCCATCCCTAACTTTTAAAACCAGTGATTGTTTCTAAGTGCGTGTTGAAAGGAGAGCTCAGGCTGCCATCGTCTGATGGCCATTGGTGGCAGCTTGCAATGACCCCAGAGAAAAAAGAGAGAGCAAGCAGCTATCCTGACTTCTGTATGTCCAGGTGGTCCCCAGGAGCACTGGCTCTCGGCTTGCCCTGCCAAAAGCATTGGCCAGTCTGCTGGCAACACCACCGAGGCCTGAATTTAAGAGCACTTCCCACCAAGGTATTAATGTGGGGGTTGAGATTGGACTATGCCATGTCTTGGTGCTGGGGCTGGGGCTTTGGGGTTTGCAGAGTGGCTCGTCGCTGCCAGCTCCAAGTGGCATTTAGCAAAGGCAAGTTGATTGCCAGGAATTTTTTGGATAGCCTCTCTTGTTCTACATTTTTGAGGTGTCTGAGGTACACCTTGGCCACAGTGAAGCCATCAGAGAGAAAGGGTAAGGCTGGAAACTGTCTTCCTTTCCCCATGCAGAGCCATGAGAGGCTGGGGAATGAAAGCTGCTCAGCTGAGCAAGGTGGGCTTCAGATCCCTTGCTTCCTGTTGTGGTGAGCGTGCTCGTCAGGGCTGCCGTGCTGCCAGCTCCTCTTCGTGCCCGCTTCTGCCTCCATTAATTTCAAGAAGCTGTCAGGATGTTCTTGCAGCAAAATGTTCCCAAGCCTCCTGCTGCCGCGCGCTCTCTGCCTCTCGGTGTCCTCCTGTCACATCTCTCGCATTAACGTGATGCCTTCCCGGGGCGGTGTTGTGCTCCGGCCCTTCTCCCCATCCATCTCCCCCGCTCTCCATGCCTTCCGAGGAGGTAGCTCTCAGTGTGGCTGCAGGTGAGAGATGAGATTGCGCGGGAGCAATCTGTGTTTTGGCCTCCAGACGATTTACGACAGCTCGGGACGCAGCTGTAGTTAGGGTTGCTTTCATAGCCCTGGAGAGGAGCGAGCTGCTCGCCGTGGCTGGGGAAGCTGCAGAGCCTGGGAAAGGGCAGCTGCCACCAGCTGTGGTGGGCTGGGAGGGGGTGGCCTGATGGGCCACCACAGCCGCTCTCCGTCAGCGCTGACCTTTCTGGGGTGATAGTCACTGGAGCAGCCAGGCAGCTGAGGGAAGGGCACCTCCCCACCAGGGAGCAAGCCCAGCCCCGTATCCCCATCCTTGCAGGCTGCGGAGTGAGCCGGGAGCAGGCGACGCTGCTCTTACCTCTGCTGCAAAATCCCAGCCAAAGGCTAAATGTTCCCTGATATCTGGCACCGGGTCTGTGGGCCCTCACCCACCTCCCGGTGTCACTGCACGGTCTCTGCAAACTTCAGCTGTGCTCCTTTGCTCCTTGCACGGGGAGCTCTGGCAACGCACTGCCTCTGGAGCAAGAGTAGGCAGTAACTGAGGTTTGGCTGGAGCCCTTCCTCCCGTGCCAGGGTCCCCATGCCACACAGCCCACCCCTCTGGGCTCCTGCACTGGGTCCCCAAACCTTTAACAGTGCAGTGGACCTGCTGAGCGCTCACCGCCTCCCAGCAAAGCTGGGGAGGTCAGGCACCTCCTCCTCTTTTGGAATTCAGTCAGGTTGGGCGAGAGGTGCAAGGTCCTGCCTGTGCCCGTGCAGGGCACCTGCAGTTTTGGTCTGTGGAAGTTCTGGCCCTCACCTGTTGTTTCAGAGCTAGGTAAAAGGTCCTTTTCTCCCTGTGGCTCGTGGCTGTGGTTGGTTGTTATCTATCACATCATAGAATCATAGAATGGTTAGAGTTTGGAAGGGACCTTAAAGATCATCGAGTTTCAACATCCCTGCCTTGGGCAGGGACACTTCCCACTAGAGCAGGTTGCTCAAAGCCCCATCCAGCCTGTATTAGTAACAAGGATTATCTTGACCCAAGTGCAGGACCTTACACTTGGTTTTGTTGAACTTCATGAAGTTTGCACGGTCCCACCTCTCAAGCCTGTCCAGGTCCCTCTGGATGACATCCCGCCCCTCTGGCATGTCGACTGCACCACTCAGCTCGGTGTCATCTGCAAACTCCCTGAGGGTCCACTTGATCCCACTGTCTGTATCATTGATGAAGATATTAAACAGGAGTTTAAAAACAGGAGCTGTTCCACAGGAGGTTTTTTCCACCCTTCTTAAGGCATTTTACTGTGCATCCTCCCTATGGATCCCCACCATGTTTTCTTCCTCTTTCTTGACTTTTTTTTTTTTTCAAACATTAAGGAAATCTCACCACTGTGGGACTACTTAGTAGGCCATCTAGAGCTCTCTGTACTTAACAAAATATCTTGCAGTGAGTTATTATTCCTTGAGTCCACAACTCTTGACTGTTCATCACACAGATGAGGGACTCACATGAAGTCTGGCTGTCCGTGCACACAGCTGGGGAGGTCACCTGCTGGGCATGTGTCCTCATTAAAGGAGCATTTCTCCTCTGCTGTGGTGTGTGCACACACCAGCCATGGAGACGGGACAGCCACCTCGTAAAATGGAAGGGAAGGGAGAAAGAATAGAAGGAAGGAAGAAAGGATAGAAGGAAGGGAGGTAGAGAGGGAGGGAAGAAGGAAGGAAGGAGGGAAGGAAGGAAAGACGGAAGGAAGGGAGGAAGGAAAAGAAAGTTACTGTATGAGAGCAAACTCAAATGGTGTGCATGCGTAATACTCATTGCAGAAAGCCTTAGAATAGCTGTGTCGTGATACCGAAGCTGGCCCCCGGGAAATGACATCTCTAGGTTTTTTTTCCAAATTTTTGCAGACAAGCAATACTGAGCAATTTGGAGTTCCTAGAATGGAAAACCCATAAGCAATGGTAATTACAAATAGGATTTTAAAAAGCAACCCACGTTCAGGAAGCACTGGCTGCTTTTGAAAATCCCACCTTCTGTTTTGTAGTATATGAGTAAGGAAAAGATCAGAGCTATGAATCAGCTGTAGGTTTAACTCAGCAAATTGAACAAGCTTTGCAAAGTTCCAAGGGCCCAGACAACATCTGGTTCAAAAGCCAAATTCGGTCAACCTCTCCAAAGAAAATGCAACAAAATCATCGTGATGTTGGTTGCCAAGCACCAACATTTACACCAGAGACGTATCATTTAAAATCCTACATCCTTCAGGCTGGATTAGCAGGGATTGAAAGGGTCTGGAGAAGGGAAAGGAGGCTTGCTGGCATTAGTGCAGGGCATGGGTAGAACAAGTACTGGCGAAACTAAAGCTGATTTATCTTAGAAAGAAGAACTAGAGGTGATTTTTTTGCATATTCCTGCACTGATGGATATAGCAGAGGTTGTCCGAACTCTTCCCTCTATCCCATGTGCCATTATTTGAAAGACAGGGTTTGGGACCAAGCCAAAAACCAGAGCCAGCACAGAGGATGGGATTTCTATGGTCAGAGTGCAGGAGCAGTTATGATTTGAGAGTCAAATTGGAGGAGGGCTGGATAATTTTGTGGCCATTAGCGATATCAGTAAGAATGTAAGCTGCAGCGATGACAATTAATCAACTCTCTGATTATCTGTTGTGAAATGGCGATTTTCAGGGGGCTGCTGGCCCCAGGATGGGGATTGCAGCATCCTCAGGATACAGGGATGGACTTCTCATTCTCTGAATTGCTGTGGGATTGGAGATACTGGGTTTATTTAATGCCAAGGGCTCCGGGCTGAGGCACATAGGGATTTGAAGCTTGGGGCTATTTTTCCAGGCTCTGGGATCACCAGTCCTGCTTTTCTCCTCCTTTCTATCCCCAGCCAAGATGGGTGGTGCACAAAATGCACCAGGGATTGATTGAGGATGGGCAGGGAGTGAGGGGAGGTCCATAGCTGCAGGGCCATGTGTGGGTACGGAGCTGTGGGGAGCGGGGTTCACTCTGACATGCTGGGTTCCCCCGTGACCCCTGTGGTCAGTGGGTGTCTGCCCGGCACAGGGGGGTTGCCAGCAGGGAGGCACCAGCACAGTGTCTGCAGTGTGTGTGTGCTTGTGTGTCTGCTTTTGCACATGTGTGTGTGTTGGGTAGCAGGGTGAGGGATCTCTGCTTCTCCGCTGGCCATCAGACCCCATTGCCCACACGCTGAGCCGTGAGCCATGCTGGCGGCTCCTGAACCCCTCACTGGTTTCACGGGGGATCGGAGCTATTTTTGGCTAACTTCACTTTGCACTGTGTGGCCTGCCATTCCAGCCTTTGGGCTAAACAGAAAATTGTCCAGTGTCACTTGCAGGAGTGGGGTTTTAGCCTTTCTCAAGGGCCGTGTTGAGCTTGTTCAGTGGGTGAGAAAACTTTGACTCTCTAACGTCCCCATTCAACTCTTTACCTTCCTCCACTGTTGCTTCTCTGTTCCCTTCTTGGCTTTATGACACTTACTATTTTTCCATCCGCAGCAAAACAGTTCACATCAAGGTAATTGATGATGAGGAGTATGAAAAAACCAAGAATTTCTTCATTGAGCTGATGAGCCCCCGCATGGTGGATATGAGTTTACAGAAAGGTGTAGTACTGGCCCTCCAGACTAACATTAACCTTCTTTTCTCTTCTCTTCCATCTCCTTCCTCCTCTTCTCCTCTTCTTCCTCTGATGTCTCTCTGTCTCCAACCGCTCTGCCCTAAACGCTGCTGTGCGCACACACCGTGTCACATGGTACCCATGGGGGGGAGTGATGCTGGGGCCGGGGAGAGGCAAAGGGGTGACAGGGGCAGAGAGAGAAGGATGGAGAGCAGCCCTGCTTGTCCTTGAGAGAGGGGGGACCTTCTGCCATCCTCACTGCAGGGTCCAAGCAAATTCTGTAGCGTCAGCGGGAAGATGATGGCTAGAAAGACATCCAGCATCTCAGGAGATCATCGGCCTACAGGGTGTCCTGGTCAGACCCATGTTAGGTAAAGACAGGAACTGAGGCCTGGCAGAGAAGCAGCTCCTGCAGTATCTGAGAAGGACTCAGCCAAGGCTGTGCAGCCCCTGGTCCAGTTGCTGCAGAGCGGCTCTGGGAGCAGGAGATGAAGGCAGGGAGGAGCTGACGCCCCACTTTGGTTCACCTGAGGGCTCACAGCAGCTGTGTGCATTGCAGGGGTGCCGGAGGGAGCCAGGCAGCAGAGAGGAGTCAGCCACACTCTGGCACCCAGTGTATTTCCATTCGAGCATCAAAGGCTTTTTAGTCCCATTGTGTCCCCCTTGAGGTCCTAGCAAAGCTCTCCAATCCCAAGGAAAGCTGCATCCCCCTTGGGTAACAAGTCAGGGGGACGAGGTAGATGCTATGAAGGAGAAAAAGCAGTAAGATGTGTCATTTTAAAAATTAGCAATATCAGCCTCCTTTGCAGCTGACAGAGCTGTAGCCTGCCAGCAGAGACCCACCTCACCCCACTGGGGAATGTGTCTGTGAGTACCCATCTCTCTCTCTTCTCCTCAGGCTCCCGGCCCAGAGTCCCTACAGATTTATTATTAATTGTAAGGGTAGCAGAAGCAAATGATCTTCCAGCTAAAACGCAGTGGGTACCCCAGGGTGGTCCCTGGTGATTTCCAGGCCGCTGATACCCTTGCCACTACCATGTGACACTGAAAAAAAATGCGCTGCAGAAGTTGCCTCCCACTAACCATCAGCAAGGTCCCACCTCCTCCCCTTCTCCTTCCCTTCTCACCCCCTCGCCAGCCCCCTCTCTCCCTAACACCCTCCCGCTCCCCAAGGAGCAGCTGCGATGGATGCCCCGTGTCCAGCAGGCACGCTGCCCCACCGGGGAAGGGGCTGCGTGCCGTGCCGTGCCGTGCCAGGAGCCCACGCCGCTGCCACCGCCACTGCCGCTGCCACCGCTGCCTCGCCTCCGGCCGGCCGACCCGCTGTACACGGTTGTCTCTCTTGTTGTCCCTACAGGAAGACCGTAAGGGTTAAGATAGTAGATGAGGAGGAATACGAAAGGCAGGAGAATTTCTTCATTGCCCTTGGTGAACCGAAATGGATGGAACGAGGAATATCAGGTGTGAGATCCTTTATGAAAAAAAAAACAATGAAAAAAAGAAAAAAATCAGAATCAAGTCTCCAAACCCCAAATCCAGAAAATGTAACCCTCTTTCTCCTCCTTCCCCTCCTTCTTTTTCTCCTTCTCCTGTAGATGGATCAACTTTTATTCTCTGCTTTCCTGTGTTCTCACTCTCACTCTGTTTCGGTGTCATCTCTGCCTTTTAGAGCCCAGCTTCTTTCTGATCCTCCTTTTGTGCAATGCTTGGGCCTTGGAGGCTGCGTTATTTTGATTGGGTTTCCTTGTCTTGATCTGGTTTTGTTCTGAGCACACCTTTGCTGTTTTCCCCTCTCCTGCTCCTTTGCCCAGGACCTTGGGGAGTGTGAAAGGCAAGAGAAGGGTGTAATGCATGGCTGCCCCTTCAGCTCCTCCCATACACCCCCCTGTCCTTTCCTCTGTTGTTGCCTGCCAGTGGCATTGACTTGGTGCTCTTGGGTCCCTACGAGGCGCGGTGAAAAGCCCATGGGAGAAGAGGGAAGGTGTGAGGTATCTCATTTTGCTTTTATTTTTGAAAATGGTTTTCCGTGTATTTTGTCTAAAAATGCCCTTAATGTGTTGCAAGCAATCACAGCCTGTTGTGCAGAAGGTGTGGAGCAGTGCTGAGGTCCTGTGTCATCAGCAGTGGGAACCAGGATCTCCCAGCAGAGCAGGATTATAGTGGGAATAAATCCTGGCTCACGGTTGTGCCTTGCCTAGGTGTATCTTTGTCCTT
The DNA here is from genome assembly GCA_028565335.1 of Limnodromus scolopaceus. NCBI lineage: Eukaryota > Metazoa > Chordata > Aves > Charadriiformes > Scolopacidae > Limnodromus > Limnodromus scolopaceus. Next base: position 28,932,737 of record JAOXNO010000041.1, read on the forward strand.
GTCCTGTATGTGTCTGACCTCTTTGTCACTGAGCGAGTCTTGCCATTGGCTTCACCAGCTTTGCGGTGGCCTGGGAGGGCCAAGTTTTAAGCAGAAGCACTTTAGAAAAGGGAATTCAAATCCACCTTCTGGTTGTCTGGTACGGAGTAGAGAGGGACAAGTGTGCCCATGGGCTTATTCTGCTCCCTTGTGCTCCTTTTTTTGAGATATTCAAAACCCACCTGGATGTGTTCCTGTCCAGCCTTCTCCAGGTGAACCTGCTTTGGCAGGGGGGTTAGACTAAATGATCTCCGAAGATCCCTTCCAACCCCAACCATTCTGTGATTCTGTGCTGCTGCAGGTGATGGGAACACCTGGCAGTTGCCTGTATGTTGCACACCTTTCCCTTGCTGAAACGTCTGTCTCCTGTCTCTTATCTGGCCAGCACAGCAGCTGCCCTCTGGCCATCCAGGCTCCCATGCACGGCTCTGCAGGACACTGGGGACAAACACAGCTTGTATTAGCATGACAATGTCTTCTAGCATCCCTGGATTTGTAAAATGTAAACCTAAAGAGGATTCATAGTGTAATGCCCTTAGACCATCTCCTGCAGCCTGCAGGCAGTGAAGGACATGAGGTTTCACTGTGTGTCAAGCACAGGCCCTCAGGTTTCACCGAAGTCCAACTGCCCTTGAGCCAAAGCAGTGACCAACCTGCCATATCCCATGGGAGTATATCCCAGCAGTGAATTGCCCTCCAGGGTAAAGATGTGTGAGCACGGCTTGTAGGTAGAAGTTGTCTGGCCTCAGCTTGTAGCCACTAATTATTTTCCTACTTTTCTCCATCAGATGAAAGAGTTATATAGTGTGATGTGCCTTCTGTGCAGGTACCTGCTCACTGTAGCCATATGACAGTCAGATTTCTTCATAGAAGTTTAAGATTAAGCCCTTTGAACCTGTGTCAGCAAAGTGTTCAGCGCTAGATCAAAGTCTTCAGCCCTGGAATCACCCCGGGGTCTCCTCTCCACACAAGCCCCTTCCTGTCCACAGGGCTCCCAGCTCCATCCCAGCAGATACAGGAGGAAAACTCCTTGCCTCTGGCTTTCTCCTGCTTATGCACTTGGCAGCTTTGAGCATCACACTGAAGTTTCTGCTCAGTTGTCTCCTCTCTGTGAGCCCTGCACCCCTTTCTAAACCAGTGAGCTTCGGGATACAGAGACAGGATTGGGATGCTTTTTGTGAAGTCCTGCGTTTCTTTTTCCTGTATGGGCCACCTTGCACCTGGCTGAGTTAAAACACGTTTGAAGAAAAATCCAAGTAGCTCCTAAGGTGGTTCAGTTGTACAATGTCCACATTATTGGGACTGCGATGCTGGTTTGCTGTATGGTGTGTGTCTGATTTATGCCAGCATCGGCTGGAGTCAGCGGGACTGTCTGATTTGCAACAGGCGGAGAGGATGTCGGAGCAGACTAAATGATCTGCAGCACAGAGCCGGCAGGCCAGCCCCTTCCCTTGCCGGAGGTGAGGGCACAGCCTCGGACGGACGCTCTGTACCTGGAAGAACCGAAGGACCGTGCCGAGGAGGAGATGCAGAGCCCTGGCGGGCCTCATTGGAGAAAAGCCAGAGCGAGAGCGCTGCAGGTTTAAAATCTGAGAGGCAAGAGATTAAAATGCCTTTGTAAACGTTGCTGGCACAAGGTGGCACAGTCGCTACACTAATTCCAGGGCATCTGGAAAGATCCCCGGCTCCGTAGCGCTGCGTGCAATGGCATCTCCGACGAGTGGACCTTGTGCCTGGGATGAAGAACGAGGAGCTTCGCGAGGCTTTCCTGTGCAGAGCGTTGGGAGCGATCGACAGCAGGTGCTGTTGCCAGCAGCTTCACGGGGCAGCCGGCTCCCGGCGGAGAGGAGGCAGCCCGGGATGCGCACGGCCCCGGGAAGCGTACACCGTCAGGAAGGGATGCTCCTGCTGACCCCGCACACACGCGTTCCTGTTGCTGTCGCGCTGTTGCAGGGGCAGAGTTTGGATGGTTTACTTACTGCAAAGCCCACGCACGACCCGTAGAGCTGCTGCACGGATGCTGCCGTCGCCCCGCACCCGCGGATGCTGGGATGGGGGGGAATATCCCAAACGGCAGCTGCCTCGCTGGGAATTCGCTTGGTTTTGTTGCGGCGATGCATGGGCCCCCATGCGGCGCACACAGCCAGGGCACAGCACGGCTCCTGCCTCTCCGGGGAGGTGCAGGCAGGGCTGCTTTTGAAGAAGAGTCTCTCTGGGTTTCAGCTGCCCACGCGTTTTGTTTCCAGCGCTGCAGAAGGTGTGGTTTTCTTGACGGCGTGTCCTCGTTTTTGTCGTTACTCCCCACTTAGCTCTGTCACGTTGAACCGGTGCCTAGGGAGCTGTAGGAGTGTTGGGTGTTCTCAGACCGGCTCTTCGTAGTGTCTTCCAAACACGTCTCCGACCCAGCTGGGAGCGGGGCAGTGCCTCAGCTGACTGGCAGTTCGGAAGGCTGTCTGCAGTCTGGGTTGCGCACAGCCTGCCAGTCCATTGCAGCCGTGCCAGCTTTGTGCCAAGGGCCTGCACTGGCCCCAGGACCTCCCCAGACAGAGGGTATCTGCTAGCTTACCTGAAGGGTACAAGCTAGGTGGCAGTGATGGAATCAGCGAGGAAAGGTGGTGCCCCAGGGGAAGGCAGAGCTGATGGCAGCGCCGGTGGTGAGGGGAGTAGGTGTGTGCTTCTCAAACCAGCCTGGGGCAGAGTTTGGATGGTTTACTTTGGATGCAGAACTTGGTCTGGAGCCCCATGCTGTTCAGATGCCTTGTGCTGTCCCTGAGGGAACCCGCTCTGCTGCTGGCTGCGGTGGCAGTGGTTTGTGACAGACAGGTAGCGAAAGAGGATAGCAGGTGGCAGCAAGGTTTGCTATCCTGTGGCTGATTGGCATTACTGGCTGTGCTGTCCCATACATGTGCTGGTGCAAAGTACTTGCCTCCAGTCAGGGGAATGTCTACTTGCCCTGACCGGAGCTGTGGGGTACAGGGGAGTGACCTTGTCTTGGGTTGCACAATTAGGTGAGGTTGTGTGTCTCCAGGAGAGTCTCTGTGAGGGCCAGAGCTCAGCAGGAAATTCATCCTATTGCTCTTGCTGTTTACACCTGCAAGCACCTTACCAGGGAAGAACCTCTCTGCTCAGGAAGGTACCTGTGGTGGTCCAAACGCAAATTCTTCTCTTCGGGTTGCTCAGGACTTTGCAGAACACATAGCAGCCACTAAAACTGCCCTTTGACTGAAACATTTTGCATCATCTGCAGATGCTGCTCCTCACTGTTCACCGCCAATTATATCAGTGCCGTGCTGCCTTGAGCCTCGGGGCACTCGGTTGCTAACCCTTGCCATAAGGAGAGCTGACCACTTCTGTTCTTTATTTTCCCCCTTATATAGATGTTACATCTCTAATGCCAAACTTTGTCTTGGAACCCATTTGTTCCTTTTCACCAATTGCTTTCTGCAGCTGGAGTTTTTCAAAGTCTTTCTGATCATCCAAACAATTCACATCAAGTAGTTTTACTTTAGCAGCACTTTTTTGTTGACGTGCTCCAATAATGCAAAGAGATGAGAATAGATCTGCAATGGGTATCTCGCCAGCATATCTCAGTCTGTGGTGAAGACCAATACTGACTCAGTAGTGGTGTATCAGATGCAAAGAGCACTGGCAAAAATGGCACTTGCTGCAAGCTGAGTATATCAAAGTGAATGAGTAAAAAGAAATCAAAGAGAGACTTTCATTCTTTGCTTGGCAAAGATGGTAAATGTTGCTTTTCTTTTGCCTCCTGGCCATCTCCCAGGTTTCCTGGTTTTTTTGTCTTCTCCGTTGCTAAGACATGAATCTCTGAATCCTTCTTGTCTCACCTTTCCTCTCTATGTGCAGCCGTGTAAACTGAATCCCTGTCTACTGAGCGCTGCAGGGCTCTGAAACCTCCCAGCACCCTGAGCCGCCTTTCTGGCCATTCTTTTCTCAGCACCTTTTTAAAGTGTTCCTTCAGTGAAACAAGTCTTTTCCTTGATGACAAGATGCTATCTGTTGGTTTGACTCTTGCTCTCATGGCAGCTCAGGTATTGTGTCAGATCACAACTTGGACTGAGGATTTTATTTTTGTCAGCCCAGTGGGATTTTGGAGAAGTGCTTTCTTCACACATCAGCTTTCACACTTTGTCTGCAGTCCTGGATTACAAGAGAAAAACTTGCTTTGCTTTCCCTGGATAAGTCTTCTGCTCAAATTGTGATTAACCTTAGTGTTGATGGAGCCTGAATGGCAAGTGAGGCTACTTTGGAAGATTTCACTTGATAGTAGATAATGGTGAAAATAGCATTTGGAAAATTTTGTTTCATAAGGGTAATTGGGAGTCTGCTCATGAGAGTTCAGCTTGCTGCAGTGGTAGAAGATTCAACCTCAGGGCTGGCGCATGAAGTCTTGAGGGTTAGGCTTTGTAAAAGGGACCGACATCCGTCATGCAAAATTTTGCTTCAGAAAGCACGTCTCCCACAAGATATGACTTCAGTGGAAACGGGAGCACAGATGGCTGGCGAGCGCTATTAAACAGCTTGCTGGCATGACCTGGCGTGCGAAGATTTTGTCTGAAGTCCTCTCAGACCTCCCAGTGCAGAGTCAACCGGTGTGGACAAATCTCATAACACATCTCCTTTTAATCAAGTGTCAGCACCCCTGAGAGGAAAGCTTCGTGGGCCAGAGGGGGGACGTGGATGGGAATCACAGAGTAAGGATTAGACTGCGAAGTAAGAGGGATTCCTAGCTTGGATTGATCCAGCAAATTATCTATATCAAAATATTGATGAAGTAATGTGACTTGGTACAAAAGCCTGTGCCTGGATAAGATAAGCTGCATCGATACAAGCACACGTGCTGCAGATTCTTGAAGTGTGGGCAGATGCTGAGAAACTCCTTCCATCAGCTGCTGATGGGAATAGCAAAGAAATGTTAGATTGCTGTTACCTCTTTCCCCGAAGGTTTAATAATTTGCTTGCAGCTCTGTGATTAAGCTGAACGCTGCTGATTCTCCTGATGGAGAGGAGTCTCTTGGAGTCTGCAAGAGCTTTGCTATTGACTTCAATAATGACAGCATTCAGGTTAATGCTGCAAAATCTCTGCCTTGTTTAGCCTATAAAAAAAACATGTTTATAATTCTTCACAGTCCGTTAGCAAAGATGGTAATGGACTCAGTGGGCAGATCTGGAGGCAGAGCCTGTGGACAGTTACATCTGGAAGACAGGGGATCCTTGCCCCTTTGGGGAACTGAGCCCACGGTTTGCATAGTCACTTTTGGGTGCCTGTGAGTGCCCTGTGGTATGACTGAGGGTCTCCTCAAAATCCAGCCTCCTCTCCCGCATTTCAGCTCACTCTGTAAATTCCAGGCCTTGAACAAGGATCCTCCTATCTATGCAGTGGCTTCCTGGAGTCTTTAAGGATATAGATTAGAAAAGATTTATGTTAATGAAGAATGAGTCCAGAATAAAGCATGCAGCATGGTCAAATCTCTGTCTCTGAGGTAAACAGCAGAAAAAGGTATTTCACTGTTTAGAAAAAGACTGGGGAACACATTTAGCACAGGATTTACAGGATTTCCCTATTTCTGCTCTGCTCCCATCCTAAGCCTGGTTCCTCTTGGTTGAACATTCCTTGGCCTTGGTAGAGGTAAAGCAGGAGGGAATTCAATTCCTGATCTGTACCCCACACCAACAACTCTGAAGAACATTGAAAACAGGCAGATGAAATCATTTATCACTAGTTAGCTTTTTTAGCAGCTAAATTGAGATCTAAATTGTCCGGTTTCAGAAGTGGCAGGGGAAGCAGAGTTCATGCACGCAATTTTGACTTTGCCTAGTAAAATCCAGACCTGCAGGGCAGAGAAATCCCAGGAAAGGAGGAACTGGGGTCCAGAGCTGAAGGCTTTGGGTCCCCTGAGAGAGTCAGCGTCGCCTGCCCTGTCTGTGGGCACGGGTGTGTGTCTGCGCTCACGCCGTGCAAGGGTTAGGCGGGGGGTACTTGGGACTGCTATTCTGGATTTGGTTGCGGAGTTAATTTTAGCAGCTTCCTATAAGAATATGCATGTCGAGCCTGTGAGACTACCTGGGATGCCAGCAGCACTGTGGTGGCCTGGCTTGGCCCCATGAGGAGCATGGCGTGCAGAGCTGGAGTGCGGGCGAGGGAGAGGTGCCCTGGGAAGGGATGGAGGGATGCAGCACAGGCTGGGGACAGCAGAGGGAGGCTTGTGGGATGGAAACAGCACTGGGGGGGGCATCCATGGGGCTGGTACAGGTACAGCATCCCCAGCTGGACTGTCAGGAAGCGTCACAGGTCAGGGCTAAGGGCACCTTAGCAGATGCATGTGCAGGAAGGAAGCTTTAGTCCGTGAAATCATTTTCTTGCTTGCATGCACAGCATTCACTCAGAAATATACAGATAAAATAATCCCTTGGCTTTCTGCATGCTGTATTCTTGATGTTTCATTCATAGCTTTATAGGCTTCTTCAAATATTCATGTATCATAACATAAGTGAAAGGGAGAAAAATAGTTCTTTTGCAGGCTCGAAAGCAAATGGGGAAAAAATAAACTCAAATCCCAGAGCACTAGAATAACAGTTTTAAAAAACATGAGGATCCAATGATTTTTTTTTTTAATAACCACAGTAGCTTAGGGGCCCAGCAATATTTCATTTTATTAAATCTGAACAGCGAATCGACCCATTGTACTAATGCTTGTAATTGCAAAAGGCAAATTAAATTTCCCCACATTGTCTGGAGAACCAGAAGACCATGAAACTGTAAGGAGCCACAGGGTAGCATGGAGCTGCAGCAGGACGGAGCTACAAGGAGACTCAAGATTCGTGCTCAAGGGGCAGTGACAGGCCTCCTGGAGGCTTCCTGGCAGAGCTGTGTGGAGGACAGGAGATGGCGTGGGCAAACTAAACACCCCGTTGCTTCTCATGGCTGTGTGTCACTGTACGTGCTACAGAACATATTCACAAATGGTTCCCTCAAAGGTTTTTGACTCAGAAAAGGAATTTACCCTGAAACACAGGGGATACTCAGCAAGGGGCCTCTTCGTTGCCCCTTCCCCTTTCACTGTGCTTCTACCTGCCCATGTGGACAAGGGAGATCTCCCTGAGTGCCCACGGTATTTCCAGCTGGGGAGATGGGTAGGTGGATGAAGATCTTGACTGGGAGGATGCCTCTGCAGGCTATTGGGGTAGCTGTGCCCGTGGGTGCTGCCCGATGGAGCAGAGACGTGACTGGGAGCTGGGACTCGGGATTACTTTCCCCGGCTCTGCCACTGATGCTCTCTGCAATCTTTGACGAATTGCTTAGGAAATCACTTTCAAACCAGCACAGATATGATTAGGTGCCTCTGTATAAAAGCGCATGCTTTTCAGAGGCCTGAACCGGCAAGCCTGGGTAAATTAGCACTTTTGGACTCCAGCCCACTTCTGAGTTTGCAAAATGTTCCCTTTAGCTTCTCTTTGCTTGTTTCACCATCTGTCAAATGGGGCTGTTAATACTGACTCAGTCTTTGTACAGAGTTTTAAGCTTCTGAGACTAAAAGTGCATGATAATAAGTGTTAGTAATTACAAGACTGTCATCGCATGCAACCAAGTCTTTGGGGACCAGTGTGCTGCTTGAAGGACAGGTAGAAGTCAAAGCTAAGGCACAGAGTTGATGCTCAGCCCCTCTTGAAGAAAGTTCAGTCGTTTTGGCTGTACGAACTCTCCTGTAGTTTGAAAGTTGGATGCAGGCTGTGGCTTCCTAGGGATAACACCTAAGAGGGATCCAGCCAGGTGTTTCTTTGTGACAGTTCCGGGGAGTGGGTAGATCAGGGCAGGAGAAGGCCAGGATGTCACTTCACAAGGCACCAGGAGGGCTGGGCTGTGCCTGTACAGAAAGTCAGGGTAAGGTCATCCCTTGCAAGGGATCTTTGTCCCTTTCTCCTCCATGCCTCCCACCTCTAATCTCACAGGACCACGCAGTCACATCTCCCAGGAGGTGCATCCCGCTCTGATGACCTTGCACAGCAGGACCTGCAACCGGGAGCAAAGAGAGCCAGGGAGACTCAAAGCGGTGATGCTTTAGGTGTGCCCATGCTCCTCTCAGTGCCCTGACCCTCTGGGATTGGGACCAGTGGGGCACAAGATAAACGTAGACGAGCCAGGGGATGATGCTTGGCCATGTTACCCCCTGCCCCATTTCACACTGGAGGACAGCACCCCTTTTATCAACACCTTCCCCTGATGATGCTCTTCTCAGTGAGCTGCCCATGGCTCCCTCTCTTCTCAGCTTACCAGGGTCTCCCCAGTTATGCCAAGCCCCATCACAACCACACACTCCTGGCTGAAGTGCGGGCACTCCCCCCCCCCCCCCCCC
>JAOXNO010000041.1:28947388-28960614 GCA_028565335.1 Limnodromus scolopaceus
TTTAGGTTAGATATTAGGAAGAATTACTTTACTGAGAGAGTGGCCAGGCACTGGAACAGCCTGCCCAGGGAGGTGGTTGGGTCACCATCCCTGGAGGTATTTAAGAAACGTGTAGACATGGCACTTCAGGGCATGCGCTAGTGCTGAGATTGTTGGGGTTTTTCGTGTGTGCGTGGTTGGACTCAGTGATCTCAGGGGTCCTTTCCAACCATGACGATTCTGTGATTTTGTCATTCTGTGTTGCTTGATTTCCTCTAAGAGCTGCCTGGCAAGCGATTGCCGTGCTCATCAAATCAGTAGGTGATCTGCAAGTGGCTTGCAGAGGCAGCAAAGCCACCTGCCAGCAGCCGAAGGTCCTGCCTCTGGCCACGGACACAGGCATTCCCATGCAGCCTGCCCGACAGCCTTGGACCTGGCACACGGTCAGAAGAGACACAGGAGATCTTCTTCCTCAGAGGAGGGTTTCGGGTGTTGCCCTCTCCTGCCTGGCACAGGTACATAAACCAACACGAGCAAGATGCCAGATTCTGGGATAAAGCCGTGTCGGATACGGCTCCCTGTGGGGAGGGGAAGGTGTTCTGCACTGCGTGTGCTCACAGACCTGCTTGCCCTCAGCCGTGCCTAGGTAGCCAATATCTGCCTGAGGCTCCGTGTTGTCTTACCACGCCAAGGGCTTTTATCAGTTCTGTTGAAGGGGAGACTGAGGCTACATTGCATCTTTCCTCCTGCAGTTGTTAAGCCGACGAAATTCTGCCCAACGTTTCCCATTTTCGGGGCAGGTCCTCTGATTCCAGGCGTTTGCTTCCTGCGCTGGGCAACTGCAGCCAGCGGGCGAGAGCCCAAGAGACCGTGCCGCCCTCGGTGACCGCAGCTTTTCTCGTGTAGTTACTTCCCACCGAAGGCTGTAGTGAGCCGGACTGTCACCGAGTCCGGGTGTTGCAGCCCTGCTGTGCTGGCTGCTGTGCTGCTGCTGAGCTCAGTGCTGTCAGCCCACATCAGCCCCCGCTGGGCTCATCTGCCAGGCTGGGCCTCGCAGAGCTGAGGGTGTCTCTTCCCCTGAGCTTCAGGTGATGGTGGAGCTCGGGCAGGAGAGACCCACGTATGTGGTCCAGCCACTGAGAAGTAAGCATCTGCATTTTCCACAATGGGAACAGCTTGACATTGTCATACACTTCCAGGTAGAAGCAGAGACTGGACTTTCTTGATCCCTGTCTTTCATCTAACTCCCTGCTCAACTGAATATAATTAACTTGAATCGTGTTCTTGATGATCATCAGTTCACATCTCCCAAGTGTTGCATAAGGCAGAACACCCCTGTTTCTGCACATCTCCATCTCAGCTGCCCCCTCCCCTCTGTGCGTGCTTGGCCTTTGCCTGCAGTTGCCCCTTACCCTTCTGGTATCCTGTATTGCCCGGCTGCATTGCCCATCTTCTCCAGGTGCTGTGTTCCCTTCTCTCAGGATTTGCAAACTTCTGGGGATTCCCAAATCCAGAGTGCGCTGTCTTTGAGCTTGGCAGTGCTGGTTTTGATGTACATCATTGATTTCAAATGATGGATGTAGTTATTCCTGCTTCTGAGATGGGTTATAATAATGTCACCTGCCACAGGATTTATATATTTTATAAACTCTGCAGGTCTTGCAAGGCTTACAGTCTTTGCAATCAATCCAGCTGGATTGATGAAGAGAAGCCAGGCTGTATAACTAGATTTCATGGCGAGTTGGTAATTTCTGTGTAATTTTTGATGCGAAGTATGAGATCTGCTGGAGCCCATGTGGGATTAATGACATCTGAGGTGTTACCTGGGTTGTTTGTAAATGCTGCAGGAAGCCCTGGGTAACATCTGGCCCACTGCTTAGCCAGGACAAGATGCTCTACATTTGTGATACCCCTGCAGAGCTTCAGCTTCTACTCCTAGGCTCAGCTGGGCCCTGTGCTGCAGCCCCGACTGGTCAGACACAGGAAGGCCAGGCGAAACCCAGCTTCTTCCTTGAGATGCCAAGGCTTTTCAGAGAGCCCATCAGCACATGTCTGCACCTGAGTGTGTGGGTGGGAGAGGAGATTTGGTCAAGGCTGGGGACATTACCAGGGCACCCTTCCTGCTGGTCGGGGTGCTCCTTCCCATCCGGGTAACCAGAACCTCCCCGGACTCCTTTTTGGATTTGCTGGGGCATCAGCAAGGTGAGCCTGACACAGGGTCATCTCAGCATGCTGCTGACCTGGGGTCCTGGTTTAGTTTCCTCCAGCAGAAACTAAACATCCAGTAATATGAAAGAAAAAAACCACTCGGCTCTTGACTTATTTCTTCCTGTTCATTTTTCCAAATGCTAGGAACGTGGACCTGTGTGCATGGGTAGTTGTGACTGAGCGAGAGATCAGGCACTGAGTGGCAGAGGCTGCCAGCAGCGATTTCCTAATCAAAGGGGAATAAAAATATCCTGTCTCTTGGTCCTTCAAACCAGGGGACACGCCAGGGTGTTAAAGCTGTCTGAAAAGACGCTTGTGCCAAATGGTGGAATGAATCAGTACCTCGGTCTCACCAAAGATATGGCTGCTGCAGGGATGATGGGAGGCTGAAGAAACATTTTGGTTTTGTTTTGTTTTTTATAAATTAAAACCACGTTTTGTATGTTCTCGGTGCCTAAGTGATACTCAGAAATCTGAGTCCTTTGTTTCTGTGGCCCAACACCCCACCATTCCCCTCAGTCCCTGCGTGAGCTTAGCAAGCTGTGAAGGGGCTGCTCATGAAGCCCATGCTCAGAGGCCCTGCAGACAAACCTCTGTGGTGCCCTGGTGCTCCAGAGCTGCTGTTTACAGCTTGGTGTTGACCTTGCTTTCACAGAGGTGGCTGAGAGGAAGCTGACGGTTGAAGAGGAGGAAGCCAAGAGGATTGCAGAGATGGGCAAACCAATACTTGGCGAGCATCCCAAACTAGAAGTCATCATTGAGGAATCCTATGAGTTCAAGGTCAGTAGTTGTCTGAAGGGTCCTCAAGGAGGGGAAAGTCATGTGGCATTGAAGAGCAGCCATGGAGAGCAGGACTGAGGAGGCAGGGGGTGGCTGCTTTTTCAGGGAAAAGGCTGCTGGAAGAGGAAAAGGAGTATGCAATGCAGTAAAGTGTTGGGGAGAGGGCTTGTTGCACCTCCACAGTTTGGGAAGGGTCTGTGAGATAACAGCACACTGCAAGGTCAGCCTTGCCCACTTGCAGCCAGTTTAATTGCTCTGCATCTTTATTCCCACAACAGAGCACCGTGGACAAGCTGATTAAGAAGACAAACCTGGCTTTGGTTGTAGGCACACATTCCTGGAGGGACCAGTTCATGGAGGCCATTACTGTCAGTGCAGGTGAGGGGGACATCAGAAAACTCACACCAGCATTGGCGGGGTTCATGTGGCCTGGGATGAGATCTGTCTGGGCTCAGGAAACAGCATCTGCCTGGTCAGTGATGCTCAGCTGTTGCGCGCATGGTGGCCATCAGCAAAGCCAGTCCAAAGAGCTCCTTTGCTCCATATATACTGGGCTTTTGCAGATGCATTGGCTGGGAGTCCAGGAGATCCATCTTTTGGTGTGGAGCCATCCAGGAGGCCAGTTTTCAAAGACTTTATGTCCGCTGGCAGTGCTCCTGCTGCTTCAGTGGTCTGATGACCAGCATACAGGCAGCAAAATCCCATCCTGGCTGGGCTGCTAGCTCTGATGTGCCCAGTGCTGTCCTGGTCAGGTGGCTCCTGCTGCTGGAAGATAGGCTGTCTGCCATGGCCAGTAGAGTCTCTGGGAGTAGGGAGGGTTACTGCATGTGAACAGGTTTTTTTCATTCTAACAACTAAGAGAAACTTCTTCTGTGGAAAGAATACTTCCATCCTTGGAGAGAGCAGACCTGCCTTTCTCTTCCTCTATCTCTCTCCGTCCCTTGCCTTCTGCTCTGTGCTCCCTGACTGCTTTCTCTTCCTCCAATTTATTTCCATCATCCTGTATCCACACAAAAACCAGCAGTGCTTCCAGCCTTGGGGCTGACCTGGCCCACCAGGCTAAGGACAGAACCCCTCCAAGGGGCTGCAGCGCTGCTGCTGACCAGACCGTGCTCTGGTGCAGGAGGACCAAGAGTTTCACAATTCTATCGCTTTCTGCTATTTTACCCCCCAAAACATCATTTGCCTGTGTGACTTCATGGTGCCCCTCAACAGTGATCTCCACAGGCTGACACATACTAAGTGACTGCCTGTGGATGGGACAGGGATGTGGATGGGACAGGGATGGGGATGGGGCTTGTCTCTCTGTGGGTTCAACGCACCCCTCTGCCACTTACAAGCCCTGCAGGCTCTGGGGTGTCCCCAGAGGCACTCCTCTTGCCAAACCTCAGAGACCTGGTGTGCCCTGAGCCCACTGTTGTGGCTTGCACCACGCTGCCTTGTCCCAGGAAAGCAGCATCCCTGGAGCCCTGGGGTGGGGGGCCAAGCATGGGCTGCAGCCTACCCCCATAGTCTTGACCTACCCCGTCATGAGTGCTGGAGCTCCCCTTCCACGTTGTTTGCAGCGGGTGATGAGGACGAGGACGAGTCCGGTGAGGAGCGCCTGCCGTCCTGCTTTGACTATGTGATGCACTTCCTGACCGTCTTCTGGAAGGTGCTGTTTGCCTGCGTGCCCCCCACCGAGTACTGCAACGGCTGGGCCTGCTTCGTTGTCTCCATCCTCATCATCGGCATGCTCACAGCTGTCATCGGCGACCTCGCCTCCCACTTCGGTTGCACCATTGGCCTCAAGGACTCAGTGACCGCCGTCGTCTTTGTCGCCTTCGGCACTTCTGTACCAGGTGGGAGGGCCATGGGGAGGGGATGGGGTGGGAGGAAGGTCTTCTGGTGGCTCTCTTGCTCCCGAGGAAGCAGCTCTGTCATGGGATGGGGTTCAGGCTGGGAGCAGGGTCCACAAAGCCCTGTCCCTAGGCAAGGCCTGCACCCCACTTGGTGGCAACACGGGGTCCCTGGACATGGGAAGGGTGGAGCGTGCACCAGGAGAGGTCCGTGTCCCTACCTGGCCAGTGCCACAACTGAGCCTCCCTTGTCCCCTAGATGCGAAGAGTTGCCCTTTTCTCCTGTTGAACCCTCAGTGATTTCTCTTTCTCTCCTCCCCCAACCCCAGACACGTTCGCCAGCAAAGCGGCGGCCATCCAGGACGTGTACGCCGACGCCTCCATCAGCAACGTCACGGGCAGCAACGCCGTCAACGTCTTCCTGGGCATTGGGCTGGCGTGGTCAGTGGCGGCCATCTACTGGGCATCGCAGGGGCAGGAGTTCCAGGTGTCGGCAGGCACCTTGGCCTTCTCCGTCACCCTCTTCACCATCTTCGCCTTCATCTGCATCAGCGTCCTCCTCTACCGCCGGCGGCCCCACCTCGGGGGGGAGCTGGGCGGCCCCCGGGGGTGCAAAGTGGCCACGATGTTGCTCTTCGTCAGCCTCTGGCTGCTCTACATCCTCTTCGCCACCCTGGAGGCCTACTGCTACATCAAGGGGTTTTAGGCGGTGGAGGGACGGTGCCGCCGGGGGGAGGGACCCCCTCCTCCGTTACCTCACCGGACACCAGTCCTGGAAGCGTGGTTTCACCGGAGGGGACGTCTGTCCGTCCCTCGGGGGCCGCCGCTGCCCAGACGGTCGGACGGCTGGGCACCAAGAAGGGCAAAACCATCACAGAGGGGTAAAAAAAACAAACGAACAAACAAAACCCACCCAAAATGATACAAAAGAAAAAAAAAAAAAGGCAACAATGGCAAGTGTTGAAATAAAACAAAACACAGTAGACCCAGCCACTGACCCCATCCAATGAGATTAAGAAGTTTCAGCCATCTCCAAAGGCCACCTCTCCTCTAGGGGCTTGTCTCCTTTCCTCCCGAGAACCCTCCCACTGTACGGAGATGTTTTCTTGTTTTTACTGGTTGGGAATTGCAGAAGTCTGATCAGGAATTTGGTTTTTTTCCTTTTTTTTTTTTTGTTTGCTTATTGCTTTTTGGTTTGGGGGGGGACACACTGCTTGGTTTTTTTTTTTTTTTCTTTTTTACTACTAAAACAAAAAAAATGTTAAAAATCTACTCTAAAGCTTCAAGCTGCCGTCAGTGCTGGAATTGAACGTGTATTTTTTGAAGCCACAAAAGACTGTGATACAGTCAAAGAACTTTTTCACTATTACCCGTTTCCTCCCTCGCTGCCTTCCATTTCTTTCTTTTTTAAGAACATCACAAGACTGATATATTTTTAATACAAACACAGACACACAGGCACACACACATTCAGTGACAAAGGCTGGAGCATGTAGCATCTCAATCACCTGCCTGGGCTAAGAAAAAAAGGAGGAAAAAAAGAAAAAAACAATCCCAAACCCCAACCTTCTACTATAATACGTATCATGTATATTTTGACTATGGCATTTCTCTTTGTATAATTAACTTTGAGCTTGTGGTACTGCAGGGAGAGAAAATTATGTTAATTTACAACCGATGAAGAAATAAATGGCTACCCATGAATAGCCTACCCTTGGGGAGCAAAGGGGCCAGGGGAAGCGGTACCGGCTCCTTGCAGGGGTGGTGGTGGTGGGTTGGCTGCATGGTCCTCCTGCTCGGAGGTGGAAATGAATTTAGGAACCCCTGGATAACGTGCCCGTTTGTTCCCAGCCCCGTCCCACCCCGAGCCGTGGTGTGGCTGCCCTTTCACTCCTTTGCTGCCCCACTTTTCACAGCGCCCCCGTCTTGCTGGTGGTCTTCAGGCCATTGAAAGGCTTAAAAAAACTGCCACCCACATCAGGACTCCTGTAGCATCTCGAATACCTTTCAGGAATACCAGATAGACAAAAAGGCATCCTTTTCATTTGAAGTGCATTTCTTTTTAAGGGAAAAAAAAAAACAAAAGAAAACAAAACAACAAACACCCACTACGAGAGTATGTCATGAATTACATCAATGGCTGCAAATTGAAATGTTGGGTTGGTAATAAAAATAAATAAAAACTATACCTATATCTATATAAGCAGTGCTATCTAGAAACATATTTCTTAATGGAGAGCCCTGGAAGAGGAGGTTAAAACCTTATTCTTTGTAAAGTGTTTGCAAGATTGAGACAATTTATTCTATCTAGAAACAGGTGCTGCAAAAGGAAGCATTTTCTTCATAAAGTTCCCTTATAATAAAGCCAAACCTTGGGAGGTGGCGAGTAAGAGAGAGTCTGCCAAAAGATAGGTCTCTGCCTGCTGCAGTGCTTTCTGCTGCCCCAGGAGGCAGGGAGGAGGCGGCCGTGGGTTAGGAAAAAAGCAACGGGAACAAGGTTGTCACAGACAAAAAAAGAGATGTAACATTATAGGAAGTGACTGGATGATGGCCCTTAACACACAGATGAAGTATTTATTTTCATAAGAAAAAAAAAAAATGTTTATCAGATATCTGTATCGCTATATAAATGTGTATCTCTACACACACAGAGAAGAAGGATCCTTCTCAGAGGAGCAGCAGGAGCTTTGCTGGTGGGAGCGGGTTTGAAGCCAACAAGCATCCACCCTCCTGCCTCCTTACCCTCCCCTCCCCGCGCCTGTGGGAAAGGGCCTGAGAAAGGTGGGCAAGAAACCCCAAGGCCAGGCTCCCGCCGAGCTTGCTGGTCCTTTTGGCCTCCGGCTGTGCCAACAGCCACCCAGAGCAGCTGCTGCCGGCCACCACCGCCACTGCCCGCCAGCCAGGGACATGGGTGACACAAAAATTACAAAAGTCCCCCAGATGCTGACTTGGCGGGGGGTGGGGGGGGGCAGAGTTCAAAGTGCAGCTCTCAAGGGGAAGGTTTGTTATAATTTTATTTTTTTTTTATTTGGAACATATGAAGTGTGTTGAGCTCTTATTTTACCCATGCCAGCTCACCCACCCCTGGGTAAAGCCTGGCCCGGGGAGTTGCTGTGCTGTTCTTCTGTTGCTTGTGCTGTGACCACCATGTGCTTTTGATCCGCTTCCTTCTTCAGCTGACCTTGGGGAGGGGCTCCGGGGGGGGGTACCTGGCTACCAGGAGTGCCAACTGCATGGGGACATCTGTGCCCTCCGTGCACGAGGGTGATCTGTGCCAGCCCAACAACAGCCATGGAGTGTTTCTTTCTTTTATTTTTATTTTTTACTTCATTAAAAAATATGCAAGCCAAAAAAAAAAAAAAAAAAGCAAGTTTGGTGCATTTGGGGATTTAATTTTAATTTTTATTTTATTTTTTGCTACAGCTGTTTTAATGTTTTATTTTGGGTCTGGCAATCTGCTTGCTCCCGCTTTCCTCTGGGCAGGTCCCTGGACTCGGTGGCACTGTCTCTGGCTGGTGTGCTCCCCGCTCCACCCCAGCCCTCTGGTCCAGCCCTGCTGAGAGGACCCTGCAGGCACTTGTCCCTGGCTGGCTGCTGGAAAGGAGATCTTGCTGGTGTTTTTGGTCTCGCTGCTCCGTCCCCTCTGTTTTCTCCCGCCAGCTTCCCGTGGCAGCCGCCGGCCGCCCTCGGCAGCCCTTTCAGCCTCCCTCTCCCCTCCATCCCCGCTCCTCACCAAGGCCCCTTCCCTGCTGTGGTTGCGGGCGAATCAGGAGGGAAAAGCAGAGCTGATGAAAGGAGCCGCTGTGTCCCTGGGGCCACAGTGCCACGGCACGGGGACATATAGACTAAGGGCCACACGTGGTGCGGGGCCAGCGGTGCCTCTGGCTGCCTTCCCACTCCCAGCACCCCACACGTTTTGCCCCCCCAGGTGATGCTGCACTGCATGGATGCCAGTTAAAAATCAGCCTTTGGGTAAAAAACAGTTTTTTGCAAAGAGGCATCGCTCGCCTGTTCCCCGCAAGCTGGCCAGGAATCGAGCCCTGGATTTGGCCGGTACCGTGCCACCTCCTCACCCAGCATCGCCACTGACTGCCTTTTTCCACTTGGATTTATTTGGGCCCTGACCCCCAAAATCCCCTTTACAGAGAGCCTTGTGCCAGAACCGTCCCCCTGCGCCTTTCTGCAGGGGGACCCATGGTGGGAGGACCCCCAGTTGGGCATCTGGGCTGTAGGACCGGTGGCCCTGGGGGAGCGCCTGCGGGGAGGGAGGTTGTGCTGCACATCGCTCCCTCGGGACGGCCACATCTCCACAACGCCCACCAGCCCGGCCACGAAAAGGCCACTGCCCCACTGGGTCCTGCACGCTCCGGTCTCCCCGCAGGAGGGTCTCTTCCCAGCCCTTGCCTTGTCAGCTGGCTCATGCCCTCCATGAGCCAGCAGCGCCCAGGATGAGCCCCCAGCCCAGGGGGAAGCACGCAGGCTCCGGGGAGGGACCCATCGCCTTTGACTTCAGTGAAGGGGCTGGGGAGGGGACCTGGGGGTAGGGGATGGAAGGGATGTGACCCCGTGGGGCTGGCTCGCTGCCACGGCTGTGCAGAAGCATCCCGGTCCCCAGGAGTGCCGGTCCAGGACCGAAGGGCATCGTCCTGGAGAGAGCTGGGCCAAGTGACAGGAGCGCGCGGGCACCGGGAACGGGCTGCAGTACCGTACAGGGGGAACGAAGTGTTTGCTAGAGCTGGGGAGCAAAGGTTTTAAGCCAGGGAGGAGGTAACCGCAGCTCTCAGAATGGGGTTTGTCACCTTTGTGGCACTTACTGTGGTGTTGGCTCTTCTGGACAAGCACAGATTAAACACAAAAATATTCTGTGACGCACATTTCCTCTGATTCCACGGCTGGGGCTGCTGTACCGGCTTGTAAGCTATTTGGCCCTGGTGTGGGAGGACCCCGCCACCAACCTCCAGCCCAAAGCAGCAGCACAACTTCACCTCACAGCACCACCTGCAAGGAGAAGCCCCCATCAGCTGCGTGTGCCACCTCAGGCTCCAACCACCCACTGCTGTGGTGAGATGGTGCCTACCTGTGTGTTTCCACCACCCAGTCCCATTGTACCTGGATACTGTTGAGATAAAGGGTTGCTAACAAGCCCTTTGAGGAACAACCATCACCCAGTTCTTGATAGCACAACAAGGTAGATATAGATAGTAGCAGAAGGGTAGCCAGGAGGTCTGGTCCTGCTTCAACATGCCACCATTCAAAGCAAGGAAACTTCAACCCGTCCTTAGTCACACTTTGGTGTTAGCTGAATGCAGGTTGTTCCATCATTCACCTGAAATTGTTTGGTTTTGTGGTTTGTTTTTTTTTTCTGAGGTGAGAAACAGACAAAAGCTTTTTTGGGTTAATTCTGCCAGGGAGTGATCTCAGCCCTGACCTTGGTGTAGGAGCCAGCCTCCACAAATGGGAGCAGCAGTTGCTGAGCCCTGGCCAGCCCTGGCCACAAGCTGCAAAAGCGCTTGTCACCAATAATAACCTTTGGAATGTTATATCTGGGGGAAAAAAAAATTGTTTTTAATCACCGTTGTCATCTGCGTGCGTGTGCCAGCGGCAGCCAGCCTGTTAATAACGGAGCTACGTGTGCCAGTGCCACTTAGTGCCCAGCAAAGACAGGGGTCCCAACTTGCCTCCATAAGGGGAAGGGATTAAGGACCTCCCAGTATTTAAATGAGCTATTTAAAATATCTAGATAATTAACACCATGACCAGATTTACCCACCCCACACACATCATAGACATCCACCTTCCCTTGGCCCAGAGGGGCCTGTGCTTTGCTTGGCAGCATGTGGTGGTGGAGAGAGACCAGCACCTCAGGCCCACAGGGCATCCCGGCAGGTGGCCAGGGGTGGTCACTCACAGCATCACAGCAGATGCACTCGGCCCCTCTCCACTTCGAACTGGGAAACCCAGCCCTTCCCCACACTTGCCCTCGGGGAGCAATTCAGTCTTAAGACATGGAGCCTGCAGGCTCCATGATGTGAGGTCGATGAGCTCATCAGATGTTCCTACTGCACCTAAATGTGAGCATCCACCAGTTTCCCAGACAGTGTCGTTGCTACTGCCACATAGGTGGCAAGCTGAGTGGGAGCTGTGGCTAAAGGAGAAATTGTGACCTACCTTCTCCACATTGCTGGGCATGTCCTCAGAAACTGGCCCTGTTTGAAGACTGCACCAAAAAATAACACAGATCTAGAAAGTACTTTGAAACTGGTATGAAATCCAGGTGAATTAATGGCATAAACCGTCCAAGCAAGATATTTATTTTTTTTTGAGGCCGGTAAGATGCGAAGTTATAGATACCTTCCCAGGAAGATGTCTCTGTTGTCTCAGAAAATGAGCTTGAGTTACAGAAACACTGGTCCCGTTTTGTGAGAATTATTTGTGTACAACTTGGGTGCACGGAAAAGATGTAGGAAAAAAATAGTCTCAACACAAAAGCTTCAATAGTGCTTTCAGACAGTCCCCTGGGCACCTTGTTGGCACTAAGGCAGACTGTACAGAGTGCCTTCACGCCTCTATCAACACCATGGTTGCCCCATAAGCCCTTTAAAAAGCTATATCAAAAGAGAGTCGATTGCCTCCTATTCTTCAGTAGCATCTTGGGTAGAAAAAGTGGTGGGTTGGACCTATTTTTTTTTTGCCTTTGTCTTGTATTCACAAAGGCGTGGAAAACAACCGATTACTACCCTTGCCGTAAGAGCATTTTGTATGTGGTGAAGCTCTTCAGGTTCTCCACGTTGTCCTCCTGCAGCTCCTGAGCAGTGGTTTCTGCTGGATTCCTGCCTGCTGGTCCTCGCTCTGCGTCTGCCCGTTCACACCAGCCGCCTCCGGGCAGGTCAGCGCCCGCTGCTCTGCTGAAACTCATCCTGTTGCCTCGGACAATTTCTGCAAGTTAAAAAGAACTCTGCTCCCGCCCTTCGCGGGTGCTCACAGCCCTTCCCAGTTGGATATCACCAGGAAATTTTATAGCAAAGCGATTTCCCAAAGCTGCCGATGAAAATCCTCAACAGACCTGGACCTGGGACAGCCACTGGAGAAAGATCTCTGACTTTGACACCGAACTCAAAATATTGTGAGTCTAAATAGGCTGCATTTCCTCAGCTAGCTTACGAGAACGTCTTCTGGGACAGTGCCAGAGGCCTTACCGAAGTCAAGACATATCACATCTAGTGCTGACCCCCCCAGCCACGAGGCCAGTTATCCTGTCAAAGAGTGGAATCAACTCAGTTTGATACGATTTGTCCTCAGCAAAACATCAACAAATCTATTCCAGACATACTTCTTTTTTACCAATGTATAAATCTACCCAGGGGATTAGAGAATAACTGGTCAGTAGCTCGCTCCTGTGAGTTCTCACGGGGGGATATTAGCACATCAGATCTATAATTGCCTTGGTTTTTCTTCATCTCAATTTAGGTGATGATGCCATGCCATCCCTAAGTCCCCTGGCATCTCACATGCAGCCTACAATGCTCCGACAGCAATCCCACATTTCATACCTTTCCTTTTCACACGTCAGGATTTTGAAAGGCTCTTGATCCCCTTTACTGGTCTCTGTTTCATTTCCCTTGCAGCAGGACAGTCGTTTCTTATTGGGACTTTGACCCCAGCTCTTTTATCAGTTCAGGTTCTCAGACCTGTTTTGTCCTTTAGGGCATCTCTGCACAGAGCCTGCCCACCCGTTTTCTGAATTCATTGATATTTAGTATTTTCTAAGAACTTTAGACTAACTCATTTTACAACGGTCTGGTACTGAACTACATTTCGAGGAGAAGCAGCTTGCAACAAACATCTGGACACCTGAAACAATTGTAACAGCTCAAAAGATGCAAAAATTCATGTTCACGTTGGGCTGCAGATGAACAGATCCAACTTCAGCCACCTTCATATAGCTTCGCCTGCTACAACTTGCCAGCTCGGAGCAAGAACATCCAAGTCACTTCAGAAATAGCTCCATCTCCTCAGCCAAATGCTGCATCAGCTCTTTTCTGACACGGTGAAGCCAGCAGGGATTACTTGAGGGGTCCCAGCCAAAATCATGACTGAGAGAGACGATAGCGATGGCGCTTTGTGCTGTGCAAAGCTAGAGCTGTCTTGTATAAGGGGCATTCAAACTCTGCAGCTTTTATGGCTTGAAGCACAGCACTGAGATGCTACAGAAGAACTCACAGAATCACAGAATAGTCATGGTTGAAAGGAACCTTTGAGATCATAGAGTCCAACCACCAAAAAAAACCCCAAAAACAAACACCCACCCACAGACAGACACAAACCAACAATCTCAGCACTAGCACATGCCCTGAAGTGCCACGTCTACACGTTTCTTAAATACCTCCAGGGATGGTGACTCCACCACCTCCCTGGGCAGGC
>JAOXNO010000041.1:28960714-28974969 GCA_028565335.1 Limnodromus scolopaceus
TGCCCAGTTCCCTCAGCCTCTCCTCACAGGACTTGTTCTCCAGACCCCTCACCAGCTTGGTGGCTCTCCTCTGGACATGCTCCAGCACTTTAATGTCCTTCTTGTAGTGAGGGGCCCAGAACTGAACACAGTACTTGAGGTGAGGCCTCACCAGTGCCCAGAACAGAGACACCGTGACTTCCCTACTCATTTCACCAAGCTGAGGGTGAAGGTCAGGCACAGTTTCGAGCCCTTTGTTCACACACCAAAAAGCAATGCATTAAGGATATGTTTTGTAGCAGGATTGAATTTGCCTACTTCAGCAAGGTGAGCTAAATTCATCTGCGCTTCAGACTGCCAGATCTTGCGCCGAGCCGCTCTGACATCCAAAGTAGGGTCACCTGGTTGTGAACTGCATGCGGGAGAGCTGGGCCCGCCATTCCTGCTGGCACCAGGGAGGAGGCAAGCTGTGGAAACCTCCACCTCTGGGAGCCACAGACGTCTGCCTCCCTCATCACCCAACACAGCAGCAGGGAGCGGGTCCAGCTGAGGCAGGGAGCAGAGAGCCACCCACCGCCACATCCTCAAGGGGATGGGGACTGGGTACACACTCAGCGAGGCCACCGCTCCTCTGCCTGGGCTGAGAGCCAGAGGACCCTCTGCTGCGTCAAGATCAACGTAACATGAAATAAACATTCATTCGTGCTTTTGTGGTTAAGTGGGAATATCTAAATTTGTGCTAAATGAGTAGCACGGAGCAGGCGGTGCTTTCCGACCAAGAGCTAGACACCTCCCGGCGTGCACAGGCAAGGCACCGCTGAAAAACAAAACCAACTATTAAAATCAGCAAGCAGGGCCTCGGATACAGAACGGCAGAAAACCTCACTGCTGCTCACCAAAGCAGCCAGCCTCGGGTTGTCTCACAAACACTCCACGCAGAGGCGACACTTGCTGTTAATACTCCTAGTGCCGGAGGGGGTGGGTTTGTGTTTTTTTTTAACCCACTTTGCTCTCAAGGTGTTTTCCAAGCTGAAGAGCGCCACTTTCTGCAGATCCCGCTCTCCAATTTAATACCGGCTCTTGGAGGGCTGCCAAGTTATTTTGCCCGAAATGGCTTGCGAGAGCTGGCTGCTGAGAAGCCGGGAGGTCGGCATTCTGCATGTGGATTTTGCTAGTTATGTCAAAGGTATCGGGGGAAAGAGGCGGGGGAGGAGGAAAGGTCTTCTGGCAACATCGCCGTTGGAAGCAGAGGCAGAAGCAAGCTCTTTGCAGTTCTTTTGACTCGCTTACAGAACGACTGCGCTGTCGGGGAAGGGTAAAGGCCTCTCAGAGCACCTTATGTTGACCCCGGAAGCAGGAACCACAGCCAATGTATTGCTCTTTTTTAAAAAAATATTCTTTTCCTATTTTTAATTGTCTTGTGGAACTCCAGAGATGACAACTACTGCTCCTCCCTTCGCCCCACAACTTGTTACCTTGGTAAAACAAGGAAGTTAGCTTGGGTTCCCAGTTTATTCTTGACAAATCCGCTTTCTCCTTTGCATCTCAAGACAAGAGACCCCTCTCTGCCCATCTACAAACAAGGCAGCACCTGAATACTACACAAGCAGAAACCCTCCCTTTGGGACTGCAACCACCTCCCCTTTGATGTGCAATAAATGAGTCAGCTCCTTTTTCAAGAGATTTACATGTGATCAAGTGAAATGACATAGATAGTGAATAGAAAACTGGTCATATCTGCTTGATGGGAGTAGTGTGTGGCCTCCTCTATCGTGGACCTGGTGCTGCAGCCTCTGGTGGAGCCTCTACCACCTCTCTGTTGCCTAGGAAATAGTATTTTTCACAATAGCAGCAGCTCCCCAGCATAGCTTGCTACTTGTCACCTCTGAGGATTAAAAGGTTTTGGAAAACACCTAGAAGACAGCATTTCAGGCTCCCGTATTACGAGGCCTGACCTGCAAAAGTAGAGTATGAAGGCTCCCAAGGTAAGTGGGTATGAGGAGATGTGAGATGCAGTGCCTGTCTTCTATCCCTGCTTTAGGGAGATTGTGCAGTGAGATCCCACTTAGCTGTGGGTCCCATCTTCTGTGGTCACCTCCATTCTCCTGCTGAATCTTCACAGCCTTCAGTAGCCCAAGGCAGATGCAGGCAGCTGCCATCAAACCCCAGAGAAGCACTCCAGGGTATGTTCAGTTCAACCTGGAGGCTTACACACCGCAGAGAAACATCCAAGGATCTCAGATCCCAACCAAAGACTGGCACACGACTCTGGGAGCAGGGTCCCCTTCCCTCTCCTATGACACTGCGTAGGTAACGGAACATTATGTGAAAGAGATGAGTTCTGGAAATCAAGATTCAACAAGAAATCACCACAAGACACTGGAGCAAAAATTATCTATTTTATTACAAAAATCAAAATCAAACAGATGCCTTTCAGTCTAACAAACAATGCCATGGGCAGAAATGTGCTGGGGCAGGGTAAGTTCAATATAAACTCAGGCCATGGAATGGGGTGCCTTCCATATGGATGAATCCCACCATAATCCAGTTCCCTTCAACACACTATGTCCTTGGAGAATCAGCAAAAAAGGAAAGACTTTAGCTTCTGGCAGGAAGAGCAGATGACTTGCACTGTGGAGCCCTGGTTCTCTTCTCTGTCCCAGCTGTTTCCAGCTGTCATTCAAAGTAGAGCTGGAGAGGCCCAGGAGGACTTGAAGGATGAGGAGAGACATGCCCAGGGTCTGCTTCCAGGCACAATGCTGACATCCCCTATGCCCCAGCTTCAGCAGGATGCTACTGACGCAAGGCAGAGCAGAACATGCTTACCACCACCAGATAAGGACATGTTTAGCCTGGCAGCCAGGTGGACTGGCAGTAAAAGCAACGAGGGGAGAGGGGAGCTGAAGCGCTGCTCTCTTCTGATGAGTACAGGCTGTTTGGACAACTCATAGGATGAGTTACATACATTATACGAAGAGGGACCAGTGCTGTCTGCATGAGCTCCCAACACACAAACCCAGAACAAGTAACCCAACCCCTGCCCAGACATCACACAATCACGCTGGCTGAGTCTTGCAGGCCAATGTACAAGTGTTGCCAGAAGCTGTTCAGAGGCCAGCAAGCCACCATGCTGGGACTTGGACTTCTCCCGGGAAAGTAAAGGGGGAAGCAATATAACGCTTGGGTCCCAAGCCACCCATAATGTCAGTTCCAGCACAGCAACATGAACACCCACCAACACCACCCACCACAGCCAACATCAACAGCCACCTCGCTCAGCTTCCTTGAAGAACTGACCCAATTTTTATTGCAAACTACATGTGAATGCAGGCCTTTTAGAGAGGAAGGACGCAAGGATGAGGAAAAAAAAAGATGTAGTAACTTTTTCAGCAGCTCTGCACTCCCCCCAGAAACCTTGTGGGGCATTGCCTGGCCCCAGTGGCTGGCTGACAGAACTCCCATAGGCATCCAAGTGGCTGCTTTTGCTGGATGCAAACTATACATTTTAAAAAAAAAATATGCAAAACAACCATCAACCTAGCAGCCAGAGCTTTTAAATTCCTAAAACTAGCATATTAAAAAAGGAGAGGGTTTTTTTTTTTTTATACCGTTGGATTCTTTACTCCTACAAAAGGATTAATGAGTGACAGGGACATTTCTAACTATACACCAAACCAAATCATCTCAACACAAAAAAGATGTGTCCTGGGCATTTAAAGAGAGAAGATTCAATCAAGAAAATGGGAGCTTGCAGGCCAGTAAAGCACATACATTGTATGTGAGGAACCATGAAGATCCAGCAGCAGCAGGATCTGCTCAAGAGAGTTCTTCTTTACATTACGGTGGTGTGATGTATACTTCAGAGACTACCAGAGGTGGTTTTAACCATGTCAAATGCTTTAATCAAGCTCCAATCTACTTCCCAGAGGAAGAGTTGTTATTATTACTATTAAAAAGATTTTTATAGAAAGATTGTGGGGTTGTTTTAACTTTCCATTTTGGCAACAAGGCACTAACTTACTGCATCAGGACACTCCTGCTGCGATGTGGTTATCTCAAGATCTTCTACCAAAGTGAGAAAGCCTCAGGGCACAAGTTCAGTCTCTACAGCAATACAGGTGTTACAAGTAACTGTTGGTGTGATCTCATGTTAGCATGGCATGTCATGTCATCATCTCCGACTACAGGTTCTTGGTCAGAGAGGGGTGGCACGAGGATCGCCAGGTCTGAAGTGGGAGGCTGCTCAGAACATTTCCTACCAATGGGCAAGTGCTGCCAGTGGTTGGAAATGCACAAAGCAAAACACCGCGTGTCCCATCACACTCTGCCCAAACCTAGGATTGCCGATATGGGTGTCCCTGCCCTACCTCTCACTTTACAACTGGATCTGAGGTTAAGTAAGAAACAACTCTGGAAAAAACTGCTGGTAGTTGAAACAGCCCCTGTGGCCCCAGGAGACCATGGTTCTCAGTCCAAGCCTTCACTGTTACTGTATGTGACAACACAGGAGGCACTGATTACAGTGGATGGGGTGCAGTGACACTCTAGGCTGGGCAGGCACACCACCATGCAGGAGAGAAGCCTGGGATTCACAACCACCAAAGACAAGAACAGTCACTGCAGACAGTCCTTTACCAATGAGCGCGGCCCAAGCTGTAGAGCTGAAACACGAGTAAACCAGGCTCTTGGGAACCGGCAGCACGATTGTGTCTTTCTACAGTGACAAATACGTTCTTTGCTCTTCAGCAAAGCAACAGGCAGGCTGATACTGCTTTTAGCAGGCTGCTCAATATTTTTATTGTTGTACAACATACAGATGAACGCTTTGTGAGAGAGGAAGATGTGTGTCTTCACTCCGCCAACTCTACTAGGCCTGCAGCTCCCACGTCCTTCCTACAACGTTAGATTCCCAAGGCATGGCACATCTTTGCCAAGCATATCTTCTGGCTCTGGGTAGTAACGCACTTGCAATTCATTTCTGCCCAACTTGCAACAGGTGCAGAAACTACTTTTGTATGTCCTTAATAAAACACTTTTCTATCCCTACTTTAAGCAGCTTTGCAGTGCACCGATACTAGGGAAAATCTGTGCTCTCTCAAAAGCCCAACTGCCTGTGAGCTGCACAGGGCTTTACAGTAAGAAAAGTAGGGGTTCAGATGCTCCCAAGAAGCATTTGGTATCTGGGGCACTGTGTGCACACCTCAAAGCACAACTCATGCTGATATACTTGCTCCTTTGGGCATGGCGATGTCAAGGTTTGCAGCTGAATGATGGTTTGGTGGCAGAAATGAATGCATGACTGTAATCCATTAAATGCAAAGTGTCCCTCTAACCCTAACAGCCTTCAAAAGCAAAGGGAGGAATAGAACAGTGACTCCAACCCCTGTACAAGACAACTGTACAATTTACATATATATTTATATACAGTATATAAAATTCTCTTTCTTTGAGTCCCAGTGAACTCAATTTTACGTCATCAGTAGCTGTTCCAATTTTAAAAAGTCATGATCCTGCTTCCCCCCACTCTCTAAAGTATTAGATAATGGCATTGAAAAGCAATTAAAAACAAACCCAAACCCAAACCAATTAATAAAAAGTGCAAATGTTCTGGGTGCCACTTCTGCTACGTTGGATGTTGCTGATGCTGCATGCATGCTCACAAGCAGCAAGGTGTCTGTCCGTCTGTCGCTGGATCTTTCTTTCCTTTGGGTCGGCTCCTGCCTTCCCTTCCTGTCTTCTGCTGCTACACCAGGCGACCTACTGAAAGGGTGGGGTGGGCAAGGAGGGAGAAAAAACAAAACAGAAGCAGGCAACGTGAGGAAAAAAGGCAAATTAAAACCAAAAGGGCACCTGACAGACAAAGATACAGTACAGCCTCTGCAGCAGCCATGTCCCCGGAAGGCTGAGATCCCAGAGTAAGCTGTGAGGCTGAAAACAACCAGGGGCTAATGAGACAGCCTTGCTGAAAAAAGCACTGAATGAGTCACACAGAGCCCTGGGGACTGACGCATTTTTAAACATAAACCACCACTTTCCTCTCCCTCTTCCTCCTCCGTGGAAACGGGCATGCAGTCTGGGCAAACAACTGGCCCGACATCTCTCCCTCTGCTCTTCCAGCTGCCAGGGCTATGGGCATCCTGGTGGGTGGTGCAAGGGTGCTGCTTAGCAGGTCAGATGGATGCGCACACCCCTGCGCTTGTTTCTTCACAAAGCTTTTGTTAAGCCCCTCATCAAAAGCTCTCAAAAGAACCAAGGCTCTTACAGGGTCAGAACAAGAGCTCTGTGGATTAATTACAGGTGCAAAAAATGCTGAAGAGAAGGCAGAAGTATGGATCTGGTTTTCGGAAAGCAGAAAGGTTATCACACAGGTCTCACTGGGATCAGCACCAGTCGACATGCACTGCCACAGGGGGTGAGTATTGTCAAATGCAAAATTATTCCAAATAGTCCTATTTGAAATTGACTGCACAGCTCTGCAAAAGGTGCTCGCAGTGCTCAACAACCAACTTGTAAAAACAGCAGATTGACTTCAATGTCATACATGCAACACAGTGAGTGGGGACGACTTGCCCTACACCAGCCATGCTGAGCGACTAGGAAAGAGGTTGAAGCCACAGTATACATTTTATTTTATTTTAATGCTTCCACTCAGCTTTTAGCAGCAGACAAAAATCAAACACATGCTCAGAACTGAGGATACACCAGGAAACATCACTACATCAATGTGTAAGGCTTAGCCGATCTTTACCTTCGCTTCTCTGTTCAGCCCATCTTATGAGGCCCAGATAAGGTGCCCAGAAAGGTAAGGAGGACAGCAAGAGGTATGGGAAGACTTCTGTCATTAAGCAAACACATAGTCTAAGTCTTCTCGATACAGAAAGGAGTCTAACTGGACATATGTTGGAGAGCTATCGAACAACAAGTGGCAGAAGAAAGACAGGCAGGAGAGAACTGCTCACTGTTTCTCACAATCCAAAATGAGAAGCACCCAATGAAACTGCGAGGCAGCAGGACTAAAAGCAAAGCAAATCAAAGTCAGGCTTTTTTTGCCTGATGAAAGGTTGTGATTCACTGCCACAAAATACAGAGGAGAGCAGACCTTCACCAGGACGGAGAAGAGTCTCCACGGGAAGCTGTCCATGGAGTAATGTAATGTAAACACAACAAATCACCTAAATCATTGTTTGCCAGAAGCAGGGAGAATAGGGTAGGAGAGTGTTCATCCCATAACTGCTGTATCCTAATTTCTTAGCAATGTATTGCCTGCCTCAGCTGCAGACACAGTGCTGGACTTCGAGATGATGCAGCTAAGCTGCAATTATTATATTCACACCTTTTATGAACAACTTTGCTTTTCAGCTGTTTCTGTAGTGGTATTTGTGAACAGAAAAGAGCAGGGAAGAATGAGTTTTGGGGAACAGGGTTATCACAGGAAAAAAAAATGAAACATTTTGACAAGATACTCACTGAAAGGGTTAAGGCCTTGTCTTTTTCCACTGGGGAAACTGCTCAGGCTACCTGTAAAATCCAAGAACCATGTTAAAGGCAATAAATGCCATGGCATGACAAAAGAGCCTCACCACTGTCTGCTGCCAGACGGCAGGTCGAAAGGAGCTCCTCTGAGTGTGCACAGCGCAAGTCCTGCCAGCACTCCTTAAGATTCACATGCAAGAGTCGGATTAATGTGCTAGAGATGAGAGATGTTAAATACCTGGTGTTGTAGTATCTGAACGTCATGAAATCCAGAGGGTAAGAAGCAACAATTACAAGGTTAAACTTAACTGTGGAAGGAGGAAGAAGAAGAAAGGAAGGATGCAAGTGGTGCCATGAAGTTTCCCAAAAACAGTTTTTGCTAAGAGCAAGCAAAATAACATCATATAGACAGGGCGCAGCCAGAAAAGTGAAGGTGTAGGCAATACAGATAGCCCAAGTTCACTAGATCTTTAGCTTGGACAAAACAATCAAACCGGTGCCCAAAATGCAAAGACCTGAACTCATACCTGGCAGAAGGGCAGGGACAGACTGCAAAGCTGTGACTGCATCACGAGTGGAGCCCGACTGTGAGCAGAGAGGGAGAGACCACCCAGGGAAGTGGCTGAATCACCATCCCTGGAGGTATTTGAAAGATGGGTAGATGTGGTGCTGAGGGACATGGATAGGTAGTGGTTTTGGCAGTGTTAGGTTGATGGTTGGACTCGATGAACTTAAAGGTCCCTTCCAACCCAGATGATTCTATGACTCCATGAGATACAGGCACATGCACCCTACACCAGATGGAGCTCATGACAAAGGCTCTCACCTCAACAGTAAACCTGTTCCTATCATGTGATGGGTATGGACAGTTCAGGGATTACAGGAGCTCTTGAAAACACGTTATGTTTCCTGCCAGCTGCTTGGTCTGGTTTCAGGTGAGGCATGAGCTGGGAAGGGGAACTCCTGCTCCCTGCCAGAAGCAGTGAGCCTCTTTCCACCCCCTGCTCCGGCCCAGCCTGAGACACTTATCTTTGATTTGCGCGTGCATCTGACCTGGCTGCACAGCTTGCTTGGCACACACCAAACTTAGCTCCGTGCGAGAGCAAAAGGAGTGGAAGCTCAGAGGGCAGGGGTGAGACCGGGGAAGCCCCGGGGGGGAGGCTGGGCTGCAGGACGGCAAGAGAGACGGAAAGAAAGGCGGCGGCAGCTGAGTTTGAAATGGGTCAGAAAGCAGAACCCTTTAGAGACCGTTAATAAGAGAAACTGTATAAGCGTGATGAGTTATTTCAAGCTCCCCCCCACCCCCGAACGGTATCACCCTCTGCCCCGGCGAGATGAGAGGAGCCGTCGTTGATGACTTACTCCTGCGCCCGTGTACACAAAGCAGAGCTCGGTTGCCAAGAGGCAGATTCCTCCGGAGCTAATTGGGACCCTCCCGGGGGCTGGCAGTGAGAGCGCGGGGCCGCTCCCGAGGCCGGGCCCTGGAGGGCGCTGCTGAGCCGCGCACGGCCCGGGCAAGGGAGACGCATCCCCAAACCCCCGGTTTTTGCACCCAGTGCAGCTCTGCCTGCAGTGCGCTGCCCTGAACGAGCCTTGTTTGCCTTCGGAAGGAGGCGTGGAGGTCCGGGTAAGCCGACAGAAAAGGCAGGGAGCATCCCTGAAATGGGAGGGATGCTTAATTAAAAAAAAGTGGGGCACAGCTTTCCGGCAGCTTGGTAGGGCTCTGTGCTCTCCATGGGTTTGGCCCCATACATCCGTGCTGGGAAACGACCCCGAGGCACATCACCTATCATTCCAAATGCAGAGAGTATCACCTTCAGCCGGCTGCCTTCGGTACAGAGACCAGCCACACAGACCTACAGAAGGCAAAACCCTGCCAAAACAACACTGCACCCGGCATAAGACTGGCATGAGAGGAAGGAATATGGCAGATGGTGACAGCGGGTTACTAACATATATCCTGGGTCACCCTTGGGTATTAGAGAGTAACATCCCATCACTCAGTAAGTTTCATAAAGCAGAGCATTTTCTCAGCCTCACAAGTACGCCCTCTGGGGTAACAATACTAGCTGCACTAGATTAGGCCAGGTGCCTTTCAAAAGGAAAAGGCCCAAGGAAACCCCAGCAGCTTTTTATAGGTACAAATGATTCCTCAGACTTACTGAGCAAAGGTCTCATGGGGGGAGGAACACGCTACCAGGAGCCCTATCTTGTGTCCTTAGCACAGTACTGATGTCCTGATTCATACTAACCATCAATAACTTTCTTCAAGATTGAAGGCGACAAAGTACAGCATCTCTACTGAGCTCCAAAGAGGGATATCTCAACAAGGCAAACAAAACCAAGCACTGAACCAGTAGAGCTCATTTACATTCTAATCTAACTGTAATTAGAAGTACTCTGAATTTACTTTTTATTAACTCAGTCATTACCTGGTTACAGTTTTCTCACAGCCTCTCAGACTGTTCTCAACTTTCTACCATCGTTGGTCCAGAAGCCTTTCCCTGGTGACAGCTTCTTGCTCCTGCTCCCACTCAGCCGCTTGCAAAGCGGGGATACAGAGCATCCTCATTCCCAGAAGCCTCCCAAGCACACAGAGTATCAGTCACTTCTGCAGATACCAAAAAGGAGGGTCCCGAATATCACCGAATTAAATCTGCCATTTAGACTGTCCGTTATTTCTCCTTCTTTCTGCAGTATTTGCTCAGCTTCAGTAGAAAGTAACATGCTGTTTAATTACACACACACTCATTTTAATGAAGACATTTTGATCCTGTTTCTGGACTGTACTCTTGGTAGCTAGCTGTTGGCACAAACTGTGGCTGGGTTCCACCCCAGAAGTCCTCACGGCCTGTGAAGAGGACCCAACACCTACCATCTGACAAGCTCTTGGATGGCAAAGCAACCACGGGATCTGAACTGGCAGAAGGAAACTTCCTGTGAGCTGGCGGAGGGACATTTCTTTGCTGCTTAATCCCTTAGCTCCTCTTTGGACATGCACAAAATGCTGACTTTGTCCTCTGAATTTGGAAGAATATAGAGGTAAAACTCAACTCCAGCATTTTGGAGTCAGCAAAACTAGTATAAGCCTTGCTCAGATCGACAGTCCTCCTCCTCAAGATCACTGGACTCCAATTAATCTTGGGTCCGGTAACTTTCCAGCAAAGCTTTACAACACATGTCTATCTCCTCTCAAGGACCCTGCCTTTTGACTAATGCATAGAGCTAAATTTGTTCTTTGATCACAGATGGTGCCCCCCCCTTAACTCAGGCTGTGCAGACTGCACTGATGAATGCTAACTTTTAACAGGCTGTAAATCAGTCTGTTTTCCTTCCACAATTCCTCAAATAGACAATCCTAGATCGAATGATGGCAAAGACTGTTTCTGGCATACTCTGAGCTACAAGCCCCCTCTGCCTGTTCTGCCTCAGTTTAAGAAACCATTTGCAGGCTTCTGCAAACCCTCAAAGGCTGGCTCTATGTGGCTACTCCATTCTGAGTTCCAGGAATGGCGTTTTTTCCATCTGAGTTGCCCCTGACAGAAACACACCTGGTTTAAGCAGAGGGGCAAGAGCTGCGCAAAGTGGCCACCAGACCTAGCAGATTTCCCAGCAACTTTCTAGGTCATCATAAGGATGGAAAAGAGAAAGGGTTGCCAGCTGACTGGACAGGTATTTTCCTCATTGAAAAACCCCCAGGGCTGGCAGCTCCCACATATTAGGTTACCACAGGCATCAAGAACCTACTGAGGAGGGGAAGACAGACGGAACTACGCATCTTGGACAGATTTGATCCTAAGCTGGAAAGAGCTCAGATTCAGGTTTGTCCTTATGAATATCCCAGCTGAATCCTCACACATAAATCTTATTTATTTAGACTATCTAGCGCCCAAGAAGCATGTAACAGTGCTGATTTATCCTATATCCTGTGCTTTCTTCAAGCAACACTATTTCCACGTTTGAACGGAACTGGACACAAAAAAAAAAAAAAAACCAAAAGCAAAACACTGACAAAAATGCAGAAGCTTTAACATTTGTTTTCCTCAGCATCCCAAACTCTACAAAATTTGTATTAAGTTTTCTTTTTCATCATCGTGACAAGTGCTCAGTTTGCTTAGCAGGAGGCACACTCACCTGGAACGATGACCCACTTTATTTTAGTCCTAAGGCTGCTGGATACCCAACCATGATTTGGAACATCTGAGGCAAGTTCATTTGTAATGAAGTATATCAAGGGGAAATGATGACTTTCCTTGCCTCCCTCCAACCATTCCTCATCCAATTCAGACCAGAAAAACCTTTCCAACAAAGGTTTTGTTGAAACAGAAACATTTCCATGAAAAGTTTTGGTTTCATCTGACTGGCAGTTTACAACTGAAAGTACGTCATCAAAAAGGTTCCCAACTAGCTCTTGGCTTGGACCCACAGTGACCTCAGCTCCAGCAGATGTTTGGAGGCCATGGTATAGAGAAAGAAACTGAGAGCAAATACATGAACTAGTTGATTGACCACATGCACCCATGATCAGGGTAAGGGAAAGCTGGAGAAGGGGTAAGCTACCAGTTATTTCTTAAATTAGAACTTCTTGTGAATAGGAAGCAGAGCAAACATGTCATCTACCACGTCACAAATTCATGACTTCCTAGAAAAGATCCACTGCAAACTTGCTTACTGCACCTCTCAAGTACTCTTCCCTCAGTTCTTTCCTACTGTCAGTACCTGCTCCCTACACTGCCCCTTCTACTGCTCTTTAGCTCTCACCATCCTTTAGCCCCCTGTGGTCCTCCTTCCACAGGAGTTACCCATTTATCTTTGATCCTCAAGGCCTATCAGGCCTGTCATAGGTACGTGAAGCTGTATGATAAAACAAGGTCAGAGCCCCTTTTTGCACACAATCCTGCCCTCATACTATGGAAGAAACCAAGAAAGGTCAAAGCTGTGTTCTCAGCAAATAGTTGGGCAATCAGGCACTCATAACAGTGTCTTCGCTGCTTTATTTCCCCTTCACACTGGCTCAAAGATGCGCATTTTCTTCCTTCTCTCCTCTCCCCCCTAAACCCCCCCCCCAACCTTCCATAAACTAAATTTTGAACAGTCGGTTGGCCAAGGCAGCAGATTCCAGAGAGTCTTATTCCAGGCCAAATAGCAATAAAACTCATTTGGCATATTGGGAAGGTAATAAAATTAAGGAACGGGGTTGCTATTTTGGTATGTCATTCCTCAGTAAGGCACCGATGACCAAGAAAAAACTTCCACTGAACCAGGGAAACTGAATACTTCTCACAGCTGACAAGTAATGCGACAGGCTTATTATGATAACTAAGATGTTTGCAAAGCACCCAGAAGAGGCAACTTCCCAACACCCAAATGCACTGACTCATGCTAAACCTGAGGAAAGAACCAAGGAAAGGTTAAGCTTGGAGAAAGCAAGCAGCCCACCCTTCCCAACTGGCACGACGGTTATAACAAGAGCTGCCTGCACAGCCAAGACACCTGCACAGGAAATTAGTCCCTTGGAATCTCCCTGTTTGCCTTCCCCTGCCAAGCAAATCTGCCCACAGTTAAGAATGACTGATAATTATTGAATTTGGGTTGAACAGTTTCAATTCATAACATTTCCAAAAAGATCAACTTGGTCCAGGTCCCAACACAAGATGAGGTGAAGATGAAAGAGGAAGAAACAGAAGAGGGTGAGTTGTTGCTCAGGCATTAAACAGAAAGGAAAGTATGTTATTCATATGCCCCATTTCTCCCACAATCTTAAAGTGCAATGTAACTCTGAAAAAGGGCAACAGTACAGCCCTGCGCCTTCCTTCTGAGCTGTTCTCTCTGCGTCATCTACTTTCCTGCATGCTGGATTTAGCAATGAAAATAAATATTATTTCTGTTAGTCAACAGGGTCTCTGGAGAAGGACTGGGCCTGTGCTGGCTCACACATCAACCTATATGGCTGAGACAACAGAATATTGTTAGCAGTGTGTTACTCAGAAGGGACCTGATCTGAACCACCATTTCCAAGGACTTCTACGGTATCAGCAGAGTCCTGGGCAAAGCCCATCTTTTTGTCCTGCTTCTATACAGTGCTTAGCATAAAGGTTCATGGTAAAGGATACAAGTCAGAGCCATAACACAAATAACTACATTTGCATAGCAGGGTATTAATCCTGCTCTTTTTCTCATGCAAACTGTGGCACTTTTGAATCACCTGGGAGAAAACAGATTCCTGAGTTTGCTGTTAACTCCACGTAAAGGCTTTTATTCTCATGCAATGGGGAAGGAAAGGCACTCACCTCCTTCCTTGCTGACTCCCAAGCACCCCTTCAGCTCCTGAAGCGAGATTGACTTGTCCTTGTTGAGATCACAATAGTCAGTGAAACGTCGGGCACATTTCTTGGGCTTGGCTTTCTTCTTCACGTAACGCTTGAAAGGCTTCAGCTCCCGCTTGTTGATGTCATTGCTGCTGTTGTTGTCCAACTGGCTGAAGTACCAGTGCACCACTCGCTCCTCCAGTGTGTGGCTGGGGTCCGGCTCGGAGAACCTGCAACAGAGGGAGCAAAGGCCCCCGACAAAGGGGTGCTGTCACCAACACTGCCAAGCACATGCTGAGGAGCCAAAGCCTCTCGCCGAGTCAGACGCGCACTATGCCATATTTAAAGCAGGCAGAAATATGCAGGTCTTACAACCTCCTCCTTTTGGCTGGGCTCTTTTGAGAGAGATGAACTTTTCCTAAAGATGTCCCTTAGCATTAACAAGTGGTGCCAAGAGATTCCTTGAGACTGATACTCTCAGTAGCTCTGGTTCCC
>JAOXNO010000041.1:28975069-28986844 GCA_028565335.1 Limnodromus scolopaceus
GTGCACCACTCGCTCCTCCAGTGTGTGGCTGGGGTCCGGCTCGGAGAACCTGCAACAGAGGGAGCAAAGGCCCCCGAAAAAGGGGTGCTGTCACCAACACTGCCAAGCACGTGCTGAGGAGCCAAAGCCTCTCGCCGAGTCAGACGCGCACTATGCCATATTTAAAGCAGGCAGAAATACGCAGGTCTTGCAACCTCCTCCTTTTGGCTGGGCTCTTTTGAGAGAGATGAACTTTTTCTAAAGATGTCCCTTAGCATTAACAAGTGGTGCCAAGAGATTCCTTGAGACTGATACTCTCAGTAGCTCTGGTTCCCCTCACACTAGTTGCTGAAACCCTGCCTAATCCCAGAAGCACCCCCTTTAAAGTGCATGAGGTGATCTCCATGGTCCTTTTGACCCTTGGGCTCCCATCCAAGTTACCATCAGGAGAGCTGTGAGTGTCAGCTGTCATGGTAGTTTCTGTGACAGCAACATCTAGACTTCACAAAGGGAACAAATTCATTTAATGCAAGACACATTCATTGTTTGAAAACGTCCTTGGCAAGATGCAACATTCTTGCTGTATCTATTTATATGATCTGAACTCCTGTGCTGTATTTTCAGCATATTTAATGCTTTTCACATGGTTGATTTATACACAAGAATTCCACAGCAGACAAGCACCACAAATCCATTAAAAGCAATACCACGGAACTGGCAACTTTGGTTTGCTTCATTTCTTACTCATCGTGATATTACAAGTTTGATGTTACTTGGCTCACATTTTCTTTCTGTGGACAACAACAAACAACATCAGAGAGAAGAAGAGGAGCAGGAGGAAAAGCAACAGCTAAAGATGCACGAATAGAGCATGCTGCCGTTTGATGTCAAGCCATCACTGAACAGGTACTGTTATGTCATACCATTTAAGCAGTGTCAGTTGCATGCTGGAGATTCTGCAGATTCTGCTGAGAAATGATAGGGAAATATGAAACCAGGTACCTTATAAAACGCACATTAAGACTGTCACTGACCTTGTTTCAGCAACTGGAAGGATATATATTTAAATTGTCACTGAAGATTTCTTTGCTGGGAACCAG
Organism: Limnodromus scolopaceus; assembly: GCA_028565335.1. NCBI lineage: Eukaryota > Metazoa > Chordata > Aves > Charadriiformes > Scolopacidae > Limnodromus > Limnodromus scolopaceus. Next base: position 28,976,149 of record JAOXNO010000041.1, read on the forward strand.
AAGGAAGAAATTTCTTTTGACTTTCCAGTATGACCAGTTTTGTTTCTAAAACTCAGCTACAGAGCCTGAAAAATAAAAACCTCTCCCTACCACCACAGTAATTTAAATCACTACTGAAGGGGAGTGTCCAACATGCAGAAAGCAAGCAATGGACCTTAGGTGGAGAACAGAGAACCTCATTAATCTTCTCTGATAGATAGATCTTTTACAAATGAAGATACAATTTAGAAAGGTAGCCCCTATCCAGAGACACCTGTATCTTCACAACAAGTAGAGAGTGGCAAATAAACTGCACAACATTTTTCCCAAGGTTTTACTTGAAACTATCTCCTTCATCGCTTAATCCTTAGCTGAGTAGCAGCCTGGGATTCAGTCACGGCATCTAGTCATTGTACAGTGGGATAAACACTGGGAGGGAAGATGAAGAGGTTGGGAATAAATCTGGCTTCGTTTTGGGAGCCAAAATACAAGGCAAGCCCCTGGAGCCACCTATGAACATGCAGAAATTGCAAAAATCTCCCCATTCCTGGGGAGTGCTAAGGGAGTGCCTGGATTTTTCAGAGCCTTGAAACTGTATGCAAAGACCAGGATGACAGGAGAGAATAAAAACACATCCTGTGGCTTGTTTTTATTACATTTATGAACACAGCCACTGGCCTCTCTCCCTTTTGGAAATGAGCTGGCTATCCTTTCAAGACCAGCATGCTTCCAACAGCCACAGGGAAGTTCTGTATTGCAAGGGACAATATTCTGCTTTTGCTGAGACAGAGGAATAAAGCCTGAGCTTTTGCATGAGAGACTCCCCTTGTCCACATCTTGGCCTGCCCTCTGTTTCCTGAAGGCCCACAACTGGAGAGGCAAAAATGGAGAAAATAGCAGAGCATCTTAGAATCAACAGCAGAAAGACAACAGACAGGAACAGAAGCTTCTCTCTACCTGCTGCAGAGTCACTCAGAAGCAGGACTTAAAAGTGCCTCTTTTTCAGGGGTACACCGTGGAGGAGCTCTTAAGAGTTACCAAGAGAGGCAATATAGTGCTCTTCAGCGCTTCCGTAAAGAAAATCAGGAAAATCCACAGGCTAATACAAATACATTGACTCATGAGGTGATGATACATCAATCTTTGCCATTACAAACATGCTGAGAGCTCATGCTGAAAACTGCAGCATGCTAACGCAGCTAAAGGGAATTAGTTTAACTGCTATGATTGTAGCAGGAATGAAGATACAGCCATTTCTGAGTTTTTACAACTTCCTGTTGGCTGCCTTAGCAGGACTGCAGTTCCAGAGCTGGTTGCCTGCCCTTTCTGATGATCATTCAGAATCCCAGCACAGGAAGAATCCACATTAATTCACTGCAGCCATACCTCCCCGGCTCATGAAATTACATGATACACTAAAGAAGGCTGAGGTTGTAACACTGTACGTAGCTATCTTGACTTTGATGGCTGCCCATGCAAGACACTTAGACACCATCCATAAAATATGAATTGATGCAACTTCACAGTGCTGCTAAGCCACCTAGCTTTGATGATGTGCCACGACAACAACCATACCTGCCAGGTCAGCTGCAATAAATCTAGGGGCTCTAATTGTCCTGCAAGCACAGACTTTGCAGGAGTATTCCAGGGGAATTTCCCTCTATTACCTCTCCATTGCTGTTTCAAGAGAAATAAATCATCCCTCAGATGCAAGCTTTGTTTGTTGGGCTCTCTACTCATTCAGACCATAAAGTAACCAGAAAAACCAAGAGAGAATAAACCTGCCCTGTACATTCTCAACTCCCAGCAAAACACCCTCTCTTGCTCTAACACCAGCCACACAAAAATCCACTGAATTCCAGTCTCTCCTTCCAGTGCTGTAGCAGCTTTGTAAGACCTAGTAAAGTTAGAAGGCTGTCTGCATTGTGGTAATGCCTCAGTCTTCTCATGTTGACTACAATACACCTGTACTTACTTTTCTTCCTAATTGTTCCTCTTTAGCACTCTATGGTAAAACAATCAATCCTAAAGAATGAGTGCCAGGGAAACAAAGAGCTCTGTGTGAGCTGATTTTCCAAATCCAATCTGCTATTGCTGGATCACTTCCGTATACAAGGCAGCAAGTTTAGCTCCATTATGCAGCAGAAGGCCACCCACAGTCCAACTATGAAGAGAAGTATAGTCTGTCATTAACAGCCTGGGACAGGGAACCTGCTCTCAGCTTTCTTACTAATTTGTTGGCATCAATATATGGTTTTCTCTAAGTAGACTTTTGATCCTCCTCCTGCATGATGTGCTATCAGCTCCGTCATAGGAGGAGAATACTTATTTCTGAGGTGGCTTATGCTTAGAGATATGTGGTTAAGATATGTTACTTTTTAACAATACTGTTTTCCAGTTGAGACACATTTCCACAGAATACCTTCCTATCATCTGTGTAACTGGGGTACAGGCAGAAAGCGAAGAGGCTATTAAAAAACACAGACATGTACTTTTGCAGCTCCACTGAATTCTGGAGCAGAGAAAGAAGAATATTCCAAAATATCAAGTAGACAGCTTGAATATGCAAAGTGCATGGAGACTGTAATGCTTTCCAGCCTTTGAGGCCCCTTGCAAGAAAGGAGAAGTTAACTCAGTGGGAAGGAGCAGGGAAGAAGTGAGGTAGATAGAGCAAAGCATACAAGAGCAGCAAATGTCAGACATTACCCACATACAGTGTGCAATCACGTTGTCCTCCACAGAAATGCGCTGTCAAAGTGTAATACGTCCCACTAAATTTTACTGAGTAAACAAAGTCCATTCCTACCAAAGCTGATCCTTTGCTCCTCCCTGCACATTTGCAGCCCCACTGCATCCCTCTGCCCAGGTTGCACAGACCCACAGCACTGCCACGGTGACAGAAAATCCTAACACAAAACATCGCTTTGAGAGAAAGCCAGGTTGCAAATTCTGAACTACCCAGCAGATGGTCACCTGTTTGAAGAGCTTTAGAAAACCTATCATTCTGTAATACAAACTTCATGTAGCAACACTAGCAGCTGAGGCAGAAGGAGGAAAGGGGAGCAAGACCAACTCAACATCACCTAATTGGACAGCAGAGACTATAAACCAGAGGGAGTTATTCCACTTGGAAAGAACACCGATGGACAAGAAGCTGTTGGCAGAAGCAATGGAGCAAAAAAACCAGTTAGACCAGCTTTCACTCCTAACACATAAGGTATGTTTGAAGTCGGGGCGTCTACAGGAGTTAAAGCTGTAAGATTCTATGACTTGAAAATACTTTGCAAGGATGCATACCTTGCTTGGGCTGTCGCTGAACAAAGGATGGATGAGGGCAAAGCTGAAGAAACGACAGGACTGATCCTGCCAGTCAATGCCCACAATAGCATTCATCATATCCACCAAGGTGCCTGGGGGAGTGGTGGAAAGTGGTAAGAGTTTAACAAACTGAGGTAAAATTCAAAATTGTTCTTGCTATTCTTACTCTCCTTTTGATGTTCTTTGTAGTCGTCTATTCTAAAGTTAAAAGCTGTAATGGTGGAACATGGCTTGAATCAAAGAGGATTACTCTAATGTATTTGTTTTATTATTCTCCCCTTTCCTGTAGCTAAAGAATCAAGAAGCCAACAAAAAAACCCTAAGCTGTGTTCAGACTAAACAAAAGGGTACCACACAATCTGAATTCATTATAGGGAATGCATAATTCCTCTACAGCTAAAATTTACATTATCTTCCTATTACAGGCCCATTTCTTCCTCTCCTCCGGCTAAGCTGTGTATGAAACACTATGCTGAACACAACTTCTCTGAAGATTTCAGGGATAAATCATTTAGGAGGTTTAAAAATCACGTCCTTCACTCCTCATTGACTGTTCAAAGATCCTCCTCTTACATGAACTCTGCTGTATCTTTAATTAGGCTAGAATTTCCATAGGAGCACAAAGAAAAGTTAGTATCCAACTTCAATTGAAATGCAATAGGAGTTGGGCATTAACTTCCCTGCACTGTTTGAAAGTGTCAATCTTTATTAAAACATGGCTCGGCTTCAGAACACCCTGGAGATGTGCTGAGCTGTGCTTGCCTGCTTCAAACTGCTCAACTACAGCATGAAAGGGAACCTCAGGGGCAATTTTCTGAAGTACTTTTTAGGGTTATTACATGGGGAATAATTGGCAACTTAAAATGAAGGGACACAGCTGCTGTGTTACATGATAAGGGTGGCTGTTGTAAGCTGCCCTTTTAACCCAAAATTCCACAGGCCATTAATATTTTTGCTGATAATGTAGCAAGCCATAGTGCACACACTTTGGCACCTAAATTCATTTCTGAATTGGCAGGAACCAAAGAGAGTTCCTCAGATCAGGGAAACCCAGACTGGGATCCCCTTTGGTCTATTTTAGTTTAGGCCCTGTGTAATATGAGTATGTCCGAATTAGAAAATAGACTAAAATGTATTAAAGCAAAGGCAAAATTCTAAAAAGTGCTGCTCCTATTATATAGGATTTATCTGTGAACAATTTCTACTATGCGTCTTTTCAAAAAGTATACCAAACACTGGTTAATAAACCAATTTCCTACAAGCGCTCCCTTAATTACTTTTAAAACATACAGTAACAAGATGTGCCTTGGAGTTATTACATGAACTTAAAATTAAGAATGAATTTTACCAGAGATTTTCTGTTTCAAAAGTCTAAATGGAGTCTACTTGCCTATTTTGCTGTAATATAAACCAGGGCCATGAGGAAGGGAAGTCCTCATCTCATTTACATTATTGTAAAGCAAGAGTAACTCAATTAAAGTCAATAGCTTTGAACTTGCTTAAATGAGACAAGACCTATAAGGGATTACAAGGTTGTTTTAAGCATGCCCAATAAAAAAAAAAGGAAAAAAAGTCTTATCAGGTTTTACTTACATGGCCTGCAGCAATCCAAGTTATAGAGCCTCACTTTGCTGCTACTAGATTGTTTTTCTGTGTGCCAAGTACAAAGTGTGCAGTTTAGCACAGCTCAGTGTGTTCTTTTAAATGCAGATCTCTCATTTCTCCCCATGCTCCTCCCTCTCTTCCCTCTCCCCCCCCCCCCGAAAAAAGCTAATACAGACATTAATTGCAAAGCCACAGATAGCTTTGCAGCATAAATAGGTAAAGTCTAGAAGATGAAGACACTCAGCAAATGCAAGAAGTTTCACTCCCTATATCCGGATTCAGACTAAAGGCCTCAGGGTCATCTAATCTGATTTCCTGTAGATCATACAGAATGAGAATCAAATTACTTTTAGGAGCATAATTCAGGTTTGACTAAAGCAAGTCTTTCTGAAAGGCATCAGGCCTAAGATGAAAGCCTTAGAGAGAGGGAATCTGTCACCTCCCTCATGACTTCATTCTGCCTTAGAATTGCCCTTGCTTTAAAGAAATTTTGATCACAAGTTTGTTTAAATTCAGCTAATCATGTTCTTCCCTGCTATACTAAAGAGCCTGCAGAGCTTTTGTCCCTCTGGAGATACTCAGATTATACAAAATCATCTTTCAACCTTTTTTTTTTTTTCCTGTCCTTTAATACCCTAAGGAAGGCTGAGCTCCTTAAGACTCTCACTGTTAGGCTTTTTCAGCCCTTGACAGTTTGGAAAGCCTCTGTGTTTGGTCCTGTATTTTAATGTAGATACTGAAGATGCATATTGTATGCCAGTATCATCTCTCTGCTGCCAGGGAGAAACAGGAATACTCCCTCCCTTCCCTAAAATTCCTGCTTGTTGTTTCTCTGATTGATTAAAATACATAGGACAATATTTGGGGCCAACTGATACGAGGGTATGGTTTGTTGTCTGCCTGGCCTACCCCCTGCAACAGGCATAAGCTTTGCTGGCGATACATTAAAAATTTGCCTTAGGTCACTGGATGCGTTTGTTTAAACTCTACAAAAGACCCAGGAGGAAAAGGAACAGAAAGAGGGAGGCTACAGAGTTCTGTTCAAATACAGAACCTGTTCTGCCATCATTATGGCAAAGATGGAGAAGAGCCTGCAATAAGTGAAGTTTGCCCCTCCAGTAAGAAAACTGGCATTAAGATATTAAAAATGACATGACTGACATTAAGAAAAATCAGATAGCCAGATCTCTAGCTTTTTTTTTTTTTTTCAACATGACCTTCTCAGCAAACCTGGGCCAAGGAGATACAGGATAAGCACCATCATAAATCCAGTATTTTGTTAGTTATTAAGCCCAGAAATTATTTAGCCCTATGATTAGGCCTATAGGTAAAATATCCCTTCATCTTGGAAATGAGCTTTCGTTTCCAGTGCCAAAGTCAAGTTAGGTCACCCAGACAATTTCAGATATTCCTGAAGGGAGGAATTGGGACATTCCTCCCCTTGGGAAACTTGGAAAGTGGGACCTATTGCAGAGATATGGCTTCCCAACTCTGCAAGCTCATATGAAAGGAAAGCTGCACTGATTAAATTTTTATGTAAGTATCAAAAATTCCTTGAAATGCCTTTTTTTTTTCCCAAATGAATGGTCTCATCATGGCATGGTGGGATGGAAAAGCTTGATGCATGGTCTTTGGGGTACGCACTTCGCCTGGCTGATACGCGTGGAAGTTTATGCCAGAACAGTTTCCTGAATTTGATCATGGCTGTGGGCAGGCAGAGTATTTGGGTGGTAGCCATCTTTGGCCTTGCAAAGGACAGCCTGCTAAAAGATTTCTTTTTCCCCTTGCAACTGGGCTGCTGACACTACAGCTGAAAATAAATCAACATGACGACTGTGTGAAGAGCTGGGCAGTGAAAAATTCTACCAGAAAGGCCTCTATTGAAAGCTGAGAAATACACAAAGCTTGGGGAACATTAGGAAGCAGGCCTGCTGGTTTATAGAAGTGCAGTGGGGGCATACATCTCTGGTCTCTACAATATTGGTTTATATTAAGCTTTATTTTAAGAGTGATGATTACATTGGCTGAATTTCAGTCCCAATGCCAAAGATGCCAAATAAATATCAAATATTCTCCAGGGCTTCCCACCACCCCTACCCACTGCATTTGAACCATGCAAATTAGACAGAATTGACATTGGAATGCTTATAGCTGGGAGAGAACAACGTATTTCCCATCCTTGGGGCATTTTTCATCCTGTTTATACAAATACAGACATGCTAGGCGTATACTGCTAATTCGATGGGTTACAGAACATTCAGCGTGCAGGAACTCAGCCACTGGCCTGATTTGTAAGGTCCAAATGCGAAGTTAAAACCATATGGGTTCACAGGCAATCCCTACTGAAACCAAGAGGCACAGAGGTGCCACCCAAGAAGTTTTTTGTCCTGAACAGTTGTAGATGGCACTGCTTCCTTCTACACTTTGAAAGAAGAAAGCAGGGGATCAATATTACTCTCAATACGGTGGAGCGATACCCACAGAAGTAACACATGCACATAGGCACCTCCTTCATCTCTGCACCCCTATGAAGATGAGCCCATCACTCGCCGCAGCATCCCTCCTAGCACTGACTCCCTTTACAGACAGGGGAATCCAGAATCATAGCAGCCTTGTATAGCTAAGGCAATATAGCACTTCTTTTAAATCCGTCACAGTCCATTCTCAGTGACCTGTCCTGCCACAGCACTGCAGCTGCTGCGCTAAGGGGATTTGCTGTTACCAAGCAGAAGGGGGAGACAAGACCTCAGCTTTTCTCCAGTTCCCCAGAAACGCAGACTTCTGCCCACCTCTTCAACAAGCCTGACCTGCTGCTCCTTCCAAGCGGGATGAACAGGCAGCCGGTCAGATGGGAGGGCCATGAAAAACAGCTCCTCTCTTCATCGGCGGGCTGGCTCCGGCCCCACAGCAAAACCACAGCACTGGTACTGCCAAGAATTCAGTTCGCATTCTTCACTCCCTGTGGTAGCCACTAGGCCACACGGTCTCCTTCAATCCATTTGCATTTTATTAGGTCTTTTCATGCACCGGGGGACAAAAGAACAAGCCACTTCCTCCCACTGAGCTCTCATTTCACACTTCAAATGGGCTATACTAACCTTTATGGTGGAGCAGCTGCCAGGGAGGAGGGGCAGGAGGCAGCAGGCAGGGCTGAGATGACAGGACAGAGCAGCGTCTGAACATGCAGCCTCAGATCCTCTCCCAGCAACCCAGAGGAACCTGAACCAGCATAGAGCAACCCCCTTTCCTCCCACCCCCACCTCAGGGACATCCGGAGCCCTGCAGCCACCTTGGTGACATTCAGCCTGAGCGCTTTCTGGACTCACCTCCCACCCCCAGTAGGTGCTGCTGAGTTAATAGCCTGTACCATGTCCGTAGTCAGAGCATCAAGTAAGCTTGTAATAAATTCAACTTTCTTCCCTTCTGGGCAGCCTGCAGAAAGAAAAGAGGAGGTTTAATGCAATAACATACAGGATTGGTCTCCTACCACAGTTCAGCAAGGATCAGCCAGAACCTCCTTTGTTTCTAACACGAAAGTCATCATCACAATCCCTAAGGAAGGGCAGAAGAATCCCTCAGTGGGTTTCTCTGCATGGTAATTTGTCTTGCAGCTTTTGTTCAGGCACACACAGGGTCACCAACAATATCTGGCAGGAAGACCATGTGGTTAGCTTTATGGCCTCTCCCAGTTCTCTACCAGAATAACCACAGGGATGTGCTGGAAGCGCCTGGCAGAAGGGAGTTCCCATGGTGACACTTGCAGAGAAGTTTGCAAAACAACTCATTACCTCCTGGGTCATCCTCCTTCACAAGCATGGCTGTTCTGAGGTCCTAACTGACAGCTTAAAGCTTCCCAAAGCACGGGCCAAAGCGAGGACTGCTGCTTGCAATCTCCTCTTCAGGCACAGAGAGCATTGCCTGCCAGCAGCTACCACAATAACTCAGTTCCTCGCATGATCACGCTGCACCAGAAATACGTCAGTGTAAGTCAACACATGGTAATCACCCCCAGTCACTCCTGGCTTAAGGGGGACAAAATGAGCTGAAGACGAGCTTGGTAACCATTTCCATTACTTAGTGCTGAGTCCGTCTACTTCCCTACCACCATAACCACAGAGTGACAGAGCCTCTTATCCCTAAGAGTGCCAGCCTGTTATGACACAGCTGAGATGAAATTCTCCATCTCCTCACCTTTATGAGGCAATCTATGCCATTTCCTTGTTTCTTAAAGGAGCAAAAGCATGCTTCATTTACTACCATATTAATACGCCAACAATTGCTCTAGCCTATCAAGAAATGGAGATACTTAACTTCAACCCACCACCTCCAAAACTATGGTCCAAAACCCATCACCTCCCATGCTATTGTCTTCTCTGGATGTGACAGAAAAGCCATCAGCACATCCCTCACCTCTCTCCTTCTCCAAACCACCATGCACTATGAGTCAGTAAGCTGATTAAGGCAGCTGACATGAGAAAACAGCCTGTCCCAGCAACATATACCAGTGTCAACACTTTCTGCTTTTCTCGGACAAGCAGAGAAGCACGTGTACCCCAAACAGAGCACCAGAAACTTACTATAATCCCTTGACAGCTGAAAGCAGCTTGAAAATTGATCTGACAAAACTCCCTCCTTTGCAGTATTACAGGCTCTGTTCTCTGCAATAGCCAACCAACAGTCCCTCGCCTGTCTCCATATTATGTGCATTACACACACGCACACCCCTCAGCACTCGTTTGGCACATGGTCCAGAAAATGTCAGCATTGTAATGGGTAAGCTGCTATGGCAGCCAGAGTAGACCACTCTCTTAAAGGAGCTTTTTGTTGCAGTAATGAGAAGGTTGAAAACCCGTTTGCTAGAAGTCATCTCCCTGGGGCCTCAGCATCTCACCGTCTACAGGAATTAGCAGCTTGCCATTTGCTATGTGCAAGCAACACTTTCCTTCCTTCTTTCTTTCTTTCTTATGACACAGTTTGTGAAGAGGGCACGTGTAGGTGTGCAAGGATCTGGACTTATGTTTCCCCCGCCTTGTCCTCTGCAGGGTCTCTTCACACAGGCCAAGAGCACACTGCCTGCAGCACTGGGAGTCTGAAGAATGGGAGAACCTCTAGAAGAGGAATAAGGTATGGGGTCTCCCTTACATAACTGAGTGAAAATGGAATGATCAGACTCAAATTAAAGCAGCAGTTTTCCTTAAAATTCAGATCTGCTAAGAACTAAGGGGTGTGCAGGAGTGGTGTAAAAAGAAACATCCTCTCTCACCCCCTGCAGATCTGGCTCAGCAGTGAATTCTAGCATCCAAGAGCAGCTAATCAAACCAACCTCAGGTCTGCATCAAAAGATCATGCAGCACAGCATCTCTCAGGCAGACAAACCAGGATGAGATCCTCCATCTCCTAGTCTGTCCATAGACAAGGGTATTTTCAGTGACAGGAGCCATCATGCCAACCAATGCAGCCAAGCACAGAGCTGAACAGTTCACTCAGGCACAGAAAAGTGGCTTGAGCTGAGAGGGGAGCTCTCCTGGAGTCCGATGCTGGGACCAGACCACTAAACTACAGAGCATCATGTGTCCTCTTCTGTGTCAAGCAGTTCTTGTCCCCTTGTTCAACTGCAGTGCAGATGGGGAGGGAGAAGGGAAATGAAACCATTCTGTCTTCCTGAGAAACCAGAAAGAAAAAGCCCAAGAGCAAAGGATTTTCACACAGGAGTTCTCAGAGGCAGGGTGAAAATGCAGGGAGAGGCAGGGTGAAAATGCAGGGAGAGGCAGGGTGAAAATGCAGGGAGAGGCAG
>JAOXNO010000041.1:28986944-29094440 GCA_028565335.1 Limnodromus scolopaceus
AGAGGCAGGGTGAAAATGCAGGGAGAGGCAGGGTGAAAATGCAGGGAGAGGCAGGGTGAAAATGCAGGGAGAGGCAGTAAAGCAAGAGGAGAAGGGAATGGGGAAGAACAAAAGTAAGGTTATTCTATTTTAGCATGATTTCCTAAGGAAATGAGCCTTAATGCAATCATTTAGCTGGTTTCCCTCCTCCTACCCTCTAAAGTAATACTTGAACCAATTGGCCAATTTCATTTGAATGTGAGAGGGACACAGATAGGAAGTATCTACATCACTTGTGAAAATGAGGAGCTGCATAGAAAAGAGCCCTGCTGAGGGCAGATCTGCTAAGCAAAAAGCTATAGGGCCCAAGGTTAGGAACCAGGAGGAAGAGAATTAGGAGACACAGAAGGTAAATCTGGAACAAATCTAATTTCCTTTGCTAACCTGCTCAGGGACAACTCATTTCATGTTAGCCCTAGAAAATGCCAGGGGAAACCAGTTGATCCAGAGCTACCAGCTCTTTCTGCAGAGTTCTTGGTCTCCACCTCATTCTCATGGGAGGGACCCACTGTAGCTTCTGTTTTCAAGTGGTCAGCCCTCACCCAGGAGAGCAATGGGTGATGAGCCCCTCACTCTGCTCCTTAGAAAGGCATTGTGAAGGAAAAAACAGAGCACAGGCAGATAGGATAGCATTTTTAAGAGCTGCACAGACATCTATGCTCACCACATCTTCTAGCAGAAACAAGGTAGGCAAACAGTAAACTATGGCTTGTCACTCTATTAAAGCAGAAAAGCAGAATATAAAACAAGCACTGATGGGAGATAAAGTGGGTCCCAGGCATAAAATGAGGTATAAAGACCAGCTAAGTGAGGAGCCAGCACTTAGTTAAGGGACGTTAGCACACCAGGAATGCTGCCCTGCCTGGTCTGTGCAGTGTCAGGGAGCCAGCTGGTCCACTGACAATTGCCAGCTGTGTCTTCTTTCATTGCTAAGGGGGCACCAAGCTGCTGAAAAGTCCCACTAAATGGAAAGGATCCTGTCCTGGCCAGGCTTTCAATGAAGAACTTTCAACGCTGAGTCCGTTCTTTCCCCAGGGGACGTCCAGGAATCCAGGTTTCTTTCCTGAAAATTCTGATCCCAGACATATTTTCAAAGGGCAGACAGGCAATAAACCGGTCCCCAGGACATTCCCAGTCTTTTCCAGTTCACTGCTGCAACTGGAGGTGATCCAAAATAACACTGAATAAAACCCATGGTAAAACATGCACAGTGAGGGAAATCCCCCATCTCCTCAACAATATTCTTGGCCTCTTAAGAGTCCTAAGGTGAGAAAAGGAAGAAGGCAGAGACGGGTTCTTGTTCCTCTCCGACCTGGAAGTTCTCTGTCCTTGAATGGATCATCAACCTCTGTGCTCTTCGATCTGGCATCACTTTCACACACTGGGGTCTCATAGCTGAAAAAGGAGAACAGCAGATGCTAAACTATGTGACATACCTTTAGTGTCATCAGATGGTTGCAAAAGGGTTGTGTCTTATGTGCTTAGTGCAGGGGAAACCAATAAACCTGCAGAAGAAATGTTATCCCCAAGCAGCTGTTTGCTTATGCACAGTCAGCCCCAGAAGCAGAGAGAGAAGGAAGAGTATACTCTTAAGTCCAGCACCAGCTACCAACCCAAACCCACAAACAGCACAAAGCCTTCTTCCAACTCTTGTGGACACAGGCTGAGCTTTTTTCCAAAGCTGTCCATGCTCTGCAATATCACTGTATCTAGCAGAGTTTAGGTCCCAGCTCCTACTGGCTTCTTTTTATAACTTGCTGCACCCACGATTTGTTTCCAAACCCCAAATTAGAAAAAATTCCCTAGATAGTTTTAAGATACAGAGTAACTTAAAGAAAAACCTGTCACTGACTTAAAATCTATTAATGCAAAACCAAGCGGTTTTCTAAATCTGTATTGGTCAGGATCCAAGTGGCTGCTGCATGGAAATGTAGAGCGGGGGATAATGCAACAAAGCCCCATGTCTTTTCACTGTTCGTGCCCTGATCTGTATTCTTGAGCAAACCTGTTACCACCCAAAAGCTGCAAGCCAGAGAAAAAAAGGCTACTTTGCATGAGTACTCAACGGAGAGGAAAGTAAGGGCAGTAGTAACAATGCACCAACTCCTACAGAGAGGGAGCTGCACAGTAACATTCTATAGGGAAGACAGCATTTGCTAGCTCTAAGGAAGGTAGTACAGAGCTGACTGCTCTAGAATTAGGAACCTATCTGATATAGCAACGGTATTTTTTTATATCTCATCTTCTCCAGACAGGCATCTCACCGGGCCTATAGCTCTTACCGAGTAGAAGTACCAGGCAGGGGGCGTCCCGTGTCCACCAGGACACACCAGCAGTACCCAGTCGACTGGTGACATTGCACTGGTTTGTAGAGCCCTCCGGGAGCACACTCGGGGATGACAATACCCTCGCGGGGGTTCTGCCTGGCCTCCTCCAGGGCGCTCTGCCTTTCCTGGTCACAGGAGTGAACTTTCTCTGGAAGACAGGAGAGAGGTTGGGAAGGGTGGAGAAAAAAAGTCAAACCAGCATCACCTTTCTCAGATCAGCTGGATATGGGTATTGTTCACATTAGGAGACCTTTGGGCCTGTTTGCCTCTCAGCGAACACCACTATGTCTACATCCCTAAGGACTCAGGGACTTCTGGGATGAGAGCTTCCTCCTACATTTATCTGTGACACAAGAAGATTATGGATTTATAGACATTGACTGCCAAGTGCCCAGCAAGCCAGGAACAGCAAGAAAAACTGTTCCCATTCACCTGGGTTTTGGAATAGCGCTATCAGATAACAATAATTCACTACTATTGCAGCCACAGGGTAAGCATTTCCCAGTTGATGTTTTCATGTACTGAGAAATCTTAAATTGTGACTTGTATTTTCCAGTTAAATGGAGGCAAACATCCCACCCTGCCCCACCATCTCTTTCTCCAGACTGCAATGCACTCTTCCCTCTCAATAGCATCTCTCCACCATGATCCCAAGAGACGCAGAAGGTTATTTTTTAACACCACCTTATCCAGAGCAGACAGCACCTGCACACACCTCAGCAGGGAACAGAATGGGATATCCCATTCTACCTATGCTGCCATCACCTTTCCAGCACACTTCACCATCGTCCTCACCTGGAAAACAAAGGACACCCAACATTGCTTCCTACTGAGGGGTAGGTAGGACCCTGTCCCTTAATAGTTTATTACACAGAGAAGGTTATTTCCAAAGACATCGTTAACTAGAGAGCAAAGTACGCAGATGGCATGTACTGAAGAACAGAGGGAAGCCCCAAAGTGGCTTCTGCAGCCAGCCTGGCACCTTCAGCCCTAATGCTGCCTCTTCAACCACCACCTGCAGAACAGTGACGGGTGCGCAGAGAAGTGCCAGGCTGCTGCCTCCTTTATAGACCAGCCATTAAAGGGGGAAGAGATGCACAGAGTACCCACGAGACATTAAGACCTAATTTGCTCAATAGCCAGAAGTTCTCAATTACAAGCCTTCAAACATTCTGGCCCTTTCAGAAGTAGGAAAATTATTTCAACTTTGGAAACCACTGAAGGTATCACAGAGAGAAAAAAAAAAGCGTGCATGTAGGAGAGAAAGCAGTCAAAGCAGCTGATCACAGGATTTAAAACATGTTTAAGTCTAGGGTAAAAGAAGACAACAATATAACTCTTAACTTTTATCCTTAGGAGAGTGACAAAAACCAGAAGCAGGAACCGTTATTCTCCCCTTCCCTCGTTTTCCTCTCCCTTGCAGTATACTGTGTTTGTTCTTTTCTTTTTATAAATAAGCCACAACATCTGAAATTCCTTGCCACAGCCAAGAATCCCCTCAAGCTTTCAATACATAAAATGCTTTTACACTGACAGGCAATGACACCACAGGTTCATCCCAAACCTGCAGATGTTTGCATGGTCAGCCAGCATACACGGCTGCCCCCGGGACAGGCTCAGCACACAACTAACACATGCTCACTGCTCCCTTGTATTTCACCTGCCCATCTGTACCCCATGAGTTATGTCTTACATTCTGGTGATAAATGCTGGCACAGAGAACAATTTTTGTTTCGTATCTGGGGAGCAGAAGGGATTCTGATTCACAACTAGAATTCCTCAGCTTAGTAGCAGCAGGTACAACAGAAAAAAAACCTTCAGTGGGTCTGCACAGCAGCACCTGAGTACAGCATGCTTTGGGTACCAGAACCACTTCTACTGGTTTCTAATCAAACTGTAGCAGCTAAGGAGTCCCAGAGACCCAGAATGGTCTCCTTCTCCTCAGTATTTCAGACCATTGTCGAGCCTGGGAACATGAAGGGCACCTGAACTTTGCCACACACAAATCCACACAACCGAAACACAGAATAAAAACTTTTAAGTGTCGGCAAGTCTGACTCAAGCAGAGAGAAACTTGATCGGGAAGGAGCAGGAGGGGATAAAGTCAACAAAAACTGAAAGGGAGCTCAAGCCTCAGCTGATATTTAAGCTGACTTCACTTTGCTGACAGATTTCACATCTGAAAAAAGGCCCCGTGACTGTTCCCAAGCTGTACGTGGACAGAGGAGTCATTGAGTGAGAGGTCTGCAGGCTCCTTAACAAACCACTTACATCATGAGGGGCCCCTGCTTGCCCATGGTCTGCCGACAGCAATTCACACCTTCGCCCTCAGGTGAGGAGAATCATTCAATGCAGCTTGGGGAAGCAAAAACAGGGGCAGAACTCCCTATCATCATTTTATATAATAAGCAAAAGGAAAAAAACCTTCTGCTGAAGAGAACTACATTCCAGAAATTTTTCTATTGAAATCCCCAAAGCTTCCTGAGTGCACAAAGTCAAACCAAGATCTCTCAACTCCTTTGAGTCTTGCAAAACTAGCACTAAAAATGTCTCTGAAAAAAATAAAGGGGGTGTGTGTGTACATACGCACAAAAAATGGCAAAAAAGTTTCTGCACAAATTAACAGAAATTTGTGGGAAATGAATATTCACAGTATTTACTAACAGAATACAGAACTAATTGGTAGTCACTCCTGTTTGGATGGTGTTTAAGGGCTGAGTGAAACAAATCTTACAGGTTTTTTTCAATTGACGTCAAATAGATGCAATGATTCAAAATGCGCCGTCGTCACCAGTATCCAATGGCCTGTCACTGATGGCAGTACAGCAGAAATAGCAGGGAGATCAGATTTTCTCGTTTCTAGCATGCACGTAGAAGTAGCCACTATGAAAGTCTCATCTGTCCCATTACATCCTGAAGAACATAAACCAGACATACTGGGACAAACCAAAGGCCCAACTTGTCTGTTTCAACTACAGCCATGGTCAAAAGGAGAAGCTTAGAGGAGAACAGAGGAACAGCACAAGCATGTACTTCTTTCCTGCGTGTATCGCATGTCTCAACCAGTTGTGGATCAGAAATTTGCAGAGACAGACAGGGAGTTTGTATTTAGTGAGTAACAATGTTTTTTCCTTTCCATCAATTTGTCATGTCTCCCCTTATAAACTTTTACCGACTATGACATCCTGCAGGTAGTTCTGTGGCTTGCTGCATTGTGTACGGAACAGAGCACATCCTTCGGTTTGATCTAAACCTGGCTCCAACTAGTTTTGTTTGCTGACCCTAGTTCTTCTGGAGGATGAAACAGTGAACAGTTTACAGTCCCCCTCCCTACCTGTCACTGCTATACAGATTTCTACTTCATCTCTTACATGCTGAAAAGTCCCACCTGACCCAGTTCTTTCTCTGAACCCTTTGGAGATCCACCATACCTTCCCTGAGCTAGAGGAGATCAGAACAGCAAACACATTGACACTAAATGGAGGCTCTGACAGCAGCCTTATGGAAAGTTCCTTCAGTGACATCTGTCTACTAATAAAGTATTAACTAGTACTAGCCCCCGGAGAGGCTCTTTCCTCCAGGCTACCACTCTAATAGCACTTAATTCCCTTAAAAAATAAACATGAATATTAATAGTCGGGGTATATTTCAACAGCCAGCAAAATCAGCCGGGAAATCCATACCATCAGCTTCCCTAGTATGGGACTTGGCATGAACTGCGTACGCTGGCACCCTGAAAGACGGTCTCATGGGTAACGAAGGGACCATCAAATGCTATCCCAGCTCCAGGACACTGAAGTCAGCCTGTTCCAGTCAGACTGCTTACTGGAAACTTTGCTGTTGTTGCCAAGGCCAGGTTTATGGAGGACACTGAAAGTCTATGGCCAAGCTAGAAGGTTTAGTGCCAGCTATGAAATTAAGCTGTCATCTTAGAAAGAAGCATATATTTATTATACGTGCAGGGTACTTATAAGTCTATTCCCTGTTTGAGTTAATGGGGGTTACAGGCACAGAAAGATAAGGAAAAAAACGTTCTCTTTCTTTCCCTATATTAAACATTTAGAGAGAGAAGAACATTTAACACAGCAAGTCAGTGGGACACAAACAGCCTTCCCAGGACCAACAATAATATTACATTCTTTTTTATTTTAAAGGCACTGTCACATTCCCCTGTTTTCTGCCATCTCTGCTTTGACTTAAGACAACCATCAGCAAAGAAGCTGAGTAACACTTGCCAACTTGATGTTGCTGGGGAGCGAAACCTTTAGGAGACAACAAATCTAGACTACAACAAATCTAAGGACAGCAAAAATAAAACCTGATAGGGAATGCACGCACACATGAAGGAGAGAATCACTGGCAGAAATATCCATTTTACTTTAACTGCTCAGCTCTAAAACGCTAACTGTTCCTTCTTACTCTTGACTGCTTCTAACACTCCTTAAAACATTTTTAAAAGTAGTGTCTCTGAAGCCATGAGCTATTGCAGGAAAACAGGGCTTGGACATCTGAAGTTGTACATTATTTATGCAACAATTTTCCCCTAGTAATGGCCTTCTGAGAAATACATGGTCAGATTCATAAAAAGGTCTCTCATTCCTGGTCCCTTAAGTACACACATTCAAACATACATCTAGTCCCTGCACAATAAAAACAAAAATGATGGATGAGGTAAGGGATTCATCTGACTGTCTAATAAACTAGATGGTTATTAAAGAGATGGGGTGTTTGTTTACCTTACAAAGTTGAGAAGAGAGGGTGTCTAGCAGCATCTAACCAAAGGCTTGTGCTTAACAACTCTCGTGCTCAGCTTGCAGGGCTGGATGCAGCCAACGCGCTGCTCTGGGGATGAGGCTGCCTCCCCCAGCCACCCTCCTGACACGTAACAACTCTCATTGCTATCAGAGCCGAAGGACCAAGCATCAATCACTGGGGCTGCAAGGATTATGTAGGTCATTAGGGTAGGACATAAGGAAGATCTACCACCCAACCACAGTGGCCTGTTTTTTGAATATTGCTCTTCTGCACCCAATTTTTTTCTTATTAAAAGAAGCGGGAGACTGCGACATCAAAACCAACCACCTTGGAGAAATCCCTACACCCTTGAGAGACAGTAGTCCTTCTTCCAAAGCAGGCAAAAGAGATGGTCTAACCTCCCTCTGTGCTTCTGCCCAGCCCCAATGAACCTATGCAAATAGCCTAACCCCAGAGACACAGGACATGCCAGGGAGGGCAGATTTCCTTCTCTTCCCCTCTCTCATTTCTTTTGACCAGAAATTCTGTCTGGACCAGGGAAACTTTTCCCATGGAGTTCCCACAAAAAGCTTCCGTTTTAGTGAACAAGCATTCATCAGAAGAGGAGGAAAAGGTCTTTTACTGACAGATTCTTGACCAATCCCCATTGTTAGTGCTGCAACAGGGATCTGACTTCAAAATACCATTTAAAAAAAAAAAATCAAACATATGCCTCTCCCAAATTTGTTTTGTTCAGCTCCCAGCTTTGCCCTCTGTGAGGAACTAGTGCAGAACAAAACAAAAGGCAGCAGTATGGATATCTAGTGCCAAGTTCCTATTGACATCCTGTGCCAACCCAAAAGTGAGGACTAAGTTTCTTTGTGCCTCAGTTTTTCTCTCAGTGAGGGAAAGCGTTTGCCTGTCTCCCAGGAAAGCTTAACTCAAACAGGCTTGATTTCTCTTTTTTATTTAGCCTGTCTTTACACTACTGTGCCACAGAAGAGGAGCCTTGAACTGGTTATTTTATCATAGCCTGTACAGCAGCCTAAAGATACTTTTCTGTTGCATAAAGGGAGCTCTAATGCGAATAGGACCCAGGTCTGCTCTGGGAGATCAGGTGCCTCATCTTACAAAACATCTTACATCTTACAGGACTTACAAAAGCTGTGGGCAGAAAGCACAGCCTCATTCCGCACAAAAAGTTGGGCACAGGTTTTATCAGCAGCTCAAATCTGCATCCCTTCTGCCTCAGAGGTGAAAGAGAATTTGAAAAGCCTTGGGTACGCACATGCACGAGGGCTGGCAGGACTCGCAAAGCAACACGGTGAATAGGCAGTAGCTGCCTGTCCCCCGAGCAGGGCTGTGGGTGGAGACAGAGGAACAACCCCTTCTGTGTTTACCAGGAGCACAATAACAGCTGAGCAAATATGGCTCATGGGGATAGCATAAATCTCTCCGCACCTCCGTTAGTCATCAGCGCTGCTGCCCGCTCCACCCTGCTCTGTCTGGGACTGTGGTCCTTCCAGGGTACTCTGGCTAATAGAAAAGGTAAAGAGAAAAACAAACCTTGCAGGTGCTCCCAACACTGTACCAGTTGACCAGTCCTTGCTTTACCTTGGTACTCACTCAGTTTCATTTCTCAAGGCATAGGCTACAGAGGAAGCAGAGATTACTACACGTTCCAGTGCTGAACAAGTACAATGCAAAGGTTTAACAGGTGGCTTACAGTTTTTAAAGATGCATTGTTCCAGGTGGCTCATTAAACTTCAGCTATCCAGGAACACATCCTTCCCCCACCATTTTCTTTCTGCTCAAAGCGATAAAGCTGCACTGCACTCCCATCAGTGTTATGTGATGAGAAGCACATTCAATATCTACCCTTTAGCTTGAAATGAGGAATGGCTGAAGGAAGAACTGTCTTGGGAATTCGAGTGAACTTGCTGAGGAACTTTTTGATGTACAACTTGCGCTCACTTTGCAGAACCTGTGGGCATTGGATGCTGCCCAGCTAGGAAAGGAGTCCACTCCACATGGTTTCCAAATCACAGAGGAATAAAGCTCCACACCTGCACATCCTGAAACCTGCCAGCTGAAAGCTACCCATCCCTGCAATTCTAACTCAACTGTCTCTCAGGCAGGGCTTGGGCTCCTTCTGCCACCACATCTCTGAAAGCAGTTACACAGTCTTAGCCTTCCTAAAGCTAGCCACACGAGCTGAAGGATGGCAGAAAGAGAATACTTTTATGTCTACAGTACAGCATTCTGGCAAAAAATTGCCAATATTTGCACTTTCATACATCATGCATTAGAGCTCTGATTAAATTCTGGTTCATTAGAGTATATTATCAGTTGTACCATTCTTATAAGCAAATGAGGAAAATTTAGACTACATACAATTACTATGAGATAGTTGCCTAACGTGGCAGGATAAGAAAAAGATGTTCCAAAAGGAGAGGTCTCAGAAGTTCTCTGTGAAACAGAGTTCTCTGTGTTTTCTCTGAGAAACTTTCTTTAGTACTGAAAGTCATCATGAGACTTGTGTTGCATCAAATTAAATGACTGATTTGGCTAATGGAACATAGAATCCAATTTACAGACTGAAATTCAGGAAAGAATTCAAAGTCATCTTGATAAATGGTTTTACATCAGTGTGATCGCAACGTATAAGTACAAACCATAACAACCAGCAAAGAATAAACCCTGTACACGGAGAGGAAACTACTGGCGAGACAGCAAGATTTGGAAAAAAATGCTCAGGAGCTTCAGTAGACCACAAAAAAGTCTGCAACTTCATGACACTGCAAACAACAACAAAAAAATCAAAACAGGTAAATCTAGCTGTGGGATGTAGGGACAGAGGCCTCACATAAGAAACAGGCACCAGGGACTGGTAAGCCTTTAAATCAGCTCTGTGTCCAACTCTGGGCACTGCACTTTGAGGGAGAGGTGGACCATTTGGCAAGAGTGCAGGAGAGAGCAAAGGGAACAGGCAGAGGTCTAGGAAACTTGATCTATGAGAAAAGGCTGAAAGAATTCCATTTGTTTAGTCTAGGGATGACATTCAGTCTTCTGAGACATAAAAACTGTTATATAAAAAAAGATGGTCATAGATCATTTTTTTTAATTCCCCGTGGGTAGTTCAAGTAGCAGTCAGCTTACTTGGAGAAGGGAGACTTAGGTTTGAAATAAAAAAAGCCCTGGTGATTCACTGTTCACTCACTGGAAGAGTCAGTGGGATCCCTGTCACTGCATTAGGAATAGGTTATACACATCAGGGCTGCTGTTAATTGGATAAGACCACAAGTTAAAAAGGGGAGGAAAAACCCCAAGTGACCTTTTCAGGTCGTTTCCAGTCTCCTCACATAAACTGAGAAGCTCCAGCAGATCCTAGATGACTGAGGCAACCTCTTCGCAAACACAGCCTAAAACCTTGAAAATATTTGACTTGGTTTAAGTTTCCAGAATTTGGGGTTTGATCTTCCTAATGCACCTGGTTTCCATATTCTGTATGACAACTGTAGCTGTGCAGTACCGTCACAATGACAACAGTTTCCACAGTCTGAGCAGAGAAAGTTTGGCACCAAAATGCAGCCTTCATCAGTTCTTTACATCAGGACAGTTCCTCAGCAGTAGAAAAGCTTTCAACCTTAGACACTGCCCTGTTGATTTTGAGAGGAAGCTACCCAGAGTCTGCATTTTTTCTTCCCTAACTCCTCTTTTCCATTTCACATAGTTCCTAAACACTGTTAGCTTGTGGAATACCTAGCTTTGAGATAAGCCACCTGTCTGAGCACGCTCATTCATTTTCCCTATACTCCTTTCTCACTGCACTCTTTCCACACTGAGGAATGCTATTCAATAAAGGAAGAAGCCATAGATGTTTCCACTGGAGCCTTAACATTACTGGGAAACTATTTTCACTTCCACACCTGTTTTTAATAGTGCTTGGAACAACCAGCACAGCAATTGTTGGAGAACTTGCCCACCTCTGCTGGCTGGAGTATATGAGCACACTATTTTTACAGTACTGTAAGTGTATAATTATAGGACACCAAATAGAAAGCTTATGAAAACTGTCACAGGCAGGTAAAGAGTATTTCAGACTAGTCTTCCTAACTACAGTAACATTCTTTTTTTATGCTACTGCTGGTGAATAAAAGCAGGGAAGAGAGACAGGTTTACAGTGTGATGAGTCTTTTCATGTAATGACAGATCAGCTTTTTCCTGTAGTATTTAGCACTTTACGAGGAGGCAGAGGGAATTGCCTCTGACAGGAGCGTTAGCGCTCACTCTTGGACATTTAGTTTGAGCCAGCTGTCTCTGGCAAAGTGTTCAGGCTTTGGAAGTTCAATGACATAACATATGGGATTCAGACATCAGCCACAGACAGAGAAATTGCTCCCACTTCATCGGTGTCCTGAGATGGAGGTAGCCCTCTTCCACGTTCTGGGTTGAAAGGCAAGGGAAGGACTATGGAGTGACACTACAGCTGAGTTCAATGTTCGTCCTAGTAGGATTTCTCCAAATTACAGCCTTACACAGGCAACAGAAACCAGAGAAATGCCATCCCATTCACGCAGCACAAGGGTAGCCAGTTTAACACATCTTAATCCTTCACATGTTCCAGGAGACTGAATACTGCCTTGCTTTTTAAACATACTCCCGTCTCTTTGCCTGGGTCTGAAGGTGGGTTCTTTGCCCAACCTTCTTTCCTGACTCTTCAGAGTCAACCCTTGGGACCTTCTACTAAGAGGTCCTTCCAGCTACTTAGACGCCATTTCAATAGCCTGAAAAGCATACAGTTAAGTCACTACCGAACTGTACCACGGAATGTACTCAACGGTTTCCATTGACCATTTTCTTGTTTTAGTGGTCTGTCAAAATGCAAAAGGAAAAGGGAACATGAGGATGGTAGCATTTAACCATGCCCCACACCCCAAAAATATACACAGGACTCTTACAACACAGCTCACAGGTCTGCTGACATCAATTTGAAAGTAAATAGAATAGTCAACATACAAGGAGATTGTAGTGAGGTGGGCATTGGTCTCACTTCTCAAGTTAGAAGTAACAGGATGAGATGAAATGGCTCAAGTTGCACCAGGGGAGGTTTAGATTGGATATAAAAAAAAATTTCTTCGCTGAAGGGGCTGTCAAGCATTGGAACAGGCTGCCCAGGGAACTGGTTGAGTCACCATCTCTGGAGGTATTTAAAAGACATGTTGACATGGTGCTTGGGGACATGGTTTAATGGTGGACTTGGCAGTTTTAGGTTAACAGTTGGGCTTGATGACCTTAAGGGTTTTTTCTAAGCTAAACGATTCTATGACATTTTCCTCAGGTGTCCCATGCTGCTGCTCCACAAGCCCTAATGATATTTCTGCAGGGCCTCACACATTTCCCTTCTTATTATCCACTCACTCCACCTCCAAGACCCTCCAAAGTGGAGAACCTTTTCACCCTAAGCCTGGAACCAGAAGAAGGAAGCCTTCATGGGAGGGGCAGTTTTTTCCAGCAGTTCTAGAACACAGCTCTGCTCCCTCACAGCCTTGTGCTCTACTAGGTGATATCCATTGCCTCCTTGGACAATGCTGGGGGCAGCAGACACTCTTAGGGATATGCTGATCTGTCTACGTATCACTGTATCCTTTTTTTCTCCAATTGTCTCTTTGCAAATCACTTGCAAGCCCCACCAGGGCTTTTTGTTTCAAGAGAAGCCTAGATCTGAACTTTTCCCAGAGGGAATCAGGACTGCAGGTCAAGCCGCTGCTTTGAAACAGCTCTTCCTTATTTGTGGCACCTCACCTTAAGAAATGTTATAATCTTTCTGGTGACATTGACAGGAATATTTCAAGAGGCAGGAAGGAGAGTCAATAAGCGCAGTCTATCTGCAGGCATCAACATACATTCAGATGGACGTCTGAAGTGCAGATCCACAAACCTGTACTGAAGGCTGCTATTACATACAGCAAGGAGCACTTTAAGGAATTACTTCAGCAAATCAATGCAACGTCTCCAATATGAACCAGCTTCTGCTAAAAGCAAAACAAACTCCATAAAGTTGACCTCTTCACTCTCCGTTTGTCCCTGTCTGTCCAGGTAATGTCTGCTGCTGCTGGAGCTTATTTCCTTTCCCCTCCAAATCCTCTGTGGCTTTAAATGCAGGGTTGTGGTTTTTTTCCCCTTTTGCCCCAGCTTCTTATATCTTTGCCCCTCTCCTACTGCACCCTGTCCACTTGTCTTAACTGGCAGCTGCAAAGTAGCAGTTATGACTCCATGTCTAGAGTAATTTGTTTTCTTTCTTTGGGGGATAAGGAGGGGGGAGTGACTGAATTCTTTGGGAATGATTTATCACACAGCACTCAGGGGGAGCTTCATTTATTTGCCTAGCTGCATATGGTTTAACACCTATGGTTGCATGCCGATTATTATACAATGTTATTTTTCCCACTTGTATACTTTGCACCTTTTCATAGAGCAGATTAACTAGTCCCCAGTGGCATGTTATTTATGACTTTGTTTGCTGGCTGTCTGGGAAGGGTCCTGGTCCTAGATTCTTCCATTCTCCCTGCTTCTGCTCTCCCTTGCACACTCCCTTCTTCACCACACCTGTCATACCAAGACTGTGGGATAATCATGGTTGGGCATTATATATATATATAAAAAATATATATCACACCTTCTCAGAACTTCCAGGAGGAAGAAGAGACAGAGACCTCCCAAGCAACAGTCAAGACAGGAAGAGGTGGTTGAACCACAGATGGAGCCCGAGGGAAAGGAGGGATAGAAAATAAAGGAGAAACATTCACATTTTGGCTTGCAAGGAGGCAGAACTCAAAGAAGAGCATAGAGATCTGCTGTGAAAGCGTAATGGAATTAGTAACCAGTCATACTCAACAGGAGCTTCTTCTAAGATTGCTTCATTTGATATCAAGCCAGAACCTAAATTAAAATTAATTTAAAACCAAACCAAACCCTCACAAAAAGAAGGTGTGGGAGGACTAATACAAAAGTCTGAATATAAATAGTTCTCCCAGGAGGGACAGTAAAGTGACAGTTTTTGCCCAATATTTTTGACAGGTCAGAGGAGCACTGTGTTGGGAGGCACCGAGTGAAGATGCAGGACAAGAGCAAAAGAAGACACATTAATAGAGGATAGTAGAAAAGGCAAAAGCTTTCTGACTTACTGGTTCCCTCCCATCACACTTCATTTTTCCTCTTCAGCTATGGGAAAGTTCAAAAGCCACTACTACCAGGTGTTATGCCCAAAGGAAATGGAAGCACCAGAATGTTCACCAAGGAGGACTACAGTCAGCATTAGGATGTAATTCCCAGACACCAACATTCTCCAATTCCAATGCCATTGTAACATCTTATTCAGATGTCACTACAGCACACTTGTGCCTGGTTACCTCCCCTTCTCAACCTGCTTCCCTCCTAAAGTGAGATCAACTTTTGCTTCCACCCGTCTCCTCCATTTGGTGTCCTGACTAACACTAACCAGCCACAAATTTTGGAGAAGAACCTATAATCCTGTAATAGACACCTGGACAGTAACATTAACACAACTGGCATGGAAAGACAGCCAGTCAGTTTGGAACTACCACAACTGGTTTAGTAGTAGCAGAAAGGAAGAAAAAAAACTTGTCTAACCTTGGCTATTTTTGGTGTATCCCACCAAAACTGCCATATTCCTTTTTAAGGGCAAATCAGCAGGCTCTGCCCTGTCATATCCCTGCTCGTCTCACCTGACAACCTGACTCAGGAGGAACTACACTGATTCTCAATATCAGCAGCTTAAAAGCAGACTCCTTGTTACTGTATAGGACCCTAGAAAGACTCCACATAGCTAACGCAACATACCGTGAGTACATTCCTCTCTAGGAGCAATCACTATCCCTGATCTTCAAGAAAGGCGTACAGCAAAATGGTATCACTTCCTAGGTAAGTACTAGAAAGAGGGAGTTATTTTGGGGTGCCACGTGGATTTTCTTGCCTTTTTTTACCAGAAAGCAGGAAAAACCTTAAGGAAGGAATGCAGACAAACCTGAGAACCTAGGTCCTGGTAGTACACTTGATGTAATCACACCCCACCTCACTGGGCAGATCTCTGGAGACAAACTGTACCCAAGAATACAGAGACTCCCTTTGGGGTGGATGGCAGGGTGTGCTTCTGCTTCTTTAAAAGTGTATATACAAACATGCAGCTTTCAAGCCATTTCTCCCTTCGAGAAGCCCTGAAGTTTGGGCTCCAAGTGAATTCAATTAGCAAAAGGAAACATGAATACCACCATTCTTGTTTTCAAAGCTTCTTTAGTTATACTCTGTCCACTAAGAGCTCCTGACAGCAGAAGGCTCTATCACTGGAAAGCTGTCATGTGAGATGCCTGCATGATGCTTGGGAGCCAGAGCTGAACAGAACAGGCCCCCATTCCACAAGAAAGGTTCTGAAATAAACAGCCATGGGTTTTCTCTTTTTTTTTTTTTTTTTTAACTAGGCACACACAAACCTGTCTTTGGCTGCTAACCTTAATATATTACTCATTCTTCCTTTCAAATAACATCATGTTCAAAACCCCAGTGACTGCAGAATATTTACTTGAGGCTGCTACTGCTGGTTTCTCTAGAGCTGTTTATTTTTCCATGCATGAGCTCATTACATCACTCTGTGGTTTTCTTAAAGGTTGTCAGGGTAAGCTGGGTACAGGCTGGAATCTCTTGCTAACTAAAACCAAATCACTAAGTAGCACAAATTGGGATTTGGAAATAACCCAACTCTGGAAATAAGGAAGAACTATGTACTCCTCAGTGGAAATGGACGGGGTGCTCCCAAACAGGCAGCCATTAGATGAATTTTCTTGGAAGCCAGATACATTATTATGTGTTTCCCTAGATTAAGAACTGTAAAAGAATAATCATTTGGACTGTGCCAGGCTGCAATAGGTTGTGGGGAGGAGGCAGGAAAGTAGGAGGCTGCAACATCGTAAGCAGAATGAAAAGGCTGTTCGCAGCCATGCTGATTAGAGAATGGCCATTGCAAAGGTCCCATCTGTATCGCCTCCCGTTCTGGCAGTGTTAAAAATAAACAACATATCACAGAGGGCAGTGCTAAATAACAGGCTTAGTTTGGGGTATCCATGTGCGTGCACATGTGGGTGTGCATGGTTGGGGAAGTGAAAATCAGTTCAGAACAAAAAATGCCAAAAATGTTTTTGTCTTCTTGCCACAGCAAACAAAATACTGTGTTGATCTAGATCTTTCACTTGCCTTGAAAAGGAAAACTGACTTTTAAGCTTTTAGGCTTCATAAAGGCAGAAGACTTGGTTTGTAAATGTAGAAAATCAGTAACTTTTCTGCTACTCAACAGCCCAGATGTTAGAGCATGTTCGTATTTTGGTTCCTGCCTCTGGCTGAGGAGATTTGAACCTGCATCTCACCCTACTGAGAAACAGATCTAGTCATCATTTCATTATTTAAGGCAGGCGGGGGTAAGAGCACTAGCAATCCCTCCTAGCAATGCTGTTTTACTTAGCATAGAAAAAATCCAATGGCAAAATGCCTGGAGACATACAGATTCTCAGTCAAGTGCTCTATTACCAGGCTAGAGTCATTCTGCTTTTCCTGATCACTAGCTTGATTAGTATTTACGGATGACAAGCAAAATATAAATGCTCCAAAAGAAAGGACTGTTTCAGGAGAACCTCTTCTGTTTGTCAACACTAAATGGAAGGTGGAACACTCAGATTTCAAATGCACCTCTTACAAGATACAGGCTGCATATGCAACACAGGGTGTCACCAGCTCTGGGGTACTCAGCTACGTGGTGGCTGGTTCACTCCGAAGCCTAACATTGACTAGAGACAGTGATGGCAAATTATAGACCCTATTTTTCTCTATATAGCAATTCTTAAATTCTCCTCATGGTTGGTATAGTGATGGTGCTAGCTTTCCAAGATGTCTGACGTCGGTGCTGATTAGAGAGCAGGACATAGTATTTGACAGTAGTATCAACTGGATTTCTCTTCACTGCAAAGGACAGGGCTTTACAACCACCGCAGGGAGGAGAGAGATCAGGGTTAAGTGTTTCAGTATACAAACTCCAAGGAATAGGGCAGGCTTTCAAGAACTCAAGACTAATGAAAGAAGAGAAACAAAAGGAGAGTTAGGCTGGACATTACAAAAATAAAAATTCTGAGATTGAGTTCAGATAGCAGAGCAGCTTCCTATGGGAAGAAGTAAAATCTTTATTGCCTAAAGCATTTAAGCTACACTAGAAAATGCTGCTTTTCATGCAGCACAGAGACACTTGCTAGCCCTAAGACAGTAGATTATATGACCTACTAGGTCTTTTCTCATCGCTAATTTCAGTGATCCTGTTAAATTGCTGCAAGGGGATACCAGGCTGTATCTGCTTCAAGACAGTAAGTGCAAGCTCAGAGAGACAATATACCAAAATGAAATATCCAATCTTGCACTAGTAAAACTTACCTTGACCGTTTAAAGATAAATGAAAAATCAGAAACGTGCTGAGCATTAATATTTCAACCTGACAAGGAACAAAAACAATTAAAAACATCCCCTAATTTAGCATGCCCATCTCATGACAGCTGTTTCATCATCTTCAGCCAAGACAAGCCAATGACTTGAAGACATCTGAAGAACCTGATTTTAAGTGATAATTATCCTTCCCAGCTCTTTGTTGTCCAATCCCACCTACCCCGCATTGCCTTTTAACATATATGACAAGGGATGAAAGGAATGAAAGGTACCAAATAAGGGGACTAGGCTTCACTGGTTGAAAGAAACAGACTAAAAGTAGCCCACACCTACTATCAGCTAACCCATAGCCCTATTTTGATGGGGCAGCATTTCTTGGTATCAATAATTTGGTATAGGAAACTGAGATGGCTATTTGTATGGCCTAACGTGGAAATCTGGGGCTAAAAATTGGCAACCCAGTATCTTAATGAGATCCTACAGCGATTGAGTTTGTCAGGGCAATCAGTACGGCTGAGTCAGATGAACCACACACCTCCTTTTAGCTTGCTGTAGAAACCACTGCTTATGGAACTCTGGAATTTTCCAGAAGATCGTTTTCAATTTGTAACGTGCACCCACAATAATCTGGTTTGAATAACAGAAGTGACATCAGAACCAATTGGAAAAAAGTGGACAAATAAACTCACAAAAGGAACTCTTCCATGAACAACAATCCAGTTTACATCAGGCAGCACCCTGAGAAAACACTCGAACAAACCCATTGCCTTTACAACATGAAAGCCACCACACTTCGGCTCTGTTGGGCCAAACAAGGGTGAGAAACAGGCTCTCAAGTAAAAGACACTCCCACGTCCCTCTGTAGCCTCCTAGAATACAGATCGAAGAACTCTTATTTCCATTGCAGCTACCAGGTTTCCTGCATTAGAAGGAAAGTTGGTCTCGAAGACTTGTAAGACCCATTACATAAGATTTTAATATTAAACCGTCACCTTCAATTGCATGGCGAGCTTCTGGTTGTCCCAGCAGCTCACAAAACACAAACTACATTTGCAGTCCCACAAAAGACATCCTTAAAGAAGAATGCTGATACTCCTGCATCATCTGAAGCTTCTGGATCATTCCCACCGGCAGTTCCTACACAGACCACCCTGCTGCAAAACCAGTCAGGAGGCAGGGTACAGGAGACTGCTGCTAAAACTGGGATCTGGGCAACAATGGGTGTCCTCCTGCTAAGACCTCTCCTCCGCTCTGCAGCAAGAGAATCTCACCTAACCTAGCACTGATTTCACACTGCAGTTGGGAGGTGGCAGAGGAAGGTTAAAGGAACTGCTGAGTGCCACAAATGCTCCCTGACTAATCCAGAAATACCCGGTGATGAGATACTTGAGGCTATCACAATTTATGTGCTCAGGGGACTGGAGTTCTTCCCAGAACAGCTGCTCTAGGCATATATTGTTTCATATAATATATGCAATAGTAGCAACTCCTATTGAAACCTTAAAGTAAACCCATGGCTTCTTAAGGCAATTTTCTTCTTTTGATACTCCCTTCACCGTCTTCCTTTCTTCCACGTCAGTTAAAATACATCAGATAGAAATAATTCCTGCCAAGAATCCCTAACTTTCCTCTTCAGATTCTTCCAGCTTTTTGTGATTTCAGTGACCCCACACAGTTTCACCCCCATGCCCAATCTCACGTTTTACATCCTAACTTCACATCTTCCTGCTCCCCCTTTTCCCACTTATGTTCATGACCTTTTCTTTGCTGTTTTTTTCGCTTAGGTCTTCCCTCATCCACTCTATTACCTACAAAAATAATCTCAACATTTACTTAGGCCCAGGCATAAGTAAACTAGTTTCAGTTGCAAAAGAGAAGTGAGTAGATTATTTCACTATATCAAAACATCTTTTCTATCTGCAGAGAAGAATCTTGAAGTTGCTAGAAAAGAAGCCCCTCTGTATTTCCTCAACTGCTTGTACCAAAACCACAGCCCAGATCTTGGAACTAAACACATCAGTTTGTACATCCATGAAAGGCTGCTGAACAGCAAACAGAATAAAGACAGCTCGTTGGGATGAATTAACAGATGAAGAAATTAGAGATTCGCCAATTATGGTTTGAGGAAAGGGAAACATCCCTCATCATACATCAACTGCGGCCTTCGGGACACGAAAAAGGATGCTACCTGAAATTATTTTATAGCCTGCACTTCAGATCCTTCAACAATGAAAAGCAGCAGGGTAACTACAATGAAGAAAGAATGAAACAAGAACAGACTGTGAGGGACTGCAGCCTAGTTAGAAGAAATGTGGGGTTTTTTTCAGATGGAACATTACCTGAATTCCTTATGCTGGAGCTGTTGAGTTTGGAATCTTTGATGACCAAGTGCTTAATCCAAAGGGTGGGTGCTGTGATTTCTGAAAGAGAGAAAAATAACTGCCTTAGAAAACCTACAGCAGCTAGTGAATACACATTATTGTTATTCATGAGGACAAGATGTTTGCTACAATCCTACCTTAACTGATCCATCATATTTGTAGAGACAGGCTCATCCCCTGGTGAGGTCTTCCACCTCTTACGATCCACTATTTGTAAATCTTCCACAAGGTTATCTCACTATTTTTCCATTCCAGAAAGTAATTCTCTGCTGGCAAAACTTTTTTTTTTCTCCCTCTACCCCCCACTTCCCAAACTTTCAAGTCTAAAGCCTTTCTCTTTAAGACATAGATCTCAAAGTTTATGTTGTGTCCTATAGTATATGTTGGTTTCTACTAAAGTATGTGCAAAATCCAGATTTAAAAAAGGCAATCCAGACCTTAAATATTGCTTTAACAGCCCAAGAAGAGATGACCACCATCAGTTCCCAAAAACAAGCAACAACAAAATCTAAAATAAATAGGCAAAGAAATGAAGATATTTCAGTAAAGACTTGGAAGGAAGATGTTAGAGAAACAAGTTCTGGTAAAAAAGCACATCTGATGCACTACAACCAAGACATCCAAATATAAACTGGCGAGAAAAAGTGCTTAGATCACCTCCTCTTAGTTGTTAAAATCAATTTCAAAACACAGCAGAACCTGCCCTAAACCACAGAAATGACACAGCATCAGCATTTGATTAGAACTGGGTAAAGCAGTACTTGATACCATGTGCTAGAGCTCCTAAAGTGACATTTCCAGAACCGATGTTTTCTGAAAAATTTTCAATTTCTACAAGAGCGTGCTTTAAATACTAAATCCTGGAGTTTGTCTTAAGTTCCTCTATGAAGTTTTTACAGGAGCTTTCCTGCTCCTTGTTGGCATTTACATGGATCTGTTCAGTCAGGGAGAAGCTGGCTGACTACAAGAGAAAATTGAAAAATAAATAAAAAAATAAATAAAAGAAAGGGAATTTTTCCTTCCTAAATGTTTTAAGCTACATTGATTGTAGGCATTACTGTAATCATGTTCAGGCTTTTTTCTTCAGATGGAAGTACATGTTGAACACTGATAATTCCAGCAGTAGTAAAAGTTTACTTAACAAAGCTTGCCTTACCTGCAGGTTTCACTACACATTTTACCAGCACTCAGTCATGATGTGCTCCTACAAGTACATATACCTATATACTTTGGGCCTTTCTGGGGAGAGAACTACCTCAAATTAAAAGCTAGGTGAGAGGTAGAAAAGGGAGAAGAACAAAGGTAGGAGTCCATAAACCAAAATGCTGGATCCAAACACCTAAATTTGTGATGAAACCTAGCTCTGGCTCTGCACTGTACAAACTGGGTATGTCTACAGCTGAAAAAGGAGGGACAATCAAAATCAACAGATGCCAAAGAATGGGTCAGGGCCTTTAGAGACAGTACTTATCTTTAAGTGAGGTTGAAAGGTACAAAAAAAGGAAATGTGGGAAGAGAAAAAAATAAAAGGAAATTAATCCCTTGGGATCTACCATAAAAATGTATTTTCCATTCACTTAACCTGGACATTTTGTGGAATACAGGTAAGCAACAGACTGCTCGAAACAATAGATCTGTGGAAAGAGTAGATTCCCACTGAGTTAAAAGGTGAAGTTTACCAAAAAGAGATGTTTAAAGAAGTTATTCTTTTGGAAATGAATACAACTTGCACATCGAAACTAAATAGAGGGTGGATGCAAAGAAAACAGAGCCTAGAAGTGCAGAAGGAAATACAACTTTTTAAATTTTAAAACTATAGCAACGACCATTAATAAAATACTCTTCTACAAGTTCTGCAGAGGAGAATCTTGTCCCAAGAGGAGATTCACTATAAACATCACTGAGATTTACATTGTAATGAAGTTAAATAATTTTTGAAGCGCTGGCTGCTTTATGATTCAAACCTTGGACAGGAGAGTTTCAGTTATCTGATCTACGTTATCTCTGGCACTGCTCTGTTATGCCTTCAGGGAAGATGGTAGGGAGTGGAACCTATTATGCCTGAAATTTGAATTTTCATTATCCTCTAATGTAGGTGAAAACATGAGAAAGGTGAACCTTCATCTTAGAGATGCGGAGATCCAAGAGGTATCACACATTTCAGGAGGAGTTGAGTGTATTTAATGCCTTTTAAAAGAAGTCAGCCCCTAGTGGATTGAAGATAGGCACCCAAAAACAAAGCATGAAAAATATTCCACATTGTTATTGTCCATTCATGTTGCTAGCAACTCCATCCTGGTTGCCTGACTTTGAATACACACACAGGTTTTCAGGAGCCCAGCAGATCTCAAACCCACTAAAACTGAATGGGATTTGGACTTTAACTCCTTTGAACATCTCTGAAGAGTCCAGACCTGAGCCCCTTTTCTGTCATCTGACATTAGCATCAGCCACTGAGTACAAGCCATTCCTCAGGACCTATCCATGACACTGGCAGAGTACTCTAGTGAAGTATCATGACATGTTTCCTGAGAATCAAGGGATTGCTCAGGATGACACCCTGAGACGTTCAGTCCAAATTTCTGCTCCAGACAGGGGCAGCTATAAGAAGAGACCAGGTTTTATCCAACTGGCTGAGAAAGGAAGGACAGATTACCACCTCTGGGCAATCTGGTCCACTGCTTCATTGTACTCATGGTGACTAAGTTTTTCCTTATATCCAGTCCAAACATTTTGTTTCAATTGATGACTGTTGTCTCTCATCATGCATTACTATGAAGTGCCTGGCTCCATCTTCTTGACAAACCTCCCTGTAGGTATTGGAAGGCTGCTGCTAGGTCACCTTTAAGTCTTTTCAAGGCTAAATGCTTCTTACTCTCTTCCTGACGTATCCACTTTAAGTCACTGTTGGAGACACCACACTCACAGGCAGTCTATATACAAATTTTTGGTCAGACCCAGAATGCATTTTCTTATGCTTGTTGCTGCAACAACCACTGGAATCTAGTTCGTTCTATTTTACTAACAGGGATGACAAAAAAACAGAGTGACAAACTTAGCAGAGGTTATTCATCGATGCATAGCTTGATTAACCTGCCTGTCATACTCATGCTCTCTTCTCCCACGTCATAAGGGACACCATTAATACAACAGGAACCCATTGCATTAGTCATTCTCTCTAGACTTCTAGGAGATAAGGCCTTGCATAATATATATCAAGATTTGTGAAAGGCAATCTTTCATCATACAGTCTAAGCCCATTTATCAGACTTGATTTCACCCACAAATCAAAGCAAAGTTTTTTGATTGAAAATGCTTTTCATAGAAGATTTTTTTCAGGCTCTGCCTGTCACCAGAAGGACCAGAAAAAGTCTGTTCACTACAACATTTCTCAAAAACTTTGCCCAGTTCTATCTGAATGACCAAAATGCTGAGCCTTTCCTTGAAGGAGCTGCTGAGCAGGCTGTATTAACCAGAGCAGATTACCCCTGCATTTTACTAGTGCATTCTTTCCTTTGAATATCTACGGGTACCTTCTCAGGGGAAAACTTAAAGGCCAGAAGCATGCTGTGATTACAAACAGCAATTTAATACAACATCAGCTTGCTGCCAGGAGGAACTTTCTTTTGATATAAACAAGAGATAGTCAGCATGGCTTCAGTCTCCTCTGTTTATTTCAGGATGGTTTTGTGTTTTGTTTTTTTTGCTCTGAAGGCCTTGCTATGTTTCTTAAAGTTCACAAGAATCTTACAAACCTAAGATCACTGAATGGAAGTGACAGCACTACAGCACCTTGCCATTAAAAGCAACTGCCCCCCCCCAACTCCATCACCTGTTTTTATAAGGAAGCAGGAGGTATTGGCAGCACTGCATAGTAGCCTCCATTTCTGCCTTTGATCCCATTTTTTAAAAAAAAGTGTCAAGTACAGCTGTTCAGTATGAAAATGCATAGGCTTTCTCTCACTGCCTTAAGGTCCAGTTTCAGGTGGGTCACTGAGTGGTTGGGACTTCAGCCTACAGCTTGACTATTATGGTGGTGGGTTTAAACCTGTAGAAAACATGCACTACTTCTAAGCAATAGGCAAGATCTAAGCAGCTGCTTATAGGCCCATTCACTACCCAATGACCACTATCCCCACTCCTATTTATGTTTGTATGTGTAAAAGGCTTGAACCCCCTGTGATGACAACCATTTTATCCTTGTTTCAAGGATTCCAATGGACTAAAGTCTGATATTCCCTCTCTAAAATAATACAATCGCAAGATTAGCCCATTTCAGAAGGAGACTGCCTTGGTGGGCGGTGAATTAAGTGGGCCCAGGACGCTGACTTAATTTGCTTAAATAGTATGTGCGTCAATGAAAGTAATTGCTAAATAAAGAAACCTCCCAGCAATTTTCTTCCAAGTCAAGATTCACAAGCTGTGGTTTAGCACTACCCTCCCTTTTGTGAAGCTGCAACGTGTTGCAGAGGTTATGAAACTCCCAGCGTTGGTATCATGCGGGTGGAGAGAGCAAGGGGGTAAGGTCAGTCTAAAGGAAGTTGCCGTTTCTGACTCAATGCACATTTTTTTTGTCATGACACCTTTTCCTCCAAGGTTACCCCAGGAATCTGGTCAACTGGTGTTATTGTTGGATTCCAGGGAAGAGGGGAGGATGTAAAAGGATTAGGGAAAATGCTTGAGGTCCCAAGGGCACTGTGAAATTCGGATAACTTATGAGATTCACTGGATTTTCTGCTTTGCAGGATAAAGAAAGCATTTGAGTCATATATCCTAGGAAAAAGGGGGTTTTTTGTTATTATTGGAGTGGTTTTCTTTTTTTTTTTTTAAGGGATGTTCTTACCTTCTCCATCGAAAATAGGCTGGGTTTCCATGGTAGGCGTTGGCTTCGAACCATCATCTGAATTGAGAGTTAAAAAGAATCGAAAAGAAACTACCATTATTGAGGTAAATACTATCTACTCTCCAGTACTGTTGAATGATTGGGATTTGTACATGGCCCGGCCAAGTCCAGAAGAGAGAGAAGATAGACAGAACGAAAACAAATTATTCCATTTATGCTAACAGCAATCACATTTTACATAGCATGCATGCATCAGCCACTACCCCTAGCCTTAAGAGAAGCCTCCCCTCCTCCCCTCTCCCTCTGCAGAGCACTGGCATCACCTGGGAGTCTCCCCTTGTTGCACTCATCAGGCAATTGCCACCTCAGTTTCAGGTGGCTACAGATCCCACGTGGGACATCTACCACGACAGCAGAGGTCTGGGGATCGCTCTCCCTCTTTCTCCTTATTCTTTTTGTTCAAAAGAAACACTCGTCTTCTGAAACTTACCTGTGCAGAACCTGGCACCAGCATTTCCCGCAAAGCTGTTAGAAAGGGATGGTCAATAGCAAATCTTTTTTCTTTCAATGGCTGCATAAAGGTATTCTCTAATTGCAATGCTGTGGCAATGTCTTCTAATTGCAAAATTGTGAAAAAAGAATTTCTATTAGGTTCTTCATGCGCAAGAGCACGCCGGGTCTTCTGACCACAAGTCTTTCATAATTAAAAGCTTCTTCATCCAAAAGAGATTCCACAGGAAATATAAATCTCAAAATTTAGAGATGGACCAGAGGGAAAAGTGTTCAGTTTACACTCTGTTTGGCTTAGTATGCCTGTCCATTATATCTACAGACCCAGCTTCAATTCCGGCTGAGTCTAATTTCCTCAGCACTCAGAGGGATCTGGATTTCATGCCCCAGCTTCGAGCATTTTTACACAGCACCAGGACAGTGGCATAGCATTAAGTGAGGCAAAAACCTTCAACTGTGGGCAAGCTCAGCTGGAACAAACTGTAGAGAAAAGTATTTTGTTATATGGCAAGATACAAATGTAGAACATCGTTGGGTGGGAAGTAAACTAAGATGAGATTAGCCTAGAATTACTTATTTATTTTTTTAATTCTCTTTGGAATACAGTGGCTTTAAAACTTACAATTTGTAACAACTATTTTTGCATATATCACAGAGAAAGATGACACTAGGCATCAGCAAAGTTGGCAATAACTTAAAATGAAAAGTTGCACAGCAAATATCAGTTGGAGAGAGAAGTCTATGCCAGAAGAGCCCAACGCAGAAGCCATTGGGAGGAAAGATGCATGGGACAGCCTCTCCCAGAAGTAGCAGTTACCATCCTCAGCCTTCCCTTATATTGGTTCCAATTACAAAAATGACCATTGGAAGGGGAAGGGAAAGTCAGAGATGGAAAAGAGAAGCTTGTAAACTATTTTTCCACCAATACCTGCATATTTGCAGTTTTATAAAGTCAGCAAAAGCCTGACCTCTTCCAGAGACCATTAATTTTATGCGTGTTCACAGAAAGCAATCTAATTCACAGAACAAAAAAATGTGTTGGTAGTTTCATTTCAACCTCAGAGATCCACTAAAGTAAAGGAGGTTGACAGAAACAAGCAAGAGATCCTGTTGTCATTTTCCCTCTTGATCAATGTATTTGTTTTTAAGCATAGAGAAAAATATTTGGAAGAAAAAAAATACTTGCCATTCCTCAGCCAGCTCTTGTTCTGAGTTTTCATGTTACTGGGTGTTACCAGTAATATGGATAAGCAGTATTTTTCTTTAAGAGTTTGAGCAACTGATTTTGCTTAATTTACAAGGAGGAAGATTTTGCCCTTCAAAGAAATCTCTGGGTAAAAGCAAATAGCTGATCTTTCCTTTTTTTGTCAAAATAGGTTGCTCTGCTTCTACAAGATTCCAGAAACCACAGCGATGACATTTTACTTATATAGGATGACACTTCATGCTGTAATGAAGCAGTGAGCAGTATGTAGTCAGCATGATTGGCTTTACAGATTGAGAAACCAACCCAAACCTGCAAAAGATGCTCATAGAAAAAATGTAAAGGAGAATAATTCTTATGTTCTATGAAACAGGAAGAGATCTGGCATAAAAAAAATTACTGGCATGATAAGTTTATTCCTATTGTTTTCATGAATGCTTCTGCACCAAGTAATTACAGAATTGCCTTTCAGATTTAAAGCAGCAACCCAGAAGCCAACAATGGAGAAAAATTAGAAATGGATCTGAGCCACAACACTGTTTATCCAAACCATTACGTGAACTTTGGCAGAACTTGGGATGCTTCAGGTTCAGGGGGTTTCTTTTTGGCGTGTGTGTGTGTGAAGAACAGAGACAGTAGCAATTACAATTCAGGAAATACATTCTTGTTAAAGAGTATTTTGTAGCAGTTTTTGTGTAAAATTAGCCATTAAGCTACTGAAGGGTATTAAATAGTGACAGAAGAAACGCAGCAAATAAACAAAAATACCAAACTAACCTTTGAACTGTGTCTTGTTTTTAAGATTATCTCAGTAAAATGGCTGTGAGCTGCACAGTCATTTCCTCACTTAGTTTCTAAGGCCAAATTGTCAAAAAGTCCACATTGTAGCAGAACCCAGTACAGTGTTAAGTTTTTAGCAAACAGAGGGAAGTATAATTACTCCCCTGTTGTTCGAGCAAGTATATAGTTCTTTCATCACACATGCAAGAAAAAAAATGCAATAGACAAGAGCCCTGTAATTACATTCATCATATTTCAAAAATCAAAAGCAGGGATATTTCTGATTATTTTTTTTAAAGGTCATGAAATAGTCACATAAAAGACAAAAAATTGCACTTTATTAAAAACACCATGCTCACTTCCCAGCTGCCAGCTTCTTACTCTGAAACTACCAAATCTGTTTCTTAAACTGGAGAATTCTCAGTCGGTCTCAATGTTTCAAATTAGCTTATGGCAAAGAGCTTCACTGCCATTCCTTTTGGGCAGAAGAACAACCCTAATACTTGTCTGCTCTCATTTGATTTTTCCTCTCGCTCAATACACCGTTCATCACACCGAACATTTGTTCCACTGACCTGTTTCCTCCTGGTAAACAAGGAGTAAGTTCTATTTTACATACCTGAAAGTTTTGAACAAACATTTTGTATTCCTTAAAGACGCATTTTAACATAGAACAGAAAAACCAAGCTATTTCAGAGACCTGAGGTCTCCTATACATGATGTACAGGATACTGTTACTTTGGAGCTGAAGGTCATTGAAATATGTTCATGAAGTATGATCTGTTCCTTTCTTCAAAAAGCTATTAAATGCCACACTTTCAAAAAAGGGGTGTAACTGCAATAGTTGCTCATGCAGAGCATGTCACACAGTGATCAAGGAGGTCACGTAAGTGCTTCCTAATCCCTCTAGATGGCAATGCTTCCAGATGAGGAACTCACGTACTGGAGAACCATCAAATTTCCCCAGGTTGCATAACACTTGGTGAAGAATGCATTGGCATGGAAGCTTCTCTTCCATGTTTTACAACCCAGCATGAACACCCACTTTATTTTTCCAAGATACCCACTGAATACAGACAGCATACTTTTGATGGGACATAGCTTTAAAGCCATAAAACTCCTTTCCACTAAGTCTCCTACACCTGCAAAAGTTGAACTGATTTTTCTGGCTGAACTGGCGTCAATTTAAAAATGGTATTTTTATCTTATCACTGGTAAGAATGAAACAGAAGATCCATATAACTCACTCTAAGCCATTTTCACACTAAGATACCATGGCTATAAACCAGTAGCCCACTTGCACTATCACTGTCACAGGCTTGCAAGCTTAAAAACAGGTTTTGTTGTGTGAGTCTGACAATAATTCAGATCTGTTGCTCGTGGTGGGCAAGTACTCTTTACGCTCCCACTACACCTTCCCTTCCTTACCCTTGCATCCACATTTGGAATGACTGCAGTGTACACTGGGGTTGAGAGACAAGAAGATTCACTTCATGCTAAAAATGACTGTTAAAGTGATCTTTTTACTCTGAACAACAGGCACTGAGACCATGAGCAACTTGAGCTATGTCTGGGGAAAAGTAAACTTCCTGACATAGAAAAAACATAACTTACTATGGAAAAATGTGAAGTAACTGCCTGCTGCTGTGAATCACTGCTCTTGCCTCCAGCCACCTAATGGAAGCTGAAGAAAGGGGAAAGTTAGGTGACAGAATTAACCTTCAGTATCACATCTCCTTACCCAGAAAAATACACCCACTGCAAAAGTCATCTGTATACTTGCATCATCACATTAAGAGATTAAGATCTATACTCTTCCTAAGCAACCTCAACCTTTGGAACATCGCCTTTGTGTTATCACTGGAATCCATGAGACAATCTGTAAATATTTCTACCATTTTAAGAGTGCTAGTGCTTATGGGGTCAACCTTTCAGGCCTTGTACAAAATCGACTCTTTTTTGTAAGTCTACAGCTTGAACATCAAGGGTTTCCAAACTTTGAGTCAGCCTGATAGAATTAGAGGATGACAATTTTAAGTGCATAGCTCTGCCCTGGGAGGAGGCAGCCTTTCTCCAGTGTCAAGTGGTTCCTTCACTTACCATCATCTGGTTTTGAGTGAGCCATTACGGAGCACAGCTAAAGCTAAACAGGCAACTTTGAGCTCAGAGAGCCAGGGCAATGAGTGAATTCTTAGCATGTCTTGTTCTATGTAGCAAAGCCCACCTTTAGTGAGCCTCTCAAACCTACAGGAAAGGAGAAGAGCTTTCCTAGACTTAAGCACTCCTGAGGGACTTAAGTCATACGTACACCTTTCGGTGGTTACACCTTTAGTAACTCTGGTCAGATGCAAAGACCTGCCAGGTCAACTCAAGCTCCCTGTATTTGTGCCACTTCTGAATCTTCAAGATGCAATTTTACATCTTTGACATTTCTATGTATTACTCCCACAGTTGGGGGTGTTGTTTTAAGTATTAAAAAAAACCCCAACAAAACCTGTGTTCACGCTATGGGGTCTTACACAAAAAACACATGTCCCTTCCAGTACCGTAGGGGCGGAGCAAATTGTTATCTTAATCACAATCCTTCCCTAAATCAAGTGAAACAGTTTCAGCAAGTCATAATTAATTTAATAGTCTATGCAACTTTAATGCAGAAACACATATTGCCAATATAAATGCAGAAAGTTAGCACTCATGCCAAAAAAATGGGAAATTCTTACAATCCAGCCAAATCAAGATAATTTCTTCCCAAGAAGCTGAAATGGAAATGCACCAGTGCAGATAGACTTCCCTGCCAGGTTTTCACACCCCTTTTCATAGAATCATTTAGGTTGGAAAAGACCTTTAAGATCAACTCCAACCACTTCTATGCATGAAGATCCAACAGCTGTTAAGAAAAACCCCAACTTTTTAAACCAAATCAGCAAAAGCAAGTTCTCACTCTTTATTCCCGTCATTTTAAGAAACAGCAACAATTACACCCTTTGGATGTAATAACCCACAAACACTTGGACACAGACCAAAAAACCAGAAAAGTTTTGCTTTAAAAGGTGAAAATGTGCGTAAGTGCTGAACATGAAAGGCCTCTGCATGGCTTAAGGAGCTCTTAACTGCAAAGGTTGACTTGCACTGTTGCTGCAGTGATTTTTTCCCTTCTTACTTCAACTATTCTGTATGCCGTACAGACGCAGACAGTGTTTACTTCAACACCGCATTCCAGGCATCATCCAGATAGGAGAGGAGCTTTCCCCTGCGCCTTCTGGAAGGCATTAGTTCCCCCCGCTTCCTCCTCACATCTCCCTCGCAGGTGCATCAACATAAAAAAGCCACTCAAACCCAGAGGACTTTGTGGTCCCATGTAGTCAGTGCATTTGTATGGCAGCACAATTCTTTGACCAGTGAGAAAGCCTATCCCACGCACAGACAGCTGGAAGTAACTCTGACCCCCGTGACACAATTCAAAGCCTCCTCTGTTTGGCTTTTTGATTCCTGATTGACACATTCACTGCCAGGCGGAGATAAATGCTGCTGGGAGGACAATGTTGATCCGCTCTGACTATTCTTGTGAAGGACTTTTTCAGAATAATAAACAAAAAAACATTGGTGTGCTTAAGTGTCTGAATAGAAGTGGAGATAGAGAGGGGACCGGAGTGCTTTACAGAGACTGGCAAGTCGATTGAAGAGTTAATTGTCTGGGTGTACAATGAGTTTATTCTGACCACAAACAAAGAGCTCCCTCTTCCTGGGCCTGGGCCTTCAAAAGCAAACGTGTCAAAAGGGGTCTGGAGCAGCACTCTGTATTAATAGCAATGCTCTAGTCTCTGGGATTCAGTGGCTTTAAAACTGTTGAATCCCGAGATTCAGATAGGATCTCTCTAAAATCCAAAGTCCTCATTTACTGCTTAAGTTCTCAAAGTATTTCTACAGTAATTAGCCAAAACAAACCTGCCCTCTAGCTTCTCATTCTTTGTAGCTTTCAAATGGCTCCTTTTGAAAAATAAAGGCACAGCAAGATATTACCCTTCAAACACAATGCTGTAGACACCTTCCCCAAAATGAGATCCAGTTTTATATTATTTCATTTCTGTATCATTTAACAGGAGTCAGTTTAAACAAGTGGCCCTGAATGTCTCATACTTGGGAAGATACAGAATTCCAGCCCACATCTGGACCCATATTTCAGAGCTTCCACTGTAATAGGTCAAACCAACACAATGTCCAAACACACCCCCTGCCTCTGGGAAAGTTCAGATCCAGATCCAGATTTGAACTTTGCAGGTTGAACCAAGCCCTATGGTAATTACCACTTAAATACCTGACTCAGTTTTC
Source organism: Limnodromus scolopaceus (assembly GCA_028565335.1). Lineage (NCBI taxonomy): Eukaryota > Metazoa > Chordata > Aves > Charadriiformes > Scolopacidae > Limnodromus > Limnodromus scolopaceus. The sequence goes on from JAOXNO010000041.1 coordinate 29,018,589, forward strand.
TAAGTTATGCAAACCTTTCTGGGGAGGAAAAAAAAACTCTTCCTCATACTGCTGCATGGAGGACAATGCAGCTGAAAACTAAGCCATTATACTTTACCACTTTGATGGCAGAACTCTCACAGATTTTGGTGCCAATGCAGAGAGAAACAGACACATGTTATTCTAAGAACAAGCAGCAGCCGTAAAGGCCCAGAGAATTAAGCTGAGCTGGTTGTGACCTTTCTAGTGATGTAAATTTGCTTCAGTATTTATGAAAAGTTGCTGGTTTAGCCTGCTCAGAAATGTAGCATTCCAAATAATAGTTTTCCTCAGGTATACAGGCATGCTTCCAAGCAGAAGACAAAGCAAGAACCTTAAAATAATTGAAGCCAGAATTTAGAGCACACATCTAATTCAAACTTGAGACCCATCTTTTGCTCTCCCCTTTCTCAAGCTAACATCCCAACTATAGTGTGATCAACTCATTTGGGAGGACAGCAGGGAGCCACAAGTTTATGTGATCTCTCTTTTGTTCTAGCAGGTAATAGAGGGGTTCAAAATCTTGAAACCTGTGAAATAAGATTTCTTGGGTTTCAGCCAGTTTCTTTCCAAATTGTGAACAGTAAACCACAGTCTTAACCAATTTTGCAGGCTTGGGGTTTTGGACAAGTAGCAGCAGTATCTTCCAAGTAGCCTGGATACAGAAGTAGTTCAGATCAAGGAACCTGCACACAGTCCTGCTGTTTTGAACTTAACTAGAATTTTCAGTTCATTTTTGGGCCAAAGTCCAATAGAGATCTTTTCTATTGAAGTAATTTGCCTGTAAGAGATGGGTACAGCAGCAGATGATCAGATTTCAATTTGGTTAACAGAGCATTTCTAAGGTCAAATGCAAGGAAGTCTTGATGGAGAAGACCTGTCATTGCACGTAGGTTTACGTTATGCAGTTTTACAATTTTCAAACTACACAACCAAATTCCTACCCAAATAGCAAAACATGTATCTTCAAAGATTTGGAAATAATAGGAAAATAAATGCCCAAGGCCATATTTGAACCTTATCTGCTAAAAAGGAGAAGCAGGTAATAAGGGCCAGGGCAGTTCAAGACCATCTCCAGTTTAGAGATACACAAAAAGCTTTATTTTCATCAATGTGGAATCACTCTTAAGCTGTGAAGGCACGTCCCCTCTGTTCTACCGCTATCTTCAGAGACTTGTTAATCTCAGCCTCCCCCAACACTCCCCTCAGCAGTTTCATTTGTGAAGCTAGACAGAAATCATGTGGCATCATATGACTTAGACATACATCCTGTTATCATCAGCCCTGATCTACAGAACCAAGCCTTATGTCCTTCAGTTATGTCCCTTCTCCAAAGAGAATGGCATCTAGCTTGGCAATGGTTTCAATTGTCTTAAGTCAAAATGTTCAATTCATTCCCAGAGTGACTCGGAAAAAACCTTAGAAGAACCCATCATCCATTCAGAGGTTCTTGAGGGGCCTGCTAAAATGCAAGTCATGTATTTTTGTTAGTCTACCATTTGCACTGTATCAGATTTGATCATTTCTCCCTTTGAGATGAGTTCCTCCCTTCCCTCATAAGCGAAGTGTCGTAATCCTTTGTAAGAATGCAGGATTTCCCTGGTATTGCTGCATCTTTTCTATCCTGCTGCTTTTCTTGCCACCCTGCTGAGATAATAATCAAAAAAGTCATTTCTTAATGACTATATAAACCATGCAATACTTTCATCTTGAAAAATTAGCATATTCTTAATCCCACGGTGTCAGAATTTATCCTCCTTTGTATTTTTCATATACCTCATGCAATCAGCCAGGCAGCAGCAGGGACAACACTAAAATCGCTCTTTGGCCTAGAGTCCATTGCTCCTACTGTACAGCTTGCCTAGAAACACTACTTGCAAATGCCATACATCTACACGTAAACCTGTTTATTTCACATCAGATAACTTCACAGCATTTTGTAGCACACGAGCTGTGAGCCCATCCTCACCAGCCCCACGAGCATGGTTTAAAAACACTAGTTCAAGTACTTGTTGAGGAATGAGAAGAAGAGCAAAGCTGAGAGCCTCAGCTCAGTTTCCAGGTTCTGCTTCGGTCATCTACTAAGTTTTCAGGCAGGACCATAGCCTGCCTGTCCTGGCAGACTGATGTTTCACAGCTACTAGCAATGTTTTGCACAGCTGAAAACAAGAACCTGCAACCACCACTGAGCACAGCTATTTTCCTTACATATCTGCAGCAATTTCAGTGGCATAAAAATCTCAGCTACAATGGCACATGGGAAGGCCATCAGAATACTTTGAAACCTAAAGAACTCACACAGGCTTCAGAAATAGGCTCCCTATGGAAGTAAAGAATATTTTTCATTCAGCTGCTTACTTAGCTCTACTTCAAAAATCTAATGTCATCCCCCTACTGATGCACATACCCAAGGAGAAATGGAGAGATAGATAAAAGAACCCAAGGGGACTGGGTGGCTTTTGGGACTGGTCATAACACATAGCATTAAAAAATACATGTTACCAAAAATCATGACTATCTTATAGTTACTGAAGAATCATGACATATTTCCTAATGGACAATGGCAGCTGACCGCGGGAATGGCACTAAGTTTCAAAACTGAGTCTCCAAGCTCATTCTGACCAGCAAACATCTTCATGGGTCAACTGGTATAGAAAAGCCTTGCTGTGGTAAATGAAGCCCAGCAATTATATGGTTGTAAATCCAGCACCTCCCTTTTTCTCTAGAGAAAAGGATGAAGGTAATGAAGAGGAGAGGAAGAATAGGAATAACCTTATTCTTCAGGGAGATAAACAGTTGGAAGGAAATAAAACAGCTGTAATAAACAGTAAATAAAGAAGAATCAGGCTCTGCATCTGTGTAACAGAAGTTGTATCCAGTGCACATCAATATAGGCTACAATCAAATTATTTGGAAAAGGTCATGCCAATCCACAGAAGGGATATTAGACCTTTCTTGTCCCCCAAAAAGAGCACTGTCCATACTAATAAAGGAAGAAAAGGGAGGTGAGTCAGAAGAGACATTACAGTACACATGGGTGTTCCAGACAGTCTTGGCACTAAGCTTCACCAGGGAAGTGGAGAGCACACGCAGAACACAGGAAAAACAGAGCAGCAATATTGTAAGGGCTGGATAAATCACAGTTCTCCTTCAGCAAGGGTTGGAGTACACACTATTAGGCATATTTGTTGGGTTTTTTTTCCAGAGCAGAAACACCTCCAAAGTGTCAGCTTTACTTACACTGTGGAGTGAGTGATGAGATCAAGGAATCAGCAATAGCTTCTCCCCTGAGAAGGAGGGGAAGCAGAGGAAGCGAGACTTACTTTTTTTATAGTGACTTGGTAGAATACATTTTTATCTCACCCTGTAAGCACAAGAAGTATGATAGATACTGCAGGATTTTAGACCACAGTATCGTAATTTTGAACCATCTTCCATTTGGCTCACTGCTTTGAGTGACTTTTGAAACAAAACAGGGAGCAAAAAAGTTTCCGCCCAAAGAAATATTTCACTTAAGACGCCGTATCTCATAGCAAGATTTTAGCACTTGACATTGCCCCAAACTTGGATAGAAGTTTGCAGAAAGCTCTGTAGCACTGTCAACAGCTGCCTGATGACAGTTGGCAAAAGCAACAAGCACCACGGGATAGTTTAGTTTAGCCTCTCTGGTCTGATTCTACCTACAATATATCACGTCTTTCTTCAAGAGCCTCTGCTTTGATGTGAAGTATTCTCTGTTCCCCCCTGCCGCCCAATACACACACACCCCCTTGACTACCTCTCCCAAAATGCTGCTCAGAGTCCACAATCAACTCCATCTTACCACTTCTAGGCTGTGTAAGAGACCAGACACCTGCAGCCGTGGAAAGAGCAGCACATCTGAAAAGCTCACAAGGACACTGTGATTCTTATCTTAGACTGCTTTGCTGGATAAGGAAAAATATTAGCAATTGTTATGCAAGCTTCATATGACTAATGATCAGATCCCTACCTTTGGGAACATTTTAGAAGCTACCTGAAATATATGGTGGCCTGGGGCAAGGGGCATGAAGAGTGTGCTTGGAATCTCATAGTCTCTTTTCCCTCTCCCCCCAACATCACACACATTTCCTTTCACATCTCTCCTTCCAACTCTGGTCTCTTCAAGGTAAAGATTCTATAAATTCCCCCACATCTTCAAGGAATACGACCTATAAGTGGGGGGGTGGAGACAGCAACAAATTTCCCAGATCAATGGCCATTTGCAATTCAGACATATGGCTGAAGCCCTACAGCTGCACGTGTTAATTACCACACGTGTCCCCTGTAAAGCAGTCTGTTAAACACAAAAAGAAAACAGAGGAGAAAAAAGCTGTTCCAAGGGATTAAGTAAATAGTCTAAATTTTTGACCCTGCTCCCCCAGACACATGCCCGTGTATAAGAACACAAGCCGCCTTCCTTTCTGCTGACACCTGCATGCTGAGGAAGCACAAGAGCCCTTCCATCTCTAGCCATGTGCACTGAACCCATCTCAAAGTGTACTTTCCCCCTTCCAGCTCCACTTTCGCCCTGCCCAGCCTCTTCTCTCGCCAGCCCCTCTCCCCTTCTCCTTTAGAGGACTAATTCCTGGCTGACAACCAGACTAGTCTTGAGCTTACAATACGCCTTTTCATTTCCTCGCAGGCAAAGAGAATGGATACCTCGCTGCTACGTCTGTATTGCATGTGTGCAAATGAGGGAAATGGAAAAAAAACTATGTTTTTTTCACCACTTGTTTCTGCAGGTATTTTCCCTCCAGGATCATTAAGTGTAGAGGTTCAGAGCTTTAGTGAGTGAGTACAACTTTGCTCTCTAACTATATTGTTCCAGCTAGTTCACTCCAGGATCTGAATTTAGTCTAAAGGAGTTTTTGTGTTTGATTACAAAACTGAAGGAATAGTTTTTCTGTATCAGGGAAGAAAAAAAAAAGGAGGGAGGCAGATAGGAAGGGTATCTGAGTAGTGCTGGAAGAACCTCTGAAGATCTAAAGTGCTTCAGAAGGAAATCTGTACGCACAGAAAAAAGGATGTCTCAAAAGCGTACACAGAGTACAAGTGACAGAACATTCCCAAAAATAAAATATTTCTAAGAGGAGGAAGGTTATTTCTCAAAGTTATAGACTGCCAGACATCTACAGATTGACTGTTCAAAACGAGCCTAAGACAACTGATCTTAAACACCATCATCATCACCTTCTCATCATTTGTGAGAAGCTGAGCAGTCAAGATGAAACCCATCAAGCCTGCACACTTCAGAATTGCTTTGCTGCAGCAACTAAAGGTCCCACCAGAACTGAGCACCAAGCTGAGCAGAGTGATACGTTAGAAAAGACATGGACATAGCCCAGAGAAATTGAGTCTGTCAGGAAGACTTCTCCCATCCCTAGCCTTTATCAAAGCATTTTGCAATACATGTCCCTTGCTGTCAACATAAAACAAAAACCCAGATGAGTGCATGGAGGGAAGCTATTATTCTACCCAGCTCTATTCTAAAGAAGTTTTAATTCCCATAGGTGCCATCTCCAGAACTTGAACAAACATTGTTGTTGCCTCTCTCCTACCTTACTCACAAGCACACATGCTCTGCATGCATTCAAGCTTTCCCATCACAATTTCACAGTTTATCTCACTTATATAAACCTTGACAGAGCTCACAGGGGCAAAAGAGTTAAAATAAAGTACCCACAGTACTTCCCTCAACTGAACCCCTGCATCCACAACTAAATACATTTCCTGGTGTGTTACATTGATTTGAAAGACATATGAACATTAGTGCTGTTTTCTAGATTCTTCTGCAGGATGCAAATGCTCAAACAAAATAGGGTCATGTTAGGCTGAAACAAGAAAACAACTTCTAGCTTCACTTATCTGTGAACCCAGCAATTTCTCCAATTTATCCTCAGGTTTATTTTTAAGAAACAGCTACAGAAGACAGGAAGTCTAGGACTATTAATTTCAAAGTTATAATGATGCTGTTTTAAAGGATCTAGAGAAATACAAAGTGTAATAGTAGAACAGCTTGGCATGCTGATTCAGACACTCAAAGAGCATGGGAAGAATTTTCTTAACTACTCTTTAAAAAAGAAAAGGTGTTGAGGCCACATAGCTACAAAGTATTTAGATGACAAAAACAACCCGCAGACCCCAGAACTATTCAATTTTTCTGCAAGCTGTAATTGGTCAGACACCAGAAATCCGTGTATAGCACATAAACAGTTACTAATACCTTAACAGATGTTGCTTAATCAATTGTTAGTCTGCTTATTAGATCTACTCACCAGGCTGCTCAATACTATGACTTAATCATTTAAAAACATTTACAGCTGTCCTTAAGACATTACAGACATGAGTAGTCTGTAGATTGCTATAATAACACTTGTAAACTACAGTTTTATTAAGTCATATTATATAGACTAACCTACCGATTAGAACTGTTGCTTTACAGATGAAAGCAGAACTCTTGCATTATATCAAACAAAATATACTTTAAAACAGAATTTGCCTTCTGCTTAAACTTGCCAATGAAACTTTCTTCAGCCTCAAATTTGATACATATGTTCTGAGGCCCACAAAAAATGTCTTGATGAAAACTAAACAATTTCAGACAAGCCAGTGATGTGGGGACCAAAAAGGATTGTTTTTAATTCTACTGTTTATGTAGTGAATTTGAGGCTGAATTTTTCTTCTAGACCTTAATATTTCAAAAATCTGTTTGATTTATGAGATACATCTAAGTGTTTCTTAGAACATCGCTCTACTCAGGAAAAGTGACCCGATATACACAGTAATGTAAAATTACATTCCTCTGTTCTCACAAAAATTGATCACAACTCCCAGTCAAAAGTTGGGTTCTCTCTATCTTATAAAATCTGCAATATTGGCCAACCACAATCTGCCACACTTATGAAATTTACTGGCTTTCTACAATTACATTTAACTGGAATTTCATAAACAATTTTGTAGATTATGTACAGTATATGGATAGCGATAGGAATCAGACAAAATCCTGAATATCTACAAACTGGCAAACCTACTGATTAAAGTTACAGTATTTTTTACAGAACTATTTTTATAATAGAGAAGTAAACTTAAATTCCACCACTAAGTTTGCTTGGAAATATAAATATCAGCTAACCAAAATCTTATGTGCTACAAATTCCATCTGCAGAATTTTTTATTCACAGTCCACTCAGGCCTTTGCAGGACAGTGTTTTTGTCGCACTAATCTCTCCCAGTTCCTTCTCAGGCACCTGAGTTTTCATGCCAGTTTCATGAAAAGCAGCACACATTCATGTTTCTCCCAGAGATGATTTTCTGCCCCCTGTTAAATTTTACAGGGTAGACTGAGAAGCTGTCCCCACCAGTGTGTGGTAGGACAAATCAAGCTTTTGCACATCCAGAGGACTAGGAGCATTCACATAGCACATGCACAGCAAATCTACTGCTTTCAGGAAGCAAACTTACTATATACGCGTAGCACAATCTGACCTTCCCCACAGCTCCCCTACACAAGCACCTCTGTCCAGAAGCACCAAATTGTATGTGCACACTTTGTGTGCATGTGTATATTTTAGCCAGAAAAGACCTGACAGAAACACGTCAGCCCTAGTCTAGGAATATTACGTGACAAAGTTATACAGTTCAGAAAGCACTTTTTGCATGAAAATTCTTCATCCAGAATTATAAATTAGTGTATTATTTAAATATAAGTACATAACATGAGGGATCAAGAAGAATTGTTTGGGTAGCACTGCAGACTTAGTACCTGCTAATGTCCTGCAAGAAATTCACCATAACACAGCGTTCACCAGCTGGAACCATCACTTGACTTCATACTGCCCCAGTAAACTTTTATTTCTTTCACCTTAATGATGAAGACCATACAGTATTTCTCTCCCTTTCTTGTATCCTCCACAAGCTGCTAAAGACATCACAGAGCATTTTCTCAGTATTTATGAAGTTGGAGAGACAGGAATAACCAGGCACTTGAAGCTTGGTTTGTGTAATAGCACAGCTCTGATTCAGATTTCATCAGTAGCCAGTTGAATCCAGAAAGAACTGGAGCAGGTAAAGACCAAGGTTCTAGTCTCAGGTTTTGGTCACATTTCAACTTGACGTTTTTGTCAAGATATTATCTATCTTCTAAGACGTACTAACGATCATGGAGGCAGCACACTCCCCTCCCTGCAAGAAGACGGCAGGTGAATTAGTGCCAGCTGCACCTGACTTCTTACCACCAGCAGACAAAAGCTTCCAGGTCTCCATGTACAAATGGTTCCAGTTATTTACATCAGCACAAGCTGTCCTCCACTTGGGTTTGCCTGAGGAGAATGCTCACCCTTTACTGCTCAATCTAATTACTGACTCAGACTAATGGCTCATTACTGATTCAAATTGCTCAGTCTACTGGCTGCGCAACTAGGCCATTAACATTTTCTAGAGGTAAGACTCCTGGAAACCAGCAGGAAAAGCCACAGAATGGGACAACTTGCCTGCCATTGCAGCAGAGAATTTCTCTGCAATGAAGCCTGCTTTTAAGCCCACTGCTCGCAGTTAAACCCACAACAAGGAACCCAACTCTAGATATTTAATTGACAGGAATTTTAAATTGTTCGCCTTAGGTTCTTCAAATTGCTTCAGTGTTTTCTTGTAGGCTGCAAACTCATTGGGCAAAGTTTTTTGCAACTCCGTAAAAGAGTCATGTCTACACGTAAGACAGTAAGTATAAAATGAGCTTAGCCCAGGTTTTGCCTTCTGTGGGGCCATCAGAGCTCACATTTCACCAGCATCACCGTACCTGTCCCAGGCTCAGGGAATTGCAGATGCTATTGCCAGCTTTTGCAACAGGGAAACAAAGCAAGTCAAAACAGGCCTGGAACTTTATGCACTGCAAGAGACTTTATGAAAGGAAAAGGGAGTTCATACCACTCCAGACTTTTCATGACTGACACTGACAGTTTATCCAGCCCACGTTTATCCTGTACTTGCGTCATCTTTTAATCCCAGATTATAGAACCAAGCCTCTTTTCTCATTTCTTTCATTCAGTTGATTTAAAAACGGTATCAACACCTCTCACAAAGTGTCCAGAACAGTTAACAACCACTAACAAACCAGTATCCCCATTTAGATATTTTCCCTCTTCACTCATTTCCAATCTCCCCAGTTCTAATTCACTCAGTTTCCAGTTTTAAGAAGGAAGACCAAGGGACTTTATGGAGATAAGAAATGACATGACTGCTTTTTACATCCTTCTGTCTCCTGACCAACCTACTTTTTAAAACCTGCTCAGCGAAAGACACTACTCATGGCTGCAATATGCCAAATCTGTAGCTTTGAGCTCCTAAAGCCCCAGCATTCCTCAGATAAAGAAAACAAAGTTTTGTTTTGTTTCATGTTTGCTTGTTTTGTTTCAAACGTGTGGCACAATTTCCCTTTGGCTGGAAAGGAACGTTCTGCATTCTTTAGGCAGGGAAGAAATCCAGTCATGTTGGCTCCAAGGCTGCCTTTCACTGCTTCTTAAAACATTAACAACCTCCCAGTGGGGGAGAGGGGGGAGATCCAGCCCTCTAGGGGACAGCATGCATCTTCCAAGTCTCTCAGGCCTTTCAAACTAAGCAGCAACTGGAGTAAATTAGTGCAAGAAGCTCCTTATGAGAAACGATTGTACAATTTACAAGCTGGAATAAGAAACAGACAGCAACAGAAATCCGCAGGTTCTGGATATTCTAATCCCACCCAAGAATAACTGCATTCCCTGACAAAGGTCCTGGAAACTTGCTCTTCACTTTCAGGCTGAATTCATCAGAGAAAGAACAGTGGTAAATGTCTGAGCTGCAAAGTCCACACACTGAGCTTGTCCCGGAGAACCTAGATTTCCATTCCACCTCATGCCTCCATCTCCCTGGTTGCAGGTCTGCTCTGCCTTCCAGCAACAGAGATTCTCAGATACAGAACAAATCGGTATGTCCTATTTTAAAGCTTTAAGTTTGGTGCCAATTTAATTTGATTTCAATTACCCTACAGGGCAAATTGTAAGAGTAACTGGCATTGCATCATACAGCAATAGCAGCAATGTAAACATGGGCAACCAGAGCATGGGATTTAAAAATAAAAAGGGTTTCTTGCCAGCACTCTTGCCTGTTCTCTGAAGAAAGCTCCACAGAACCACTTCTGGAATCCAACACCAAGCCACGTGACCATAAAGACATTTCATTTTCTTTTCATCAGCAGTAAGAGAGTCTGTGAGTGGAACTGCATGTTACCTCACATCTTCTGGTGACTCCATCATACCTATTGACCCCCAGAATTTAGGGCTAAACAGGATGGAAAAGAGGCCAAAACATTTGGAGAAAGAATTACTACTGATAGCCAGCCTTTTTCTCCTTCCAACGTTAATTTGTCTCTTCCAAAGGAGAGCTAATACGCTAGTAAAGACTTCATTTATTATCCCACAGCTTAAGCCTACCCATCTACACTGTTTCTAAGGCAGAGCAGCCTCCATCCAAAACAAACTATTTTGCCCTGAAGACTTAAAAGGCACCAGCATCACAGAAAGTTTATTAGCTCCATATTTTACATTCCTGTATGAATGGGACAAAAGACTTTTGAGTCTTAGCTACTCCTTTTCCTCCTGAGAGCGCCTATTCTGTGCCAGATAATGCTCTTCGACTCAGAGACCCTCACCCAGGGATGGAGAGAGGAGTCCGCTGTGCAACGGGGAAAGTCCAAAAGCTCCCTAGTCAGATGGCAGTTGCCCTAAGTGATGTCAAATGTTCCTCTAAAAGAAAGGTCATCACTGACCCAGTTCCTACTGAACCCTTCCTCATCCTGCCCTCTTTGTCTTCTTGCAAAGAGTCTGAACACTGAGCTAGAATGGGTGGTTATATGCATGCTGGCTGTCAGCAGTCTTCAGAGAAGCCCCACCTCCAGCAACCACTTTGCTTCGAGGAAGCCAGGCTATTCATGGTTCCAACTTCCTTACAATATTACAAATTTCCCTGATATGGGAAATTTGAATCAAGGTAACTTAAGTCAAGAAGAAACACTGATAGGAAAGCAAAATTCATTTTTAGATTAGGCATTCATCGCTAGCTGAAAAAATAATGCTAAGTCCATCAAATTTTAAACCAAATTTTTTCAGCTTCTAAATGCCCCCTTGATTTTAAAAGGCCTATTTAATAATTGCTCACAAGTATTTTTCTAACATGATGGAGAAAGGATGAAGTGGCACGTGTGGGGGCTTCCAACAGATATGAACAAATTCAGAATTGGAGGTAACAAAGTTCAGATAATTGCTTGAAGCATTGTGGCCCCAAGGGAAACATTTTGCTGGCCCAAACCACGACGACAGCTACTGCATAGGATGCTTCTGCAGCCACGTGACCAAGTGTACCATTCTTGAAACAGGATGCCACAGGCAGCACCAAGGAGAACCAATTTATTTTACAAATTTTAGATTAATTCATTCCTTTTACAGTTCTTTTTTTGCATGTTCCAACTTCTGAATTAACAAAGGGAGTGAAATAGAAAAACAGTTTCAGATGTTTTCCCCTTTTGCTCCTGTTTATTATGAAATCCAATGTCAGCTGCTTCCAGTTCTAGAAGAACGGACCAGGACTACTCAGGCAGGAAGCCTACAAACAACCCTCACTCAAAAATAATGCAGATTTCAAGAACTACTTGATTTGCTTGTACTTCAGGCTAGACTAGTAATGATTGCATTAACAGAATAACAACACATTCAGCTGCCAATTATACATTAACATGTAATTACAGGTTTACAGAGACATATCCTTATCTAAAATAAGAAGCAGGCCTCAGTATTCAGTCTTAACTGAATGCTTGTAGCTTACTGAATGCAAGCTTAACTGAATGCAAGTAGCTTGCCTTGCATCTTTCTTCCCCCTACCTTTTCCTAAGCTACTATACACAACCAATACACTGGAGAGCAGATATGCTCAAAATGCATCACTGCTCTGAACATAGCAATCTGTAATTCCTGTTAAATGTTTTCAGGACTGGATTGACAGTCCCAGCATGGAAGGTGTCCTTCAAATTAAAGTGTTGGCATCAAGGTAGGCATTCTTCCTGTGTTTTGAAGTGTCAAGAATAATTGCTTCAGAGAATTAGCAGTAAAAATCCTGCTTCAGATATCAAAACAGGAACTTCTCCCAGGAAACAGCCTTCATCCTCACCAGGAGTGAGGATGCATTCAGCACTATTATCCTGTAATAAGGAGACAAACTCAAAAGTTGGGGGCTAGAATGGAGAAGGGTTGAAAACCAGGACGTAGAGAAGGCCCAAAGACAAACTTGACTGCACATCAATGTACACTTCAGTGGTCACCCCTCCCAAGACTATTTCAATGAATGCAAACCAGAGGACACAGAAGGGCTACAAATACATACAGGAGAAGAATGACACATCTAGTGCCTTGCTCAGGAAAGGCAAGGATTGAAAGAAAGGAATGTAAAGAAGGACCACCAATGCCTAATCCACAAAAGAGTGAGGTTTCCAAGCACAGCTAGGGTTTAATCCAGTGCTGCTCCAGCTGGCCAGAGTGCTTTATGGTCTGTTAAAAAAAAGCCACAGCCATGACATTGGCACTCCTGAATCCTGTGTACTAGACATATTGATAGCCTTCGTAATCTCTAGGTATTTTACTGAGAAATCCTCAGTATTTAACTTTGAAGTGAACAAGCAGAGGTTATTCTGTGCCAGCTCCCCCTTTGGGAAGCTCTGATTTCATGTACTACATCTCAGCTGATGAGTATGGAGCAGAGTGCACCATTTTCTACTCCACAGGGTGGTGCACAGACTGGCATCTTATTCCTCCTGCTGAAGGAGATGGTCTAAAGGCACCTAAGTTTCCCAAAGACTGAGCTGGTTAGGAACCTAGGTTCTGAGTTATCTCAAGGGACTTGGCTGGGTATCTGCTATTATAAAACAAGTTGCCGTAGCACAGGACTCCACTCACCTTTCCTTCCTGAATTACCCTGGCTTGATGGTTTATCAGTTACAGAACCTAAAGGGGAGGAAAAGAAAAAAAAAGAAAAAAGACATCTATTTAGATGCTGCATGATCACACAGAACATTTAATGTCACATTAACAGTCAATACTTCAACCCACAAAGTGTCTGTTTTACTTGCCAACAGCTCAGTTTGGGATTCAGAGAGCCTGTGGCTTCAACCAACTGGGATAGCATAAGGAAGTTTTATGCATTAAGATGTTAAAACCAGATGAGGGTAAAGAAGAAATCTTTAGTAGCTGGATCCAGTGATTTGAAAGAGCTCAACAGAACAGTGTGCTAGTAAGAAACCTGGAATAAATTCAAGGGCAAGAAGGAAAGATCAATAGGAGTCCCTGATTTCGTTTGCAAATGTCAGGAAGAACAAATCAAAAACAGGTGGTGAGAGTGTGTAGGGAATGCAAGGGGCAGTATTCTATAGGAAAGGGATTAAGTGGGACAATTTGCAGAAAATGGATTTCAACCGACCCCTGAACATCCCCAGCTGTTTGAAAAGGGACACTGAATAAGTTCCAGCATGTACTTGAATAGAACACAGCTTGGGTTGTTTAATATAACTTAGGTCTTCACATTATATATATGATTCCACACTTGTTTCTGCAGTTTGCTTTAGTGCTTCATCACACAGCTTTCCACTAAAACTTGAGCCGATAATAAAAGCTTTTTGAACAAATGCATTACTAAAGCGTATAAAAGCCTATGACAAGTTGGTTTGGGTTTTTTTGAGTAACTTTATTCCCAAGAAACTAATTCTTCCGTGCACCATTACTAAACAGTTCCAGTGATTACTGATTCTTCAGGGAACATGGATCAAAAAGTCAGCTCCAAAGGAGGCAACTCTGACCAGCCCAACAGTCCGGTCAAGAAAAACTCTAAGTGTATAAATCTATTTCCTAGGCACTTACACTTGCAGATCAGTTTATCACAGATCTACTGCTGAATTACAAGTAGGAAGCACATACCCAATAATAGTCATCACAGCCGTAACATCGGTGTATCCTACGATACACCATGCCTTTACTTTCCTGGTAACACAATTTTATACACAACTCAAGGCTAAATGAATAGATCGCTAAAACTCTAAAACATGCCCTTCTGTATACTGGGAATGATGGAAGAAAATCATAATCTAAGGTTTAAGCCGAATTACTGTAGTATTTCACCTTACAAAAAACCAGGACATTAATCTTATTTTGTTTCCACATACCTGTGAAACAGTAAGCATTCCCTAAAGCTACATTGACTCACTGGTTCCCAGACAGTTCTCCCACTCAACTCAAACCCTCATGCAAGTCACTATGTTTGCTTATTACCACAAAACGCTCTACAGCCAAGAGGACACTGACTAAAGATGAGAAGGATTAAAAAAAAAAAAACCCAAAAGTTTGATTGCTGTTGTGCTCACATCTAAAGGGCAAACACCACAGGGCCACATGAAAATCTAGAGCCCAACCTCATCCCATTTGAGTCATGGGCGGCCACATTGGACAGTGGCGAGAAAACAAACAACATCACTCTTGTTTTAAGTACAGAAAAGGATGGATTTGGGCCCTGTAAACCATAGGGTGACAGAGCAGTGTCAGGATGAGAGCCCAGAAGGACATTACTTAATAAACCCATCTCTGGACCTCCCTATTGTGAGCCCAGTGCTGTCCAGCCCCGTGACACAAATATGGAGATTCTGGAACTGAGCAAGCCAGATCAGAAGACCCAAACCCATTAAAATAGCAGACCCCAGATCTGGTGGCTAGAAGTCAACAGCTACCAGTTTCTCACAAAACCACCGTATCAAACTTTTAACTGAAGTCACCCTGCAGGCAAAATGACTCCATGGCCCACTCAGTACAGCCTGAGAACCACCTCTTTAACACACCACTCATGGAAAAAAGTTATCCCATCTGGTTTTGGTGTACACAGCAACACTGCAACTCATGCCTTGGCTACCACAGGCCTTAGTGGCTTTTCTCAGTGAGCTCTGCAGCAGTGTCTGACCCTTAACTGCAGGGTGGATAGGCCACAGTCCAAGCTCCTTTGCAGCTTCCGAATGCCAGCAAGCACAGAGGGAGATTCAAGCACAACTGCAGTGTTAAATTGGATAAACCAGCCAAGTCACCTGAAAAAATTAAGCACTCTGAACAGGACACATTCTCCCCAACCCGCTTTGGTTATCAAATTAGTATTTGTTGAAGCCACTCCCACAGTACCTGAACATACAGGAGTTTTGTTCTGTACAGAAGAGCCGCTAATAGGCTTGCCATCAGGTGTCACACACCAGCAGTATCCAGTGTAGGTATGGCACTGCACCTGTTTAATAAAACAAAGAGCAGGCATTTCATTTCTCACTCTATCACCCACCACTTTTATTATAATCCAGCATCCTAGTGGAAGTCCAAACCCAGGCACATCACAAACACACTTCAGAGTGAGGAGGTCACACAGAAGAGCATCTTTGATACCATTATCTTTTCTTTCTCCCCTCACCTCCCTCCCCAAAGAAAGGTTATTGCTCCTACTCCAACTCCTTTAGCTGCAATTCAGGAGGCAAAAGAAGTTACAAGTAGTCAGCTGAGAACACTTCAGTTTGGGGATGTAGCAGTTGTGTCTCAGCTCATTTAAATGTTAATCCCTCTGTTAAATCCCATTTATTATTTGCCATTAAATAGCTGTCCCACTGCATCCCAGCTGGGATGTGGGAAGGCCACCCTGGCCCAATTCCACAGCCACTGCTTCAGAACAACATCTGTGGGCGTTTTGGGAGCATTTTATTCAGTAAACATGGCTGGAAAAATGCAAAACTGACTTGTTATGTTAACAAATGTTCTCTGAATAGATTTAAGCTCTATCCTGTTACTATGTCAACCTAAGCAGTAGAAGCAAGACCCAACATGCTTGGTCTTCACATATTGACAAGGACTTAAGAACATTTGATGAAGGCTGTAATGAGCCAAAAGGTACACAGCATTAGATTCATCTTGCTTAACTTTAAAACACTACTTCTGAGCTGAACATCTAGAATTACCCAGTTGCTTCCTTCATGACAGAAGGACACCAAATTACTAGTTCAGATGCGGACCTCTGAAGTAAGAGTAGATAAATCCCAATCTAGCAGATGGGTCTTAGTAACATGCATACAGATATTAGTTTGGTGGTACTATAGTTTCAGCCAGCTTAAGAAATCTAATTACAGCCTTTGCCTCAGCATTTGGATGAAATTCAGGATGCTTTTGCCTTCCCTTAAGAGAACAGTAAATGATCATCATACAGGCATCTGTGTAAATACTAACAGGTTCCAAGATTCTTTCTAGCAAAAGACTTTCAGTTGTGGATGAGTGTGCATATTAGTACTTCCAGCATCTTGAAATGGTATAGAAATGCCTACATTACTATAAGCTAGAGATGGCTCCTTCAATACATTTCTGAAAAAAAGTCATGAAATAACTTCAGAAACTGCCTTTCATTTTACTTGTAAATTGAATTCTGTCCATTCTCTCTGTTTCCAAACAAGTTCATTGAAGCTGATTTCCCATTCCAGTCCTTTCCACACAGAAGAGAAGAGTGATGAGGTGTTTGTACCATTCCCTTTATTAGGGATCCTTCAGAGCTAAACCAGTCATTCCCCCTTGCTGACAGCTGGCTCCGATTCCCTAAGGTAGCAGAGTTTGTTCAGAGACTTAACGACAGCCTTTTTTAAAAGGCTTTGAGTATCACATAAAACATGATCTAAGAACAATTACAACACAGTACCATGTGTTTATCTTGGGTTTTACTAAAGTGCAAATCAATCATTTTGCCTCAAGCAAATTCACCTTTAGCAGCCAAAATCAACAATAATCTCATGTATCCACATTACCAAATTCACTGTCACTGCTATCTGCACACATTCATTTTCATTCTCTCAACAGGTCACAAAATTGATTGCAAATTACTCAATAGCACTATGAATATAATTACCAATAATCAAGTTGCAAAATATTTCTTATTGCTTAGTCTAATCAATTGCACATTCAAAATGAGCGTGATGGAACTGCTTGGGTTTCTGCATTTAGTGTTTATCTTTGCTGATCACAAATGCATTATTGCATTCCCAACAGCACAAGAAGTTGTCTTTACATCTGAGCATTAACTGTAAAAATCTTACCCAGAGATGAAGCCAAATTCCAGGATAGGGTCTTGAATTTGTAGGGCAAGACCATTCCATCTTATATTACAGAAAAAACTCCAGTGTACCCAGCATTTAAGATTCAAGTGTTAGTGACTTGACAGTCCTTTAGTCAAGCCTTCAGGAAATAACAAAGTACATGGCAGAGGAGTCCAAAAAAATGTATTGACATAAGTTTAGGATAAATGCATAAATGAAGAGCATGTTAAGCAACTCATCTAAATGGAGAGCTACCAATTACATACAGCCATTTATGCAAGGCAAGCACATTACATTCATAAAAGCAAAGTAACTTTATAAATAACTAAACTAATGAATGCTGATCTTCCTTGGACTGGTATTCCATGACCCTTTCTTCCCCTTGCTTCCATTAGAAAAAAAGAAAAAGAAATAAATCTCAGATTGACAGCACTTTCACAACAACCACATGTTCTACTGCAGCACCAAAGGACGTCCCTACAACAGATAATAGCAGCAATGAAAACTCAGCCCTTATCCTAAATGCCAGACAGCTACTCATGAAGAATAAACACTTCAGAAACCTCAAAAATCACTGCAGTTTGCTTTTCTCAATGTCTTCAAGTTGAGAGATGCTACCTTTCACCTTAATACTTTTGACCAGATCTCATCATATTTAGATGTCATAAAAACAGTGGCCTACAGTCTAGAGTTTGCAGCTTAAAGGCTGAGAGGAAAAAAAAAAGGTATACTTTTCATCAGTAACATAGCACTGATATGTCATTGAAAAAATGTAAAGGCAATAGCTGGTCCAGTAGCATTTCTAAACACTGTTTTTCCAATGATCTTAGCTTTGAGGTTTTGTTTCTAAATCCCATTTAAATATTCTACCTGAAATTTAACCTCATTCTAATCCTACTCCCACAGTAGCAAGATTTTTAAATACTCTTATCAGAAGAGTAACTGTAAAAGTGACACCTGTTTACTGCACAGATCTATTCTTCAGTTATTGAGTTAATTTGGGCTCTATCAAAATACATGCTAGAAAAAGTGTTTGACTTTTTGTGGTTCTCAGTCTTTAAAGCTAAGCATTGTGTCAGAGAAATCACATTGTCAATTTTATAGAGAATAAACTTGATTGCTAACCAAGCTGAAGCTACAGAACACTCATTACTGCTGGAAAGGCACATTATAGAATTTGACATCTCAATTTAACATACATCTGCCCAACAGCTGAACATTTTAAGTTAAATAATAGGATATCAGAGAAATAAAACCTACAAATTATTTGAGGTCTTCCAACAGATTCCCCATTAACAGCTACACTTTCAAAAAAAAAAAAAAAAGCAACCACCTACCACCTATCAAACTGCAGTTTAGAGCACCTGAATCCCTGATTGTGCAAGACACTGTTCCTATTTTTCACGGGTGAGAGAGATGCCATCACAACCATGCCTCAACTGAAGGATGAAAAACGTAAGGGGGGGGAAAAAACAACAAAATTGCTCTGCCACCCTTGCAGCAGCTCCTCTAGTCCTCCTGCCATCACAGTGTGTGAAATCAAACAGCAGCTAACATACTAGCCAGTGGCCACATGAATAAACACCTGCTCTTATCGAGTTCATTACAATATGAAAACATTAACAGTGTAGTCACTGGCAGACAACTCTGCCTCTTAATTTCCTGAGGGTTTCTTCAGTATCTCACTGGCAATGCCAGAATCAGATTCCCAAGCAGTCCAAAGCTTCTCAACAAGCAAGCAGCAGCAGCATCCTTCTACAGTCACTTGACAAAGGAGGATCAATGTGTTATTTCCAAAAGATAAACTGGAAAAGGGAGAGAAATTGCAAGCACATTTTGAGGGAGAGAAGAGGGGCAAAGCAGTAATTCTGTGATGGCTGAAACCAGTCTTTATGGATTTATAGAAAGCAGAAGTTTGCTGTAAGAGGCTTGAGAGTGCCTTGGGCAAGCACTGGGCTAAGCACAGGAAGAGCAGCACCCAGGCTAGCCTTTCACTGCTGTTCAGATGAAGAGTTCAGTAAATGATTCCTATCCCATCACAGATCAGACAAACATTGCCTGGCTCTTTCCATAATGGTGGGCAGAGATGAGAAGGGAAGAACATTCCTTATACATTCAAAGCGATTCTTCTGTGAAAGAAGAAAACACACATCCGGTTTTTGAATGGCACAGCATGAGGCAAGGCTCCAAACCCTGGCTTGCACCCAGGTGCTCCTTGTAAACACCATAAAACCAGCTAAATAAACTGTTCCAAGCTCGTAGATCACCTAGTCTGACCCAGAGAGCAGAAGCCAGTGTCACAGAGCAATTCTTTAATCAAGTCTTTCCTTTGTTGGAGTCACTGAGGCTCATCTAGAAAGTCCTCTGAACCCAAGTTAGTGGCACATAATCAGCACACGGGCCTAATGGCAATTTATCCTAACTAAGTGGTGATGCCTCTGCTTTGGTTTAAATGTATTGCTGTACTGTTCAGCCCCTGGATGTTGTCATACTTTCTGCTAGATTAAGAGTCAGATGACTATTGTGAGAAGCCTGCATTGCTTTTAGAATTTTAGGGAGCTATGAATCAGTCTGCATCTTAAGTTTGAACTTCTTGGGGACTGCAACCCCTTAAATTATTCTTGTCACTTTTTCTGTTCCCTGCTCACATTTAATTCTTCCCAAATGATGTTGCCCAGACAAATATTCCCACCAGGGTTTTATGCAGCAGCCACCTCCCTCAAGTCTATGCACCATTCAAAAATGCTAGTTTCACAGGAATATCACTGTTCATATAAACAGAGAAATAAGCGACTTGTGGCAAAAGAATCTTAGCATTCCCAACACACACTCTAGCACAGATACCAGTTTTAGCTCAGGAGAGGGATCCCCAGGAGGAGCATTCTGCTTCCAACACAGTGTGACCCTTTAAAGTTAAGAATGATCTTAGATTGTTGCTTTCCTTAAGGATGTCCACTCCTGCTTTAGGAATCTATTCCTTTGCTCTCGACTGGTATTTATTTGCAGAAATGCCATATATAACCAAAGTTGCTACCTCCTTACCCATTTACGGGTTATCTTTAGCTCAATATACAAAAGAGAAACACAATGAGAGCTGCAGGAAGAAAGCAAGTGCATAAGTAGCAGACAAATCTGCAGAGGAGTATTGAGAGAGCTCAAACTAGAGTTTTTTATAGAAGTGACGTCTTTTAATAAAAAAAGCCAGAACCATCTACTAATTAAAGCCCAGATTCTTTATGAAGAAAGAGGTTCTTTAATCTAGCAAGACAGACTGTGTTCTTGCCTTTTGAAAGGAGAGGTTAAGTCCTTGAGAGCTTAGTATTGCTAGAGTACGAGCACTGAATAATGGAATAATAGACAGCATCCAGGGAATGTGGGACGTGTCTACACAGTGCCCCGCAGCACTGCGCTGCATTAAGGAATGAGTTTGTAATTCTGCCCAGCATCATGCTACACCAGCCAATACAGAGGAACAGACTGAGATCAGGAGGTCACACTGAAGGCTGAAAGAGAAGATTCCCCACTTCTTTAGAAAGGGGTCTCTTTTGTGGGACTTACAAAAAACAGTACTTTGTACACGCATTATAATTTGTAAACTATTACTATGGACCATAATACAGATCACTCTTTCCAAATAGCCTTGTATTACCAGGTGGGAGTGCTCTGGAAGATATCTGATAACGGAAAGCTGCTCTGACAAAGTCAGCCCACTTGCTGATCCCATCATAAGATGACAGGTTTAACTGATGCACTTGCTTTAAGAGAAATCTCAGTGCTGCATCATAACTGCATCAGCAGCTGCAGTTTTGAGAGCCCTAAAGCTGAAGAAACTCTCCAAGGAGACTTGCACTCAGCCACTTGCTTGCAGACTTGCAAGGAAAAGAAACCACAGCTAGACAGTGGAAGGTGGCAGCAAATAGCGAGACACCACAAAAAGCCCCACAAGGCTACACCCCCAAAGCAGGGTTAACATTATTCATGTTCATATTAATCTGCCTGAAATGGATCCCGTTTAAAGCCTCAGCAACCTTTTCTAAAAAACTGCTTGGGGGAAAAATATGAAGAATGCAAGTCTCCCTCAGCCCATGGCAACAAGCCCAATGGCACTAGGCAGCCAAAGAAAGTGTGCAGATTACCCAATAGAGCCTGTTGTTTATGAAGAACAGATCACAGCAGGTTAAGTGCAGCATGGAAAGGGAATGGCATTTATGCAAAATACAGCATAACAGCAAAAAGGAGAGAGCAAGTCTTGGGAAAAGAAACTGGTTTTAGTCATGTCCAATTTTGCACAACAGTACATGACCTCAGTTATACAATTAATCAAATTACTCATATCAAACATTCTTATGCTGTGAATAACTCAAATTTTATCTGTGTGCTTATATTACTGTGGGCTAAGCGCAGAAAGCTTTTGTTATAGGAAGTAATATTCCCCACACAGACCAAAACAGAAAGAAATAGCAATTCCAGAGAAATTTATCAGGTCTGTGCCCATTTACAGTCATCTCATCATGCCTGAAATGCCACTTCCTCTTCCATGCTGCAAAACCATGCCACATTTTTTTTTGTAAGCAATGCTAAAAGGGGATTTGGTAAGATCTTTGCAATACACAAACTCCCAGAATAAGGGAAGCAGCAGACATGGTGCACAGAAAGTTGTGAGAACCAGTGAATTGACAGGTGCCTGTACCCAAACCCCATTATAACTAACCATGCCTAGAAAAACTGGCCGTCCAAGCAACAGAATCAATGACAACAGTTCTTTTTTGGCCTAGTTTTACAGACGAGAAAAGATAAGACACACAGGATGTATCTCTAATACAGGGTTTAAATGCAAGCCAAACCAAGGTCTTTGCCTTTGGGCCCTCCTCCCTTTCACCCTTGTTACCGCATCTAACTGGTGGGTCTCAAAGCCAGATGCTCTGCAGGGAAGCAGAAGGAGATAAGGTGAGCACGGTCTCACCTCTTCAGCCACGGCCCCATGCAGCACACGCTGCCCGGTCACAGATCAGCAGAATGGCTCTGTTCTTTTCACCACCCTACAACCCCACCCAATTTGCGGAGAATCCAGCCCCAAATTCACACAGTTTTGTACTGCATGCAATTCCAGAAGCTGGACAGGTCAGACTTGCTTTCAGAGGAACAGCCTCACTTAGTGCTGCTTTTAGACTTTACCCACAGGGATTGAAATTTAGCTTCTAATCAAGAGGGCGACGATAAAACACAAAAGCAACAGTTCAATCTGGTTAAGACCAAGCAGGTTCTGTGAACATACAGTTACTACTACCAAATGCAGCTCCCAAATCTGCACTATTTGCGTTTGTCACTCCTGCAAAACTTTCAAGAATGTCCAACAATTAATTAGACAAAATCCCAGGTCTTTTGATGATGACTGATGGCAAGGGCAGTCATGTGGGCCTGAAAACAGACTGTGAATGCACCTACAAAAAAGAGGCTCAGCCCAAGACCTGAAAGCAAGTCATCCACATATGTAAGTGAATGCTATAATAATTAAGACATTTGATATGGGCTCTTTAGACTGGAGAAGAGAAGGCTGAGGGAAGACCTTATCTATGTCTACAAGTACCTAAAGGGTGGGTTGAAGGATGATGGAGCTGGACTCTTTTCAGTGGTTTCCAGTGACGGGACAAGGGGCAACGGGCACAAGCTGGAACACAGGAAGTTCCATTCAAATATGAGGAAAAACTTCTTTACGTTGAGCATGACAGAACACTGGAACAGGCTGTCCAGGGAGGTCATGGAGTCCCCTTCTCTGGAGATTTTCAAGACCCGCCTGGATGCAGTCCTGAGTAATGTGCTCTCGGCAATCCTGCTTTAGCAGAGGAGTTGGACTACATGATCTCTAGAGGTCCCTTCCAACTCTGACAATTCCATGACTCCATGATATTCAAAATTATGCATGCATCTTTGTTTCCCCTCCGATCAGAATTATTCTTCTACCCAAAATATTTCTCCAATAAGTTACATGGAAGGTGGGACGTTGTTAAAAAAATTTCCCTAATGAAGTCAACATACAGGGTATATGCATCTGCTTAAATTCTGGTTTGGTTGGGGATTCAAGGTTGAAGAGCATGGTGAGTATTTCTCCTAGAAACTTTGTTGAGAGATGCTGCTCTGTTCTGGACTTCTCAACTGAGATTTTGGAGTTTGGATGGAGCAACTCTCTGGGTACTGAACCAGAATAAACTAATAACAGTTCAGACCTGACTTCAGCAAGGCTTCAGGGACTTCAAGAACTGGCCTTCACAGCTTCCCTGCAGAGCAGAACCTGGGGGTGTTAATTCTCTGCACAAGAGATGTGGTATCCAAGCCACCTCCACTAGAAGAAATCTATTAATGAGCTGCTGGAAGCAAAAACTGTTTAAACTGTTCACCAACATTCTAATTTTTATATAAGCTTTTAAAAAATCAAAGTTTAATTAATTTGGACCAGAAGCTAAAGGAAATAATTTTCTCAAATGCAGGTTGAAAACAGCTAGCTTCCTCGGACGTTGTTTTGTATTCACATCTTACACAGGGACAAGGACCTTAAATGCTGCAATATAAATGATGAAGCTGGTTTCTGAGGTATGTGGAACGTGGGTATTTTTAAAATCCAAGGAATGATATGAATTTCAGTTAATTCCAGCTACAAAGGGATCAGAGGCTTCCCTCTTCGTGCCAGGTAAAGCAGAAGCGTTTTAGTCTTCACAGATAGGACTGAACAGAGGAAGAATGTGAAATACCACTTGGCTGCAAGCTGAAAACACACAATTTTTGTAAGCGGTTTCATGCTGCTCCCCCACTGGCAACGTGCGCTGGCCAGGGAATGTGCAGAAAAGAGGCCCAGCAACTGCTCCGTGATCCAGACACTGGTACCAACCTTCCAAATAAAACTGTGTGAAACAAAGCTTTATCAACTGCACCCTGCACCCAGGTTATTAGGATAAAAATATGTCACCTGCACCCCACTTTACTCAAAGAGGTTGATGGACAGCTGACAGAGACACTGGAAAGTCAGCTTTCCTTCCTCTTTTTTTTTGAGCCATGAAGTTTAACATGGAAAACTTAGTTGGCCCACTGTGCTAGGTTTTATAAGTATTCCCCTTCAGTGCCAACATAATCTCAGCAGCTCTACACAAAATCAGATTTCATAGTTAGACTGTAAGAAACTGCAGCCACCTTCTCTCTTACCCCCACCTTCCCAAGATGGTCCACACTGTACACAAATACGATGCTGCTCCGAAGAAGTATGCAAAGTTGGCAGGATGGATGAAACTTTTCCCACTTCGCCATTACAAAACAAAACAAAAACACTCCCACACACCAGATAATGGGAGGGTACGGCTGAGGGGGAGAATAAAAATTTTTGGTGGGTTATCGCAAAAAAAAATCTTTCCTGTCTTCTTCCCCCAGGCAGCAAAAAGTGTTTGAACCAACCCCAAAGCTTTTTGTCTTTCTCATCTTTTTGAAGCCAATATTGATCATATTTTGGATATTTTTTTTACCTTCAAAAGAGGTTGCAAATAATAATTAATGAATCCTAAAATTTCTGAGGCAGAAGATCTCTAGAGCAGTACTAGATATAGGGAAGCTAAGGCAAAAAATGTTGTGTGATTTACCTAAGTTCACAAAGTAGAGGTCATCAGCGTTGCAGGATTTTGGCTTTTGAGATGTGTGCCAAACTGAGCAGAGAGCATACCCCTCTTACCAGTTAGGCACATAAGCTGTTTTTAACACCCAGTTCAGTCTGCACTGAGACAGTACTCAATACGCTAGCGGTTACAGCACCAAGTATCACTCTTCATTTCTACCCTGCCTTGGCAAACTACTCTTCCTCTCAATCTCCTTCATGAGGGCTTTCTTTCTGCCATAACTACTTCAACCTCTCTGGAATTCTATAGGACCTCTCCCATCCAACTATTTCTGAAGGATGCTCAGTGGCCAGGACTCATTTTTCACAAATATTAGAGGCCAACAAACCATAAGCCTCCTCTGCTACCCCTGCCTGAGATAATTGTTTCTCAAGAGAAGCAGCATTATGAAACAGTCTGCAATCCCAGCACATCATTTAGTTCCAGCAAGTAAACAGTGGAGAATCAGAAATCCAAACAAAGCAGTCTTATTACCTCTCTGCCAGACCCCCAAACCACAACAGGGCATAGAAGAGGAAACAGAAGTCTGTCACTAACAAGTATCCCGCAGAAGGAAGAGGTTCAATAGACCACTCTTTTTTTTCTGGGGTAGGTGAAGCGCAGGTAACAGCAGAATAAGCTTGGTCCACCTTGTTCTCCGTGAGCCACAGCCCCCTTTGCAGCTCATCTTCAAGGAAAAATTGACATCCCCTGCAATTTGTTTTTGTTTCTGTGCTACACTGGAGGTTGATTCCATTTGTTTCTGTGCTACATTGGAAGTGGATGCCATTACATATGTAAGTGTCTTAAGGTATCGTGACTGAATCAAAGCTTCCAGTTTGTTAAACAAGTCCCCAGTGTTCACCACTTTCACCTCAGTAACTGAGTCAGAGCACCTGTGCTGCTATCATCACTTGGCTCATACCTTAACAGTGAATCTCCTGCAGCCACTGGGAGCCTGGCTGAAGGAAGCCAATAGAAGTTTTACCTGTGTGAATGATCCATCCTCATTGCATTCTGGGATGAAGACTGCTTCCTGGGGCTTCTTTGCCTGTTCCAGTGCTTGAGCTCTCTCTAAGCGGCACTTGCTTTGGCCAGCATCTACAAAGAGAGAAGCAAAACCCACTTAGATTGCAAACACCATTTGGCCTCTTCAAAAGCTACCAGATACACCACACAGCCGTGGGGGAAAAACACCCAAACAAACAAATACAAGGCACTAAGGACCACTAATGAGGCAGCTATGGAGTTAGTACTCCTTATCCCATAAACAAATATGAACCTAGACAATCAACTACAAGCCAGTTAATGAAAAGCCACCCAGTTTTCTAGGCAATAGTTTTTATAGTCATCCAAGGGCTCTGAAAGCTTCTTCCAAAAAGTGCTGCAGCACAATGTCCATGCAGTGAAAGGCCTTCCCAGAGGGAGTTAACATTAACAGCCTGAAACTGGATGGCTGAGCATAAGCCAAGTAATTCAGGCCCAGAAGTAAGCAATGTGCAGAAGTGAGCCCCAGCAAAGCTTTTTCTCTGAGCAATTCTCCCAGTAGGATGCTAAAATAGCCAGCCACCCACCTGAACTTCCACCTTTGTGTGGTTCAGATACAGTAGATGTGCCATCGCCTGTGCTTTCCCAAAACCCAGCTTCTACCTCTAGTCCCAGAGCTTATAGCCAGGTGTCCATTACACTTTCTCCTATCAGTGACTCAGTTTGATGCCAAGAAAAAACATTGCTCTGCAAGCAGAGCTTGAAGGGGTGAAGATCTCAGCTCTGCACTCATTTCAGATGAAGGCAGCATATAGCATGACCTTAACCCCTTCCATGTCCATTTCACTGTTACAGAGCATAGATGACTGATGGGTCAAAGAGGACAGATCTGCCCTGCAGAGATACAGATTGACTTCGTGTTTGCATTTAAATACATGAAGTCTAACAGTAATGCTGTTCAGTCTACAATGAGAAGGAAAACAGCAAAGATCTGTTTCCACGGGACTCTGAGACAAAGACTAACATAGCATCTTCTTCCTTTTCCCATGAATCCACTGACTGAAGGATTTTCAGTGCAGAAACTGCAAAATCTGATCATCAGAATCCTTCAGCAGCACCAGAGAGAGCAATCAAGTTTGAGTCTCCATTCTAGCAGGCATAGAAATCACACTGGTTAACAAAAGAATTCCACTGGACCTCTGAAGATCCCACATTCAGCTTCACAGGTCACACAAACTTCAACAACAGAATCACTAACACCACATTCCATGGCAATAGAAGCAATTTCCCATCCAAGCACATCTAGGTGCAGAAACCAATGACAATGCTGTAAATAGTTTTGATGAAGACACAGACCAAAGCTTTCAAGCTGAGTACTTTATTTACACAACTGATGACTCAAGAGACTAAGTTTCCGGTTTGCCAACACATTTTCATTTTAAACTTATCACATTACTCCAAGAAGGATTTCACAAATCTTCTGAAATTACGGAAATCAATCCCATCGCTTTGGAAAAAGTAATTATTCACTGCAATAGTATTCAGCACAGATGTCTGCAGCTTAGGCACTGCGTTCAAAGCAAGAGCGCTCACATCAACTCTGCCACTGACCCACTGAGAGACTATAAGTTGGTCACCTGACCTCCCTATCACCTTGTGTCCCTTCTGATCCTATGTCACTCTCATCTTTAGACTGTAATTTGTTTGTGGGGTGCTTGCACAATACCCTTAGCATGTGGAACTCTGATCTCAGGTGGACCTATTACAAGCTTATATAAAGAGCAAGATTGTTACTCACAGAATGAAGACTTTCTTGAATAAAAATTATAGTTAATTTAGAGAAGTAATATTTTTTTCTAATTAGCCATGATATAACCTCTAAGCTGGAATTTCCTTTTTCTCCTCTGTGCTTGCCAAAGTGAACAGATGATCAGGACTTGTTTGCACACCTCCACTGGAGGACGGTCCTGCCAGCAGTACTGACCCTTCCAACACATGATCGTTCTTTCAGCAGCAAAGGAAGAACTGGCAATGTCATTAACTGGAACACCTAACTATCACCTGCAGATCTCCTGTTCAAGCTTAAGAGTCTAATCTTGCTTGGCATGACGTAGGACATTATTACAAAACCAGATGGTGTGGCTGTACCTTCTGTTTTATAGCTAGCTGTCTGACTCAAAACACCTTCTAGTTCTGCTTCACAGGAGACAACTAAGTAGCAAAAAAGCCTGCACAGATTATGCAGATCTGCACATATAAGGCAAGAAGAAAAAAAAAGTTGCCAATTTTTCACATGACAATCAAAGCACAGACTCACAAATGAAAGTATGTTTTCTAGTCTCGCCATCTGCGGGCACAGGACTGCAGACGGGCATATCTGGTTCCTCTCCTGAACATAAAACAGAAGTGTAAAGCATTTCCACATAACATCTCCTTCAGTGCTGGCACGCTCACAGCTACATGACTGGAACTGGATGCTTTGCCACATAACTGGTAGGAACAAACAGTCTGTAGTATGCCTAGTAGTACAAATACATTAGAAGCCCAGGCAGAAGGGAGACTAACTCAGATCTTTGTCCAAGCTGCCTAATGAGCAGACAAAAGTGCACACAACCAAGCCTTTACTATAAGGAGAAGATAATAGAAACATGTTACTGCTAAGGTGACTATGTCCCTCCTGGCAGTTTTAACTGGCCTTTATAGATTGAGCTCTCTATTACCAGCCAGTAGACCACACTGTGTAGCACACCACTACTATGATGCAGCATTTAAGAGCTCATCATTCTTGTAGCATCCTCTTTTGCAATTCAACCCCTGGCTCAAGTGAGGTCTCTTCACAAATTGCTGCCGAAGTGCAGAGAAGACAAGACAAAAATTGTCTGTTCATGAACACTGTTCATGAGCACTCAGCACTGATTACTTCTCCCTCATTGATTTCCAAAGGTCATGGCAGTCCTTTTACAGCCTTGACTTGGAACTACCACCTATATACCATGCTGGCTGGAGAGGTGTGTGCATACCACTATCTTTTTTGTCTGTCGTTTCACAGTTCACTTCCAGTAAAAACAGTGCCTTTAATATCAACATTTACCAGTTTGTTTTTAAAAGGACTGTCAATCCTTCTCTTCCTCACTCCACAGGCTGGTATTTTTATAATGTTTGCATCAACATGTGATTTCAGTGGGATGACTTCACCTTACTATTTTTGCTTTGTTAATTGGAAAATGTAAAATATTACATAAGTGCCAAGTGTTAAAAAGTAGCTGCCAAATAGCTCACCCCAAATAAGATACGTTACAAATTTTACTAAAGGCTGATGTTACGATGTAGATTCATATACCCTATTGTACATTTTGATTTTTTTACCCAAGTGTTTCAGCACTCTTACTTCCCTCTTAAAAATGGTCTCTGGAGTATCAAACACCAAGCTTATATAACAGAACGGCATTAATGCATTCCAGTTTCACTGTCCAGACATAAGGTGAAAAACCAAAGCAGGATGACTTTTTTAAAAGCAGAGCTGTTTAATAATTTGACTTTAAATATCTTCAAACTTAGGACAGATTTACTGCAGCTCAGAAAGCTTCTTTTTAAAGAAAATTCATTCTCAAGTTGGTAGCTGGCAACTACGAGATTGTGAACTACAAGTGATGTTTTTGACATCTGTAGCCTAATCTGCAGAACGCAGGTGCACATAATTTTGGATTTTGCAATGAAGTTGGCTAGCTACCAGCGTTGATCTTATCCGTGAACAGTTTATTCAAATGAGACCACCATGTCCCTCATAATATACACAGCGCACTCCTGAATAGGACCCAAGAATTCCTGCATCCTCTCTTTAACAGGTAGAGGCAGTTTTGACACCACACAACACCATAGTATAAAGACCCAAGCTATCCTAATAACACAAAGTAAAACATCCCCAGGCATTCATGTAACACTAGCAGCGAACCTATATGATACAACCATTAAAATCTAGCTTTTAAATTCTACTTCGTTTTATCAAAAGCTCAAAGGGTAAAAATTGATGCAAGCAGCTTTTGAACTATTTCTAGCTCCTGTCTCAGATGTCCAAGTCCCCACCAGCCATGAAGCAGCCCAGCTACACTGAGGTCAGCAGATTCATACCCATTTACTCCAGCCAATGGTCTGTGTCTTTGCATAAAACCACCAAAAATGGAACCTGAGCACACTACAAAAACATGCCCATCTGTCCCACAGGCTGTCAATCATTCTCCACTCTCCCCTTTGTTTTCCACTTCATTTCACAAGTCCTACACCTGCAATCTCCAACTTCTTTCCTTTCATGCATATGTGCTTTGCTCCTTCTTTGATACCTACATACCATTTCTACTCAAGAGTTCCCTAACTTATTTGGAGCATAGCTGAAAACATGCCTAAATTTGCAGATGACTGAAAGTGTCATTTCAGATTTTATTGACTAACTGCTGCCAAGGAGTGATCCACTTAATTCTCCCTTGACTAGGAATAAGAAAGTTCAAAGACAAACCACATGGATTTAGCAAGTAGACTAAAAAAAGAAAATAATGATTTCAATTATCATCTCCTGTCCAATGAGAACAGTAGGTAAAGGAGGTCGTTCAAACAACCCATTATTAGTCAGACGGAGATCTTCCTTTCCAGCACAGAAATGTTCTGTTCATCCAGGTGTTCCAGGAGATGGGCTGAAGACCCTTGTTACAATTCCCACCGGTAACTTACAGAGAGGTTCATCCTACATAGTGACTTGTGATTTAAGAACAAGCTCTATACCAGCAGACGTTTAAATCCAACCATTATAAATTTAAAAGGAAGTTTTTAGAATGCTCCCACCCTCCCCCCCTCTTTTTTTTTTTAAATTACATAGGCCAAACAAATTCCTAGAAACCAACTGGTTAGCATACAACTTAAATGTGTTTTAAGCCACAGATATCCAATATACCCTAACAATCACTGCGTAATCTTGACAGCTTGCCAAGACTCATTTAACAAGTATTTGTCCTTCAGCCCTCTAAAGTTTTGCGGCAGAACTCTTATTCGACATTAGATCTTAAGATGCTTGCTGACAAAAGATCCAGGTAGGAGTGCTTGGCTATGTAGTTTATGCACAGCTATGCCATCTGGAACTGTTCTCTGGAATCTCATCAACAAGGCTCCATTTGTCATGGATGCCATAGTTTGATCATTTTAAGTTACTCCTGACTTTTAACCCTTTGTGATGTGCGAGTGAGGGTTCGGAGAGAGTTCAGGTAATTTAGCACTAAAGGAATTTCATCGAAAAGCACGTGAGGAAGCTATCAAGGAGTGAGAGCTGAGTAAGAGTTATAGTTCCCAAAGGGCTGGCAAGATTTCACCTTTAAAGGTCCTTAGCTTCTTGAGAGAGAACAGAGAGCTAAGCTGAGTCAAATAAGTTCTGTCCCCACTATGGAAACCATTCTGCTTACCTCAGCACAAGCACAGTTCAAGTCATCACCGTATGAAATTGGAAATGATAGTCTAGGGTGCAAAACTATACCTTGCTGTCCACAACACACTTCCTCTTTTCATTATTTTAGATACCTGTTCTTCCCCCCCATTCCACTCCTCAGAGAAGGAAGCACAAGTTAAAATTGCTCATTTTATGAGGATAAGTTTTGGATACAGTATCTGTCACAATTGTATGTGACTGGGCTCGATGGCCCATGGTATCCCTTCCAGGTCTAGGGGAGTTCCCCTGTAGAGCATCCATCGTGCAGAAGGAATGAAGACTGTTCAGTGTAAACCTGGTGCCCTACTGCAGCAGTAGAAGGTGCTGGAACACTGCTGGTGATACCTTCTTTTGTGTGAGTATGAGATACAGACCTGGCTAGCTGCCTGTAGTTAGCTACACCTGCCTCACAACTGTCTGTGTTTGCCAAGAACAACCAGAAGTCATGTTTCTAATGTGACTAGAAAAACAAAATACCTTTCAATAACAGCACACGTGGAAATTACCAGCAAGGTTAAATTTGAATGTGATAGTTAAAAGAATATTCCTACTTCCCAGGGATTCATAAGAGTGTTAGTGGGTTAAAAGCAAGACTTGCAGTTCTCAAACACATCCAAGTTATTAGGTACTGCATAGCATCACAGGGTAAGAGGGAAAAAAAAAAAAAGAACATGAGTAGTTTTAGCTAAACGTTCAGTTGTGTCTGAGAGAGGAGAAAGGAAAGTATAAGGAAAGTATACTTTAACTGTGCTTAAGACAAAAAAAGTCTTTGGTTAGTTACTTCTTTGGGACTCTTTGCAATCACGACATAGAGCAGGCTGTGTAGTTTGGCAATCAACATTTTCTCCTCTTCCAGAAACAGTCACTCTTGCATACAGACGTACCACATTTCAGATCCCATGTTTTAAGTGGCTGAACAATGCCAGTTTATACGCCAGTATCAGCCACGGAGTGGCTTATCTAAGCCACTATGCTCAAGTGATGAAAACAAAAGCAGGACTCCCACCCTACCGCTTCTTATTGTGATATTCAAATGCATCACTTGCAAGAACAGTCCAACAGCTTCTTGGGCCCTGGGAGGAAACCTTCTGGGTTTCCAGTACTCAGAAAGCAAGATGATTCAATGGCCTTTTTCTATGCTACAGGAGAGAAGCCGCCACATAGCAACACAACAGTGGTGAGAGAAAAAAAATAGTAAGTCATACAAGTAAGCTTTTTTCCGATGAGAAATTGTTTAAAAGAGCAATATTTGAGGTCATGCTCATAATTCACGTAAACTATAAAGCTTGTCAATACATTGAAAAGGGATTTCCATTTTAGAACAAGTAATTCTGACAGAGACACTTTTATAATAGTAAAAAAGCCTTCATAAACAAAAGTCAGGATTAAACATATGCTTACTTAACCTTCCACAGGGATTTTAATGAGTTTCTCCTGTCACTTTAACCAATTGCTAAAAACATCTGTGCCATCTGCCCTCTGAGTCAAATGTGCTCTCAGAAAATGCACTCAACTTGATTCTTCGCTGAAGCAGCAAACCACTTGTGTGACAAGACAGCAATATTCCTTTAAAAAAGTTGCAACTTCATCTTTATACTACGCTGAAGAGCTGAATTGAGAGAGAAACAATATTCTCACTTTAAGCAGATGTGTAACAGCAAACAGGCAAAAAAGAGGTCATATAAAGCCTTGCATGCATTCTGTTTTCTAAATTAGCTCAACACAGAAAGGCTGTGTATGTCTGAGAAGGGACTGGACATCCAACGTGCATCGCACATTCTTCTCCACTCCATGTTCCTATCACTCAAGGGTATCCCAGTTCCTCACTGGAACAGGTAGCAAGGAAGATCTCTTCCTTCAAGATTTGATTTTGCATTTCCATAGGGCCAGTTCCGCCTGCTCTGCAGACATATTTTGTCCCTTTTTCAGTGATGTGTGGCTCTTTTGCCTTCCTTCATTGATAACTCAGTCAGTTCTTACTCCTGCCACCTAAACCCAGACTCGGATACCCGTGCTCACATGAATGCACCATTTCAATCCGATTACTCACAGAGCACGGTACTAAACTCAAGGGTCTAAGAATCCAGTTTCTTATAAGGTAGGACTCCCACTCCTCCCCTCAAAGGCACTTGAAATCCACCTACCTTTGCACCGGCCGCGATGTGTCACGCTCAGACTTGACTCCCGGCATTTGGCTCGCTGGTAGTCACACATTGACTCGTATGTTCTGCCGTCAGAGGCACAGAGGGGTTTGGACTGGGACCTGGAGCAATGCAGGTTACACTGAGGGTCTCTGTCACGGTCGCTAATTAAAAACTGAAGGAAGTGAAAAAAGTAGGGAGGGAGAAAAAAAAAAAAATTGGTTTTGTTTGGTTTCCCAAAGCACAGCACAGTGTATTTTGTTTTTATGACAATAGCAATATGGTCTATAATGCAGTTTAAGCTGCCTACCAAAGCTGACTTTGCCTGAAGGGAACTTAAAATGAAACACATACATCTTCAAAAAAAAAAAAAATTAAGGGTCTTTGCCATTCCATTTTATTTAATAGAACGGAAACATTACTCACTCTGCCTCACCTCTGAAAACCTAAGATGTGCAAAGCCAAACACAACCCACACGGGAAGGGCAATACTGAGTCACAGCCCAGCTTGCCCAGGGCCCTGCCACAAACAGCATCTGTACTAGACAATTTTAGTCCGAAGTGCAAAAAACTTATCAACAAGGATGGAGGAACCCAAATAACCTATCAAGATTGGCCTCAGTAGTTGAACCATGGATGTGGCCTGCTTTATATTATCAGTTATTTGTTTTTTAAAGCATTGCTTATGTCATCTGTGGATACCACCCGCAATGGCATACCTGCACACTCCCAAAGCCACGTTCTCTTCCTTCCAGATGACATCCTGCCCACCTGGCAATTGCATGCTAATTGCATTCTACGCATCCCACAATCTAATTGCACACTATGTGAAAAGCCCTTTCCTTTCAGAAGTTTGAATTTGTCATCTTTCTGAATATTTCTTCCCAAGCATTCATTGTGAATGCCACCTGTTTTGTATAAAACTGGCACTTCTTTCTTGTCAGTCTCTCAATGCGAACAACCCCAGTCTCCCATATTCCTTGCCCAGAAGACTTCCTCCATACCACAATCACTGCTGTTTCCTTCCTCTGAAGACAGCTTGGCTTCTGCCTTATCTTTTAGAGAGGGGGAAATGCACATTGCACATAAATGAGTCTCCATTTTCTGTCCCTTTGTTCCTTGCAAATGCCAACATCTGGCAGTAGTTTACTGTTGTACCCTCAGCTGTACTCTGAGCTGCCTACAAAGATACCCAGGTCTCTTTCCCAAGTTCATACCGCCTTCCTGAGGACCCCGACTGCCAGTCCTCTTTCCATAACCATTGGAAGAGTTTTACCAGGACATGACAGTAGCAGCTCTTTTTACTTCCCATGCTACCCCACTTAGTGGTTAGTCAGTCAGACCTTTAGCTATAACCCAAACCCAACCACCTGCTCACAGGGAAGATTTCAGGTGACTCCTGAAACCACTTCATTGAGGAATGAGCTAAGAGAAGGGAAGTTAAACCTGCCTCGGATTTCCCTTTCCCAAGCTCCTATCTCTTGAGCCTCTCGCAAGCCTAGGGGGACCAGAGCGGCTCTCTAATACACCAATATCCCAGCTCGCTGTCAAAGCGGCTATGAATGAGCTCAGCAGTTCGGAGCCGGCTGGCAAGTGGGCACGGACTGACACCCTGCCTGCACGCACAAAGCCACGGCTCCCCAAGTGTGTCCATAGCTGGATGCCTTACAGGGAAGTGTGAGTCATTGCCATAATCACCTTGGTGTTACCGTTGCCTACAAAGCTGTCTGCTCTGTGCTTTGAGGTTAAAGCTGTTGAAAAAACATTGCCTGAAGCCTAGTTTGGGTTGGTTTTTAACCACTCCAAGAACATGCATCTCTGAAATTTGTTTTTTGACACTTAAAAAAATTCTTCACCCCCTTTCTCTTCCCAATTAAATGAGATGAAAAACAATTGAGAAGTTGCATATTTTCATATAAAAACATATCAGGCTCTGTACTGCTGGATCTTTTGAAGACTCATGCATTACTAAAAACCCTATTTAAACATGACAGCTGGGAAAAGTAAGCAAGGTCTGCACTTGTTTTAATTTGGGTGGGGCAAACTTTTTTAAAAAAAAATCTCATGTCAGAGTCTTGCCAAAATTTGTAACAGTTCAGAGTTTTTAAAATGTTTTTGTTCCTTTTCTGCAACACTTTCTATAACCTGGCAACACCTGTTCCAAATGGGAAATTGGAAAATTTAAACCTGAAGGCAATTTTAAATGGTTTATAGAGATCTGGACTAGACTATAAAAACACTGTAAAGCTGGAGCAGATTTTTGCCCTGTTCTTGTCAGGGGTTGGACTATCACAGTTTAGCTTGGAGTTGCTCTGGCTACAGTAATGTCTTTCTGTAGCCCCCAAAGTGCAAAGATCACCGGCGACTGTAAACACACAGCAAAAAGCTGCAGCCTGAAGATGCTGTAGCTTCCTCCCAGCACGTGATGTCAGAGACCCTGAAAGACTCACTATGCTTTTCAGCTGTCTGTATAAACAGACTTTAAAAGCAGAGCTAGCTGTCTGATAGCACAGTATGGTGCACATACAGCGATTAAATATTCAGTTAAACACAGAAGCCATTCTGGTTTAGGAGGAATGCACGCATCTGCCATTTATCACAACTTTGAGGGCTTGAGCTCCTGGCATGAAACTTTTTGCAAATTCCTTGTGTCAGACACCAAGTTCCAGAGATCGAAGTTATCCAGAGGAGCACCAAAAAAGCTAGAATACTGGTTCTCAGTGTTAAACCATATTACAAACTTACTGAAAACTCAGCTTACATCATGAAAACTCCCCTAAGCCTTCCGCAGCCTGTACCAAAATACTTAGTATTGAGGGGCCTTGGAGGCCAGGAACGCCCATCCTCCCACAAAAGGGCATCTCTGAAGATTACGAAGTCCTTCTCAGGGCTGACTCAAACGAGCTAAACCTAAGGCTATGGAAGAGCTTTGCTCTGGTGCCTCCTCACAGAGGGATAGGGAGGAACACCTCAGCATTGATTAATTATGAGGGCCTGAGGAAACACGCAGAGCATCCCAATGCAGCCTATGAAGTTCTTGCTTACCCAAAGTAAGCCAAGAACCACGTTAAAAAAAAAAAAAAAAAGAAAAAAAAAAACATAAAATCAAAGCCTTTTTAGCATTTGTAATTTGGATTACAGCTCAGAGCCCACACAGCATGTTAGGTGCTTTCCAGACACTGAAGATGCCACACCTGCCTTGCCAAAAAAGTTTATGGTTTATGTAGTTGCACAAGATGGTGCTTGTTTTGTTCAGCTAGATTATAATTGTAAAAGTCTGCATTAATTTCCAGAAGGATCCAGGATCATGCCTGTCTGATCAGGGTTCTTCTCATGTGATCAGACAACACTGCCAGAAAGGCTGATCTCCTGGAGATGTTACTGAAGGGCTTCAAAAATTCCTCCCTACTTGCTCCACTGTAGCTCAGAGCCCTTGTCTTTGCTCAGCAGTCCTGCCAGCCTTCAGATAGTAAAATGGTGGTCTTTCGCCCCACTTCTAGCTGGTAAGGATTCACGCTACAGAAGCGACCATCAACACAGACCATCCAGAGATGTTTAACATACTAGCTGTTTTAAGCATCCATCCCTTCCTGCCCAACACAAAGTTTTCTTTCTAGCATTCTGCCTGTCTAAGAGCACTGCAACTTCCCTCCTTTGTGAGGGGCCTCAGCCACTTGAAGAAAAGCACTGGCTGAACACCAAAATGTGTCTGCTCATGGGGAACACACACAAATCTATCATTTTAACAGCTAGGACTACAATTCATAAGTTACTCATTCACAGTTCTTTATTCCCCCTTTGAGCAAGCAGGCACTGCTTTTCCAAGGAGCACAGCCCTGCTCCAAGAGATCACCATGGTCACTGCAAGAGATGCTGCTGAGCAGGGCAGAGGGCTGGAGCCATGTACATAGGATGCCCTGATGCCTGGCTACCAACCCTCCCCAGACACAGCTGAAGCAGTAACACCATTCTCTGGTCCCTTCAAACCAGGGGAAACATAACAAGACAAAGTATTCCGCCTTTAACACCAAGTGTCCCATCATGACCCCTGAAGCTCAAATCAAAGCCTCAGGATGCCTGCACAAACAGGCTTTGCAAACAACAGAATCGACACTCGCAGAGCTGTGCTTGGTGCTGACACACAGACACACAACGTGAACAGATCTGGACTCAGAGAAAAAGTAACCCTGCAAAGATACGTGCCACACCAGAAGGTTTCTGAGCTTCATCTAGAAAGAGGAGGGAAACAATGATCTTAGCCCTGAGATTTCTCAAAGCTTCTTTTTGATACCTGTGTTCCCATTTGCTTCAGCATCCAAAACAAATGGGACTTGGGATGGTGTTAATGGCTTATCAGTCCTTTTCTCTCCTCCCTTTTCCTCCATGAGAGGAGAACTATTAAACACAGAACTAAAAAAAACCCAAAACCAACACCAAATACAAAACCCAATAAAAACCACACAAACACTAGCAGGAATAATCTATTTTCCAGGGAAAGGTTAAAATTGACCTGATTGCAAATGATACCCCTGAAATGTAGACTCAATACTAAACTAAGCATAAGTAATGCTAGTATTTGACAACAATATTTGTATTTTTATAGTGCTTGCTTACGTTAAGAGAGCCTATACAACTCCTGTACCAGTCAGTTTGAAACCCTGCCCTAAAGAGCTTCCAGTTCAAGGCAGCTCTCAGAGCATCTTTTTATGTCAAATGCTGTATCTGCATAAGGACATAAACCCCCTCCTTTAGCAAATACATTTACACAGGTGCTTGCAGAAACCACTTCCCAAACTACTTTCTGCTTCTTCAGACTTGAAAAGAAAAAGGAAAGATAAGAGGTCAGAATGAAGTTAACTTTGCCAACAAAGCATATCTGTTCTTTTTCTCCACACCTCAACACCACTGCTGACAAACAACAAACACTGATTAAAGGCTTTTTAATGCCTGTGAAGGAAAGCAGACTCCCTGCAGCTGCACAGCAGCTGGGAACACTTGTGTTATTTAGCAGAGAAAGGTCTGACCCCACAAGTGAAAATGAGCTTGGTGGTCACTCATTCTATTCACCATCTGGGTACATTATAAGCACAAACAGAACAGCACAGCCCTTTGTGATGGGAGTAACAAGAAATGGCCAAGGCATTGCGGTACCAGAGCAACGTGCTTTAGCAAGGCTTCGGGGGAAAGAGGGAGCAAGAGCCACAAGTGACATAAACATGAGAAAGTGGAAGTCTATTAAGAAACAAAGCTACAAGACAAGAGTCCACTACAGACAGAAACAGAGGTTCCTCTGCTGCTTAGCAGCTTCACTTCTGATTAGTGCTGCAGGCTGCTGCCTACCAAAACTGAGGAGTAGAGAGATCAAGAAAACAGCACATGCAATGCCTTAGTCCTGTTTT
This sequence comes from Limnodromus scolopaceus, assembly GCA_028565335.1. Lineage (NCBI taxonomy): Eukaryota > Metazoa > Chordata > Aves > Charadriiformes > Scolopacidae > Limnodromus > Limnodromus scolopaceus. Next base: position 29,057,420 of record JAOXNO010000041.1, read on the forward strand.
GGCAGATTTCATGTTTGAAGACCCTCAGAATACACCCTTAGAAAGACTGATCAGCCTAGGTATGTTCATACGGCTCAGATAACTCACCCATTTGTCTAAGCACTCAGACTGGCCTGTCTTAATGAGTGAGTCCTTCCCAGGGAGAATTCCCGAGGAAAACCATACCACTGTATATATTAGAGGAGACTATAAACTTCTGGACGTTTTTGTTGCTGTTGGAAGGCATCATTTCACGTTTCCTAGTTTTAACCTCACAGATTTATGCCTTGGTTTCAGGCTCCAAACTGGTGCAATCAGCCATACTGGAGGAAGAGCTGGAGCCATGTCCCAGTTTTAATCACAACTAGACTCTCAGCTCCATGGCAGGTTGCCTACAGGGTGCAAGGACTTCAACTTCAGCCATGGGTTTGGGACTTCAGCTAAGTTTCCTGCTATGGAACCAGAAGCCTAGCAGGCCTCAAAGATGTCAAAGATCCCACTCTAAGCCAGAGACCTGAAATGCTTGACTTCTAGAAATAGAGAGAAAATGTGAAAGTCTTAGAAACTCTGGCAGAGATGGGACTATCTAGGGACTTGCAGTCCTCCATGTGCAGAAAGATACCAACCAGTCAGAACCACCACAACTCCCAACAGCTGACCAGAGCGTCCAGCCTCTCTCCTGAAAGTGTCCATGCAACCTCAGAACCTATCTAGTGAAAAAAATATAGGTTTTTTCCTATCCAGGAAGCATACTTCCTGGGAAGTCTGTTCTGTGTTCTGGGGCAAGGGGAGGGAGAGATTGATTTATTTTAATATGCCCTTTTTGGAAACACTCACAGTTTGTATTTCACCTGCATGTGGACAACTTTAAGAATATGTTTCTCAACCAAAGTTTCTCCAAGTCCTGCATCTTAACAGGTTCCAGTCCTTGTGGGGGTGCTTTCTAGCATCCTACAGTTTTATACTGAGACTTAAGGCTTTCCCAACACATTTTAGAGGGGTACAGCACTTTCCCCAGACAGGAGGGACTTACAAGAAGGATACTGTAATACTTTTATTCCTTTGAGTCTTCCCACCTGCGAAGTGAAGAGTCTAGCCTGAGTTAAAGCACCACTTACATTTCAACCCCAGGCCCCCAGCTGTGCAAACAAGAATGGGTTCAAAGCACATGGCCTGTTCTTGAGGATGGTGAAGGCTGGGCAAACATATGGGATCACATCACAAAGCAGGCAAACTCTAGTTGTATTTGTATGAGTTGAATTCAAGACAGTTTTCTGCCCTTAAAGGATATAAACCTCATTTTTCTACAGTGATTCTCCCTTCCCCCCTCTCCCTCCCTCAATCTTTGATTTGTATAAGGGGAGTGCTTAAGTATTGTGCTTCTTCTGCTAGATGATTTCTAGCTAAGAAATAATACTTGGGTTTTCTTCACAAACTGATCCCCAAACATGATGCAGCAGCTGTGTTCTGCTTTTAGAAGATTAAGTACTAGATCCAAAGAAGTTGCCTAACAGCATATTTGAAGGGCTCACCTATGATAAATGGTTCAGGAAAAACTCTTAGAATTTAACTTCATCCCAGAGAAGCTCTACTGAGGTATTCTATTGTTGTATTTTTATTTTTAACAGAAAAGGAAAGAGCCAGTGCAGTCAGGAATTGAACTTCTAAAATTATACCTTTATTGTTTTTGAGGTGTAGGTTTATGCAAGTGCTTAAATACGGTTCACTTGTGGGAAGGAAAATGCCAGAGACATCAAGAATAAGAAGTTCATTTCAGATTTTAAAATAATCCCTTGTATACAATTTTTATTCACATGCCTGTATCACCATTCTAAAAAGTTACCTCAATTTTATAAGCATCAAGTTTAAGCAGAAGTTGTACCACAGATCAGTATATCAATCAACTGAACAGAAGAGGAAACCAAAACTCTAAAACACAAAATAGAAGTTTCAGCTCAAGTCTCACATTTCTAACACACAACTTGTAAGCCTTCTAGTAAGTTTGGCAATATTAAGGTAGAGATTGATTTAATTCCTTTGAAATAACATTACTTCAGCTTCTGTCAAAACTCACTCTCATACTCAGGTTATTCTGGCAGCCAAGATGACATGCAAGCCTAGAACAAACTTGAGATTAAATTTAATTTGTCAAACACATTGACAAGAGAAGGCATATTTAACTTGGACTATTTCTTCTCTTTAGCTTTGCTACTATACATGTTGAACCAGATAGAAAATCCAGATGTTCACAGTCAGGCAATGAACTTCTTGTCCAAAAGCAAACAATGGCAATACTTCCATTGACATAAAAGGTGGAATCTTGTCTTCAGTAAATTCTATTGTTTAATAACCTGATCCAGTCTTTCTGGTTTAGGGAGTCTTCTGCTTATTCAGCATAACTCACAAACAAACTCAAAACATCCTTCTGTATAAATTATGCCAAGTTAGTCTCCTTTGAGTAACAATATCCCCTACTTTAGTTTGTCATAATGATAGTTGAGGCTGTTTTTCTCCCCTAGCAAATGTAGCAGGATTCCAACTTTGTGCTGTCACTAGAAGGTGAGAAGTCAGCTATGCCATTCTAACAGGATATGTTTTCCTCAAAAGCAGCTCTCAGGAAAGCAAAAGGGTTGAAATAATGTCAGGTGTATACTTTAACAAAGGACAGAATCTCAAGCAAAATTTCTGGGCAGAGTGATCTCTATCCTTACACAAATGCCATCTTGTTTGCTTTAAACCATTGCATGCATTCTTCATGATCTGGAGCAAACCCTCTTGGCCCTGATTCTCTTGAATCATGGAAGAGACTGAAGTACATGCTTTCTTCCACTCCATTGCATAAACCACTAAAAGGCAGTTCCAGGATTTGTAGAGTTCTGTGCACTCACATGGGAAATTTAGCCACATAAAAAGTAGCTATGAAAGAATACTGTCTTAAGCCTGTTTTCCCCTTTTTACTACCTCTAGGAGGACTGGCTATGCAGTAAGCCTAGGAGAGCTTCTTCCCTATTTACAAGAGCTCAGAGTACTGCAGACAGAACAGACAAGCTGTGGGGCCATCAGTTCCAAGCTCCTGAAGAGTTAGAAGATGGAAGTTTACTTAATTAGATCCAGCTGTGTAATCCACAGTAATCTTCCCCTCCACCTATATTTAGTTCCTTCCTGATAATTCCACTAAAGCCTTTCTTGGGCCTGTAACTGCTTGAGAACAACAGTGCAAGACCCTTCCCTTGAATTTATCCCAAAATTTCTACTAATGAGAGTTTGACAACATTAGAGTAATACCTTTCATTATGCTGTAATGAACAGCATAACACTTCTTCCTTGTTTCAGAGGACAGAAGAGTCTTGGTATCAAATAAGCTTCTCACAAGTCTTTGCTACGTAATTAACCGCAAGCGTGTCTGATTACGACCAAGTTTTGCTGAAGCTTTCTTAAATAAATAATTTGATGAAGTACACATTCTCTGTTGAGTTTCTATCAGTAGCTAGATACCTATGAAGGGCTTCCCTTTAAATCTATCACCTGAAATCAACTCATCCAGACCCCTCTTTTAAGCACCTTCTCATGCTGTCTTTGTCTCAAGAACTCAAAGTACTTTACCCTTTTCTTCCACAGTGTTATGGTTGAAGAGCAGGGCACCTAATTTAGGTGGAGTCTCCAAGTCACTTGATAAGATTTCTAAACATCCCAAACTGGCAAGAAGATAAAAAACATATTTTCTCCTCCCATCACTCATTCTCCCCAATAAGGCAAAACCTTCTATACATGCCAGAGACCACACACTTCAAAAAGTGGATATCAAGTCTTACTAAAGATGGCTTTGAAACCCCCCGAACAGTCTCCTACATGAGAATTCCCTCTAGTATGCACACAAGGCACATTACTTAAGCACAGAGTAAAACTGAGCTTATATCAAGCCAGATACTTTCCCCACTGTCTAGTCTACACCAGTGTCTTACTTCAGTCACAGACATATCTATTAGACACTATTATTGTAAACAAGAGAGATGTATGAAGAGGACTACCATCTCTGGAACTGCTCTACTGGTAGAAGATCATCACATCAGGAGACGTGATGATTAAACATAGTTTACAAACAACGTTTGGCAGCCATATTTTCAGAGTGGAGCTCCAATGGAAATACAACTGTACAAAGGCACTCATTAGACAACAAATGTTTTGTTCTTGTAGATCTTCCAGGATTGAAAATGCCACCCATTAAAACTCCACAGCTCTACAAGTTTCAGTCCTTCTAAATCAGTTCTTAAATGCTGAAAGAGGCATTCAAATTGAAGCTGGCATCCAGCCTTCATTATGGTTGTTGTTACTGCTGCCAACAGCAGACCAAGAAGTAGATATTAGAAATAGCTGAGCTCATTAGTTCAAAACCCAGCAAGGGCTGGCTGCCCATCAGTAGAGGTATACTAACTGAATGCCAAGACTGAAATTCCATTGCACAGGAGGGATATTAAAAAAGGAGGTACTGTGAACATTAAAGGGTTCAGTTTTCTTAACTATATTCTTACCCCTATGTGGTCCAAAGACCATGATTAACCAAAGATAACGCTCAGGGGAAGATGGCTGCATCAGGGGCTTCTCCCTAGCTCATTTGACTTTACATGTACTATCATCAACACTTCAGTGTCAGAGCTTCTGAATCACTATTGCTACTTCTGTCTGGGGACATAACTATCTTGACATGTCTCCTTCTAGAGGCCTACCTTGCCGTCTCCAGAGAGATGTTCAGATTTGGATTCTGGCCGCATGAGCTATACAGAGTAATAAAGGAGATTAACCTTATTTAGTCTATTACTCCTCTAAAGTGTCAAAAGACAATGAAACTGAAGAAAAAAAAAAGACAGGAGTTTTACTTTGTTCATATATAATATCGTGTTCTCATATTAAATATAGAGTAGCTTATGTTGCCAATATTGTGAAAGCAGCTTTCTCACATATATGGCTAACATCATCCCAGCACTCTTTCTCTAATACTATAGAGTATATCCAGGTTATCCCTGGATTTTTAACATGGATTAAGTGACAACAATAAAGATTATTCTCATTAGCAGAGGTATTACCTTTTCAGTTAATAGCCATGAGGTACTCTTTGCTCCCCCTACAAAACACTGCAGTAGTGATGTCCACCTACCAACACATGCAGGTACTTCTCATTAAGATTGCATACGCCTGATCTGCGGACAGGTAGTTTCAGAGACTCTACTTTATGCAAGTCAAATGATAATATTTAAAGACATCATTTAGATATCTTAATTCTTGCTTTAGCAGGCCAGCAGAGACTTTTAAGAATGGCCTGTCAGCAGGGTGCTTTTATCATCATAAGGATCCCAGGTTTGGCTTCTTAACACTCACTGCTTCAAGTGCCAAACCCACTTTGGAGGATTCTACAGTGACCCAAACAGACACCTAATCTAAGACAAGCTTTCAATTCAGAACAACAAAAAAATCATCCTACTAACCAAGAAAAAAAAAATATGCCAACCAGGAATTTACAGCAAGAGGGAAAGAATCAGGAAAGGATGTACAAAACAGTACTGAAACTCCTGTCAAAAGTCAGAAAAAATAAACTTTTCCCCCTAACTCCCTAAGGGAAAGAGTTATTGTTTCATTGCTTTGTTCTGCAGTTCTGTTTGCATTGTATTTTACAGTGTTTACAATAATTCTCATCTTTCTACTTACATTTAAACCAAATGCTTCCCTCAGTTTAATAGGGGTAACCACCCACAGAGTTGAGCCCTTTGTATGAATTAACTGTTGGACAATGCTTCCTCAGACTGTCAGGCAGTCAAAGCTTTCTGGGACAGCACAGGCAGTAGCCCACTACTAAAGTCTTTTTGGATCATAAATGGAAGAACCTGCTGTGCACGGAAATCTCAGGATATGACCTTTGGTTCTGCTGGTATGAAACCAACTCTTGACTCCCTGCTTCCACCTCAAAAAATGTATCTTAATATGACTAAATACACAATAAAAACCATAACAAACAAGATGCATGAGGACAGAGTGAGAGAGCTGAGGTGGTTCAGCCTGAAGAGAAGGCTTTGGGAAGACCTTATTGCAGCCTTTCAGTACTTAAAGGGAGCCTACAGGAAAGATGGCAGTACTTTAGCAGGGTCTGTTGCAATAGGACAAGGGGTAATAGCTTTCAACTAAAAGAGGGAAGATTTAGACTAGATAGAAGGGTGAAATTTTTTACAATAAGGGTGGTGAAACACTGGAGCATGTTGCCCAGAGAGGCGGTAGATATCCCATCCTTAGAAACATCCAAGGTCAGGCTGGATGGGGCTCTGAGCAACTTGATTTAGTTGAAGATGTCCCTGCTCATTGCAGGAGGGTTGGACTAAATGACCTTTAAAGTCCCTTCCAACCTAAACTATTCAGGAGTTATAAAAGCTAGAGATAGTTCCAAGACAAAATGCTCCTGCAAGACAAGATCCTTGTTAGCTGCACCATGGTTAGCTTTAATGCCATCATCTACTGTCAGGGACAGACAACACTCAAAGTGTTACTGTATACACTGAAGAGTAAACACATTTTCTCAATTTATGCAGAGAGGATTCCCTTATAGTATTTAATTTTGTCTTTCTTCAAAGTTGCAGCAGTAACCTCGCTGCTGATTGCTGAACTTGAAAGAAAAAAACAAAAACCAACCAAAACCAGGTCGAGCATCACTATAGCATTGCCATTTACTGCTGAGTCAAACAAGGCAACACAACTTCAAACTAGGAAGTTGTTCATGTGCAAGGTTTTCCAGCCTATTCAAGTAGAGCTCATATGCCTTCCAATAGCTTGGGAGCAAGATGCTGCATTTTATCACTACGGCTGAACTACACTAGCGTGAGAATCTGTTTACATAGGTTCGGAGTATTTTCCATACTGAAGTGATAGACATGGTTTATATATTTGATATTCCCAGCAGAACCCCTCCTGCTGAGATCTACAAGAAATCATGGAATCATCTAGTTTGGAAAAGACCCTTAAGATCAAGTCCAACCATTAAACTAACACTACGAAGCCCACCATTAAGCCATGTCCCTAAGGGCCACATCTCATCTTCTAAACACCTCCATGGATGGTGACTCAACCACTTCCTTGGGCAGCCTGTTCTAATCCTTGATAATACTTTCAGTGAAGAAATTTTTCCTAATATCCAATCTAAACATTCCCTGGTGCAACTTAAGGCCATTTCCTCTTGCCCTATCACTTGCTACTTGGGAAAAGAGACCAACCCCCATCTCGCTACAACCTCTTTTCAGGTAGTTGTAGAAAGTGATAAGGTCTCCACTGAGCTTCCTTTTCTCCATGCTGAACAACCCCAGTTCCTTCAGCCACTCCTCACAGGACTTGTTCTCCAGAGCCTTCACCAGCTCTGTTGCTCTTTGGACAACCTTCAGCACCTCAGTGTCTTTCCTGTAGTGAGGGGGAGTATCACTTCGTTGTCAGGGTTGCTGCTATGAGGCCTTCAGTTTTTATTACATAGAAAGAGAAGCATGGACAGGGGCGTCTTCAAAAGAAGAAACATTTACAGGTAATCTTGATACTGCAGGTTGTTATGAGTTTCCATAGCAAGATACAAAATTCCTTTCCCATCAAAGCACCTCCCTTCCTCCCACCATGTTATAGACACACTTAATCCCCACATCCAAGCAGAAGGATACTAGTGACTGATCTTCATACAGACTGTTCACTCTCTCAGGTTGACAGCTTTTTCCACAACATTTTGTACTATAGAACTGCTTTAGTGTGTTTACTTTCAACTTGCAGAAAGGGCGATTCCAGCTACACTGAACTATTTTCCACATTTTTGGTGAGGAGCTACAGAACACTCATGCCGATTCCTTGTTGTCGGAGGCAGACATGCTTTCCTTATTTTTTGTGGAATTAAGTTTTAGAGCATTTCTAGTTCTACCGTATTTCACCACTTTAAACATGCTGAAGTTCACTGTCACCAAGACCCTTGGTTAGGCAGTTAAAAGCCATCCAAGTTAGTGGGATATCTTCATCCATGAGCCGTTCAGTCCAGGACTGACAGCTTTCCATACAAGTAGCCACAGCACTCCCCAGGTTAACTTTCCTCCAGTTGCACTCACTGGGCTTCTAGAAGTGCTCAGCTAACTTTGTGCTGCAATTTGTATGTGTCTCTCTAGTGGAATCTAAAAAAAAAAAATCTAACATACATATTGCTCTATTTTTGCTGTCTGCCTCCCTGAAAGGAGCAGGGTATCAGTCTTAATATAAGCAAATATGAGACTTTTGCACAATAAATCTTTGACACAGATAATTGGCAAGATTATTGCAGTCTCTCATCTTCCTTTTCAGGACATGTTATTGAGAAAGCTGTGGCAAAACAGCTGTGGCTTTATCTGGATTCCTCAGATTTTCTGGATCTCTTTCCATCTGGTCTCAGACCTGGCCTCAGTACAAACACATACTCAGGCTCACTGGTCAAACTTCTCACAGTAGACAAAGACCAAACTGACATTTTTAGTTGACAGACTCAAAGCAGGCTGTGATACCAGCTTCTACGTACAGTTTTTTGTGACTGCTTTGGACTATGAAGAGTAAGTAGTACTCATACCACCACCATGTTTTGAAGAGTACAGTGAGCTCCTGCACAGGGTTAAGCAGTTTTCTCTCTTCATGCCTCCTATAGCTTAAGAGTCTACTGGGCCTGATCTCACTTGAAGGAATTTCCTTTACTGACCCCAATGATCAAGGTTCCTCTTCTCATTGGAGGATATTGCCCACCTTTCCAGCAGCCTGGACTACGGCCTATCCAGAAAAAAGTGGCACCAGTAGAAGTGGCACCAGATCAGAAGAAGCAGGACTTGCTTTATCACTGAATAGGACAACTGAAGGGTAGACTGCTTACTGCTCATGTGATACTGTACTGCTTGAGGGGATAGCAGGCAAGCTAATGCATTGGCAGGGAACAAGGGAGATGAAGTATCACTAATCACTTCTCCCTATCCACCTGCAGCCACCCATGTAGAAATTACAGCATTTCTCAAACAAGAAGACACTAGCAAGTTGTACTCCCTCACCCTGCTCAAATGTAAGGAATAGGTAGAAAGATAGCAACAGTGAAGCCCTAGACTGTGGTAGTTGGCATCCATCCTCCAAAAAGCAACTCAGTGCTATCTAAATATTAGCAAGACAAGTGGCAACAGCATCCAGGGCAACCAGCTCTCAGCAGGCATCAGGTCAAGGAGGAGACTGATCTGGAGCAAAAGACCTTTCTCTCCCCTCCCCTGAGCTCAGCAACCTTTTCAAGCTGAAGTTATCCCAGGCGCTAGCTGTCTTAAAAGCAAAGATTGAGAAGTCTTAGCCTCACCTTAAAAAAGTCTTTGTCATGCCAAATCATGTATCATCTCACTTCTTACGAGCTTTTTAGTCCATACCAGGAGGCAAGAGATAATTGGAGGGGGAATCAAGTTTAAGAAATCCAGGGAAATTCAACTTTACAAATAGGAAGAGAAGAGTTAGGGAAAAAACCCTCATTTTATGTTGTTTGGTAAGACCCCAGGCAGATACTAAATCAGTTTAGGTCAGCTGTGACCCAAGAGGAAATATCTGTTTTCATTTAAGAAATTGGGCTGACAGTCACATTAAAATTGGTTTTGTAGGTGCATGACAAATGGCTCTGTAGCTGGCCTAGGTGTAAGATTTCACAGACCTTTAAAAGTTAAAGATGTGGCCACCAGTAAAGATTCCAGCCTAATTCTGTCTGAATCAGCTTGCTTATCCTTGTCAATCCTGATTTTGCCATGACTGTCTGCTCCACACACTTCTCCAGTCAAGCCTCCTTGTAACCAGACATCCAGTTTCTCACTCATACTTGCTCACTCTGTCTTTGCTCTTCTTTAATTCCAATCCTCTTAAGATTCAGAGATATCCTACAATCAACTCTCTTCCAGTACCTACTTGGAAAATACTGAAACCTTTGAGAAATCATTAAAGCCAAGAATTATGGACTTTGAAAGACATTTTTCCTTTATCATATTAACATTTCCTATTGCTATCAAGTCCCCAGGTATCACATAGCTGTTGGCCACAGGGCAGTGCAGCAGTAGTTCAGTTTCTTGCAAAGAACTTTCAGAAGCACCATACTACAGTTACACTTCCGTGCCAAGAAAGCATTAGCATTACCTAAAATAAAAGCAGAGTGGAAAAGAGTAAAAAAACCATGCAAATGCAAATTATCCTTAAGAAAACACAAGCCATCTGAAAACAATGCTAAGTTGTCCTGCAGAGAATCCATCTCTGGATTCAGCTGCCTTCCCCTGGGTACCCAGAGCCTGCTAAGAGCACAGGTATGTTAGGGCTCACAGCGGACTACGACTCATTGCAAATCCCAAGTCTGGGTGTGAAGTCTCTGCCAAGGAGCTTCCTTCTTACCTCTCCCCCCACCACTGGAATTTCCTCATTTGTAAGCAGAGCCCAACACAAACTCCTCAGAAAAGTTTGCAGGGTACTTTAGTCATCATTAATCCCTGGGTAAAAGGGAGGGAAAGTGTCATTAGGTAAAACCAGAGCCAGATTTTGAACACCTGTGAACATGGTTTGAGGGAGGGAAGGTCTGAAGTTTGTACATAAAAAGGTTGACAGCTGTATTTGGCTCCAATACACAGATTTATATCCCTTATTTCATCATTCTCCATGTTCATACCTCAGAAGTGGATTTAGAGACGAGATTTTTGCTAGAAGATGCTTATGATGCCTTCCCAGGAAAATTCAAGGACCTGAAGATTCTGTAAAGTGATAGCAGCTCTGATTTTAGTTTGGTTTGGGGTTTTTTGGTTGGTTTTTTGTTTGTTTGGGGTTTTTTTTGTTGTGGTTTTTCTTTTTTTTTTTTAAAACATAGAAAAGCTCTTGTCCACTACTTATATCAACTCAGGCAGAAACAGTGTACCTTCCCCAGAACTGCACCCTTGCAAGGAAAAGTATCTAAAAGACTCCTTTTTAGCTCAAAACCAGGAAACAAATTTTATATTAGGATGCATAAATCAGTAGCTAGCCTTTGCAACATTTTACAGGCTAGATCATATTGTTCAACAGGTAGCAATTAACACAAATTCATTAGTCAGAATCATTAGGTACACAGTAAGTACATCGAAAAAAAACCCAAGTGACTCTTACTAGCCAATCATATTTTTCCCTCGTCTTTTTCCTACTTAATCAGAAGTCATCTTTGATAGCAGAAGCAGCCCACAACAAGCATTACTTTCAGATAAAATTCTTCCCACATAGTACTAAATAGGTCAGGCAGAAAGAAGACTGTTATTGGTTTGGAGTAGCTCTACTCCTGCTGGTGGTGCCACACAAATTCTCAACTAGATGATATGGGAACTGCTTATCTTCATCTCAGTACTTACTAGCCAGGACTCCCCAGAAAAGGGAGCCAACATCTCCCAAAAGAGCTGCCCAAAGGCAATTGTAGCAGGATGGATTAATGCAGGCAGTACGTAGCTAGGGACCTGCCTGACAGGTTTACTGTAACTGGCTTGATGACTTCTATTTGTCACCTTGTCCCAGGGCATCTCACTCCATTTTCTACTTATAATCATTCCCCCAGCATAATTGTATTTTCTGTAAAAGTTTGTTATTTTTAGGCTTACACCTCCATCCTTCTCCCCATAAACACCAAGAATAAGAGACTTCCCCCACCTCTTTGATCAGGACCAGCCCACCAAAAACAGCAGTACCACAATCCTGAACACACCGCTTTTCCCACTCATGCGGTCTAGTTTCCGTAGCTGGAATACAGGATGCAAGAGCCACAAGTGATCTGTCCCAACACAAATATATACCACACTTGCACTGCAGAAGTATCACTAAAGGTCTGTATCAAGACAACTAATATGTAATTGATCATAAGCTCCTACAATAACTTTCCTCACAGATGTTCTGACAACTGAGCCACATATTTTTATTACCTTTAAGCAATGTCCACATATGCAAAGGATGTTTATCCAAATACAGAAGTTACTTTCAATTTTTTTTGTAGAGTCAGATATTGAAGAATTAAACCAGCAATCAGAAAACAGTGGGTAGTTGCATGGAAAGTAATTCCCATAAGAAGTCATAGAGCAACAAGAGAGCTGAAGGGAATCAGTTTGAGGTTTTTCAAACAGCTGGCTTGTGGGAGAACTCACTCCTAGGGTCATCATTAGCAGAACCATTCGCTGACCTCTAGACTTCCTCCCCACACGGTAAACCGTCTGCATAGCATTCAACTGCTGGAAGAATATTTGTGTCCTAACCAGAGGAACTGGGATTCTCAAATCCACTGGCCTCTTCAGCTTACCAAGCTTAAGCTCTCCTTGTCAAGAAGAGTAGAATGATGTTGCCTGAGAAAGGTAAGTTATTTAGCCTTAATGAAGTGATATTAGTAATAAATAAGGAACACAAGAGAAATCCTGTAGCTTTGACTGTCTTAAGAACTGTTTTACATGGTGATATGTGGCACCAGCTTGGTGTTCTAGCCTCAGAGGCCAAGCATCAGCAAGGAGAGTCAACTCAGCATTTAAGGAAAAAACACGATACCTGCAAAGGAAACTTGCAGCAAAAAGACCCCGAGCATCAGGAAAAATACTGACAGAGCTTTAAAGGAAAGCAGGCAGAATGGCAAAGGGAAGGGTCAAACGAAAGCCCAGTACAAAAGTCACAGAATATTTAACTGTGAAGATCTTTCCTAAGACTATATGAGGATTTCAAAACAATGTCCATCACAATGGTTGTTTTAATTACTCTCATCTCTAGCCAACCCAAATATGGTTTATCAGGAAAGATCTCTATCTGCTTGAGTCTTTCAGTCCAACTGTCTTGTCCACAATCTTCTGTAAGATTTAGCTCCTTGCACATTACAATAAAGAGGAAACAATGCCAAAAATAAGCCGTTTTCCTCTGAGATGTTTTAGAAGCCATGAGGACAACACATGTGCCAAGGCAGCTCACAGATATTATCACTTCTACCTCTTACCTCCCTCCCTCTCCACAGGAACTCTTAGATGGCAAGCATGTACTTCTGAAGCAAATACAGCAATAAGCATGAATTCTGTTTCAGACATTTAATGCCTATAAATAAGCAGCCTAAAATAACTGAGGAGTACAGCAAACAGCAAGAGACTGCTGCCACCTCAGGCATTCTTCGATAACTCATCAGGACTCTTCAGCTGGTAGCCTACAGGCAGCATGCAGTCCCCAAGACAGCCAAGTAATCTCTTGCCACTCAGCCTACTCTGCACTAGGGCTCTGGGGTGCAGGAACATAGTGTTGAGGGGAAGGGAAAGTTCTAACATATTACCCTGTCCCTTGAGTAATCAGCACCTCTGAGTGAAAGAGCATTGCTGTATACTGATGCAATGGAAATGGTGTTCTGAGTAACAGCTCTAGCACTCCAGAAGCAAAGGGGAAGGGCACATCTACACTTCCATCCTAAGGCACTGCTATTTCAGAGGCTGCAAGCCGGCCTGAAGGCACCAGGGTGGGACTGCCTGCAGGCAAGGCCTTATGCACAGGTATGCTCCTCTCCTCATTCTTCCCACCATCAAACCCTTCTCCATTTCCTAATCGCCACTGGCTTCACTGCCATACTACTCCCTCAGTTTTCTCCTAGACACTAGCCTTCACCTCCTGCCATGCATTCCCAGCCTGTCCAGCCCAAAATCCTTATTGGCTCCCTGAATTACAAGCAAAGGACCATGCTTACTTGTATCAGCATCTTTATCAAGTTCCTTAAACCCCAAGCTGACCTTCATGGTCAAATGAAATGGGCCCAATACCCCTCTACACCCCTCATCTGTTTTTCATGCTTATTAGAAAGCATGAGATAAGCACTTGCCACAGGCATGGCAAGGAAAACTGTTTGGAGGAACAGGGTTTTTTCCCTATTGAGCACATTCTTGCTCTTAAGTTTAAGCAAGGACATACACTATAGCGTATCTTATTCAAACTTTTACCAGATTGCAGGAATGATATTGGAAGAGTTTCTTCTCTGCAGTTCCCCAACAGGTACAGACACAAAAGCACCCCAGACATTCTTTGTTCTTGTTTGAGCTTTAAGGCAAGGGATTTAAGGCAGGGATTCTCTTAGGGGCTGTGCAGCACATGAACAAGAATTTGGAGTCCTGTTTAAGAACAAGAATGGCCAGGATCCCATCAAATGCAACAGGATACATACTTGGCTGCCTCTTAAGAGATACAGAAGACTTATTAAAAATATCAGTTTAAAACATCACCTGTTCTCTTGGCAGGGCCTGAAAACATCCCTCATTAACTGGAAATTGCATTAGACATTGCCAAACAGCTGTTTAATGGGGATATATTATAAGCATGCTGTGCAGCTTCAGAGGTTTTTGCACTTCTAAGACTTCTTTTATCTGTGGACTACAGCATATTTAGTAGGAAAAAGGCTCTGCCACATACCTGTAAGGCAGGCATTATCCCACTCTAGGTGAAAAGCTTTAGAGATGGAAACTCACTCAAGTTCACAAAACAAGCCAGTAGAAAAGATAAAAGAGCACAAGCTACCACCACTCTCCAGGCATTTAATGCCTGGAAAGCTGTTCTCCCCCAGCCTCCAGTCATGTTCATAGTTACTCACCAGACATACATCCAAGAAAGACTACAATAATGCATCACTGTGGTCAGATGCAGTATGCAGTTAACTCCTTACACCTCAGAGCTCTTTCCTCTTACCTCTGAGCAATTACAGCTGTGAAGAAAACACAGGCTTCACTTACATGCAGTGTTTGAACTACAGGGAAGTGCTTGCTGATGCAGCCTGGCTATCTAACATAGGAAATGAATGAATAACACTGGACAAAAGTGAATGAAGCAGTGCTACTGCTTTAACCTAACCAGCACAGTGAATACCCTTCCAAAGGGAACAGTTAAGCAAGAACCTACCACCATTCTTTTCTATTGCTGCATGAGTATTGTTCTGGGGACAAGATAGAACACTACTATGCATTGTCTGAGATTTTTCACCTGTCAAGGAAAGGTTAGGTAGAAATATGCAAAAGGCGGCACAAAAGCTAGAGTCAGTCCAGTTGAGTGAATACATGGCATGCTTATTGTGGGGTTACTTGACTTGTTTGGGCTTTTAAAGAAGTTACATATATACGAATCTAAGTCCAAGACTTAAGTAGAATTTGAGACTCAGACCCATGAAACTGTAGGAGTAACAGGCCACAGTTTCTTATAAAGCTAAGTTATAACTTAATTTGTAGCTTGTCCAAACCCCTAAGATACTAACCCTTAGTAGCAAAAGGGCAAGTTATTTCTTTATTGGTCTGAGAAGGCCTGCTCGCTCTCCCACAACAGCTGGTACCTTCCCCCTAAAAGGAGAGGGGTCAAAATGGAGTAGAAATTCAACGCTAACCTGATGATCCAAGTTTGACAGAGAGACTTAGATTCTCCATATAAGACTCTGGAGCTTTCCATCACATTTGACATGTTTACTCGTTGTTTGAAAGATTTGAAAATCCTCTTATGTTGCCTAATCACATCCTGTGGCAAGTTGAAGATACTTGACATTCCTCCCTTCCCTTTCCCCACCTTTGGGGCAAGCTAAGTATAAACATGGCACCAACCCAGCTACACCAGAGCCAAGTACCATTTAGGATCTCAAAGGAGTACCCTGTGCCCTCAGAGGTTAGCAAAACATAGGAGGTCCAGGCACTGTCCCTTCCCATCACCTAACTGGTCTGTGGAATAGAAAGCATTGGGAGAGGCAGTGAAGGACGAGTTTGTTTTCTTTTCTAGTTCTCGCACTTCATCTCAGCTGCAAATCTAGAAACACATGGCAGCTCCTTTGTAAACAAGAAAATAATCACTTATCCACCTAACTAGGAACAAGAGAAGGGTAAGGCACCTCAAAACACAAACAGTAACCAATTTGATGCACCATTTAATTCTCAAGACAACTCACAGCTTGCAGGGATTCTTCCTGAAAACTTACAGGGCAATTCCTTTGGACTGTTCCCACTGCAAATCTGTAGTAGAATATACACACCACTGACAATCCAGCTTAGTATACTTATGATATGAGAAGAAGCTCAAGTAGGACTGCTGTTTACATCATTCCCTTTCACAGAGAAACCCACTCAGGTGCTGACAAGCTCAGAGTTAAAAATATCAGATCTAAGGCACATACCTTTGTGGGAGACCAACAGCTATAGGATTTGGCAGAGGCAACCAAGCTGCTCAAAGAGGCTACAGAAGTTGCATGCCAGCTTTAGCAACTGTTTTGACATCTCAGTATTGCTCCTCCCTATCCAGCACAGTTACGTCCACCAAGTTCAGTATCAAACAGGATTGACTGAATAAACTCAGCAACACAACTGTAATCAAGCATAGTATCCATGATAAAACCAGAAGCTAAATAGTCCAACTCGGTCATTGGGATACAGATCTGCCAAAACAGTGGCTGAGAGCCTTAAAGGATTTTGTCACTTGCTAAATAATGATTCGGTTTTTAAATGAGCAGAAGCCTGACCAGTTCCTATCTTTACCTATTTCTTATTTGGGCAAGTTCACACTGTACAGACTGAAGCAGCAGTCAGCATCTGCTTAACCCCTCAGAAATCTAGCCATGTCTGTGCAGAAGTACTACATGGCAAGGTAACTTCAGACACTTTAAAGCAAGGAAATACAAAGCTGCAGTAGACATGATGGGGAAGAGACACCACATTGAGTTTGTTCAGAAGCTTTATTCTCTTCCTACTGAAATAAACAAACCACTGAACCAAAAAAGAAGGATTAGGGAAGTATTTTCACAGCTATACATCCACTGTATTAGTTTAGGACAAGGTATCCTTAAAACAAAGTTCATACCAAGCCTGTGATTTACTTCATTGAAGAGTTACTCAAGATCCTAAGTCTAGTGAAATAAAATCCTTCAATTCCTGGGACAAAGCCTTAGCACGTAGAGGAGCACCATGTCAAAGAACACAACCTAAAGAGAAGAAACAAGTCTTACTGCATTTCGGGCTCGTTTTTTACCATGTTCAAGCTATTCAGGAGTTCTCTAACTTAAAACACAGTGTTAGCAAGTTACCAGGACAGAGATTCTCCAATCCACAAGCACACTCAGGTGAGACTAAGTCTTCAAAAGCCAGATGCATAACCCAATCTTTGTTCATTCAGTATAATCTACACTACAACTTCCACTGCTTTTATTAGTTGCTTCCAGAGGTAATTGAGCAATTTCCAGTTCAAAGCACTTTATACTAAGCATGCAAGAAAGTCATCTCTAAAACACCTTATCAGTATGCTGCACACCAATGCATACACCTCCAAATGGCACAAACAGCCAATTAATTATATCATTGGTCAGGCAGACTATTCAAGTGGAATTAAAGCATCTAATTAACTTTCACCAACAACATACTGAATGAAAGCTGAACTACTACATCATTATTAGAAGCCACAGTAAATTTAAAGATCAGATTTAAAGGCAAGAGTCTTGCAAGCAGTTTTGATCTTGAAAACTCCTCAAGGCATATTCCAGTTTTCCTCCTTGGTAGTAAGCAAGTGCAGACAGCCAATTATGCCACCAAACACCTTTCTGCCTTCTATAGCCACACAAACACTGAACATCGCAAGTTTTACTCCTCAAAAAGAACACGAAACAGTGTTAGGCAACAGCATTTAAAGCTAAAGAGTTACTTTAGGAGATTAACCTAGGAGCTCACACCTGTAGCTGATTTGCCCATGCAGGCCTCCAACTGCTCAGAGTCCCCAAGCCTGTACAGCCTTCCATGGCTCTTGCAATGTAGGTAAAGCTATGTGTATTTTATCTACATGGTGTGAGGTTAAACGGGTTTTGCCTCGCACTACTGACACGTTCTGCACTGGGCAATTCAGAAAGTCTGTCTTGGCTAGCTTCCCATTTCAGTGTGAGAGTATCTGATTCCTCTCTTAAAACTCCAGCTCTTGCAGAAGGGAATACTGAAACTCTGCAGTGGGGTGAGGTGCCCACTGAGGTGAAGGCTTATTCCCAGCCTAAAAAGGCAAAAGTATCCCTAGATCTCACTTCCAGAACGCTTATCATGCCATAATATTTTAATAACTCAAGGTGGGAAGTATTTCCTGGATGTTTTCCGTGGCTATTCATCACACAGTTACAACATAGCCGTGCCCCCAGACACACACCTCCAACTACCTCTTCCTGCTGAGAAAAACACCCCAGGTGGGTGTTGTAGATAAGCCAGCCATTCCTTGTACAGTTAAAGCCACTAGAGGGCATTGAAATTTACTCTGAAAATAGGACTCTGTGTAAGAGAGAGACCTTGCCCTATGCTTCAAGGAAGCCAGAGACTTTGATACTGGCTATCTCTACTCAAAGTCTTCTGTCCACAGGGATCACATCACCACTTAGATGCTCATGCCTAGAATCACATGAAAGACATCCCATGGTTATTGTAGCTGCCTTAATGCAAGATTTGAGCCTTTAGCTTTTATGTCAGCAAATTCAAGCCACAAATCACATCAGCCTGTATTTTCCCACCCTGGCACACCACTGTTTATATTGGTTGAGTTTTTGCTGTCTCATTTCAATTTTTTGGTAACTCAAAAGACAGAAAGGATTTCTGAGCATTCTCTGCCCCATCTGCAGACAGCAATACTGTCTTCTTCCCTTCTAGGCTAAGTTCAACATTGCTACACGTTCCAGACCCACTTTCCTCTTTCCCATCAAGTGCCTTGTTCACAGTTGCAGAGTGAATGCTTTAACAAACTGTGTTTATATACACCCATGACATATTTTCACTTTTGCATGCTGCAAACTTAAACAAGGAGAACTGAAGGCGACTGACAATCCTACATTCAGATTTAACAAGCAACAGATGAGCAGAGAAGCCCTGCACTCAGCTGAATCATCTCCCTGTTCTATTTCAAGCAAGTACTTAGATGTTTGACAATGGAGAATAAAAAGCAGCTGTCAAGAACCTTGTACAGGTTGGCCATGGGACTTAATAGCAAAGAGAATGTAGATGTTAAAAGCCCAAATTAATAGATGCCCTAGATAGCCTAATCTACTTCATCACACCCATCCCTCAGGGCTCAGAGTTTCCTTCCCCTATTAAGACAAAGACCTTTCAGGGTATACATATGGCTAAACCCACTCACAAAAACCTCTTGAAAATTCTGTTTCGAGTGCACTGCAGATAACTTACCAGGTTCTGAGGAGCCACATTATCCCTTTAAACGCTGCTCCACATCCAGTTTGAAACCAGCTTGCCCAGGGCATCACACAGCAGTGTCATAACCAGTGTGATACAACCACATTACTTTGGAGGTCATGTCTTGCCCTTGTGCAGTTCAGTAAGGAGGAGTACAACATGATAAAGTATGTTAATTTAGAGCATTTGCCAGATCATCCATCCAGCACCATGAAGTCCAGGCAATGCTCTTCTTAGATCATGATCATGTCTCCTACAGTTGTTGGCAAAGGTGGGCATCCTTGCAGAATTCAAAAGTACATGTAAACAATTTGGATCTACCCACCACCACTATACCAGGTATGGAGGGAAAGCCGCCGGACAAGTGGCAGGACAAAACTAATTATATCGCCAAGGTACAAGGACATACAAGTTACCCCAGATCTCTGCTGGAGAGATGTATAGTTTTCTTCTAGCAGGTAAGTTCTTGCAGATAGCCAACATCTATGTTTAAAAGCCAGCCCATACAATTCTGGTGTTCAATTATACCTACTTTAGTTGTAGTGCAGGTAGAAAGCTCTGCCAGCACAGGACATCAGCAAAGTGTTCCTGTGTTGAAAGCAGAGAGATTTGCCTTCAGGTGACGTTAGTCCAGACACCCTTAACTATTATCACATTGAACTGGTCTGCTTCATTTCACATTAGCAAAGAAATAATCTACTATTGCCTTTAGAGATATACCCTATTCAAGGTGGGGGGAATAAATCCTCCCTATTCAACAAGCTTTATGCAGAGCCTTAACCTACTCTAACTTTAAGAAGCTGAAGAAGTAGTTTGTCTTACACTTCCAAGGAAGTGAAGTTACTCCTCATGCATGTAAGACTGCTCTTACACTTGGCTAGAACATCACACTGCAACTCTTAGCACAAACTTGGGCTGAGTAGGAGGCCTATTGTATTTTTTTTTAGTAAACATTAACATTTGCTCCTATTCTCAGCTATCACAACTCATGGTGAATACACACAAGATCTGCTTTCGCTAAGGAGACAGCATGAAGAACTTTGCATTATGAACAGTAGGGGGAAAGAAACCAGAAACTCTTGTTACTCTGAACAGAGGGTAGGAAGCACAACTGTTAAGTTAGCATAGCTCCCAAGTATATTCTACAGGAAAGGAAAGCAGTGTTTTATCTTTAGAGTTTAACTTGTAGCAGAGACTCAGAGATGTAACTCCTTTTTTCACATGGGTTATATGAACTTCAATGCTGTCCAATTATAACTAGCACTTCCAGACTTTGCCTGGGGCTCTTAAGTACAACTCTAGGATTAACTGCACATTGTGTTCGTAAGTCATGCTACTGCCTCTTGCTTGCAACTAAATACTAGGTACCATTACCACCCAATATCTCCAATCCAGTGCTGTGCAAACAGTCTAACTATGGGTGATGAGAACAGCTCATAAACTAGCATTTTGAAAGCAGTTAAGAAGCTGGGCTTCCGAAACGAGAGACACACCTACTGTCAATGTGAGCCAAGTGTCCAGTCTCCGAAAGAAAAAAAAGTCCGTATCTGCTTGCAACTGCTAATTGCTGGCTTTTAGAAGCCATTTCAGAAGTTAACCTTACTCAATTCACTAGTGTGTTGTACGAAAGAAACAGCTGAAGCACTTCCAAGTGTCTTAATTGCCTGATAACTAGAACTGACAAGTCAGTAGGAACAGAAAGAGCCCATTTTCAGTATGGTCCATCCCTATAGCCAGCAAAGATAGGCTATCAGGAACTGCAGTATCATAATGAGAGCTCCTGTAGCCCAAAAGCTGCTCAACTTCCAAGATCTGTCAGTGCTTCAGTAGGTTAAAGTTGTCTAGACTGCCTTCAGTAGCTGTCCTTCATCCAGACTTGACCACCAAGGCAAGTGACTAAATCCAGCTCCAGCCATACAACTGACAGGCAAAATTTAAGTGTCAGTCCTGCCAGAGTTGTCAGTTGTCTGGCTGTAGCTCATGTCAGGCTGAAGCAACAAGTTCAGCACATAGCAGGGGACAAGGAAACACGCTCAGATTGAGTTTGGAGACAACCCAGTAGTACAGATGCAGCATAAGTTTATGTTGTTGTTTATAGGTTCAAAAACAAACTGGAAAGAGCTCAGGAGTACCCAACTACACTTCCCTTGATTGCCAACAATCTTAACTCAAGCAGTGGTGCTTCTCCAGGTAAGGCAGACCATTATTTTTTTCATAGATTGCTTTATTTCACTTAAAGCTTGTACTTTTCACAAAATCCTGCCAAAGGCAGCAAGCAATGCAAGAAAGGAAGTACAGTTTTATTACTGCTTTAAAGTGTAAGGTCAGTAAGTGCTTGTGAATTACCACAGTGGCATAGCATTCATGAGGCTTTGGGAAACAATTTGTTAAAGGCCTAAACCCTCAGATTAAAATGTTAGAGAAATTGGCAGATTGTGGAAAGTTAAAAAGGTTTATTTCTATCTTGTTTGGAGACTGTGACCAAAACTATGAACTTCTTGCTGTCCAGCAAAAGACAGAAATTAAAGACAACTATCAGAGAAAGGTTTTAAACTCAAGCAATAGTAAATAAAATTTAAGAGATAAGAGAAGTAAGGTTTTGATCTTTGACATACAGGATATTTAAGCAGACAACCTAAGTACTGGGCAGTGGCTTTTCCTCCAGAGCTTCTGTTCAAGTATTTCATATTCCTTTCCACTATGAAGCACAGAGCACTAGCACTATAACATGTCAAGTTTCAGCACCTGCAACCTGAACTCTAAGAGAAGAGAATTGCTCACGAATTAAAACTGGTGTAAAGTTTTATCATGAGCCTATGCCTCACTGGATAGCACTGACATAACTCTAAGCTAGGCATTTTGCTGACAAGGGCCAAACACTTTCATCAGGGAATCAAAACATAGGTGCTTGTCCACACCCAAGGATGCAGAACACCAGATCCAGATGTTACATAGATGAGTTTCCCAGGTTGAAGTTTGTCAGGAGCTACAATATCTTTCAGAGTTATTCAATACCAGGACCAGTAATAGCACTTCTTCCCATTATTAACTGTGTGTTCTCTTCCCCTTCCAAAAAGGGAAGATGAAAAGCCAATCCCTGGGTTTGGCTGTGACAGCCCTGCAGTGCCATGCCAAGATTTTTAGAGGCTCCTCAAGGAGTCAGAACTTACAGAAGTGAATAGCATCTCGGTGCTTGAATTCCTGTGGGATTAAGCACCCATCACTCACTCAACTCACTGCCAGAGTTTTTGCATCAGTACCCCATGATCTGAAACACGAGTAGTGTGTAGAAGCTAGAACCCCAAAGAACTTCAAGTAAGGTGATCAGACTTTCCCCTCCCTTACTATGGAAGTCACTCACTTCCAGTTAAGTTGCACATATGCCTGCAAAGCATCTCTTCACAATCAGTACAGAACTGCAGTACTCTGGAAGTAACAGCACTCATATGGAAAAAACAGACTAGCACAATCAATACTGAAATCTGCATTCAGATGAGAACAGAACCTGAAAGTGCTCAGCCAATTTGAGGCTAATCTTGAAAACAAAAAAATAAAGAACAACGAGAGTATAATATATATTAGACTACACCTTCTCTGAGTTTGTTCAGGTGCACTGGCACCTTTCACAGCAAAACCCCATGCAATCCCTGTAAAACATCCATACTGCCTTGAGAAGGGCTGAAGCAGTTGACTTCAGGCGCAACCAGTTTGGCTGACATGTGAATTCTATGTCAGGGGTGCTTCCAGAAGTACATGCACATCCATTGCTGACTCTACTGGAGGCTTTCCAGGGCAAGGCAGCATTGCTTCTTCGGCCTGTAGATTTAACAGTGTAGGACCTGCTCTGACCAGCTCTGTTGGGTTTACATGGCAAGATTTTGGTAACAGCATGGTGCAGAGGTGGCCTCTGTGAGAAGTCAGGGGTTGCCTTGTGCTAGACACAGCTGGTTCCACAATATATCCACTGCAAACCTAAGGTGAGCTCATCAGCCAAGTTGGCAAGGCCTCTGAAAAGACCCTTAAGGTAAAATGTCACATAGTAGGGGTGGAAGTGCAACAAGAGCAAGGTAAAAGAAGGAGGTGCTCCACATGCCAGAGCAGAGGTTCCCTTTCAGCCCATAGAAGAAGTGAAGCAAGTCCCTGCAGCCCATGGAGAGGATGCCACACCAGAACAGCTGGACATTTCCTGAAGGAAGATAGAGCCCATAGAGAACACATGGTGGAGCAGATTTTTTTCTGAAAGATTGCAGCCCATGGGAAAGACCCATGCTGGAGCAGTGGAAGAAATGAGGAGAGGTCTGGCAGCTAGGCAAGGTCAACCAACTACACCAGCAAGGAGAAAAGCAGAAATCTTTCCAGTTTACAGATTCTGGGCACTGTCCTGTGGACAACTTAGTGCCATCTTGCTTGTCGTTAGAGGAAACTGTAGCATAAATGCAAGCTAAGAAATACAAGGAGAGTTTGAAATCTAGAAAGGAAGCTTTCCCTGGCATAAATTAATAATCCTGAAAATAAATCAACCAAGAGAATGAATGGGGAATGGAGTGAATGCAAGTTATTACAGTTCAGTTTAATCGTCATGTTGACTGACACCAAGTCAGAGGTCCTGAGCTCTCCTGTCTTTCCAGGAGAACTGTTGGCCTTTCAGACTGATAAAGAAACATCTGCCTTTTGTTTTTCTTTCCTCACCTAAGAGCTTATATTGCAATTATTAGGGTGGATTCCAAACTTCAACTAAGATAGACACTTGCCAGTTATTTATTCAGCCCTCCACAAT
Organism: Limnodromus scolopaceus; assembly: GCA_028565335.1. NCBI lineage: Eukaryota > Metazoa > Chordata > Aves > Charadriiformes > Scolopacidae > Limnodromus > Limnodromus scolopaceus. Next base: position 29,081,384 of record JAOXNO010000041.1, read on the forward strand.
TGCCTCTTTAGTAGCTTGTAGTGCTTGTTGAATCACTGCCATTTCAGTTTTAAAGCTGGATGACTTTATAGTCTTATTCAGTTTCCACAAAGGCTTCTCCCCAAGGGGAAATCACAATTAAAGAGAAGCTTCCTACAAAGTCAAGCTCACTGTCTGAAAGCAGTAAGTCCAACTGAAACCACTGAGGCTGAGCAGCCTCTGCTTACTGCACTAGATTTAACATAGATGTTGCCCTATAATAAATACATCTAGGAAGATTCCTAAGAGACAGCTGTACATTCTAACCATCATTACCCGATAACAAGATGACACTGGGTACCATCAGCTTCCTGCCCACAAAATACCTAGGACAGAAGCATGTCTGTCCCTAAAGTAACAGGCAACTTCCTGGAGCTTTCCCTTCACTTCAGGGATCTGGAGCTCCAATCCAAGTGCTCAAGATGAATAACAAGCCAGACAGCAGTTTGACAAGAGTTTTAGTTGTAGAGTTGATACTGCAACCCAGCAACTGCTTTATCAGCAAAAAAAAAAAAAGGGCAAAGCTGGGGAATGAGGGAGAAGAAATTACTCCCTACTCTCTGGGAAAGGGATTCTCTCTCAAACCCTGTCCATGCCTGTTTTAAGAGGTTTCCTCTATTCAGAGCCATCAAATCTTGATTGCAGTTTAGTACAGGGCATTAACTAAGCAAGCTCTGTCAGTGTCAGCATTTATAAATGCTGCCTTCAGTTAGTACTTTGTTGAATCTAGTAGTGACTTCATTCAGATGCTTTGTGTAAACAATGCCTAGCACTGGTGTCAATCACCTCACAACAAAACAGATGCCAAAAGAGTCTTGTATTTTTACATCAGCATTTGCTAGTGAAACAAAAGCCACTAGCAAGTCCCACTAAAGCAATTTTAGATAAGTATGGCTCTAACCATCTGAACATTGGCATGAGATTTAACAAGATTATCTCTTCTCACTTGATCCTAATTGGTTGCCTTAGGAAATGGCATGAACATTAGTCTGCCATCCAGTAAAGAGTTGACATGCTTGGCTTAGGTTGTTTGTGGTAATCCCTAGGTTTGCTTTCTAATAAATACTAACCAGAGTCAAGCCAAAGATAACACCCTATTTTGTCCTCTTAATCTGAGGTGACCTCATCATGTCTACCATCAGCCTTCTGGCACTTCCTGAATGTAAGTGTTTCTATTCTCCATGATTTCACACAAGGTGAAGACAAGGAAAGAAAAGTGGAAGTCATCTTTAGCTTTTGCTCTGACATGCTGCACTTAATCATTACACTGAAAGGCTGGTTACATCTCTACACCTAAGAATAGTTTATCAAAGCTGAACAAACTGAAGGAAAGTGTGTCAGGTGGAAAATATACGTGCAGTTTAACTTTATTTACTTGCCCCAGTGATTCCCAAAGAAAAGCATGAATTTCTGAAGTTGGACTCACCGTTGCCAGGAGGAAGGCTTCAAGCAGGGTTCAGCAAGAACTACTAAGTTCAGAACTGTCCTCCCATTCTCCTTGCCCTACCTGAAGAGAGGCACAAACACAGAGCACGCACCTTGGAGGGTGTGCAGCAGAGTCTGACAAGAGACTCAGCATAAGGAAAAAGCTAGTTGGAAGCTTTTCATTTATAGCTATTCTTAAGGAGACACGACCAGTGGGAAGGTTAACTTGGAAGTAGTTATAGTGGAGGCTTCCCACTGAAGGTCAGATGTGAAAATTTTATTAATAAAAGCAGTAATGAGCTAAGAGTTGCACAGTACACAAAAATTTGAGTTTAACAGGAAGAACAGTTACGCTGCTAAGATACCTACCCTTTCTTTAACACAGGAGGGGAAAAAAAAACCTCAGATATGCCTGTGGAACTCAATATTGTTTGCTACAGAGAAAAACCTGCTGACAGATGAACTTAGACTTTCTATTTGGGACTGCCATTCACTCGACAGCACAAGTGTTGCTTGTGGTTTTTAAAGTCTCAACTAAAAATCAAATCCTTCTCTTTGCAAATTGCATGGGATTTTCCTACTGAATTCTTCCCATCTATTCTGGGGCTTCTGGGGAAAAGTTCCTGGGTTATGTGAAGTAATTGTGGAAGTTTTGTTCTTAGTTTGTCTTCAAGCCAGCAGAACTAGAAGCAAATCTTGGACCCTTTTAGGTAAATTCTTAGAGTTCCAACAGGAAACTTAGAAAAAACTTAATTTACTTCTGACACTCACCAGCTATTCAAGCTAGATCAGAGTCAAGTCTTTGGGCTCAAAATGTACTTGTCATGCAACTGGGCCAATTCCAGAGATGAGGGGCAGGTTTTAAGAATGCTCAAATTTACTCAAGTGTAGCAGATTTTTCTTCCCACTCAGTTCCAATGTCAGCACCAAAAAAACTAGTGTTTTAGAAAAATATAATGAGTTTTTCTGAATTTAACTCTATAGACAAAACTTAGTTTGGAAGTCAAAACTGATTATTTAAATTACTTTCATGCAAGAACCACACACATGAACCACTACAGTTTCATCCTCCTAGGATAAAAGCTAATATAGCTACACATTATAGCTGTTTATGCACTGACAAATTATACAAAACAGAGCAGATGAGTTAAGGTGATTTGTCCTATGGGTGCTTTTACATCCAGAATAGACATCTGCAAACCATACAATGCAGTATGTTGATGAGCAACAGCTAGCTTGAGTTCCAATACTGCTGCCAAGTGCTTCAGGTAAAGAAACACTTTCTTTTGTGGTAAAGAAAAGCTCAACATCTTTCTGTTTCAAGTCCAGCTAGTTTGGAACTTTTAGGTATCTAAATTTCAGGATTTATTGTGAACAATAAATAGTCTCATTGACAACTGAGGACAAAGACAAGAAGAGCATCAGCAGCCCAAGTTTCACACTGGTTGCTTCCCACTTCCCATCCTATTCACCCTCAAGAGACATCTATACTAATGATAACATGGCAGAAGTTTAACTTGACTAGTTATGTAAAACTCCATCAGCCACCTTAAATGTAATCCTGATTTTCAGGGTGTGCATAACTGATAGATAAGCTGTGAAGTTCAGGAGAGTTCCTGCAGTTAGATTTTAACAACTCTTCAAGTTTTAAGAAGGGTAGTACCTTAGGCGACAGCTCGTGTCCAGCAGAATACAAATGTTTTTTTCTCTCCCAACACATTTGTTACTTCAGGGAAAGTGATGCGACGACAATATCTGGCAGCCTTGGAAAACTTAAGTCTTCAACAGTTACAGTCAATAACATCCAGACTGCTTTGGAGCCACCTCGCCTGCCTCAACATAAGAGTCAATTTTAAAAAAGAAAACCACCACCAAAGTGGAGCATAAAGCACTTTCAGAGTTCACTGTGAAGAGAGTGCTTAGCTCCATGGAAGTTCCTGAAGACAAGCATCCAAAAAAAAATCTGGGCTGACATACTTCCTCATACTTACAGACAATGGGATTAACCATCATTAATACTCTATCACCAGCAAAGTACATCTATGTCCATTTTGTAAACATCTGTAGAAATTGCAGTTACTACTCCTTCTACAGTCAAGCTTAAAAATTAAAGTGAGTGCAAGACCAGTTACTGCCACTGAGAGAACATCCTGCCTCGATGGAGGACATCACTGGCTCTACAGAGCACCTAACAAGCTAAAGCCTATAGAGGACAGCTTTCACTTAGTCATGCACCTAACGGTGTAATTCCTGCCCCTAAAAATACTGTACCTGTGTAATAGTAAAGAAGGAAAGATAGCCCATACACACTGACATAGGAATGCTGGTAACAATCCTGATAAAAACTCATAGCAAATTCCTTCAGTGTTTAGCTGCTTAGACAGCATGAGACACTCATTAGGTAGCATAGCCACCAGCCGTCCCCAAAATACCTTCTTCCATCATTAGGTATTACCTATTCATAAAAGCAGTAGCTACTTTGCCATCACTTCAGATTCTACCTACAAAGCTGCAGGACAGCATCTCTAGAATAACCTGAGGCCATTAGGTATAGCAGCCAAAAGCACCATTCTCTTAAAGTTAGTAAGCAAACCTGTGGACTTGTACACATGTAGAGTACACTTAAAATAGCCTAAGCTAAAGCTCTAGCAGGATAGATTGCTGCATCTAGCATAATTTTCGGGAATATTTCAGATGCATTGCATCTAATTGAGAGCAAATACCACCACTAGCAACAGCACTGAGAATCCAATTGGCTACAGTTTACTACAACAGCAAAGGGTACAGCAGCAGTGCTGCATTACTGCCTTGCACCAGGTCCCTTACCTGACAGAACTCCAAAGCCTCGGAGGTAAATATTGGTATTAAGTTAAAAGGCTGGAGCAAGTTCTTCTAGATTTACATATTTTTAGATTAAGACACAGAAAGGAAAACAAGTGAAGTTAATCTCTAGAACTGTGTAGCAAAAAAGGAGCATTCACTGCATGAACAGCCTTGTTAGTTTTACACGTCTTTTATGGACTTCTACCTTAGAATTATTTTGCTTCCACTAAGACTGAGAAACGCACACACTAAAACTCACTTTTCCCTTAAATTTTGGAGTAGACTACTCTCTAGTGTTCCAGATACATACACATTTTTAAAAGCTACTTTCACACACAGCTTATCTACTTCTGCAACACTTGCCTGCTCACTTTTAAGACCACAGGAATAAGCCAAATGCAAAACTCCAGGCAGAAGCCAACAAGAGTTACCACCATTCTGTATGGTAACTAGACCCAAATCAGAAGCAGCTACTTGGCTCAGACAAACCCCTTTATCTGGCCAGTATCCACAAACTCCAACTCATTTAATAACCCCCACTTAGAAATTACACCTAAAAGCTTCTGGCTTTTTAGTTCTTAACTTGCACCTCATTACACCAAGTATTTGTTTAAGCCCAAGCATAGACTGCATGTAAATCTGCTTCAAAGAAATGGAAAGGGAAATGGTTTGATGTACCAGCTAGAGTAGGCTCTTTAATCTTCATGCTACTCAAGGGAATCTGTGCTGCAACAAAAGATTATCATCCTATCTGCTTCAGACTACTGTGTATCTGGTACACACAGAAGCAAGATCTAGAGATAGTGTACATCTGGACACCTTTCCTAGGCATGTCTCTGTAGTACATTAAAGATTACCACTACCTTTACCAGGTGTTTTCACCTGAAGCTGCTTCCTCATCTATTTGATTCTTCGTTCACTCCCCCTCTATACCAGAGGTAACAACACTGCTTCTGCAGCCCAAGGAGCAGCCATGAGGCCACCCAGTTTCATGGTGACTGTAAAACATAAGCTGGTTACCTTTACATTAAGGCTGTACTGGATTGTTTTAATTTGCTGGAGTGTCAAACACTAAATTATTAGAATTACTAACAATCAGTTGATCTCATATTTCAGGTTCTCTGTATAACCAAAGAGATCTTACCACAGTATTCTGGAACTCTACAAGAGTATAGAACAAGCACTATTCCATGCATCACAGCAAGCCTAAGTGTAGCAGCTAAGTTAGTGGACTTTTCTCATCAGAAGGCAGAGTATGGCTTCCCCATACAATTTAAGGGATTGATCTCAGTCATGAAACAGGGAAGAGAAGAGGGATGGACAACATTTTCCACATTCCTTCTAGTCTGTGACCCAGCTAATGGTAACAGAGGACTGGTAGCCAAAAGAAACTCTGAAATAGAATCTGCCCACTAAGTGTTTGGAACCTCTCCTCCCTATTTCAGGATCAGCACTTCCCCTCTGGATATGATTCCAACTATCATTAACTGGATGAGTGGCCAAGAAAAACCTCAGAAAAGCAAGTTATTTCATCTCTCCTACTTCCCCATCTTCTTTATTCCTACACACCTTCCTTTCCATTTCCTATGATTCTTTCTATCAGAAGCTCACCCATGAGAAAGCCCTCACCTTTACCACACCCTCAACCCCAGCTTTAATCAAATGCCTCAGTGGTACAGAACAGCAGGCTTATTCCACTCTGAAAAGTGTGAAATTGCTTTCCTTCACTTTGCCATAGGACTCAGAGTAGGGAAAAATTATGTTAGGGCAATGCTCTTCCAGTAGTGGATCTAGTTTAACTTCAGACTGACATGGGCTGCCAGGTAGCCTACTGAGCCAGTCTCAGTAGATTCAGACTATGCCTTGCACAGAAAAAATGTTGCATGCAGTGTGTTCTTTCCCCTTAGCCACTCCAAGTCAAGGTGTTTGGGACAGGGCAAGCCAGTTTACAGAACTATGGCACATAGTCTGGGTCTGTACTCGAGTAGTGAGCAATGGGGTACTCTGTGAATTTACCCCTGTAGTCCTGTCCTGCTCGCATGCATTCATCCAGAGGCACTAGTTGCTCCTTCAGAACTCCAGCTCAAGCCCAGAAGAGGAGTCTGGGTGCCCATGGCAGAGCAAGTTATCTGCCTACACACACCAGTTTCTATATGGTTTCCTCCACCTGCATGGAGGAGTCTGCCAGCAGCACTGGTGGGTAGCTTGTCTAGGCTTTGCTGCCAGACTCTACTTGACAAAAGCCTGAGCCAACCTTTAATGATGCAGCCTCTGTTCCTATAGTAACTGCTGCTATTTTCCCATCTCTAGGCACAGGTGCTTCCCCTCAAGGTTTAAGTTTGCTCTTATTTCACACCTACCACTCACTTCCCTACTATAGCTACGTGCCACTCCAAATGAGAACACCTGCCAGTGGGCCCTCAAAAGTAGCTGGCTCAGCCACAAGCCAGTGGGAGGCAAAAATGCACAAACCCAACATGCAGGCACGTCCTCCCAAGCAGGCCACAGCTGGGAGACCGCCGGGGAAGAGTCTGACAGTACAGTTGGAGGCTTACGGGGGCTTCTAGGCTGCTGCTCGGAGGACAGAAGAAAAACTGCCCAAAGAAGCCAGCACGAGAAACATCTGGCAGGCCAGCCTTCCACCAACGCTGTTGCTCCAGGCTGCCACGGGCACCTTAGCACCATCCAGTCAGGCCCTGGCCAGTCTTAAGGCTACCCTGGAAGGGTCACACAGACTAAAATGAATCTCTTCATGAGCCAAAGCCTCTGTTTGCTCCATCACCCCTCCCCATGCTGTAGGGACTGTGCTTCCAACATGTAGGCCTTTTACTCAAACAGCACAGGCCTCCCTCAGAGCAATCCTTGTAGGGGAGTTTAACAACAGTATTTGTCTCCTCAATTTCGTAACGAATAGCATTTGGGAGTGGGCAGGCCCACTATATAAAGCAATGTTTTCCTCACCAAATGAGCAGATGATTCTTCTCTGATATTCATGAATACTGCTCACACTATCTACAACGTTACTGCAGCACCCCACAGGAGTCTAAGTTGCATCAGGAAGCTACTGTGATAAGGAAAAAAACCAACCAGGACAGAAGCCATGAGCCTGATTTCAAGCTAAGGCCTCATCCTGAGGGAGCTGAGTGCTCTCAGGCTAAAGAGCTGCCGATAGCCTACATGAGGTCACACACAAAGAGCTCCTTTGTATGGTGGGTGGATGTTTTCACTGCCCTGAGTGCAAGCTTTACACTCTGGTGTGACTAGCTTTCCTGTAGCTACAATGCCACCCAAGAAAAAAAAAAAAAAGACATAAGAGGGCAGAGTTGCATTCTCAGTCATCATAAGGATTTCAGTACCAGAATACTCCCTCATACCTGCAAGCAGTAAAGCCACCACACAGAAGGCTTCACAGGGCTCACATACAAGATGCTGAACAAGCCTTAACTGCTCATGAGAGCCAGTCAGTAGAGGGAAAGTTACATACCACATTCATCACATCCTGGTAATTTCTCTGTGTAAGCAAACATCTAACACTGGCCTCACACCTTGCCCAGAAAGCTCCAGCGCAGAAACAATTCACCCACAGCAATGGCAGCCTCCAGTGTTGGGGCAAGAACTTCACAAATGGAAGAGCTTCTCGCAAACAAGCATAGGAAGCTTAAAGTCCTACTAATGCAACAACAATAGTTAAGCTTGTAACACAACAAAGAAGTAGGCTTCATAGGTCATCACAAGTTATGACATCCTCTTCTCTGCCAGAATTTCACTTGATGACAGAGCAGTAGACTACCACCACTGCATACCAAGCTTGGTTCAAGGTCTGCTGTGCCACAAAGTCTCCCTGGATGTTGCATCAGGGGAGACCTGCTGGAAGCAGGCTCTGACAGAAAGCCACCATACAGCCACACAGGAGATTAAGTATGACAGTCAGCACAGCAGTTTTCAGGGATGAGCTTCAGTTTCCCCTGTATTTCCTCCATCTTTAGCTTTTAATGTGAGCACAGAGTTTATTGTGTAACACTTAACTGCACTGTCAGATATGCCAGCTCCAGAAGAACTGGGGTTCAGCAGCCAAGTAGGAGACAAATGGGGTTTTGTTTGTTTGGGGTTTTTTTGACATAGTAATGTCGCAATTAGTTTGAGATGGCAGGATAAGAACATCTAAGATATTTAAACAGCAGTATTAATATTTCAGAGCTACTATACCACTGAAATGAGGTTTACAGTCATCTTACCAATTGCTTCGGGCCATCTGGAAATGAAAGGAGCCAAGACAGCATCTGCTCTGCACTGATGGCAGTGAAGATTACCTGAGCACATGACTAGTGCTAGAAACTTGAAAACTAGTCCAAGAGGTTATCATTGCAGGTGTTCCACCAGCTACAGTTTCTTTTTCTGTATCAAATCTTTTGGTGGCCAGAAATCTTGCAGAAGTCATTTACATGAGTGAAATATTCTCATAGCCAACTCAAGCTTCGGCAGTTAAAACACCAACTTTAAGACTACGTAACACAAGTTGGATCCTAGAGCATTTTCCTGTTTACAACAGGACTTGCTGTTCCAATACTAATGTATTAAAACATCTTGTTCCAATACTTCTTCACAGAAGAATAAATCCTGTTCCTCAACACAGTTGCATAATGGATAAAAAGCAAGTCAAATCAGGTTTTTCGTACACATCAAGGAACTCAACTAACATTAAAGGCCTAAATAGGAGAAATAATTAGTACAGCTCTATATACAATTAGAACTTCCGCTTAGGCAAGAATATCTCCCACCCAACCAAAACAGTATCTGTAACCAAAAGTTATTTGCCATAGAGTAACATATCTGTCCTGTTGGGGGATGCTTTTCTAAAGACTTGCCTTTGGGTACTGATTCCTTCATTAAAATAAGTCTCTGCAACAGTAAGGAAATCTAAACCACTGAAGTGCTTCAGTTGTTACTTACCAGGGTATACCTTTGCAATGCAGAGTGATGTTTAAGCTCAAACCAAGAAACAAAATTGTCATTGAAAAATCTAGCCTAAGTTTCACTCTTCTGTTCCAGATCTCCTTCATATGGAGCCCTCTGCTTTATATTTTTTATCATACGTCCTTTTCTAATGTCTTCCCACCATGGAGAACACAGTCTCCCTAATTTTAGTAGAGCATGTGTAGACACATGCTTTATGGAAAGGGCTGCAGTAAGAGCACACAGCAGAACACAGGCTCCTCGGCACAGTTTGCAATGCTGCCTGCTCCTCCAGAGAGAATGGCAAAGCTGCAAGAGCATTTTCAGCATTTATCGAGGTTCTTATTTGAGGTTCTGACTAATAGCTACAGCAGGGAATTCCCATTGCTCTGTAGCACTACAGTTTATGCATTCGAACCTGTGGATATCTTCATAATTTTACTATCTAGTACCTTCCCTTTGCAAGGGCACTGAACTGGAACATCCCCCCTGTCTCCAACCAGCATGCCTTTCAAGGAGGGATACAGCACATTTCCATACATGAAACTAGGAAGAAAGTTACAATGACTGCCCTGCCCTCCCCTCCCATTTCTTACTCCTCTGCAGTCACTGTGAGGTACAGATCCCCGATCTTCCAGAAATTCAAGCCCATCCCTAGGACAGCTATTGACTGCTGCAGTCATGTTCTGCTCCTTCTGCAAGGACCCACCATTTTCCTGGGCTATTTTTTGTCATTACTGCCACCAACAGTTCTCTGCCATAAATGGAGTGAGTTCATAATGGTCAGGCATTATACTCGAAAAGCAGGGGGCCTACATAGATCTATCTTTCTGAACTAGAAAGACAAAGGTCACAATTTATTGTCCAGATGGGGGAAAACAGAGCTTAGTGGCACAATCTATATAATTTGCTATGAAAGAGTACTGCTCAAATGCACTACAGAGTAGGTGATGCCAGAGCCAGCCTAGTCAAGCTCCCCATTTATCACTTTGGGGTCAAGGAGGGGAAACAGCAAGACCTGGCTTGTCACACAACTCCAGATCTCATACCAGCAAAGAGGCACACAGGAAGACAGTATGAATATAAAGTAAAGCCTGATTATCTTTTTCCAGAAGGCAACATCCTTCAGACAGACATTTTCCAAGTACAATCATTTGATCACTTCCACAGTGGTCTTCATACCTACAAGAGTAGAAGTGACCAAGCAATACTGTAACACAGCAAGATTCTGTCAAGTGACACAGCAACCTTCAGCTTCCAAGTTATTTCTAGGGCAGCCAAGATATTAGACTTACTATGGGGCTTCACTTGGGACAGTTGTTACGAATTCTCAGTGGGTCACAGCATATGTACAAAAGCCAGATGTTTCCTACAGATCACTGACACTTTCCAAGTCTAAGGGATTCATGTCACTGCTCACAGTTTTACTATAACAGGAAACCAGGTTTTGTACAACATCTTTTGAGAGCCATAAGTACCTCAGCAGGCCAGTAGATACTAGCTGCACTTGTAATTTACCTTGGTATGCAAGTAATCTTGAACTAACCCCATCCAAAAGTCTGTTTGGTCTCTTATGGGCACAAGAGATACAGATATACCTATTTCTCTTCAATACGCTTAGGATTCCATCATTTTCTGCAAATAGCAAGCCATACTCCTCTGCCTATGTATCCAGTGACAGCACTGGCTGTGTAACTTAGCAGCAGCACTACAGTAGGAAGAGGGAAATGCCAGGAGAAAGATCAAGAACTTGCTTCAAGCTGCTAGTCATTTAAACTAATTGAGTAGGCTTAAAAAAAAAAAATCTGTTGTTCACCTTTAAAAGCATTTCAGCTTGCAAATATTGTAGTTTTAGTGCTTACCATACAGAAAAGAAAACGTGAAAGGGTAAATGTCACACCTAGCAATTGAACACCTACAGGATCAGACTTCAGAACTGCAACACTAACATCTCACTACCACCCCCCATCCAGGGAGGGCTCCTGACAGAAATACACTCTAGATCACAAGTTAGCAGGAGAAACGTGTATAATTTCATAATCATCATTAAAAAATTAATAAGGAATTTTCTTGTGTACACTGGAATCTGAAGTATGGCACCTTTATACTAATGACAACTTTACTGGCAGTGTCCAATCACTAGAAAAGATGAAGCTCAGGGGCTTATCATATTGATCAACATGGTTGCAGATGAGTAAACCAAACCCTCCACCTTCACATGTACTTCAACATGACACTTAGAAGGGTGAGAAGACAAGCTTCATGAGTTAAACATCCTGGAAGTTCATAGCCTTCCATTTAAGAGTTCATAAGCTAAAACTGTAACAAGTTAAAGCTTTAAAGCACATCTTTCTACAGAACTGTAGACATCCATGCTCATAGCTGACATTCTCCCCCCCAGTCACGAAGGGAGAAATAGCCAAGTCAGAGAAACAGTAACGTCAGTTCACATACTTCAAGCAAAAAGTAAATCAGTAGTCCTTTGTATTTGGCTTCTTCCTCTCTTCTGAAGTAGCTCCCATTCCAAAAATGACACAGCACAGCAAGCCATTAAACTGCCTTGTAAAGTACAGTATATAAAAGTGGCATATATGGAAACTGATAGACAGGCTCGTTGTGCAGTGTGCTCCCATTGGGCTTTTTTATTTTGTTCTTTGTTTCAATTGCTCTTCATTAAAGCATTTAGATACCAGTGCTGATGAAGGACCCTAGTCATCCAGCCAGACTCTTGCTTATCATCTCAAAGCTCCTTTTTATTTGGCACTACTCCAGTTTTGAGGTTTATGCTTGATATTGGGTAATACAGATACATGCATAAGCACCTCTATGTTTCCCCATCCTTTAAAACAGGTCTCTAAGAATTTATGGCACACACTAGTTCTGATCTGCCACTTTCTAACTATTGCTGTTACACATCTGGCCGTGAAAGAGGCTACACAGCACAGCTGAGCACAAGGACACCAGTGCAGCCAGTACACTTTCCATAGCTCTGAGAAGCATTTAATAGCCATCCTGTCAAACAACATTTCTATTAAAAAACTAGAACATTGCACTGAAGTCCCTTATTTTTACACTTTGGCGAGCAGGGATTCCAAAGACTTCTGCTCTTGCCTAACCATGATGTAAGTTAATTAGGTACTACATTTCATAGCATTTCAGACTGATGGGTCAAGAACGCACATGGTCAATGCATCCAACACGCCTGCAGAGAGATCAAGTTTTTCCACTCACCCAGAGCCGGGCTTTTATTGCAGCATTGGCTGAAGAACAGCTACTGTTTTGCAGCTTCATAATTAAAAGCTCTCATGCTACTCCGTAGTGGTGCTGCAGTGGTAACATTAGCTCACTGGGAGGACCATATTTAGAAAAGATGTTGGGTTCTCCCCCAGAGCACTGTAATAGTTTGGTAACTGAAATTAACAGCCCCAGTAAGAGTCAAACATTGTCAAATTAAAAAAACAGAGCTAGACTCCTACGGGGAGAAGTCTGGGCTGAAGGCATCTAGCTTTATTGCAGGGATTCATTTAATCCCTACTTGGGAACATATAAAAAAAAAAGTCCTAAAGCGATGTGCTGGGAACAGGGGCTACATTAAACGCAAGACGAGCAATATAAAAATACAGCCTGCCAACCTCCCCCCCTCCCCGCTTTTTTTTTCCTTTTTTCCCCACCCGCAATAAATACCGACAAGTTAATACCGATGTAGGCACTCCGCGCCTTCAGCCGGTACCCGGCTTTTAACGAGCGGGGAGGCCCCGGCCAGGCTCTGCGCCCGCGGGGAGCCGGCCCGGGGGCGGCCGGGGCTCGGCAGCGGCGACCGCCGGGGCTTCACCTGCGG
>JAOXNO010000041.1:29094540-29171310 GCA_028565335.1 Limnodromus scolopaceus
TATGTGGCTTGTGATGGCACTCAAGATGACCTGTTCCATGACCTTCCCTGGTATCGAGGTCAGACTGACAGGTCTATGTTGTTACACTTAGAATGACTACGTAATAGCTTCTTCCAACTTAGAAAGGCATCCTCCATATACATAACATTTGTATTGGTCATAAAATATACAGATGCTTTCTCCAGAAATCTCCTGTAATCAAGTATATTTTATTGTTTAGGCACCAAAGCTTCTTCAAGAGCTTCCCTCTAAGAAACTCCACACTAATCACTTGTATATGTGACAGAACACTCATTTTTTCAAGAAACAGATAGATGTCAGAAAAAAAAAAATTGATGAGGGCTTAGAGAACAACTCTGGTGATGGAGTAATAGCCGTGGCTTTTCTGTGATAATAAAAATGGAAAATGCAAGAGACAGTAGTCAAGTAGCCCCTACTGTTACAGTTTTATACTTATTAAAGACTGGCTCCATATAGAAGTCTTATCTTAAACTATGCAGAAGATTCTAGAACCAGCATTTTGGAAACAACACAGCTACACATAAATACTCCTTATGGAGATATTTTTCCTCTCTAACTTGTGATGAACTTTGTCCTTTCTACATGAATTACCACATCAAGATAGAAGATTACAATAACTTAAAAGGAGTACTTCGTGACTGTCTGAAGTGTTGAAACTATTATTTCAGACTTTTTATTTTTTTTTTTTCCTCTTTTTCCCTTTTCTTTTTAAATAACACTCTCAGAAAAGAAAACTGGTGTGTTTTTCAGCTTCACACTGAGAGCAGAGATTATTGCAGCTTCCCTCCCTCTGGCTCATGCTGACCAACTTGTGATACAAACATCAGGAAAAGTTATCAGCCACTGCAAGCTTAGTTTGAGTTTTTCATTGGTATCAGAGTCTCACAATGAGAAAACAGCAGGAAGGAGATATTACCTAATCCCCAACTCCCAATTTTTTTTTTTCTACAAGTCATTGTAGGATATAGGGTTAAAAAAAGGAAAAAAGTGCAGCAGCTGTCTATACAGTTGACAGGATACACTGTTCCCTGTCAAAAACTGACCTGAAAATGCTAGATAATCATACTAAAGATATGCTATTCTTCTTCACTAACTTAGAGCTGCATAAAGCCACTGAGATTTGGAATGTCGTGATTCACACACAAAAAATGCAGGTTGATCTTCAGAAGATTTTGTTCTCAACCTTTGGAGCACTTCCCACTTGAAAGCAGATTCTATTTGTACTTAGGACGTTTGAGACAGTGTTCCTTGTCCTTGAGATTTACGTTATCTCGTTTTCGTGATACACAATCACACTCTTTGCTCGCTTCCCTGTACTTAGTCATTCTGCTATTTTGACAAGCCAGAGAAAGGAAATTACACAGCATCAGGTTCAAGAGATGCAGTAGCTAATATGATGGGGAGCTCAAGCAACCATCCTGTTTAAGTGTTCGATGACCTGTTGTACCAGCCCAGAGGCACAATGCCCACCCTTCTACCAAAACAGATTCCCGTTTTCTAAACATAAACCTGACTTTCTCCAGACTGTCTGACTACCCTGCCAGTGTTTTCCCCTGTGTCTTCAATCTTATGGCATTCTTCAAGTATTATTCATTCTGCTTCCCCTTACATTCCTTTCGTTTAGGAGAATTTGAATATTGTCACTTAAAACACTGGTACAACAGCTGACAACATTAATTTTGCCTATTCCAGAACATCAATAAACTATATAAGCTAAGTATGGCAGTCACACTAGCCATCACTGAACTGCAGAAAACTTTGCTTGAATTTAGCAGCTATATTGTAATGAACATTAAAAAAACCTTCAGTAAGCCAATAAAAAGCAGCAAATGAAGTATGGAAAGAAATTACTATCTGTTATTTCACTGTTATCTTGACAAACACATTGCATTTCCCTTCTTGCACAGATACAAATTGTAATAATTTTATCATACTATGTCAACCTAAATTTTATCATATCAATTTAAAATTAAACTGCCAAATACAATGTCAATGTTCACCTGTAACAACATTTTCAAATAATCTGCAATCTAAGTTAAGTTTAATTTGACAATACAGATATTCACCTAATAGCCAGGCAAACCTCCTTCTGAATTTCAGAGCAAATCTGATCCCTTGGTGCCATCAGTAACTGCCAAAGTAATAGGCCAGACCTTCTAACAATATCTCTGTTTCTTTCAGTTTGCGGGCTGAAGAAAAATTTAAAAACCACCTAAAAAAAAAATTAAACACAACACTATTAAAAACTTAAACACTGTTCACTTTAATTCATTTTCTGTAGTCAGCTTCACTAACTATTTGTCTAGGTCACTAAAAATTTGAGAGTCAGAAACTGACTTTGGACTTGCAAAATTTGGGCTAGCACTTTAGCAAAGAGAGAAGCCCTTTCTCTTTTTCCACCCCCTTGGGAGGAAAAATAAGAAAAAAAAGGAAGAAATAAGCAAGTAAAGTCTTTGGATGTTATTTTGATCTATAAAGGCGGCGATTACATTTAAACTAGGACTCCTAAATGGCTGTATAAAATACAACCAAGCCACTGCTCAGTCAAATGCAACGAAGAAAAAAATTAAAAACTAATAAAATCAAGCGGTTGCCTGCATTCTAAAACAACTTCTTTTTTTTTTTTTCCTTTTTTTTTTTTTTCCCCCAGTATTTATTGTGAAGAAGTACATTTAAGATGCCCTCATACCTGAAAGACAACAAGGATGCAGCGAATTATACAAGTATCTCCATTCACCATAGCTTTCTCCATAATGTCACAAATACTGCTGAGATGATGGGCTTCAATTGGATGTTGTTTGCCCAAAAAATTTGTTATGGGAAGATTGTTGCTGGCTGCAAGCAGGTTGAGTTGGTGGATACACATGGCACCAACATGGTGCAGTAACTGGTTAATAACCTCATTCGTGGTTGTTGCATCTCCTAGAAGAAGAAAAGCGGTTCAAATACTGTCTACAAACACAGACTAGAGCAGCAGCATTTGCTTCTAAAAAGCAATATATCATCATCTCCTCTAACTTCAGGACACCCACCCACATGATAAACAAAAGAATTACCCTCATCACTTTTTTAATGTGCTAAAGGTACCAAGAATCTGCAAACTTCCAAACACTTCTCGCTTTTTCCTTTCTTAAAGCAAAGATAAACCATGACCAATATTTATAAACAACCTCCCAAGAATGAACTCAACTTTTAATAGAAAGTTTCAGACAGTGGTTTCTGTATATTTATTCTACAATAATCATATATTTCACTTCCATTTTGTATAAAATGCTGACTTGTATGTTTACCTCACCTTTGGGCTCTGTAATGACATGACTCACTCCCAGTCTCTGACAGACACAATGGAATGCCTGGTTTCCGGGATTACACCACTGATCAATATAATCATTAGAGCACGTCCATATCATGTTATTCATAGTATCGTAACAGGCACCTAAGAAAAGGAAAATATTTCACACATCAGATTTTAGAATGTTTGTTAGAAAACCAAAGTAAAGTATTTTTATAGTAGATATAAATCCAAGTTATTCACTTTAAAAGTTCTCTGTCACATCACAGCAATTTGGTAACACTGCATTGGAATGAAAAACACTTGAAGGAGATTTCTTAATAAAGGAGTGAAGCAAATGCACATCCCTTTCGATGTTTCAAGTAAACGTGTAACAGGAACGGTTTCAGGCAAATACTCCAGTGCTTGTTATTTCTAAGTATAAGTACATCATATATATCATACCTCCACAAACTTATCACACGCTGCCACAATGTCTAAACTAAAAATAGTTGAGTCTGGCATCAGATACTAGTAACTTCTAGAAAAAGTAGGAGGAAAAAAAGTTTCAGATTTATTTTACTACAACTATCGACAATTAAGCACCTTAGAACTTGTTTGAAAGGCCTTGTGGTAAAAACATAATAGCTTTAATAAAATTGGTGGTTTGCACAGTGCAAGTGTTAAAAAAACCTATTAAGAGACTTATCTCCTGAAAAAGCTGACAGCTACAAACACAAGCAAGTCCAACACAGTAAAAGGAAAGAGATGAATGGATTATAGACACAACTATTCTAGGATAGAGGCATTTACCATATATTAAAAGTTCAAAAATAACCCATTTGACTACATGTTTCAAATGACTTGCAAGAGCAAGATACTGGAAATTTCTTCAGGGAATTCTGAACCTTCAAAAATGTGAAATTTACAGGATTTCACCACAGACACAAAACCCCACCAACTGCAGAATTGCTTACCACAACTGCAATTTAAAGTCCAGACAGGTTATTTAAAATCTAAGGGTTGGATAGGTCTAGTTCTGAAATATTCCCAGAAAAGACATGTACTTCTTACCAAGTCCTGGAACTAGAGCACCACGTCCAAGTGAACTTCCTGCAGCATCAATGAGATCCGCTCGGCTTGTGAACTGCCCATCCGAAATATTGAACACCAAGCTTGAAGCAAGAACTACATAGAAAAAAGTCTCCAATAAATTTCTGAGAAGTTTATTGTATTTCAGAAAACCAGGGACTTAAAATCTGTCACAAATGTATATGACTTACTTTTTAAAGATGACAAAGCACTTGTTCCTCCAAACAGCGAGCGTGTGGCAGAACTGCCTGATCCACCTGGGGGTGGGACCAACATCACCAAGTACGTTCCACACGTGTATATTGGAGTCTTCCTTAATACTTTCAGTGGCAGCCCACAGCTAGTGTTTGCAGCTGAAATATTAAACAGAAAAATACAACACAAACATGCATTTCTTCACAAAACTCGTAACAGGCAGCACACAAGGCAAACTTTTATATAGGACTTTGAAGAAATCAATATGGAAATTCATTCAAGCTGCATTTTACAGCGTTTAGAAGTTGCTTTAAGAAGTTGTATATAAAGATGGCCTCAGAATTCCACACATTCAGCATCGATCCTCAGAAGGACACAGTTTCACAGGTTATTTAAGTAAAGAGAACAGCTTAAAAGCTAAAGACAGTGCTGTGGTTTGGGTTGGGCTGGCCACTAAAACAAATGACAGATGCTCTCTCTAGTTTCCAGACCAGGCAAATTAGGAGCCTAGATTTAAGTATAAACAAAACTGTTTTAAGAATTTATGGTGATAAACATATTGAAAGCAGTACCTTAGAGCCAAACAATCTTTTAACATAAAGAGATCATTTGAGATTCACTACGCATTTACTATTTTAAGTTCTCCTGCTCCCCGTGAAACGTATACAGTCATAATGATCTAGCTCCTGCCACAGCTGATCAACACTTTGCTGAGCCCTGACTAAAGAATTGCCCAAGAATAACCACATCGTCTTCTTCTGTAGCACTCTAGTTGTTAACTGGCAAAATACAGCCTTTAAAATAGCTCTTCAAGCTAACACTGCCAATTTCCTGCAAGCATATTTATTTCCTGTATAATTTATTTTTATGGAAATATCTTTAATTGTTTAAAATTGAAGAAAGAAACTCATGTACATATGAAGGAAGAAGAGAAGTAATTCAGGAAACCGAATGAAATCTTAAAACAAATTTTACAAAGCTCCACATCATCCTGAAAGCCATCAATGCTGTTCATTCACAATTCCCTAACTAACTTGGATAGTTTCAGCAAGCCCATAAAAGAATACCCAAATATTGTTCAAATTACCTCAAAAAAAGCAGAATTACCTCCAATTTATAATATTCAACTTACTCACGAAACAATAGTTTCATTTTCTAAACTGCAGTCCATTTTTACATAACAATTAGAAGCCCAGCTGAACTATCAGCAGATAAAAGTATCAGTTTGATCAAATGTGGCATAAAGCAGCCCTACAATTGAATGGGGGGGGGAAAGAGTGCTACAAGTATTATTCCCATTTTTCATGCTTAAACTTTTCTCATGATCAATGCCTAATTCAGCAAAGGAACTCTTAGTTCAAACATTAAGCAAAAGCTGCATATATTTTGCGGGGAAAAAAAACCATTTTTTTTTTTACATGTCCTAAGAGATTAGCAATTACTAAAAACAGTAGAATACGTGTTAAGAAACAAAACATGAAAAATTAATGAGAATCAGTAAAACTTCTGACCTGCTTGGTCCTCTTTCAGTGTATTGGAGATTGTAGAGCCAGTGAGAGCAGCCAGTGTTGCTGACGGGGAGGCTCTGTACCTCGACAGCCTACTCAGAAGCATCTCGTTTATACTCTTTGCAGATTCACCCTCTTTTCTCATTAATATAATTCGTTCCTGTAGAGGATTTGCTATACATACACCATTTTCAACCTATTAAAATGGAGAAAAAAAAAGTACTTGTAGATATTGCAATCTGTAGGAGACAGATTACCTTAATTGACACTAAAACTGAACAATACAATACACCAAATAGGATACAAACATAAACCCTGCTGGCAGAATTTCTCACAAAAAATAGTGTTATAAAAGCTAGACAGATCAGTATTTATCTTGTTTGTGACTTTGTGGTTCAATATAATATCTCTATTTTGTCTATCCTCAAAGACAGAACTGCTTGTCACAATCTTATTTATGGGACTGTACTTAATATTTAACCTCTCTGTATTCTTAATGATCTTTCACTAGTTTTGTAAAATGAGGCCTTTAAATCATTTGCCAGCCAAAAAAAGTATGCAATGATTTTTCTTAGATTGCAATCTTCAGGGAATATGTTATTAAAGAATGCACCTCTTAACGAAGAGAAGATCTGATCTACAGCATTAGGCATTTTCCATAAGTTGTACTACTATAGCCCACCACTTCCAGCTCCATCATCCCACTAAGTCCAGTCGCTGTACGGGAGCTGCTGAGCAGATCCACAGCCATTGCACCCAAAGCTAAATCCTCATCCAATTTCAATTATCAATACTAGAGGTCTATGAATTGCTGTAAACTCTGCTATATAAATGAATAAAATTTCAGACTGAGGGGCTTTATTGTTAAATTAAAATACACACATTCATATACAAATGCAAGCATCTACATGTATATATACACATATATGAGCCATTGAGAGAAAAGGAAGTTCAAACTACTGAGACATTTCTCTAGACTTAATGTTTTGAAACGCATTTGGTTTTACACTAAAAGCAACGGTTGTCATTCAACATAAAAAGCATTCTAGGCTATAAAATGCAGCGTAGACAAAACAATTGCATTTGTAGCTTGTGGGACCCGATTGGCTTTTAACACAATAAAGCAGATCCACAGTAAACAATGCTTTAAATCCTAATACACTGAATTACCGTCCCAGCATAAAGCTTAATTGCTAATTATAATAAAATATGTTTTATATTACAAGACAATTCATATTGCTGGAGTATGATAGTCATACATCCTCTGAAGATAGAGCTGAACAATACACCTTCTGTTAAAAGTTAATTCATAAATACATTACAAACAACTATTCAGATTACACACATCAATACTCAAGTCTAATATATTGATTTGATGCTGATATTTAATTAAGCAGTAGTCATGCTACCAACTCCAGTTATAGAAAACACATAATTTGCTTACTATAAGTTCAAAAATATCCATAAAAACAGAGTGGCCTTTTGGTGTTTTTTCATTGAGGCTGGCAGGAGACCAAATCCAGTAGAAATATGTACCATCTGAAGAAAGATGCACGGTAGTCATAGTACTGCCAACCGGGAAGTGATTTACCGGCATTGGGATTATCTGACATACCTATGAGAAAGAGAGCATCTTAACATTTCTTATTTTTAAGTCTGTTATTATGAGTATTAAGAGTGTACTTAAAAATAAATAAATAAATCAAGACCAAGTGCAGTTAGCCCATAAGAGGCTTATTATTGAAGATAATAGCACTACTACATTTATTTGTTATGAAGAGGTATTCTATAATGTTTGCAAATGGACATACTGCATATAAGACGGCGTATATATATCTAAAAATTTAACATATCTAAAAATAAAAGGATCTTCTCCTTTCTAATGATTGAGAGCATACCCACAGTACAATAAGGAAAATAGACACACTAAGGAGCTATGTACTTTCTGCACCTTTTTTGAAACATTATTTGAAACTTTGGAAGAAAAGGAGAATCCAAACAGTCTCAGTTTCAGGAAACACGCTGGACAAAAATACACATATCCAACCATAAAACCATGAGAGGAAAAAACCCAAAATAATCAAACTATCAATTTTTATAAAGGATGACAGTTGTTTATCTACAGAACACAATCAGAAACAATACCTGAATTTTGTTACAGTAGAAAAATAATGAGCTGTTCAAGAAAATTATGTTTTCAGTTCAAGTCAAAGTGCATTTTGCTATTGTATGTTTTATAATGTGACTTTACTATAGCCTGGTTCTTACAATACTTCATAATACAGTACAGTATAAGTCTGTATATGCATATATACGGGTATAAACACATACGTACACATGCAAGGCAGTTTCACAAAGTAAGAAGAAACTTCAAGGACAAAACTAATTAAAGCTAGAAATGATTGAGATTAATTAAGAATGCAATGCAATGAACACCCTAGCTGTTCCTGTTACCTGAAGGGTATGCTGATCCACAACCTGGAAAAGGGAGTGAGGCTTATTATCAAAAGAGACGGGCCGATGGAGAAGTTTGCTGTTGCCAAAAGCAACCCACCCAGCCTCCAGCTCCTCATTACGGCAGTACACAAAACCTCTGGCAAAAATTTAAAGAAAGTATATTAAAACTCTTTAAAACTCTGTGCTATTTTTTGTTTATCTGAGAACAATTCACAACCACATTCTTGAACTTTGACTGAACTAAAATTCACCTCAGCGTAAGGCAGCAATTTCCATTGTAAAATGCTTTAAGCATAACAAGCCTCATGACTTCCAAGCAATAAAGAAGCAAGAAGATACAGTGAGTCACATCTGCGCTCATCATTTATATAATGAATGACATAATTAGAAAACAAATACATACAAATCCAGCAATTGTACAACTATAAGTACAAGGTCATGAAACTAGTCTATAGTATATTTCTGTAAGAGTAAGCCAACTTACTATACATTAAAAAAAAATAAAATACAAGAATACAAAAACCTTAAAATAGTATTTAATGAAAATGCATAGTATGCTCTAGCCATTACATCTAACATCCAAGAGATTTAACAAAACAGTAACTTTTTTTTTTTAAAACAGACCTGTGGAGTAGCAAATATTCAACTGTCACTTACCGCAAAGTACCATGTAATCCAGATCCTAATTTGCTTATTCCTCTGCCCACTGAATTTGTTGTGTAAAGATAGAGCCCATCTGCTGCAAGACAGCGCCCCAAGTCTGCATCTGAATCAGGAAGAAAGAATAGAGCAGAGACCTCCTCTGTCACACACAAAACTGAAAATTCTCCATGGTCATTACACTTCCTGTGGTTGCTACCACAGCAACTGAAAACTAACAGATGCTCATGACAGGTCATTACTGACAGGTCAGAACCATTTTTTTCATATTGAATTTATTATTCGGTGCTCTAAGAGCTACTGTAACACAATCATTCCTTTTTATGTTAGTTTCCTTACATTTCTTTCAAGATTCAATGGAGATGCCCAGATTACACCTCACTCACACAAATACTAGGGCTATTTAAATCTCCTGCCGCTGCCGAATAAACTCAACAAGAATTAGGTGCTCGCCACTCAGCTTCTCTTTTGAGATAATAAATGACATCAGCACCGTTTTTTTCATGATTCAAATGTACATCATCCATTTCTGAATAATTTATTTTTCCTGTGTTATGTTCTCATTTCAGTGTTAAAGACACGTGCTTAGGTATTATGGCCCAAGCTTCTGTGAAAAAACCCAAACAGTAAGTTTGAAGGGGCTTTTTCTGAACATTATTCAAAACGATAAATACAGTAGGAACTAGACTAGCATACCCAACCATGCTTAGGAACTATTCAACCAAACTCATTTCAAGTGGAAAATTCCTTCACTCAAATATAAACCACCTTGAGTATTTGCTATTAAGTGCCTTCAGAATGACGCAAAGGAGCAGAAGACCATTCTCTTCTGGTTTTGCAACAGGTAATGCTGTTCAGAACTGGCAGCAAGATAAAATACAAGCAAGGCTCATGACTAGGCAAGCCTTTCTGCTCAGGACTGCTGGCATAACATCTGTTCATGAGGAAGGAATAATCCAATATTGAGCCTTGATCTAATTTCTGGTACAACTCTGTACTTCTCCTAAAGCGTGTAAGTAGATCCTTCCACCTCTGAACACTTAAATTAAGACAAAATGTATTCCAAACATTGTTCTGTCACTCACAAAATAGTCATTATTAACAATCAAGATAGGACATAAAGGGCAAAGCCTTGTAACAGACATGTCAATAAACCAGCCCAGTCAACCTATTTAAGTTCACAGAATCTGAACAGTCAACCAGGGAAAGAAAAAAAGTCACTCTCACAGCAAGAAAACCTCTATGAAATATAGATATCGTCAATAAGTTCGCAGATAGCCTAAAGTGACAACTCAATTTGTAAATTCCTATGGCTTGCGTTAAATTTAATGACATGTCATCCAGAAAAAAAAAAAATCATAAATACACAAGACTTAAGATTTAGCCTCTTAATTTTAACATAAAAGAGGATAATTTCTTCTAACTGATGCCAAATCAGCTTTAAAAAAACCAAACAAATTATTTATATCTAGTTAGATTAATTTAATGAGAATAGGTATAACAAACCAAACAATGAAATCAATTTATTACTCCTGTAAATTAGGTCCACGTTTTGAAAAGTTTAGTTTTGAATGCACAGACCAAGACAACAAAGTACCCAGACAGTTATTGCCCTCCCCCTCTCATTATATATCAGGCTTCGAGACGCTCCCGTGATACCCAGTTCTCTCTACATATGGTCCTTCTAAACCCATCAGCTTTTGGTTATTTGATACGTACTATACTTGCTTTTACATTACTTCCAACAAAAAGGAGAAATCCTTTCCAACTCTAAAGCTTTACATTAATTTTTAAACAATTACCACCACTAAAAACCATCCTGTCCTCCCCTGCTAATACTGACAGTCATGAAATAATTCACCTTTATTTTCACTGCTGGAACTACTGTTGGCATCAGGTGCAGGTAACATGTCTTCAAAGCCCCAAGACACTATATGCTTTCCTCCAAGCAAACAAGAGGGTGATCCAGGTCCTCCCTCTAAAAGCAGCAACCTTTAAGTAGAAAAATAAAGTAAGATGCATAGAGAACAATGACAGCAAAAACTAGCTAAATCAGAAGTAAACGTGAAGATATATTTTAAGTAATTATTCTCTGTCAGAGTTCTTAAGCCACTTAAAGGAATCATCAATATTTAAATTAAAAAAATAAAAACTTAACACCTAAAATCAATTAGCAGATCCTTTTAGATTTGACTTTCTAATGTCTTCCTTCTGCAATTGACTAAATTTTGATCTTTCCTAGATCTTTCAATAACTCTAAAGCCTTTTAATCACATTTAAAGACATACACCTGTAAATGCACTTACACATTTTCAGAGCTGAGGTAAAAGTGCTACAAATAGAGAAGTCACTACAAACCTGTATAATACATCAGCCACAGGCAAGGATCCTAGATCCGTCTGTTTCTGTAATAGATGCACTGTATGAACAAAGGTTTTCAGCGACCCTCTAAAAGGATAAGAAAAACATGAATTAAAGATGTCTATTGAAACAAGACTGAATACAGACAGACAACAGCATCTATGTAGAATATCATATCCAGAGCCACGAAGAGCAAATATCCAAGATATGCCATCAAGCTTCTTTTCTAATTTGCATTTCTTTTCTGGATGATTTTGATTCTTTTGTGGAAGAAGTGAAAAGAGGAAGAGAGGGTAACATAAAGGAAAAATGCTGGCGAACTGTCCGTCTAAATCACACTATGTTTTTGGAAGAGGATGAAGCCCCATGCAGGTAGGGAGATCAGCAGCCACGGCTGACGCAGAAACCAGGCTGAGTCCTGAACAACGTGTACAGTAAAGGCAATCCAGGCACGTGATAAAATACCTCAATCTTGCATCTAATACAGACAGCTACTTTCAATATTTCTCGTAGCTGATTAATCGTATTTAGATCATCAAATACAATCTGCGGGTCTTCCTGGGGTTGAGCCAAAGTATTAGTAAGAGCTGCTGCAGACATAGCTAGAGATGGCTTTCTGGACTAAAATAGAAAAGACCACAGTAATTAATTTATTATCAAGAGTCTGATTACTTTTGCTTCCAAACACAAATTTGGAAGCCTTGCCCCTTCTGAAGTGATGCATTTAAATGCATTTAAGGACTAGATACTTCTGAAGACAAAATTAAACCTAAGTAGAAGTTGTTTCTAATCTTGCCTAAAAGTGTGTTACTTTAAAATGTTATTGTGATATTTACAGACAGATGGAGTTTGTAACTCTAATTATAATTCTTGTTCATTCATAAGTTGAATACTTTTTTGGAGAACCTATAAAATCTGTACATTAATGTAGTGGAAAGGAAACCAGGAAGATGCCTGGTTTTTGTGGAAATAAAGAGATCTAAAAGTCTAAAAATATATTTTTCAGTTTCTGTTTTAAGGTCAGGGTATTAGGAAGAAGTCAATTTCTGAAAGACGTGGTGGCTTTCTTTTCAGGCCTAGCTACATACGAGAATCCTGACTGCGTCTCAGACATGATAATAGCCAGTTATGAATTGATTTGTTCAAAAGGATGATTGATCAATTGAAGAGATCCTTTCCATGCACTCTGCTGAATGCAGCCTTTTGCTTTCTGTCACACATGGTCAGTCTCAGCTCCTTAACTGTCTAACAGCACCTCCTCCTCCAAACCCCAAACCCTGTTTTTTCCCCCCACTGTCATTTTCAGCTGTATGCTCTCACTGATTAACCTCAGCTTGGAGAAAATTGACACTGAATACTTCAAAGCACCTCAATTAATTATTTAAAGCAATATTCACCCTGTTTTATTCTTAGCAATATAAAGCACCCAAGATTGCAACTAGGAATCTCAGTAATAGTCTAATTTGGAAAGCTTTTTCTTCATAATGGTACCCAACATATGACTTACACATTTAAAGGAAAAATGCAAGGCTTTCATAGGTGAAGAAAGCATGTCAGGATATCACAACTCTGTAAGCAATGCAAGACAGATTTGCAAAGAAAATATACGATCAACCTTCATTTCAAATGCTGTATTTGAAATTTAGCTCTTTTACAAATTCAGCTGCAAAAGAAAATCCCATACTTCCTGAAAATTGACATCTGGGGAAAAATAAATGAGATCATGTTTATCAAATCCAATTTATCTGAGTTATGTTCAAGTACATTGCCTTTTAGATAAGGCAGTTGGCAGTGCAGAAGAGTTTGCCACATACAGTAGATTTCTCATTGACTTCATTAGAACAAGTACACTAGAAATTAAGTGTTTTTCATTTCAATAAACCTTTTTCTAAACCAAATCATGACATCTTCTGAGAACTTCAACATCTTATATCACAGTTAAACTCAACAGACAAGACTGCAATCTGAGAAACATTAAAGCCAAGATTTTCAAAAGGCAACCAGTGACTTTAGATCCACATTCACAGGGCTTTGCAGAAGCTAAGTTTTGTATGCTCCTCCCCCTCTCCCCAAGCCCCATCCCCTAAAAAGTAAGTTTTTATTAAAAGCTATAATGGTCATTTCATCCTCAGGCACCTGATGCTGTGCTAAACCCATGCAGGGCACGGGATAGTTCATCCTACAGTGGTTGAACTCTTCACCAGCAATGAAGTGGGAAAAAAAAGCCTCCACATGTTTCACAGCCAACACTGAAATCTAAAATGAAATGCCCTGAAACTTGGCAGTAATGCCTTCTACAGCCAAATGAAAATGCATAAGCTACAGGATTAAAGGGGCAGTACGAAGGGAAAAGTGAGAGAACTTTCCTCCACGGTAAAACCATTTGGAACCATTCCTAGAACAGACCACTGCAGCAGAAGCAGTGACATTGCACAAGAGGCATTTCTAACCCAGATGCTTCTGCTTTTACATACACTAAACACACACAAAAAACAAATGCTTAGCTGATCAGTTCTGCCCTTTCAAGACCAGTATTTAAATATTAGAAAGAAAAAGACTACAGTAAACCAAAAATTAGCAGTAACAACAGGGTCACATAATTTTTGATTCTTATGTTTATATTTAAACACTTACAACCAGTATCAACCACAGTATGTCATTTCAGTACAGTTTCCTTACCTTGCACAAGCCAAGGCAACTAGGGCGGCAGCAGCATTTTCTTTTTGCTTATATGGAATCTGTTGGCCTGAAGCAGAAGTGTCTTCCAGCCAGGAGCACAGCAAAGACTCTATCCCATTGAGACAGTCAGCTGGTTCCTTAGTCAAACTCAAAGGCTGGCAGTCTCGAAGGCAATTCAATAGCACCTCAGCGGTTATGTTACAGAGAGAAGGGTCTGTTCTACTTTGAGACTGAATGAGGGGAAAGACCAATAGAAGCCCCATCCGTGAAGTAAACGGTGCCTGTTCAGGCTGCTGTAGCAAGCCTTGACGTTTGAGCAAGGCCAGTGCTTCTTCATCGCCCGAGCTCTCCCGGTCGTGCTGCTCCTCCAAGGCAAGCTGGCGCTGGGCATTCCAGAGTCCACGCAGAGCGTTGAGTCGGTACTCCAGCAGCCGAGCGTAAGCATTGCTCTGGTTTCCACACACAGATCGTAAGCGCTCAGCCAGCTCCGTCGGATTCTTGGTCTCAAATGATAATATCTGAAAGGAGGGGAAAAGTTGGTATTTATATAGGTTTTCCTTTTCTTAAGGGAAAAAAAAAAAAGGCAACATATGCCTGTAGTACAATTTCTAGATCACCTGTCCTCTACAACACATCATGGGATCACTTTTTTTAATTTCTAGGCATGGATAAAGTTACATCGGAGGCCAAAGTGCACGCCAGTAGAATGGAGTCTATTATCATTGAGCCAGCATTGTCACCAAAGCCTGGGCTTGGGGGTTGCTGACAGAGTTTTAAGTTTTCAATCATGATGCTAAAACAACAATAATATAGATTGCAAGAAAAAAATATATGAAATAGTGTCTTTGAAAATAAAGACTCACCTCCCCTGGAGCATTTTAATTTTTTTTGGTAATCGAGGCAATTTTGCTGAGAACTTCAAAAGAACTGAGGGGGCGGAAGGTCCCAGGGGCTGAGTTTAGAGCCCTTCCGTGGAAATTAAAACATCAACAATATTTTGTATGAAGATTATATATGTTCTAGTTTAGAGCTTCTCAAATAAACAAACCAGTTCTCTAAAATGAACCAAGAGTTTTGTTATACGCTCTCCCTCCCGTTTTTCCCTCCTCCATTTTACCATATTGCACTTAGCTACACCTTTCTCAAAATACTTCCAGTTGCTGCCACAATTTAAAAACCTTAAAGTCTCATCATCATTTCAGACAGAAGAAAGAGGCCTTTCTGGCACTTCTAAGTAAAATTGGAGACAAAGCTGGAACAACGGAAAACAACTAAACCATGACAGAAAGAAACATTTATGGGTTAGTACCAGCCTGGTACTTGAAAGAACTCGGAATTAAGTAATTTAGAGACAACTTTTCTCCCTAGAGCATACAGTTGAGATCAGCAAAGTCACTTAAGCTACAGCAACCAAGGAAATCAATGAGCCGGACATTTTCTGATACTTTGGATCCGGTGTCCGAAGGGCTTCTGCCTGCACGTCACGCTGCCTCATCTCACCCACCCCCAAGCACACGTTCTTTGGCCCATCGTTATTCTGTAAAGCTGTCCTTCCCTCAATTAAAAAAACGGGGGGGGGGGGGGAAAGGAGTGGAATGTGAGAGATTAAGAGATGCAATGGGTAATTTCATACAGGGTTGTGGTTTTTTTTATTTTTAATTGTAGGCAGTAGTCATACAGAATATGAAATAGATGTTTATGTCTAATTGTAGAATTTGGAACAGCTTGATAAAACGCTTCAGGACAAATCACATCTGCCATTTCTACAAACACCATTACTAAAGTCAATGAAACAGCTTTCAGTAGAACACTGAGAGTCATGAAAAGTTTGCTTTAAAGTAATTCACATAATAATTACCCTTGAATAGATGTTAGTATTGAGCTCCCTAAAACTCAAGAATCTCTTTTAATTAATTTCTTCAAAGACATTACGAATATTAATCCCTAAACCATATATTATACATTTAAAATAACTACCTCATATTAATTTGTGTGTTCTATTGTCTCCAAAAGACGTTTAATTGTTTTCTATTATAGATGCAATCTATAACTTTCTAAACTGGTTTGCTTTTGACTCTCTTTAACTAGACTAAATCAACCTCATCCGGAGGTTTGAGTAGGCATTTGCGCTTCCAGGAAAATAACAGGATATTATGAGAAAAGTACAAGGTCATCTACAGGATTCTTCAGAAAATTTTGTTAGGCTGTTTTCCTCAAAAGACATTTTACTGACTAGAGGCAAATACTCAGAGCTATCCCCAAAAAGGAGCTTCAAGACCAAATTTTCACAGTGACTGGCTCTGACAACCAACTTGGGAGCTTTCAGGGTTCACACACGCTCTTAAGATCTTGCTGTACTGGTTCTCACTGGTTAGCAAAACACACCTCCTTCTAACCCAACACTAATGACAGCTTCACTTGGTCCATGTTATATACGTACTGCTTCCCTTTGGACAGCCAAAAGGCTTCACAAAGGAATCACAGCCCTTGCCAAGTTTTCCTCAGCACACTGACTACAGTTTTCTCATATCTTCAGGCAAAGCTTGTTATCTTGAAGCTATCTGAAGTCAAAGCAGATTAAAATAAAATGCAAGAAAAAAACCCACTACATTTATTCACAAATTCTGAAATAGACAATACAACTACCAGTGTTTATAAAAGACATAGGTGAAGAAAGGAAATAGAAAATCTATGCTAAAATGAGGTGTACTGAGACTGAATCAGAAAGGTCTTCCCCGTCCTTTATCCAACTGATTTACTGCAGACCTCCCTGGCACATGGCTGTTAGCGCCTGCCATTCTGAACACCTCTTGCCTAAGGCTGCATCTGCGAAAGAGGGTTTCTTCAGGCTATAAAAGCTGGTGTACTCTGCCAAATCTCCCTTTTTAAATCCCCTGGCATAATTTAATCCTCCCTCAAATTAGTTTATTCTCTTCCTATCCAGGAGATCTAACCATTCTCTTTGTTAAAATACACACAGATTCCCTGCAAATGCACGTGTCCATTACTCAAGCTGTCCTCTCCAATACTTCATTGAACAAAACTATCCCTCATTTCAGCATGAGTAAGAATCCCTTTCCCCCTGCCTCCTTCATGTCTCAGTACTTACACTTGAGTTTGAGCTCTGATTTAGGACTGATTTCCAGCATCCTTTGAGTGGTATTTGGGCACCTCACCTCGGTATTTACCTAAACAACACTTGGGGAGATCTTGGAAGCAGACAACCAAAAGCAAGCACATCACAAGCAGCCACCTGAACCAGTAAATAATCAATGACTTCACAGAACCAATCATTTCTGACTGCCAAGGCTCAAACAGAATCTAAGAGGATGAAAAGGATGGAACAATCTCATTGTTTTGCCATAAAACAAGTTACCCAAGTATCTACCGACATCTCAAAAGACAACCTCTAACAGAAATAGCAGCTTGACAGTAACACAATCAAGCTAAAAACACTAACAAACATATGCTTAAAGGAAGAATACTAAACACAAATGGAATGTACAGATTATATTCAGAATTAGCAAAAGATAACTAGACAAGCTACAAAAATAATGCCAAATAATATACTATGAAAACAAAAACATGGAAAAGATGCTCAGTAGCAGTTAACACAGTCATTTCATAAAGATAAATGTAAAGAGAATTGAGAGAAAATTTAAAGTCTCTCTATGTACATTGTTAGTCTTAAAATAGTCCATTTTCTGCTTTTAGATAAGACTTTAACATTTTTCTTGGGAATAATCAATAATATTAACAAAACCCACTCCTTTATAATATAAAGTTTTAAAGGATAACTTCTAACGAACAACAACAACAAAAAAAATGTAGTGTCAGTGCAAAAACTGTAATACTAATGTAACCAAATAATTCTATTGTAAATTATAATGTAACCAAGACACCAGAATTAGGGGAAGAAATAAAACAATGTTGCTTTTTAAGATCTTTTTCTACATCTGATTTCGAAGTCGGGTAAACATCACATTGACACTTTTTGCAAATGAGAAACCTATTCTTTGGTCATTCGGAAACTACAGCTTATACACTGTGACTCTGCTCATTACCTATTTTCCAACTTTGTCTATTTCTAGTTAGCAAAGACTATCTTTGAAAAGTTTTGATTTTTAAAGTCTCACACGTAACAGCCTGAAGTTAGATTTAATTAAAAACTGTATTATTAAAAAGTTTGTCACTATTTTAATTTTGCAGTAGCTTTTCCTTAAATATTATTTCCTCGTTTAATATTTTAAATAAGTTTTAAGTCACTGACATCTTCTTCAACACTGAGAGGCAAGAAAGGTACCTAATTTTAGATCATCAACTATGGGGAAGATGTCATATTTCCTGCTGCAGTCACTGGCATTCACTATTATTAGGGTAAAGTGTTTTTCCACTGATAGTAAATACCGGACGTACTGCAATTAAGACACAGTAATCTACATGGAGTTGTAGGCTACGTTTTTACAACCACATTAAGTAAATTTAGAATTGAGCTGCCACTAAAAGGCAGCTTTCTCCTCTGGCTAAGATTTCTGCCCCCTTGTCCTCTTCAGGCAGCAGGGCCTGGTTTTTGGGGTCAGTTTTTTCGCGCGCGTGTGTGTGTGTGTGTATTGGATGGGTTTTGTTTGATGCTTTTTGGTTTGTTGTTGGTTGTTTTTTTTTTTTTAAGCTAGATTTTTGGTTTTGGTTTAGACCAGTTCCCTGGTGTGGAACAGCAGGTAGAACGGAAAGAAGTAGAATGGAAAAGAAAGAAGAAAATGCATGGCCAATGACAGACGTGAACAAGGACTTTTTGCAATAACTCTCCCAGTGTTCTAGGCTGAACACGCTTGTTTCACTGATCAGATTCAATTCTCCTACACAGGGAACTGATGAGCAACAAAGCTGTTCAAAGGTGTATTTTTTGCTGAAGTTACATATTGCAAGTGAAAGCTTTTAAATCTCAAAAATAGTTTCTCATTCTTTCTCCACATAATTAAATTGGCTAAACTTCACACATAAAGAGAACAACTTCTTGAAGATGGTGGTACATTTACCAATATCAATTAGATGTGTAATACCCTCTCCGAGTATTAATTAAGTATTATTCCCATCTTACAGGAGGAACAGACTACACAGAAAACCAGAAACAACCTTAAAATCATCAGATATCTTTACCAGCAGCATGAAAAAAATGTAACTAGGTTACTTTCAACACCACATTACAGCTATAAGGTCATTCCTCTTGTACCACAGAGTTAACGTATAGGGAACGCCACTTGTTTACTTGGTTCTTTTGTCTCTAGAAATAGAAATAAAACTATGTAAAAAAAGACTGAATTACAATATTTATAGATTATTCTGTAAGAGAAATACCAGAGTTGACAGCTTAAAGCCTGCAAATTGAGATACACATCCAAATTTAAACTATTCCCATAAACAACATTGTATACATACTCCTAGTCGTCCACTTTGTGTTGCTCTGCTGGGTAATAGCATTTCTGCTTATGGCAATTTCTGAAGACACACAGTAGGAAGCTGTCTAAGTGCAAACACTGCCTTGATTTCTTTTAAAACATTCTTCTAAACCCTCTATGAGGCTTTTTGTTTCATACGCCCATGTGTTTGTAAAACATATTTATATGTGCAAACATTTTCATCCTGATGTTTTAGATATTGAAATTTTATCGGTTCTTAGGAGCTGCTGCATACTTTACATTATGCTTTTATTGTGGCAGTTGAAAACTACAAGTTTCAAGATTGTTCTGATTTTTTTCTGTTCCAGGAAATTTTAACCATATCAACTTGTTCAAAGTCTCTACTGATTCATAATCTTGTGTGTAATAGCACAGTTTTTTAACAACTCAGCTAAAAGCACAAACTATTTTCCCTTGTGAAAGCATTAGAAACCTATTTATTTGCTCAGAAATAATGACTAAGAAACCTGTATCTTTTACTGCATACACAGTATTATACTACATTTTTTTTGTACCTGTACAAATTTACCAAATAACCTTGATACCTGAGATTAATTAGAGCACAGGCAAGCTGTAAACACATACCAAAAGAATATAAAAGAAATATATTTCTTTTATATAGAAGGGGCTATAAAAGAAAGGGCTATTTCTTTGTTCATTAGTTTATTAAAATATTTCTCTGGCTCTTATTTAAGCAGTGGATGAAAACGTCTGTGAAAGGTGAAGAACAATCTTTGTCATTTAAACATCTGAGAGTGCAGATCACTGAACTAATCAGCTGCAACTGGTAATAAGAACTACATTTGGGAAACATGTTTGTAAAATCATCCTTCAGAAGAAGATTTCTAGTATTTCTCTACTAGGATAACTAAAACATGACTCTAAAAATAAAACGCCAAGAAGCACGATAGTCCTTATTATAGAAGTTTAATAAATTCAACAGGTCATTTTATGACTGCTGATGATAACAGCAACAACTCTGCTGGAGATTAAATCACATAACATTGGTGGTTTACGCAGATTAGATAATGAAAGTTATCTCAAAAGAAAAGCGAACAAGATTTCAGAGACCTCTCAGAAGGCAAGTGAGAGACTTACAGGGATGCCTGAAACAATGCCACCAACTCCTGTACAAAAGTAACAGCCAAGGCTCACATTTGTACAGTTATCTTCCTACACAGAATTAACTTCAAGAATTACCTTCACCTGGTGTTACTCTGAAAGCTATAAACACTCTCCAAGACCAGCATTGGAGTATTCGAAGTGAAAAGGGATGCCAAAGGCAGGACTAGGAATGTTACAAGCCTGACACACATGCCTGGGTCAGCAGTTCCCAAGCTAGAGGTCGTAACCCCAAGAAGGGTCACCCCCTTAGTAAAGAGTCAATTGTTTATGCTGGCATTAGGGATTTTTATCTTGACAGAGGTGAAGCTTGTAGATGGAAGTAAGGTCACAACCAGAAAGATTTGGGAAGCGCTGACCTAGATAACTACAGAGAACTACTCTCTCCTTCAGCAGTCAGGGAAAAGTAACAAAATATTTCTGCTACTCTGTGAGGAAAGTGAGTGAAAGCTTCAAGTTTAGCAGACACCTTCAAGTTTAAATCCTTTTGATGGAAAACACAAGTTAGTCACGGGATCAGCACATCCTGTTAAAACAGCATCGGACTTCAGTTGTTCAGCTTCTCCCTAGAGGACTAGCCCAGACCATACTGGGGGAAGAGGAAACAGTGGTATCTCTTACTCTGTCCGACAGTAAAAGAGCATGGCAAGAGTCAAAACACAAGGACAGATACATACATGATTCAGGCAGCTATTGAGGTAGGAGCTACACTTTTAGCTTCTTGTTAAAAATGTATTAAAGAAAAAAAACAAATCAGTACTTAGAAATTTTCCAGGCTATACAGGAGACTAGCAAGAACAGCTATCCAAATGACTATCATCTCTGTTAGACTGTTATGTAAAACATAGAGTGCTTACGAGTTAAGTGGAGTGACACATAAGGTTGCTCTACTTTATGCTGTGACTACATCTCAAAGATTTGTCTTTCTTCACACTTATTTCCTCGCGGAAAAAAAATAACTGAGCCTATCACTAGTTAGCTGAAAAATTGCCGATGCTGCAAATTCAAAACTAATGAAAATACCAGACGGAAATTTGAAGATCAGAAAGAAGGCCTCCTCAAATGGAAGGATTATAACAGGAACGTACATCAACCAAACTGCCGAGAAGCAAGTGAATGCTTCTTTGCCATTAGGTGGCTATGTTGAAGTCTATGTGAACAACCCCTGCTCAGTCCTGCCCTTCTTAATACATTAACAAGGGTTAACACATCAATTTATATTGCTGGCACTCTTGTAAATCTCAGCATGTTGACTCTGGTATACTGGGAGATTAAAACTACAAGGTTTAAGGGACCTCCACCTTCAGACATACCTCTTGCCCCGCTCCCAGGGGTTACTGTCTCTAGGAAAGATGTTTGATAGGGAGGATTCTGGAAGTGCTGCAGTTTCCACTGTGGCAGAATAAAGAGCAGCTCATCTTCCATTAAGCTGTCCCTCCTGTGCAGGCATTGACATCCAGGGCAGAGTCCGGACAAAATGTCATAGCAACATCTTCAGTTGTTAGTCACATAAGGTTGTCTCCAAGAAGCAGAAGACTTGGCACTTTGAAAGTTATTTCTCTCTATGAAAGGCTTTAAAGTAAGAGTGCAAAGGCTTGCGTAGTTGCTAACGAATCTAGGTCTCTTGACTGGAAGACTTTATTGGGAAGCCCATAGCAGAAGCAGCTTTTATATGCACATCATTACAAAATTCTATCAAATAAAAACCCAGAAGTGTTTCCTTTCTTTTTGTATCTTTTATTCTGATTGAATCAGAATCTATATCTGATTCTGATACACACACTGATTGACAGTCTAAGAAGTTGGCATACCTCATTTACATCACATAAAAAATAAAAATAAAGCAAACCCTCCCCCCCACTCTTTAAACCCAAAATTACTCCTAGAACAAGTTATCTTCACATAAAAGAGAATGTTAACACTTTTGTAACCTACCATTAAGAAAAAAAAATAGAATTATATACGCACACACATACATAAAAAAATAAGTAAAAGTTGTATTGGAGTCAAAACAACAAAATAATAAATTTTCATAAGTCTTTCTTGATATAATACCAGTACTCCAATATTTTTTCCTCTACTTCTCTTTTTATAAATAGACAAAACCTTTGAACAGAAGGACAAAATCATCCAAATACATTGACATTATTCACCAATAAGTTCTTTAAATGGATATTTAAACAAAACAACCAGAATAATACTTCCCTCCTAAAAAAAAAAAAAAATCCGTTTAAGTATACTTCATTTTTTAATAAAGCATGGCATGTCAGAAATTCAGTCAGGGTTCTGACCACCACTGATGAAGAACAAGAAGTGTATTAAAGAAGTTTACTAATCAAAGCAGCAGCTGCAGCATCTCCTACCCTGTCCAATAACAGATCCCAAGAGACTTCTATTTGAACCATTTTCAAATGTATTTATTACATTGCAAGTAGGAGTAGAAACAGTGCAAATGAGTTATTCAGTGTATTAGTCGATTGGATGGTCACACTTCAATAAGATGCATGCACCTATTTCTACAAAATGGCTCCTCAAAGCCATTCCAGTTTACCAAGGTAGCCCTTTATTTAAAAAGGCGACATTTAAAAAAAGACAGGAAAAAAAAGTTGGTTGTGAGCTAAATAATTTACATTTACACCACTTGTAATTTCACTTTTTTTTTAACCCTCCCCTCTCAATACCAAAAAATATAAAACATTTTACAAACAAGATCTGAAAAATAAGTCGCTTGGTCACCAATGCTTTCAGTGGAAGGAAATAAAATGTTGCAATATTCTGCAACTTATAACTATAAATTAAAATAAGCACCATAGCAAAAAGTCTTATTTCTTCATTTACTTTAGTGTTTCACAATGCAAACATGCACAACTGAAAAAAGAAACCTCTGGAACAGGAAAAATTATGTGAATTAGTGGTACTGGACTGCTGAAACACTCTTATAATGAGTGTTGTAAAGGACAAGACACAGTAACACTAATTCCATGCCTCTCTCTGCCAAACAATTATAGTTTCATAAACTTCCCTATCACTAACAAAAAATAATCCAGAGATACAAAGTGTTTGTGAAGTGAAGCTATGTGGTAAGTTTCATCCTGGAACAGATTTCTGGTCTAGCTTGCAAGATTTTAAAAATAAGGTTTGGTTTGGGCTCTTTTTTTTAAAGGATATCCTCTTTTATTATGATATAACACGAATAATGCTGTGGGAGCATGTATTTTTCTAACACAGTTATTAGACTCAATGCTGCTTCTAGAACTATGTAATGGAATCGAAATCTTTTCTTGAATGCCAGCTGCATTCAATGCCAGAGTGGACTCTGATCACAAGGGAGAATCATTCCACATTTATACACATAGAGATAAGTCATCCACCTTAAAAAGTCTCTCTTTTCCTGTTCATGTGATATTTGCCAACATCCATTTCATGGGAGCAGATAACATTCCCATCCCAATCCCCAGTGCTGTATCACATAAAAAAGAAAATGCATGTTCAGCAAAAAAATAAAATAAAAAAAAAAATTCTTTCCTTAGATAAAGCTGTAGGAAGTTTTCATAAACACCATAAAGACTTCACATCACAAGGTGAACAATGATGTTGTCAGAACTGCAAACCTGGCTCATGGGTTCTTCTTAGCAACACTCCAGTCAGCAGCCAAAGCCTCACTAAAGGGTTTTGCGGCCTAAATGCCTGTGACCTAACATAGCACAGAGATAAAGCTCCTGCTGAACCATCCCCACTCAGCTCCTCTGACAAAGACCCTGTGTCATTGCAAGCCACATTGCTGGAGAAGAGGGCGGGGTGAAAGAAGAGAAGGGAGGCACACAGGAAAGAAAAAAAAAAAAAAAGGAAAAAAAAAAGCAGTCTACAAAATAGATGCAACCTACAGTCTGTGACATTCAGTCCTTCACCGTCTCCTCATAAAACAGCTGTACCATCTGCCTGCAGTCAAAACCACCAGCAGTTTTGAAAAGGTAAAAAGCTGGAATGAAAAG
The DNA here is from genome assembly GCA_028565335.1 of Limnodromus scolopaceus. Taxonomy (NCBI): domain Eukaryota; kingdom Metazoa; phylum Chordata; class Aves; order Charadriiformes; family Scolopacidae; genus Limnodromus; species Limnodromus scolopaceus. The sequence goes on from JAOXNO010000041.1 coordinate 29,119,355, forward strand.
CTCATCTGCCCCCCTGGCTCTTTAATAATGATCACTGTCAACAGCCTAAATACAACACCCGGACACTCCAGTACCCTAAGCATCTTATTGTAAGGCTGATTAATTGCAAACCATCTAGAAGTAACAGCAAAAATATACAAAACCATAAATAAAAATAAATGAACCAAAGGCCACCTTGAAATACACAAGCGTGGCTCGGATTTCCTAACCCTACTGATTCAAAACAAGGAGGCAGCATCAGTACTTCATCCTCCATCTTCACTAGCGCCTCACCAACCCCCTGCCCAGCTTCACTTTCATCATTATTTGAAATAAATTAGATTGACTTAAAACAAGTAGACTGCCTCAATACCAGTTGGTTCCATACCCCCAAATCTTTTCACCCTCCATCCGCATCCACCATTCTGCATCTCGGCCCTCCCATCCTCCTCTAGTCATTCTCCCTGCGCCTCCCCCCCCCCCCATATCACCATCCTCCTCCTCCTCTTTGCCTCAGGCCCCCACTGCCACTGTCCCTCCTCCCCCGAGGGCACCCCCCTCACCACCCCCTCGCCCCTACCCTCGTCCCTCCCCTCAGCCCGGGCGGCCGCGGGCCCAGCTCACCTCCAGCTCGGTATCGCCGGGCTCGGCCACCCCGATGATCTCGCTGGGCAGCTCGGCCAGGTCGGTGACCCGGATCAGCCCGTCGTGCAGGAAGATGGTCTCCTCCTTCACCGACAGCCACTGGGCCGAGTCGGTGGCCGCCGCCGCCGAGGCGCCCGCCGGGGACCCCATGGCGCGGAGGGCGGGGGGGCTCCGCAGGGCTGAGGCGAGGCGGGTCCCGTTACCCCCCCATGGCGGGGGCAGGGCGGGGGCAGGGGGGTCCCCAGCGGCCTGGGTGCCGGACAGCCGGAGCGCGGTGGGGAGCAGCGAGGAGCGGCGCGTTGCCACCGCGGCGCCAGGGGAGCGGGGACCTGCGGGAGCCGCCGTGCCCGCCCGCAGCCACCACGTCCCGCTCCCTCCTCACACACACAGGTGACAGCGCGACGCCATGTTGGGGGCTGAGGCGGGCCCGGCATGCACCGCGCGAGGAACAATACACCCTCCCCCAACCCCCACATCCCACTTTTAGACTCTCTTTTACCCCCAAACCCTTCCGTTTCTGGGCTCTCTCTACCTCTGGAACCTCCTAATTTTTCCCTGTACCCTATTTTGGGGACCCCCCCGATTTTTGGGGACCCCCCAGATTTTGGGGACCCCCCCCTTTATTTCTGGGTCCCCCCAACTCCCTCCAACCCCCAAACCCCATTTCTAGACTCTCTTTTACCCCCAAACCCTTCCGTTTCTGGGCTCTCTCCACCCCTGGAACCCCCTGATTTTTCCCTGTACCCTATTTTGGGGACCCCCCCCCGATTTTTGGGGGACACCCCCCCGTATTTTGGGGTCCCCCCCCCGACTCACGCCGAGCGCCGGTTGAGCCGGGTGTCCCTCAGGGCGAAGACGTGGCCGGTCCCTTTGTCGCTGGTGGCGCAGAGAAACGCCGAATCGGGGCTGAACGCCAAACTTTTGGGGGGGGGGGGGACGACCCCAAAAAAAACCACCATTAACATGGGTTGTTTTGGGAAAGAGGCATTGGGGAGGGGGGGTGTGTGTGTCTCCCAGTCCTCCCAGTTGTACCAGTAAAGGGTGGCGGGGTCGGTGCCGCGGCGCAGCTCCAGCAGGCGGGCCCGGTTTTGGGTGCAGAAGAGGCGGATTAGGGGGCCCCGGCGGGAGGCGGACACCTTCCCCCGGCCGGCGGCACCTGGAGCGGCTGCCGGGGTGCCGGTAGTTGCGGCGGGGCTGCGAGAGACGACCAGCACTCGCCGGAGGGGCTGCCGGGCTGCGCCACTCGCCCGCCCCGAAGCCCCGCTGGGCATCCGCGGCCCCGGGGCTGGTCGTGGAGGTGGCGGTGACAGCTGAGCCGTGCAGTCGGGTCGGGGCAATGAGCAACTGAATTTGGCATAGGAAAATACCTCATGGTCCACAGACCGTGTTCCTGCTGCAGAAACAAGTTCGTGTCTCAAGGAGCGTCGTAGGTCCCCTGTCACCTCCATGCCGCCCGTCCCTGAAGGCCTTCCCCTGCTCTCCCAACTGCAAGCGTAGGCCCACGGCCTGTTGCTCTGCATTGCCCAGCAAAGCCAAGAGACCTCGTGGAGGAAATGTGCTTGGGGGCTTTGGTAATACATACCTTGCACCTGGAAAACCACCCCCAGATCAAGTTTGACATCTCTTGAGACAACAAGCACCTACCATCCCCAGATCAAGTTTGACATCTCTTGAGCCAGCAAGACCTTTCAGGCTGCCTGTGGGTCCCAGTATGTCCAAGCATTACCAGGCACTCAATAATGGGAAGCCCAGGTTGAAAGTGCCTGTTGTGTCTCACAACAGACAAGTGGGAGCAGGAGTAGGGAAAAATGGAGATTCATCCATCGGCAGGGCTCAGTCTCAGTCTCTGCAGGCATGTGCCTGAAAGGAGGTTGTAGCGAGGTCTCTTTTCCCAAGTAACAAGTGATAGGACAAGAGGAAATGGTCTTAAGTTGCACCAGGGGAGGTTTAGATTGGATATTAGGAAAAATCTTTCACTGAAAGGGTTGTCAAGCATTGGAACAGGCTGCCCAGGGAAGTGGTTGAGTTGCCATCACTGGAGATACTTAAAAGCTGTGCAGATGTAGTGCAGAGGGACATGGTTTAGGAGTAATTTGGCAGTGCTAGGTTAACGGTTGGACTTCATGATCTTAAAGGTCTCTTCCAACCATAACGATTCTATGACTCTATGTCTGTGCAATTAGGAGCTAAAAAGAGAGCAGTCCCATGGCAGAGGAACGGCAGTAAGCTGTAGACCCCGAGCAATGGAGGCGGAGAGCATTGCCAAGCCTCTACCTGCTGACTGAGGGACGGAGGTATCTTGTAAACTGGACTGACTTGCATTTACATCGAGTCCTTCATTTTTAAATTACAAGCATGAGTTTGACGGGGGCCATGGCAGGGCAGAGGCCCAACATTTTGCAAAATAATATGCATGGGAGGTCACTGCTGTGCACATAATAATGGTAATAACCTTTTAGTGGGGCTGTTTCGCAGTATGGAAACTTATGGAAACACACAAGAGGTGATTTCTTCACACAACATATTTAACTTTCTTTACTCAGTGACCTTATAACAGGCAATACTCACACTTGTAAAAATTCCCTAGAGTGTATCCGCTAGGTATGGGGAGGGGCTGCTACACCCACACGAAGAACCTTGTTACACAGTAGAAGTCATATAATTCTGGCATCTTATCAGAGCAAAACAGGGTGTTTAGCTACAGCGGTTGCTTTAATCTTTTTTTTCTTAAAAAAAAAAAAGTATTTATTTTAAAAATGCCAGTTCGTAACATTTTGTCATTAGCCTAGGCAGGATAAGCCGTTTGTTACTCACCCGGAGTTCTGCCAGTATTCATTATTCTTGGCTTGCAGATCTCTCTGAAGCTCCAAACCCGGCACATCATACCAGCCTACCGATGTACCTTCGCCCTAACCCTCACCACTCTGCTATCCTGGTCCTAAACTTTGCCAGCTCTTCTTCAATATGGCCTGCGGTATCCTCTGATTTTCCATTTCAAAGTCTCCCCAATCCACACCTGAACTTCTGCCATTCCACATGACATGAGCAGAGAGACCTTGAGGGGAAGAGAAGGGGGAGAGCTGTGAAATCTGAATATGAGTGTCCTTGTGTACATCAGGCTCAGCTCTGTTGAGGTTGGACAAGTTATACGAGTGCACACCTGACATCTGTGAAAAGACAGGCAGAATCTAGTACAGTTTTGTTGAGGCGGTGATCCCACCACTGAAGTACCACATCACCTCATAGTTTAGTCTTGATTAAATTCCAGTCCAGATAACAATATCCCGCTTGCCTACATTCCCCTCTCCAATTTCATAGGGAGTTTTTTTCACATCTGACCTACTTTGTGTGATGCCTTCATGTGTTCCTTATCGCTTGCACTTTAAACATGAATGTCTGTCTTTGGTGTATTTTCTCCAGACGAACCCATGAATACCAGCTGTATCTCTGCTATATAAATGTTCATTACCCCCATGAAGAAACAATTGTTTTTCTATTCCCTAACAAAGAATACCAGTGACACTGAAAGGCTGTCCTCCAATGCCTATGAGTCCCTGACAGCAACAGCATTTTAACATCACGTAGAAGTTCCAGAGAGGGTCAGAAATTCCCAGTAAATGAGCACTTTGACCTCTTTATGGACAAAGCTATTAATAATCTTGCAGCATGTACTTCCAGCCTTGACCAATATTCCCATGGCCAGGTGTTTCTCTGTAGGGACATATGTTTCTTTTGCAAATAGTAACTGCCCCGGTGCGATAAGCAGGCCAGAAAAGACTTCATAGACTGGTCTATGTATCACAACCATTAAATTCCACTGAGCTGTTCTGAGCCCAAAAACCTGAGCAAAGTACCATCCAGGCAGATGGAGGACACCCAGCCCCAGTTTAAAGACACCAGCAAGAGAGAGAATATGTCTTTGTTCCAGTGGTGAATCACCTTCACCACTGAAAATGCGTGCCTAACTCTTCAGGATGCTGGGCCTGGTACTCTGGTTGGTATAGGTGCACTTTACTGGTGTGTCATCTTCAAAGAAAAATATAGGTAAATAATAAAAACTGCCCAAACAGAGAGTTTGGTGCCACTAAGTTGTCTGTTAATTCTCTCCAGGTTGCTGGTAAGTGGGAAGTGCCTGCCTTGGCCATCAGTGGCATTGCAGAGATGCTGATGAGCCGAGAGGAGGCTAGTGTCTAAACATAAGAGGAATTGGGTGTCTAATCTTCTCACTTGAGCTCTCCCAAAAATCCCTGCCATCCCCCTGAGGATGCAGTGCCAAACGCTGTGCTGGCCCGGTGCCACTTCAGTCAGTGGTGTCTCACCAGCAAAGAACTTGCCCAGGGTGTTTAACTGAAAACTACAAAACGAGAGGGGCATGGAACTAGAAGAGAAGTCGTTCTTCATGTCCAGGCATTCGTACATAAGACGCAACGTTCGGATCCTTCCGAGGAAGATGTAAGCCCAGCCATAATGAATTCAACTATGCAATGCTGCTGGAGGTAGCACTGGTACCGTTGGGGCTTGTTGTGTGTACCAGATACAGCCTACAACTTGCACCTCTGGAGACTTACCCCAACATGTGCCTGTGTGTGTTGGTGATTAATATCTTGTTGCTATGGTGCATGCATATCACGCGCACCACCGCAAACCCGTGGCACAGGACGTATATATTGGTGGTCTTGACAGCTGTTCAGGGAGAACTGTTTGATTGCTTTGATTATTTGCCTCTGCATCTACTTGTCTTGTCCTCAGACAAGTTTCAGAAGATTGCTGTCCTCTTTCAAACGGTATTGGCACCCACAACAGAACTGTCACAGCTTCCATCGGGGAATGTATCCCTTCTTGGACACGTTTAGCAGCAAAGATTACTCACACTTTCAATAAAGAATAATCAGCTGCCTCAAATATGAGCTAATTGTTTTTAGGGACAAAACTAATGTTAGTGGTTCTGTTTTAAGTCAGTGGATGCTACAATCACTCCTGCAGCAGGTCTAGATTTAGTTCACTTTTTGTCACAAAGGGAGCAAAGAAGAATATGGGGGATTTGCTGTGAGATTGATTGATTGTTGTAGGTTGTAACGATGCAGAATTTTTTTGAACATTGTGCCTATTGAATCATTTGGATAATTCTAATCAGAGAATTATCCATTGCTGCTAGGCCTTCAATGCTGAGAACCTGCAGCAGTTGGAAGAGCTATGATGACACCCCCAAATCTCCACCCAAAGGCGAGTCAGGGAAGCCCAGAATAAGACTGAAAAGCCGCAGTTGAGCACACTCATGACCCTGCGCAGGTTGGAATAGCAACCACAGGATGAGAGAGTCTGTGCAGTCACCTTAAAGTGAGGTAGAATACAGTTTCCCCAGATTCCCAGACACGGGTTAATTACGGGGGTAGTGGGGCAGAATGAATTCGACTCACAGTGATTACAAGGCTGGAAATCGAAAGTCCTTGGGTTTGAAAGGATTCACATCACAACATACGGCAACTTTACAGTGTCACCCCCGTCAGCACAGTTGCTGCTGTGGGCAAAGTATTCACACTTGTTGAGATGTAGAGACACTGCTATTAGCATGTCTTGGGGTGTACTTGCTGAATTATGGCAACAAAAAGGAGTCTCAGCTTCTTACGAAAGCTAATTATATATATGCCTGAATTTTATATATATATATATGCCTATTACTAACCCTGTTAGTAATAGTAAGTGTCCTATTGGGCTTTTCATCCTGGAAGCTCTTTGCAGAATGTTCACTTACACTTGAACAAAAAGCTTCGTTAAAAATATGACAGGATTGCAAGTCTTTTTGCATGAAATCCATCTATAATCCACCACTTCATTCATTATACTTCATGTAGAAATTCTGTGCAAAGCTTTTCTCTAGAAAGTATATTAAATTTTGTGGGTCCTGGCTCTAATTCTTTGGTTTCCCAAAGAGTTGCTAGTAGTTCTGGTTAGTTCCCCATCATTGCCAAACCCTCGCCTCTCACTAGTGCCCATCCATCTGATCCTACTTCCCAGCCATACCTTCATGCCCTCATGTTATTCCACCACAGGAAGAGCCTATTGGCCGTACACCAGTATTATTAGGAAAACAAAAAAAAAAAAACTCAAAAAAGGAATGCAGTAAAGTGCAAGATGTAGCAAAGAGGCATTGAAGCCCATTTGGGCTTCAGTATTTTTTTTTCATGGTGCTGAAATACATACCTATTTCTAAGGGTAGAACCTCTACAATGATCTGGCTGGTGTTAGTCTGTAAACTGCCAGCTCCTTGAAAATGGGGATATTCTCCTCCTTTGCCTTTTTACTCTTACTTATTTTTTGCAAATTCCAGGTTAGAATGTTGAGAATCAGTATGAGGCCCAATGCAGGGGTGGTGAATGATAGGTATTTATGTGGCACTGGAAAATTAAATGACTCTTCCAATAGTCTATCTAACAGATATCTAATGTTCATTGTGCACTTTTTTCAATTTTCAGAAGTAAATATAATATCACTCCAGGCTCTAAAGAGAATGCCAATCGACCATATCTTCAACCTTTAGAATCTTTAAAAGTACTTAGGGACTTGCCAATTTTTTTTTTTTTCTTAAATCAGCTACGAGATTGAAGTTGGGTTGGACTCCATATGGACTCCAGAAGAGAGAAGTTCTGTTCCAACCTCATTTATCAATCTTATCAAGGCAAGGGTTCTTTCTGCTCATCCTGTCTACCTGGGTGGGATAGATGGAAAGTGGGTGGGGAAAGAAATACCTCCGCACTGAAATTTTGAGGACTCGGTACTCTGGGCTGCAAACGCAATGGGGAGCAGGTGGTGAATCTCCCATACATGAGCACTCCTTGCCCATGTGGAGTGGGCTCACCACAGAAAGTGCAAAAGAAGTGTGTGTGTTGGGGGGATCATACCAGGGCACGTGGAAGGCAAGATCTCTTACCTGATCTCCTCTCCATGTGATCCTCCACCAGCAGAGATGACAGCAAGAAGGAGGAAGCAGCTGAGGATCAGGTCCTGTGAGCTCAACAAGTCATGACATTGGGATTATTTTTTGTCGCTTGAGCACATTTGTCTTTACTCAGAGAGATGCTTAGATGAACAGAATATTTCGTGTCACAGGTTGGCACTCCCCCTCATCTGCCTCCCTCCATCAGCAGTCCTTATCCTCAGGAAACTCGGAATCAGAATTGTGTCTTAAATGGCATGAAAGCAACTCAGAAATGTCGAGTAAAGAACCCTGGCATCATGTTAGACACTCTTTGTCTTCTGAGTTGGGGAGGCAAAATGGTGACAAAAGAGCAGGGTACAAATTCTAAGATGCTTTTATCCTGCAATTTTTCATCAGGGCCAAGAGTAACACTCGTTATCGGACAGGCAAAGTTTATTTTTTCTTCCCTACCAGTTTCTTAGCACTAATTTAGGCTTCACACTGACACCAGCAAAACTACACTTAAATCACAGCCCTGAGAACCAGCTACGTGTATCCAAAGCTGAGCAGAGTTCAAACCTCAGCCCTGTGCTGATACAGAGTCTTTTCTGTTTTAAATTGCCCACCCACTCACTATTCCCAGCTGCCGAGCCACATAACGTTCAAAGACCACACACAAGGTGCAAGAGCAATAGGGGCCTGTTGAAAATTAAAGTGCAACAGCTTAGTCAAGAGGATAGGCTCCAGCATCGCTGCCTAGAAAACGGGGGCAAGGAATGAGGACGGAAGGGCAGATGGAGACCGTGGGAGATCCGTACAGAAAGCGATGGGAATCTACACCGGATGTATTTTACAGAAATCCCCTACCTTCAGCTCACAGATCAACAGAGAGGGAGAGCTTCCTGTACGAAGACAGGCAAGAAGCAGCTCAGAAAAGGAGGTGGTGCTTTCCAGAGGCTAGAGATGGTACCAGGGGTCCCAGAGTTTGTTCTCAGCTTTTGCCTGTTGGCTTGCTAAAAGGACCTGGAGCCAGTCAAAAAACCTCTCTGTGCCTTATTTGCCCCTCTTTGAGCAAGTGTCAAGAAGTATAAGAGCCTCATGTGAATGTTGTGCGATCTCCCACAGCCCCCGACAGACAGTAAAACTGTCAAAGAGCTCTGGTTTCTTCTCTCCAATTCTGCTGCTGAAGGGACCTTGCTCTGAAAAGCACTGGTTTGAATGCCATATAGTAGTGTCACCTCTACCTTCTCATCCCATAGTAAGAGCACGTTACCATCAAAAACTAGAGAGCGTTGTGGTACAGCTGGGTGGTGACACAAAGACAGGAGCAGGTCAGCACCGCCACACACCACAGTGCAGCACCCCCCACTTTTGGAAAAGAGCAGGGCCCTTCTGCTGGCCCCTGGGCTAGGATTGGCAGGATCTGAGGCAAACTGGTGAAAATCAACCTTACCCTGAACGTATCTGCCCAGATGGCCAACTTTGCAATGATTTTGCACAAAAAAAAAAAAAAGAGACTGTTCACCTCAAAGCATTTTTAAAACGTTCTTAAGTTTTGTCCCGTTGCTTCTATGCATAAAGAACGTGTGTTTATATGTTTATACATCCAGATTTTGTGCTTAGTCGCTAACCGGGGCTAAATACTTAAAGGCTGAGTCAAGCTGTGCTCTAAATGCGGGCTATTTTACCCGGCGCTGAATGCAACGGCTTCGCTGCTGAGACAAGGCAACGCTGTGCCGGCTCAGGGCACAGCCCAGCCGTCGGGACAAGAAACAACGAAGGTGGTTTCTAACAGAAAGCGCTCGGGCTGTTTGAAGAGGCAGACTGCCAGGGCTCGACGGGTATCATCCTACTGCCCGGTCCTCAAGCTGCGACAGCAGCTCAGGAGAGATGAAAGAAGGAAGGACGGACGGAACGCAACACGCCGTGAACTTTCTTACTGCAGCTCCGGATGCTGCCAGCAAAAGAAAGCAAGCCCGAGGAGACACTGGAAGGACGGACTCGCTCAAGTGCCCCGAACCAAATACTCCGAGGTGGTGGTGGTGGTTTGAACCCAGAGCCATATATCATAGCTAGCATCTGCAATGATCTAAACTAGAACCACAGATACAAAAGCGCTTGCAGGATTTTCAGGCTCTTAGATTTGATCCCGGATTTGGGCTTCCAGAACATATTCAACAGGAAACAGAGCAAAAGATACCAAAGCTGGAATTTCAGTAGTTAATGCTGTTGGGCTATTAATTTCACTACCTTCTTAAAAAAATGGCAAACGTACCAGAAAATATAGGTGTCCATGCATACCGCTTCCTTCTCCTGACCCCTGTCAGAAACTCAGCGCAGAAAGAAACCTTCCAGCACACAATCGCCTGAAACCAGCTTTTTGAAATATCCCACTGTGATACACATCAACCTTTTTCTTCTGATTGATAGACTCTGGTAGGGAAACACGGCAGAACAGATGTGTGTGCAGGGGTGCCATCAAATGCATTTTAACGCTCTTTCTCCCCCCCCGCCTCCCACCCACAGGCTTATAAAGTTATTCTGGAAGACATGCGAATCCAAAATAACGGGGGAGGGGAGAGAGGGGATTAAGGGACATCTGAAGAAAGTAGTATAAAATTGCACTGAAAGCAAAAATCCTCCCACCATAACCTACCCTTGTCCACCCCTGTGTCAACAAATATGCAACCAATTAATGTAATTGCAGAGTTATTTATGGCGCACAGGAAAGTGTAGTCAGGGACCCTGAGAAACAAGGTTGTAGCGATAGGAACGCCTGGGTTTCCCCCTCGCCCCCTCCTTTGCAGATGTTTAAGTTGACTTGTGGTGTCCATGTGTCTCATAACCAAGAGCCTGTCTACTTTGCAGGTGTTGCTTGCTGCATGGGGGTGGGTAAAGTGGATGAAAGGAGACCTGGAAAAGAGTTGGGGTCTTCTGATTTCAAACTGTGACCAGAAGATATTGGTTGGTTTTAGATATTCTCCCCCGCCCCCCCGGCTTTGCAGCCTACAAAAGCCCCATACTTAATCCCTTCAGATGACCCTTCCGACAGCAGCAACAACATTTGAACACAACAGGGGAAAAAAAAATTCTTAGCTCCATGATTTGATTGTTCGGGGTGACAGTTTTGTTACTGTTCAGTGCCCTGCACAAGAGAGGTTTTAATTAGAGCTATTGAGTGGTTTGAATTGGCACAATTAGGGTCAGCATTAATGATTGCTGCATGTGTTCTTTTGAACAGTAAGGGCTTTTTTTTGCCCACAGACAGGAGGGGGTAGCAGCTAATGAACTAGGAGAGTGCAAATTATCTCTGCGAAGCTGGGGCAAGTGTAATACACACTGGGGATGAAGCGGGGAGCAGGAAGAGAGACCAGGGCTTATGGGGCTGATCCAGAAGACTTCCCAGCGGAGTGCTGAGCACCATCAGTCCCCACTGCTTGCCGTTTGCTCCCTCAGGTGCGGAGGCTGTGTCACACACTGACAGGGGGGACTTTCCTGTGTCGCAAGGGAAGCCTTCAGAGAGGCAAAGCATGTGCACTGTTTTCATACTGAAAGGCACAAAAGGAGATGGGAAAAAACCCACGCTCTGCTGAGAACAGTAGTCATGCAAATTGGTACTCCCATGAGTAGGCTTGTAGGCTTTGCCTACCTCCCATTTGCTTCAGTGGGATACTGCATCAGTTCAAAGAAACACAGCCACATAAGATACATATATATTTGTGTACAAGAACCCCTCCTCTGTGTGTGTGTGTGGAAACACCTCCCAGATACGCAGACCTGCCTTAACTGCACTGCAAGTGGATGCCAGAGCCCCATGCATATGACAGCTCTGCCAAAGGCTGCTCCCACCCCTGCTGAGAAAACAAGAGTCCTCACAGCACGTGCAACTTGACTTAAAGGGAAGACCTCCTGGGGGCATATCTATGGTCTCCTCAGAACTTGCAGGTCTCCTGAAATGTGCTCATTACACAGCATCTTCCTGACCCACACGGTCCGTGAAGGTGTGGAGAAACGCTCCTGGGTTGCAGGAGGAATACACTGCCATGCTACTCCAGCAGAGTCAGGGGCTTACCTTCCATTTAGTTCCTTGTTGGAGAACAGGCAAGTAGGTTATGGTGATAACCATGTGGATGCAGGGACTGACAGCTGGCACAGGACCTGTCCCTCTCCTGTGAGGAGCCTCCGTTCCCTCTGGGCCATGCAGATCCTTGCCAGAGCACGAGTTATTTTGCTCCAGGTCTGGAACAAAGCTTTCCAAGTGCTCTCCATTTGCTAAAACGAACATTTGGTCAGGCATTATATTTGAACACAGACCTCTCTGCACCTTTGAGCCACAGAAACAGTTTGTTCACATGCCAGTCCCTGGTACTGCAGTTCTTTGCTTCTCTCCACCGTGAGCAGCAAGAAACAGCCATTCCCCGCTTATGTGTGTGACACATCCCTTTTTACTAACATTGGGGTGACCCTCTGATGTCTGAATCAGCCCAGAAGTCCCTCTGGCCTCCAAAATACAGATAGGGCATCACTGGTAGGGGTATCTGTGGGCCTGCCTCAGGTGTGGCAGTACCAGCTGAGTCAGATGCTGGTGCTGGTCTCTTGGTCTGGCCCCTGAACACCTGCGTAAGCCATCAGGCCCGCTATAAAATGTCATCTCTAATTGTCTGCAGTAGTAATGTCTCCTGAACACAACCAAAGATGGAGATACACTGTCAGGCACCATGCATCAAAGAAAAAGCTGATTCTTCAGTAAGCTAAGCTAGTTGGTAGAGCAGAAGAGAACAGCACGTATGTATATACTGCCAGAGGACTGATCCTTGTGCATTTTTCAGAAAACAGTTTCAGCCAAACTTTCTGCAGCCACCCCAAAGTGTGGCCACCAACAACTAACCACTCAAATTTTTGAGGCCAAGCAGTAGCACCGGCCAAGGCTGCTCACCTCACCGGTGCCTTTGTTGGCAAAGCAGATAAAGCTGTCTGCGCAACTGGGTTAAATCCTGGATACGCAAACTCAGTTGGGAACAAGCCAAATACTTCACCTTTCATATATGAAAAAGAAGACAAAGGTTCCCAAAATACAGAGACAACAGGACTCTTTGGTGTGGTTAAACAGAGATTTCTGTGTATTTCTGTTAATAGGTGTTTTCAGATATTTCAGTGTCTCCCTCTCTAAACATAATCTGCTTCTCAAAAATTAAAATCCCAATTCTCTGGCTTTTTTTAAGAAAGTGATGTAAATTACATTATTCTTACTTAGGATACACAGTAGCCCAACACATTGGGGAAATAATCACAGACCAAGATCTTACCATGCAAACAGAGGGCAAACAGATGATTTGTGCCCAAGAAGCTCAGGCCTATGTTGTTGGCCTAAACAAGCAGAAGTTTAAGCTGCAACATGAAGATTAACCAGTGATGCTGTTGCAATCCGTATGGATGGATACAAATCCAATGGGCACTCACAGCTAGGATAGTCTCACTGTGTTCTCAAGGTAGAAAACAGCAGCCTGAATTAGACCCCTTCCCCTCAGGTGTGGGTTACCTACTCACACCTGTGGCTTCACAACAAGCTCTTTACCTTATTACAAGTTTTTGTGATGCTAATGCCCAATATCCATGAGAGCTAGTCTTGTAAAATCATAGAATCATAGAATGGTTTAGGTTAGAAAGGACCTCAAAGATCATCCAGTTGCCATGGGCAGGGACACCTCTCACTAGACCAGGTTGCTCAAAGCCCCATTCAGCCTGGTCTTGAAGGACCTTTCCCCAGGTGTGCTAGCCTCCAGGACACAAAGAGCCTAGGAGTGTCAGGCAGAGGTCTGCTGCTGCTGGTGAGAGCGGGAGTTCAGCAGGTGGATGGCAGGAGAGGCAAGAGCAGAGCTGCTGAACCACCCCAGCCACCTGGGGCACGGCTTTATCCCCGGCAGAAGCATTGCCCTCTTGGGGGTGAGCAGCTCGGCTACAGGTGGCTTCATCTCACCCAGCACCCCTGAGAAGAAGACATCCCCCTGCCCTTGGTTGGCCAGGAGGAACCAGTTCCACCGAGGCCCAGCAGAGATACAAAACTGGAGTGCCAGGGGGAGGCAGAAAGACAGGGAGCATCTCATGAGTGCATTCCCCTTTTGCCATTGGTTGCTTTCCCCTCCTCTCCCCCAAGTCTCCCTCATAAGGACTTCAACTGTTCCCATGGCCAGCACTTTGGTTTGGGCAGACATCCAGCATTGCTTAGCAGACCCAAAACGACACCTCACACATTCTTGAAGGTGTGAAAGAAACAACCAAGCTGAATCGTTTCACCACCCTCGGGGTACTAGAGGTGATACCGTAGACTTGCCAAGGAACATGCAAGGACATCCACAAACATTTCACGACCACCTTCTTTGAGTCTGCTTTGTTATTAAACAGCCATGGGTTTTGGCGTTAGCTGGAAAGCCGAACGTACAACTGCTCAGAGGCGACCTCTGCCTTGACTTTCTTATCATGTATCCTCAACAAGGCAAGACTTTTAGGTAACGACTTAGATTTAGGTTGTCAAATTAATACATTAATAATCTTCATATGGGTCATTAACAAGCAAATAATACTGCTGCAGCCTGGAGGATGAGGATAGGGATAGTACTGCAGGCACCAGGCTGCCAGCTGGGCCCTGGCCTGAGGTTGAGCTACTTGCAAAGGGTACGGAAGCCAATGGATGTGAGAGGGGATGTGACACGTGGAAAGCTGGATGTGACAGGGAATATTGTGAGAAGCTGGCAAAAGCTACAGACAAAGCTGTAAGGGCTGGCTGGGTCCCTCAAGTGGTTAAGGGAGACGTGTGTGAGCAACAGCCGAACCACACAGATAGCTGGAGTGGTGCACTGGGGACAGTCTGGGAAATAGGACTTCACCAGGCCAGTGTGCCCAGTAACCATACCCATAATAGTCCGTAAGGCTGAGATAACCCAGCTAGCAGTATCAGAAATAACAAATTCAGGTATGGAGATGGCAAAACTAAGGCTGATGAAGAAAGTGTAGTTAGGTGCAGGTTGTCTCTCCGAATTGAGGAAAAGAGAGGAAGATGCATGAGTGGCAAAAAGAGGGGTCAAGAAACATAGAAATTGATAGTAAGATATGCAATTCATGTGGCTGAGGGTGTCTGGGGGAATTTGTCAAGCAGCCCTATGCTTGATCACTGCAGCTGGAGCCAGACAATAAACCAAAACCTGGCAACTTCCCACCACTGTGTAACAGGTAGGATTTAGGGATTTTCTGTTTTTTAAGTTTTCAGTTCAGTTATTACAGATAAACTTCTGGGACTAAAGAAAGTGCCCTGTCTATCTTCAAACTCATGGTCTACACCCAAGAAAAATGTCTTCCAGAAAAACAATTTGCACTAAGAAGTCAGTATTGCCTCTCCGCTGCCTTAGTGCAGGCACTGATTACGAAAGACAAAATATGCAATGAGCCAGTCTCTGAGGTGATATTTAGCAGCTCTGCAAGCACTCCCAGCAGAAGCTATAAATGCGTACTTCAAAAACATATCAGGAAAAGCTAATTACTCAGAATTTACTTAATCTGAGTTTTGGCTGAAAGTTTGATACAGTCTTATTTTACCGGAATTAGTCAATGCATCTCCAACGTAAAAGAAATACATTTTAACTTTCAGCTCCACAACATTTCATTCCCCATCCCTCAGATCACCTATAAACCGACAGAAACTTTGCTTTTTATAATTCCTCAGTATTGGTTTTTGCCATACCACTACAGTTCTGTTCTGCAGCCAGACCAGCACAACTTGTGAGCAGACCGGCTAAGCTACAGTGATGAACGACCCCCTGGAGACTACGCTGTGAGATACCTCTCCTTGGCCTGAATATTGAGCAGTGAATTTCCTCCCACAGCCTTTCCTCCACGTTCCCAGGTCTCCTTCCCCTGGCAGGTCCAGACTTTGTCCTAACTTGGACCTTGTGTAGGGAAGCCAGTAGCCCTCTGCACCCAGAGCTTCAGCTCTTCTTTCCTAGGGCAGGCTGCTCTCTCTCACTCCAGAACTCCTGTTTCCTTGCCCTCTGCTGTAACCTCTTCTGAAGGCAGCTTTTTCTCCTCCAGCCTCGCTACAAGGAAAATAAGTTACTCAGATTCTGTATCTGAGAGCACTTCGGAAAACTCCAGTGTTGCCAAGACACTGGCAGGGGGCTGAAAGAAGCCAAGTATTTTGCTGAATGCCCTCTTACAGAACAGAAACATGTGCAAAGCCAGACTCAGTATATCATCAAATTCATCAGATACCATAACCAATATCCACTGCAGAAGCGTTTGTGAGAAAGCAAGAGAAAGCTGGAGACCTTAACTACAGCTGTCAGAGGGAAGCACTATGAGGAATTCTCCACAATTTGAACTACTTATCCAGTTGCCTTTTTATTTAATTGTAAGCAACATCCTTTCTGGCCACCCCAGGAGGTTTTTTTCCTCACTGTTACAGAGATTTTTGAATATTGTTACCTTGGTTTAGGGGAAGGGTAAGTTTCTTCTCTTGTCATATCAGGCTCCCTTCTCACATGCAAGAGAAACATGAGGCAATTTCATTTTCAGTCACGTCTGCTTCCAGAGCAGAGCTCTTCCCCTGGTGTGGGACGGATCTGCAGACATGGCTCAGGACACACGTGGGCCTAGGCTCAGTCAACAAGCTGATAGGCTTGAAAAGGGCAGCTGATGTTGGGGGAAAAGCAGTGAGAAGAAGAGCAACATGAACTGCACAGTAATTTAGGAATACCATTGGGAATTCTGATATGAACTGTTCAGATTTTTGTAGGTAAAACCGTCACTCAATGCACAGCCACAACGAGCTCGTACTCAAGGGTTCCTGCAGCCTGAGAGGGCAGCAGATCTTCCCACCTGCACCACAACTTGATCAGCACCTTTGCAAAAATGACAGGCCCCAGCAACCCAGCCCCTTCACCACCACCTTGCCAGGCTGCGATCCCATGCTGGGTGCCACAGAGAGCAGTGGAGCTGCCTGGAGAAGAGGTACATCCATGTATAACTTCTAAACTTCCCAGAGTCCCTCCTTGCGGAGATTTCTCAGCAAGCCTGAGAACATCTACTCTTATTGGAGACCCTACAAGAATGGGTAATTAATCACCACAGGAGAATATTTCATATGCAATATCAGTTTAGAGTGGTATGAGGATTCTGTAAAAATTCAAGGTAGAGCTATGGTTTTAAGTTTAACTCAACTGATTGGGGAGCCAGATCCTCACTTTCTTCAGCTGTCCCCTTTTCACTGCCTGCAAATTACTGACCATTCATTAACCCCATCCCCTCCACTCTTGAAGTAAAGCAACTCAGCATAGCCTTCCTTGGTTCTATAACAGCTAGTGGTTGTAAAGCAAGATCTTGCACACAAAAAAAGTAGGAAGTGACGAAAAAATCAGCATTTTACCTCAGTCCTCAGCTGGCAAATATCAGCAGAGCTGATGCTGGTAGCTAGGACCAAGGTCTGGGAACAAACCAGCACAGTCCTGCTATCCAGACAGCTCTGAACCAGAGTGCCTTAGGGCCTGAGTACTGTCATGATGGGGTGGCCCCAAGGAAAGCTTCCCATGGGAGTTATGGCAGGGGCAGGGATAGATGGTAGAACCTTAAATATAGTGCTAGTGAAGATCCAGAGATCCAACCATAAGTACAAATGAAGAACGTTTGTTGGGTCCTCTAGCTGATAAAGTATTACAGCCTGAGACACCAGTCTTTGTATCGGTTAGGGTCTAGTTGGCTCATACTCTAGGATACACAGAGCCTGCCTGGAGACAGTCCTTCATTGCCTGCAGTAGTCCCAAGGTCATGTGTCTGGGGAGCTGATGTCCCCCTTGGTTCCTGCAGCCCTCTCCCTTCCAGTGGGTAAATTACCAGTTGTCCAACTGGTGAGATTTCTAGCACATTACTCTTCCTCAATGAAAAGCAAAATTGGAAAGATGAGCAAATGCCTCTCAAAACAATGACTCTGTGCAAATGATGGGGAAAACAAAAACAAACCAAAAAAATCCAATCCCCCCCCCCAAAAGGGCTTTAAAAGCGTGAGCAGCAGTTGGCCAAATGCAGGCACCGCTGCATGGAACTCAGGACTGTGAGAGAAAGCCATATTCCAGCAAAAGCAACACCCTTTCCTGAAAACTGCAGAAAGCCAGTATCTTGGAATGTGTCTGGGGCAACAATGCTAATTCACTCTTCTGAAAAACATCGCATTCACCTTGCTGAGGACAGCCATTACAGAACTAACTTATCTCTGATGGTTTTTAAAAGAACCACCACGAAGAAAGTTCTTTCAGCATCAGCTTTCCCAAAGGTAGCTGTGCTCTGAGAGGGCAGATATCTCGGCGGGGGAAGGCAGGAGCAGTTGACGGTGGGGCAGTCCAGGGGAAGAAATAGTAGTAGCACTGATCATCATTTCTGGAACCAGCAGTCAGTTAAGCAGGTTGCAATGCAACAACTGTCATTGGTCCTCACTGAGGGCATGTTAGGTGAGGTGCTGCACCCTCTGGAGTCCCAGAGGGAATCAAGATGAATGACTTCAGCTGGGTGTCCAGCTTTTGGGAAGTTTGTTAGTCATGGAGGGTCCCATCTCAAGAGCTGCAGGATTGGACTTCCCCAGATGTAAACTGGATAAAGCCTGTGTCATTATTTCTTGCTTCTTATGAAGCTAAATATCACTGGGCTTAACAGCAAACAAATCTGGCTCTTCTGCCAACAATTTAGCTGAGTATACAGGCATTGCCAGGTTGCATTACTACTTATGGAGTACCTTCTCCATAAGTAGCTCATAGCTCTCACATAGCTATTGCTGGGATTTACCAGAAAAATCATCTACAATTGCTACAATCAGAAACAAAGGCAGAACTTCCACTGCCCGAGAGCAGTAATTCCTCCTGTGACCTCAGCCCCACAACATCCCTCGAAGGCAGCGATGGCCACTACCAGACTTTTCTCAACAGGATGCTGAGCTGGTCTGTCATGCGTATGTAGGTTGCTGAGTAAAATAAGAAGCAAGTTTTCCAACAGCAATTAGCTGAGTTCAACTCTGAATCTGAGGTGAGATTTCTACTGGATATCCATGGTTTCTCTGCTGATATTTCATGCCCCCTCCTCACCACCTACTTCATCTCTCCAAGCTGAAACAGCCTAGCAAGGGGCTGGTCCACCTTCCCTCCCACACAGCTTCTCTGCGCTGCCAAACCAGTACTGATGGCAATACCCTTTTGCTTCACCAGATCAGCAAGAGTCCAGCCTCATCTTCACACCCACAGGTGTGTTGCAGATAGAATAGCTTTTATTACTTTTATATTACATGAGGCCCAAGCCTTTGGACTGCAGCGGTCTAAGGAGCGCAAAGCTGGGAATCTCAGCAGATGTTTGCACAGCAGCCCTGCCGTGCTGCCCAAGCGGCGAGACAGGCAGGGAAAGGGTTCCCAGCAAGGGAGAAAGATCCTAACAGAGTCCAGCAGATGCACTGATATTCACGGTAGTCCTCACCAAGTTCTGTCCTTCCCTTCGCGTCATTGTCCCAAGTTGGGGAAAAAAGATCAGTAACCTCGTCTGGTCTCTGCACTTAAATCCTTCGTTTGGATGCAGAAGGCCAGGCTGGTACAGGGAACATAATTTAAGAGCATCTAGCCTTGTGCTTGGTAAATTGGGCCCATTATACAACCCCCTGTCTGTATGTATCACCTTACATATAGAGTACATATTGAGGAAGGGGGACTTTTGCACACTGAATAACATCCATATGTTACCCAGGAGATATTTCCTGTTCTCGGTGCTGCTGTGTCATTAATTTTCCTGCTTGTTTTGACTGTTTATCTCTTGAGCTGAAGTGTCTAGAACCGTGAAAGCCAAAGCCAAGAAGAAGTCAGTAATATAAACATCATCAATATTTGTGATGGACACCCAGAGAAAAATATTCCACGTTGCAATGCCTTGTTTTCTACATAGCTCAGTTAGGGCTAGGATGCCTCAGAGTTCTATTCTGCTTTGACTCCCTTCCATTTTCCTCCAAGCAGCGAGGGCACCTCAGAGCAATGAGGATTTTCTGGCCTTTTAACAATCCCCTTGTCCGCCAGACTTCCTCCTTTCATAGCCCCCATGCGCTCCCTCCCCTCTCCCCCAGGGCTAGTTAATATGTGCCAAATCCTGACACCCTGAATGGTTTCCCAACGCCGACACTAATCACGTTTTCGGGAGCAGGTCAGCAGTGAAGGAGCTGAAATTCGTGTGAAAAAGTCCCTGGGATGGCCCCGGTGCCTCACACCTGCGTGCCCTATTCATCTGCACTGTTTACACATTGTCATCCACAATTAATTCTTTCCAGGGACGCTCCACTGCCTGCCCTCCCGTTGCACAGGGACCCCATTCTGAGCTGTTGTGTCTGTTAAATTGAGCATGGGGTGCTGCGATTAAATTAAGTTTTGTGGCTCTCTCTCTCCCTCTCTCCCTCCCTCCCCTTCTCTTTTCTCTCTGTTAATAACGATGCCTGATGGAATATTGCTGGCACTGGAGTAAAGAGGTAATTACAGGCACTAAAAGTAGGGGAAGAAAAGTTTCTATGTTGAAATGTGAATGGGGACATCTTTTCTGGCTAGCCGACGTTGCCCTCAGCGCGAGGTGGGAACCGCAGCCCCGTGTGATGTCTGGGGTAAGAGGAGGGCACGGGGCTGCGCACCGAAGGTCTCCCATAGAGACAGCAAACTGGCAAAATTTGGCTCTGCCAGAGCCTGTACCCGCTGGCCTCAATATGGGATTTCTTCAGCAAGCGGCGTTCCCACCTTCTGCCACAGCTGTGTTTGTGCGTATAGAGGGCAGACGCCAGCCAGCCTGCCCTTCTCCCAGGGTACCATACCCAAAGGCACCGGCAGAAGTCCCCTGGGCTAACAGGCTGGCTGGTCCCCTTCCCACACTGACACGCTCCTGCGCGGCGGAGTGAAACACGGAGTGAGACCTCCTCGCCGGAGACGAGAAGGAAAACAAGAGCCGAGGACAGGAACGCCACCGGCTTTTGCGAAAGCTCCGCGAGGCAGCAGCATTTTTGCAGAGTGCTTTGCTCGTGCGCGAGGTGGACAACTGGTTTGTGTTAGCGGGATGCCTGCGAAGTCAGGGAGCCATTTCTGCTGAGAGCAGAAGCGAGCAGCTCCCCGAGCAAGGGGAGTCGGGTGGGTTTGGCTCTACGCCTTCGTTCGGCTGCTGGCAGGACTCACTAGCCCAGTCGGGCTGCAGCCCTCCGGCACAGCACACCGAGTGTCCCCTCAGCAAGAAGGGCCGAGCTCAGACCCTTCCAGCCAGCAGCCTGGCTGAGAGCTACAGCCCAGCTAAAGCACAGCCTCTATTTGCTGTTTGCTCACATCAGACCCCCCCAAAAAAAAGACCTGGGAATCGCCTTAAGTTCTGAGGCCCCAATATCCAAGATACATCAAACACAACAACATTCGCTGGCGACGAGCACAGTCTTTTAAGGCTTGGAAAATAGCAGCCTCTCTGATTTTTATCCTATGCAAGAAAATCAACCCTGCAAGAGAAAAATTGTCACGTCGGCAATTAAAAAACCAGCCTCCTCATAAATACTGCTGTAAAATATTGTTGCATGCACATATGAAATGTGCTGGAAAGCACATGCTACATCCCCCTCTAGTGCTGAACTACTACAGAATAACAGCCTAATCCTGCTACTGCTTTCTTCAGCTGGAGCCTAGACTTTTCTGCTGCAGTCCATGATTAAGCCCCATAAACGAACCAGGAAGGGGCTGCCACATGCAAAGGCATCTTTACAGGAGGGCTGCTCTTCAGCAGATGGATTCACAAGGACTGAGAAGCCTGAGAGTCCTTAAAATAAGTAAGGTTTTAATACCTCCTAAAATACCAACATGAATCCGGGGCGAATCTGGGTTTTTTTGCAAGTCTCCTTATTCATTGTGTGCTTCCACTTGAAAACTAGTGAGTTGTACACATCACACACCTGATCAACACCCATCCCATGGTATCACAGGCCTTTAGTCCTTCACACAGAGCAGTAACTGGGGAAAGCAGCCTCTCCAAAAGCACCAGCTGTAGTTATTACCCTCCCAATCATCCTCTACCACAGCAGCCACGGTCCTTACTCAGGGAAGGAGCCTGCCCGAGTCAGACAGGGAGCACCAGCTGCTTGCATCCTGTTGCATCAGCCCATCTCACCACCTGCACCTACAAGGACAATCAGGCTTGACACCGAACTCATACCAGCCCCACGGGTCCCCGAGGTGTGTGATGGCTCACACCAAAGCTGTTCAGACGGCAAAGTCTCATTTCTCAAGGGCGCAAGGCAGCGTGTTGCGTGTCCCAGCCTCTCCTCTGCTTGGGGAAGCAGAGCTCTTCAGGTGGCCAGTCTGCATTTACCTTGCGCCCCGCTTTGGGATAGTCTCAGCTTGTTAGCAGGAGAGGGAGGAAGCTGGAGAGAGGTGAGGCATCAGGGAAAGGGCTCAACAAGCGATGGCAGATTTCATGTGCTCACAGTTTACAGTGCCCAAAGAAGGTCCTGGGGGCTGGAGGGAGCAGAGGCAGGCTGGCTTCAGCAGGTCACCTGGGTCAGGCTGGGCAGAGATGAGGATTCACAACCAGCATGGGCAGCGGACGGGGGTCTGGCTGGCATCCTCAGCTGGATGTAGGAGCAAGGCAGCAGGCATAGCACCAGCACCACGCTCCTGCTTCCATACTCCCTCACCCAGCTGACACAGCCTGCTTGCACAGCCCTTCCAACCTGGTACTACAGGCACAGAGCACACAGATTTTAGCAACAGCCTCCATAGCCTCCTAACAAAAACACTATCACTCAGCAGAAGAAGAGCAGCTGACCCAGAAGCCTCCCCATACCAGCCAGCCATGCTGTACCACCATGCTACGCTCTCCCAGGCCTCCTCGCTTTACCCAGCCTCAAGGAGAATCAAACCTGACCCTTCTTTCCAGGTGGGTAAAATCTGCCAAAGAACAGCTGAAGATAGGTCTTCACAATGGAGGCATTTGAGCAACCTCAGTGGCAGGTGTTGGGAGCAGCCCTGCCTACAAAAACTTGAAGCGAAGGCTCATATTTAAATTATTTTCCTGAAGCAGAACTACTAGCACTCTTGGTGATGTAATTATCACAAAACCTGCAAGCTGCCTACCACCCTTTCCTCCCTCTGAGACCAACGAGAGTGGAGGATGTTCAGCAAATTATACCGCTTGCCTAGTTAATAAACAATTTACAGAAGGATGCACGGTTTTGAGGTGCTCTATAAACATATATTAATCAATCATTAAATAATTAAGATAATTCTCTGTTCTTTTTCTCTGGCACTCCCAAGTTGATAGACGTTCCTATAGCAACGGAGGAGCAGGGCTGACGGCGGGGGAATGCAGGGCTCGGGGAGGCGATGCTAGCGCGGGACCTTTGCTCTCCAGCCCTCCAAAAGTCACGCAGGGCAAGCGGAAGGGGGCTGCGAGAGGTGACATGCAGGAAGGAGGCTTTCAATTTTAATGGAGATTCTTACGATGACAGTCTATGCAAATAGGTACATGAAAGAGGAGAGGAAACAGGCTGGGGGAAGGGGGAGAGAAATTAACCCTGGTTCAGATTTCAAAGCAAAGCCAGGAATAATTTTTGGAGCTAAGAATAGTTGCAATGCACCTTGTTCTCCTTGGGCTCAAGCCCTGCATAATCCTTAGGCTCGGGGTCTGAAATGGGAGCGGAGGGGGAGGGAGGCCAGACTGCACAGTCACGGAAACGCGGCTGTCCAGGCTGCAGCTCCATCACCTTTATGGTTCCTTTGTGTCACCAAAAGCGACTATTTAACAAAGGACCAGGCCCTCTGCTTCCAAGGGCCCTTGCAGTTGTTTTGCAAATGAGATTGCTTGATTGGTGAGCAAAATCAGAGATCTTTTGAAGCTGTTGCCCAGGAAAGGGGGAGGGAGAAGGGTTCAATTATCCCCCACAGCAAGCAGGAGGATCTGCCTGGTCCTATTGAGGGCGGTTGAGAGTGAACCCAAGCAACTTTTGGATTGACTTCTGGGTAAAATGCTTCAGAGATGCCAGAAAGACCATACAGCCACTTTTATAAAAAGAGCAGGGTCTGCTGATCTCTTAAGAGAAACTCTTGTTCCTTTTGCAGCCCCCTCGGGGACAGTCGGGCCAGAGGCTGCCCCAGCTTCAGCCAGCCCCTAAGCAGGTGAGCAGGGGCTTTTAGCTTGTTGGAGAATCTGCTCGACTGAGACTAAAGGACAGCTCCACTGCTAAGTCCAGGGGACCGGTCTGCACCCCTCAGGAACCTATTGGTGTGGATCATGTCAACACCTATGCAGGCACTCACTGGGAGATCACTGCCTTTTTTGATCACCAAAGAGCTTCTGCAACACAAGAAGTGCCTGTGGGAAGACAGGGATGCTGCTGACAAGAAACGATGTTTTGTTGGAGGTGAACCGGAACGGTGCTCTTTGCTTCAACCACCCCCAAATTTTTCATTTTAGTTGAGTTCAGCATCGAAACAAACTTTCCCGAAAAGGCCTCCCTTCTTTCCTGTGCGTGGGGCTTGTGGCTGAGCTGCATTTACTGAGAACAACGTGGACCTTGCCCAAGCTTTATGGGAGCTGGGCAGAGCTCCCAGGGAGCACAGCCCAGAGGAGAGAATGGGACCCAAACCCAAGGAAAGGCGCTGCCTACTTTAATGTTAAGCAGACTTGAAGCGAAACGTTTCATGTCAGTTCAACAAATTGAAACAAAACATTCCTACCTCAGAAACGTCAAAATGCTTCACTTTGATCCAAAAAATGTCAAAACAGAACACGGAGACATTTCGGAGCATGACTGTTTTAATTCCAGGAAACAATTTTTTCCTATTTTTTTGCCCCAGTTTGCTCTGCTCTGGAAAACAGAAACAGAAATTCAAAATTTCACATAGCTCTACTTAGAGCCATCTACCATAGGAGGGACCAATATTGCCTGTACACGCGTGTGTGCATGAGCACTCTCCCTCGCACACACTGTACATCCACTGTGCCTTCCAGTGGCACCCCCAGGCATCTCTTCAGACTGGTTTCACCACCCCTATAGCTGTCTGACCTCCAGCCCCATCACCAGAGGATGCCCTTTGTGGAGGGGGTCCCAAGTGTCTGGGCTTACCCAGTACAAGTGCGCTGTCAAACACAAGAGGTGGCTGTCCCCAAGGTACCCTAAAAACAGGGTGTTCAGGGTTGGCACAGCCATCAGTGCCACCACCACAGGGTTCATATGCAGCCCAGTTCCCTCTAGGGTCCTCCCGCTCTCAGCCGGGGCAGACACAGGGTTTGCTCTGACCCATTTCAGACTTTGTAGTTTGGTGCTGATGTGAATAGCGAGGAACTGGTTTGAATAATCCCCTGCTTCGGGGAGCACTGATAAAAACAGCATGTACTGAACGAGAAGAGGAAAAGGTGTGGGAATTTCCCAACTTTAGTATAATTTTACCAATAATCTTATTTCATATGGCTGAGGATTATGGATCCTGTCCCTTGAGCGTGGTTATGGAGAAAGGCGATACACTCCTAATCATGTGCCGCGTGTCCAAGATGGATCCAAAGGTCTATTTTTGCCTCAGTAGGTGTAATCCTAACACCGCATCTAGTAACAGGTTGACGGCTTTGTGTGGACATGACTTAACAGTGTTCTTGCCCTCCAGCTGAAGGCTGAAAGCATCTGTGTCACTGGCCCCTTGGAGAAAGCGCTCCCCTCCTCTGTGCCAGACATTCTAAATCATCTTTGTGCATTTATTTTTCACAGTCTTTCAGTGTTGATTTCCTTTCCACCAACTATCTCCAGAATAGGGGCCCTGGATGCTGGGTTTGTTTCTTGTTTCTACAGGGTGAGGTGTCCGCACATGGGTGGGCTGTGGCTCTCTTGCACTGGTGGGATAGTTGACAGGGCCAGTCTAGCCGTGTACACCTGAGCCCTCTGGGCCAGACTGGCCAGGACTGGGACTCCACACTCCACTCCTGCCAGACTCTCAGCAGCCGTTGCCGAGGCTGCTGTGCTACAGACCAGGCTCTCCCTGGTGCCTTCACCTGGGGGAACTTTTCCATACCTTGGTCTCTTTCTTACTGGGGTAAAAAGCTTCTTTTAAATATTTCCCAGCAGGAATTTCTGCAAAAGCAGCAACTCTCATCAGGCCTGGGCATACGCTGTTGCACCAGGAGGTATATTTCTCTCATTTTGTATAAATAACCCCTAATAATAATTCATTCCGCTAATTCTCTGATTCTCCCTGTCTCTTCCAAACCCTTTCCCCCTCTAAGCATGTAAAAATAAACTGCAGGAACAATTCATATTGCATCTACAGCTAAACAAACTCTCCTGGGTTCCACTGTTACCCAGACAGTACCCTCCAGAGTAATTCCCTGTGGGTTGGCAGTAGCTCAGCACTTGCAGGCTCTCTCAGAGGCTTGGATCTGATGCAAAATCAGTCTTCTTGCTGAGACCTTGCAGTCCCTTCATGAGGCTCCTGCAAAAGCCTAAAAGAACATCCAGAAGGCCCTTATCCATCACCGGGCTGTCCTGGGCTGCAAGAGGAGAGCGGATCTGAGATGGGCTGGCTTCCAGGTGATGATTGTTCCCACCTCCTAGGAACAGCTTGCAGCAGCCTTGCCAATTGCGTCCCTAAATATAGGAAGGTTTGGGGCTTTAAAATGTGATGCAGATGATTAAGAGATCTTCCTTTTAGGGAAAAAATTGTAGTGACATTTCGTGGAAGCAGTATATCACCTTTGAGAACTAAGGCATGCATTGTTTTAAAAAGATAGTAAGATAAAATAAAGAATAACCACAGGAACAGAGGATATCAGCATGTAGGTTATATTCCAAGTGTCTCCCCAGTGAAGCTTCAGATGTGCTCAGTTGCCATCACCCCCCCTTGAAGATTATTTCAAGGCTGTACTAACATGTGGATCATGAGTGTGGCTGTTACCATGGGCACATATCTAATCAAATGGGGTCTAATTATGTATATTACCCAATTTGGCACTTTGAGAGCACTTCAGTGATGATTCTTCTGCTTGTCTGACAAATAACATGATTATTCAGTAAGCTGCATATGTTTTAATGTGGCAGTTTTGTTCTTTGATAAGAAACTGTCTAGCTAACCAAAAGCGCTTTTCACTTGCAAAGGCATAGCTAATACTAGCAACTAGATTCAATTAATTATGTTTAATAAGCTAATAAATACATTTAGGACTCTCTGTGCTATGCTCAGTCACCGTTAGAAAACACTTCATCATTAGTCATCAAAAATTAAACGGTCTCTTTTTTTCAAGGATGAGGGCACTTTAAAAACTTCAGTTTAAGATTATAAATTACAATGCAATTAACTTTAAAAATAGATTTTTAAATTGATGCTTGTCTTTAGCTTTAAGAATGGAAACAAATTCTTCATATATGTCTAGGATTTATAGAAGCAGCAAGGAATTTTGTGGGAGTGCGTCAGAAGTTGGGGATGCTCATTCTTAATGCTCTCGCTGTATGAAAAAAGTGTAGAAGATGATCGCTGCTTCTCCCACCCTGCTGCAGTGCTCCCTGGCACAAGCAGAGAACAAGGCTTTTTCTGTGACACCCAGGAAAGGAAGGAGATTGCCAGCAGAAGGACAGCGGGATGGGTAGCGACAGAGGCTGCAGAGCTGAGCCGTGCTGTAAATCATCTGTGACAATGAGCTGGGAGAGGAGACGGGAGCCTGTCAGACTCGGCTCAGCAGGAGTCAGGCCTTTGGGGAGATGAGCGATCCCACCTGTGCAGGCACCGCTGCATACAGCATCGCGCTCTCCTCCTCTGTCCTTCTGTCGACTCTTTACTCACGTGATTTTCTCCAAAGTATACTCAGGGAAAGGACAAAGAAAGGCCCCTCTGGAATTTACTTCCACCCCATGTTGTTTTACCTTCTGCCCCCAGCACACCCAGACAGCTGCCAAGAGAAGGACACGTGGTCGGGAGAACCTGCCAGTTTGAGCAGCCTCTTCCTTCCCCTCTTCCATGCACCAAACAGAGAATGTGAGGAGAAAGGGAGCTTGTAAATCACCAGGTGACCAGATGCACACCACCTCGTGTGCTTTTCTTCCTACGACAAGGACTCCTCAAGTCTGCAAGAGACAAATACGCAAAGTGCGGAGTTAGGATGTTGGGTACAGGAATGAGACAAGCTGTTGAGCTGCTGGGGAACTGGCGTAACAGAACAGGAAACCACCCAAACGGCGAGGCATCAAGGCTAACAGTAGAAAAGTGTGATCTGCCAAAGTCAGTGATAACTAGGTAAGATCATGGCAGGAGGACTGAGGAAGTACCGATGGGATGACCCATGTGATGTCCAGATGAGAGATCACTGATACAAGGCACAAGTCGTGGTAGGTTGACTTTGGGGAAATTCTTTTGGAAACCCATTGGTGAACCCAGTCGCTGATCAGAAAGAAGAAAAGGACCCTCTGCCCTTTCAGCCCCAGTGAAAGATCCCCAGGTCAGTGCCAGTTGCCCACTGTCATCAGCACAGGTACCCTGCCCCGATCACCAGTCGGGTGGTCTGCAAGGGCACGACTTACCTGGTGTGGCCATGCTGTGTTGAGAGGTGTTGGTCCTGCTCCAGCTGGTCAATTAGCACGTGAATGAGCCAGTATGATCGGTGTTTGTACGGCTGTCACTGTCACGCTTAGGTTAGGTGCCGTTTGTGTATAACTGAAGCATTCGTAATAAAGTACATAACAGTAGTTGGAATATGGGTATCCTAGAAAAAGATGGGATCGTACCATTCAACATTACCCATGTCGGTTGCCATCCAATTCATCCAGCGGTCTCTGTGAAAATCGACCTTGAAGTTCCCAGCTTCAGTTGCTCTGTGACACCAGGCACCACACGGCCTCCCCTCCCTCCCCCAGCCCCCACATCATTAAAAATAATTAAACTCCTGTCCCGTGGTGTCCAGGTGTCACCAGACACCTGGTAAGTCTCACCTCTAACTACCCGCTCGGCTGTGCTGGAATAGCACTGCTGCAGACGCTGCCTGTGGGGCTCAGCCCGCTCCCACCGAAGCGCCGGGGGAGCTGCTGGCAGGGCACCCCCAGCTCTGCTCGGCTTCCCAGGGCACAGTAGGGAGCCGCAAGTTAATCAGCAGTGCCCCGCCGCAGGTCAGCACACCCAGCTACCCGTATTTTCCCGTGTTTGTCATTTTCCATCAATCTCCATTTTCCTCCAAATCTCTTTGGTGTACCAATTAATCCAGAGGGTTTTCATTTACTCGGGCCGTCCAAACCAGCAATACACCAATACCCCCCACAATCCCTGCCAACAGCTCGTAATGCATTTTAACTGCTCCTTGGCCTTTGATGTGTTAGCCTTCTGGGCAACATTATCATTACCCTTTATATACCTCCGAAGGTGAATGCAGCGCTGCCCAGCAGCTTGCACATGCTAAGTGCAAGCTAGGGCTTGCTTGTGTCCCAAATAAAGCACGTTGTCCTAGGAACCACGCTAGAACAGTGCCCCCTCTGCTAGCAAAACCCCCAACAAGCCCCAGATAAACGGTAATAACATCTTGGGCTCTGGAGAGCTTCTTTTCGAAGTGGAGGAGGAAACACGGAAAGGGATGGGACAAGCCGAAAGGGGCACTTACCTGGGGAGAAGCCGTAAGTGGGGGAAAGGAGTCCTGGTGGCGTCTGGAAGTGTGGGCACCACGTCAGGGTGAGCAGATGGTGTGCCTTGCACACGTGCACGTGCTGGAAGCAAAACCACCATTTAACGAAGCACCAGATACGGCCAAATTCAGGAAAACGTAATGGGCCATTTTCAGGGCGCCAGGGGTGTTGCCGTCCCAGACCGGGGCATGCTTCACAACTTTGGAGCCATTTAGGGTTTTGAGGGCTCTCCTAATGGAAACAGTTACAATTGCATTTCTCAGAGAACATAAATCAGCATGGGTGGCGTCAGGCTGACGATTTGGAAGGGCGCTCAGCCCAGCTAGGAAAATGTGAAAACATTTGAAGGCCTGAAAGCCTCGTTTGAGATGGTACAGGTTAGCCGAGGGTGTTCCGCCATGGCCACACGACTCACGGGCGCTTACGAGCTGGGGATGGAGAAACAAGCTCCCTGTAGGAAGCTATTTTGGGGGGAAATGATGGGTAAGGGATGTTAATATGGATGTGTGCAGCAGGGCCAGTGGGAGGTGGAGCAAAGTCAGTTTTAAGGAGAATTGTCAGAGTCCCCAAGCCCAGCCAGGTACGGAGGAGATCCTGGCCTTGCCCAGACAGGCTGTAACCTGGTCTGCATGCTCTCTGACAAAACATCTCCACGGTCATCCTATACCTACAGAACGAAGCCCTGCTAATCACTGCCCTCCTCTACCTATCTAGAGGGCTGACATTTTATTTTTTATAATTCAAAACTACCTTTTCTTGAGCATAATTTCCCTTTTGCAGGCATCGTTCTGCAAAGGCTGAGCTGGGCTGTGTCCCTGCAGCCAAGAGCACGGTGTAGGAAGCACAGCCGGTCCCCAAAACCCTCCAGTTCTGCAAGGGGCTTGCTCTAGATTAAACTAGGACTGCCCCCAAAAAGTTGGGAGGGAAGCAGAGAAAGGGGCTGCTTGCAGCACTTTGCTGCATTGCTCCCTAAAAAAAAAAAAGAAGGAATAAGCCCTTCTCCACTCTCCCTGAAAGCACCGAGGGATAAATAGATCACAGAAAGTAGCTATTAGAAGAGGTCCAGGGGGGACCTGGTTTCAAGCAGGGTTGGGACTCCAGACAATAGGCTGCCATTTTGAAGCAGCTACAGCCCAGGGTGCTCATGACAACGTGGTGGAAAACACTGTCGCAGGGTACGACACTTGCTCGCAAAATAAGCGGGCCCCAGAGAGTTCATTGTGCAGTGGCTGCTGACGTGCAAAGCCAGTGTTGAAAAACACAAACTGTGCTTTCTAAAAATATAAAAGAGCAGTGCCTGAGGGAGGGCGGCTCGGGGCGGGAGAAGCCGAGGGAAGAGACTGGCTTTGTTGCTGCGTCCCTGCAGGATTTTCGGGAAGGGACCGTGCCGTTCCCTGCCCCACACCAAGAGCAGGGTCACACTGGAGGCCCTGCTCACAGGACCCACCGCCCCATGCGAACAAGCCTCCCCCTCCAAAATCCCCTTCCCTTCATGAGCCCCCGGGGAGATCGCATCCCCCCCCAGCAAGTCCTGCAGGCTGGAGATCATCCTCCAAGCAAAGCAGGGGAGCAGGAGCCGCACACCCTGGCTGTGACTCAGCAGGGGGACGAGGGGTGCTGCTGCCCCTGGTGAGCTCCCCAGGTCCCTCCCCACCAGGACAGAGGGGCTTCAGGCAGGTTTTGCTGCCTGGAAGGTCTGACACGCACAGCCAGACGCACCCACGCAGGGGTGATCCTGGCTGCCACCGCCACCACCAGCTGCTTTTCCAAGGTCCCAGAGATGGAGAAGGTTCCTCAGCCACAGCAGTAGCCAGCCAAGAAAGAGGGGCAGAAATGGTTAAAAGTAGCTAGCAAATAAAATTCCCAGTAGAAATACATGATCCGGGCAGAGAAAAGCATCCTTTTTCCAGCACTGCCAACCCCACATACTCAAAAATTATGCGTCAGGCTCCAGAGAATCACGGCTTGAAAATCATAAGGGGTTTTGTTCTGGTTTTTAAAGAAAATTATGAATGTTTGAGCTTTTCCTAATTGCACTCTGGTTTCTTGAACTTTATGATCGCATTTTCAAACTTTTCTCCAAATCCCTGAGGGCTACAAACTTCTACATTTTTATTATAAAATAAAGTTGAGAAGCTCACCTAATGCCCACAGCTTTGGGGCAAACAGCTAAGATCAAAAGACTTATGCTAAAATGAGGAGAATAGGAAATACTGGAGATCTCGAGAATGAGCACCCCACAGTATACACGTCTCTTACCATTTTTCTCCAGTGTTGCACAAAAGCACTTTTAGAAGATATTTTGCTGTCTTAACAAACATCACGTTGCTTAAGTACTTCATTTGCCAGCGTGACGAGCAGGTCTTCAGTGACGTTTTGCCTCCAAGGACAATGTTGATTGCAAACAGGGGCTGCAGAAAAGTTAAAACTGAAGCTGCTGTCCCAGGCTGAGGGGACCAGAGGAGCACACGGTTTCCAAGAGCACGTTGTGTGCTCGGGGTTGCTGCTGTTCATGGAGCAGGGAAGGTCGGGAAACATTATCCAAGGTCAAATCCAGGCCTGACCTTCCATCTTTAGCCTGATCCATACAGCAACTTACTGCCCAAAAGGGGTAGGTGGGTGCCACCCAACTTACTTCCTTTGTCTCTGAAGGCGCTGAAAGAACTGCCATATGTCTTTACAGGGATACCTGTGTTATGGGGCAGATAGGCTGTGATAATATATCAGCCTGTAAAGAGCTCAGTCATCCTCCAAGATTAAAGGTTGATCTGAGTGCAGACTCACTATTGAGCCTCTTGAAAGGATCTGGTTTGTAACAGCCTGATTATCGATTGCTGCCTGTAAGAGAATGTGATACTCTCTTTTGCACTGGTCCTGTTAAGATTATTTACTGTAACACTCGCTGAAACATCCCCTTGTAGAGATAATGGCTTCCTTTAGTTGCTGTCAGAATGAACAAATGGAAATAAAAACATGCCACTAATAATTGTGTCCTACTCTAATTAAAGCAAGACAAAAGCGTTGCACTGCCAGGTTTGGCTCACCATGGCCAGGGTGCTTGGACAAGCCCAAGCACAGGGGCTCGCCACAGGAATGCCAGTAACTGAAAGACAACAGTGCCTGATGTATTAGTGGAACTCAAAGCCACAAGGTTTCCACCAGCCCAGAAATTTGGCAAAACATCCTGGATGACGACGCAGAAGTTTGGTGCCCAGATGGGGATCCGGTGCCCAGAGGTGCTGCCGTGGGCAGTGCTCGGCACACGTGGGGCTAAGGGAGCAAGAAAAAGGGGGTGAAGTACAGGAGTAAGCAAAGGCTTTTCAACAGCCCTCTCGAACTTTTTGTGGCCCATCTGCACCACGCAGAAAGGCCAACAGCTCTACTCAGGCAGGAGGCAACAGGACTTTCGCAGGATGGTGCACACCATCTCCCAGGGTGCTGGGGACCCTGACCCTCCCCCTCAGATTGAAGAAGGACGCACCTAGAGCCCATGACACCAAGCTCCCAGCCTTCCCAGTGTTGCATCAAGGCATGGTGGAGCCCAGTATCATGTCTGTCATCCTCCAGGGTTTTCATCCTCACCACAACATCAGGAAGCAAAATGTCCCTGCCTGCAGAGGTGAAAGAGAGGCAGAAATTTGCTTACCTGTGTCCTACAGCAGGGGTAAGCAAGGAAATAGGTCCAGCTCTCTTCCCCTGAAAGCAAGCAGCATAATTATATACATATATATATATATTATATATAATAATAAAACATGTCCTGCCTCTTCAGGCTGAATCAGGGTCCCGTCACAACAGATAAAAGTTGAAGAAAAAGGCAACAAAATAACTGGGTGAAAAAAGAGCAAAACTCTCCCCAAATCCAAACTAAAAAGCAGTGGCATAATCTCGTCACTGAGCACTCACAGAGCTTGCCCTGGAAACAAAGAGGTGACCGTATCCAAGCACTGCTGGACACCCAGATGTTTATTTAGGATTGCTCTGCTGATCAATTGTGGATCATGCGAGAGCTGGGCCAGTAGCCCAGGAATGACCCAGGGACAGCCAGGCTTCAAACATCCCTTGGGATGTGGTTTTAGGTGCCCCCCCCACCAAGCTGCAGCTCTGCCTTCTGCAGCCCTGCTGTCCCCTGTGCCCACTCGGGACCCTCCTCGAGCTGGCACACCTGGGGCACCCTGGTGTGCCACGGGAGCTGGGCTTTCACACCGGCCTTTCTGCGGCTGCTGGGAATCCAAGCAGGCTTAAAAGAAAACCCTTCTGTAGCTAAAATGTGCTGTGCTCATCTCTGATTAAGCTCAGATTGCTTCAGGAGCTTTCCCCGCACAGGGGACGGTGATAAAGCAGGGAGCAAGACCTAGACTGACCCCAGCCACCTGCCCAATTGGTGAAAATGACCAACCTTTCTTGGTCCTGAGCCTCCTGAACAAGTACCGTGTGGCTCTCAGGGAGATCTCCGCTGCTAAACAAGATAACACAGCCTCCTCTCGAAGCTCCTGACACACCTATGGGGGAGAGAAAACTCTGATTTTCTAGTAGGCACAGTCTACAGCTTTCCTGTAAAGTCTGTAACTACAAGAGGAAGAGAGAGGAGAGACAAGATCATTTCCAGGCACAGCAGTCAGTGATGCAAGGATGCCGAAGGAGCAGACAAGAACCAGGCAAAGCCACATTGTCCAAAGTGGCAGCACCATTTTCCTCCTTATTTGCCCTGGAACTCCAAAGTGTCAGCTTGGTCCTGCAAAGTCGGGTATGCACTTAAACACAGCTCTGGCTTGGACTGCATTACTTAAATTATGTTTTCTTTTTGTTTTACAAAAGAGAGATTTTTCCTCCTCATGCTGGGAAGGATGGTGGCTGAAGGCATCACAGCAGAGTTGAGGAACAAGAGGAGATGGAGCTCAGCATGTTGACTGGTAATTTACCCGAACTGATTTGCAGGTGAAGATTAAAGTTTCCAGGCAGCTAAAGCTGCTCGGTTGCTGGCTGGAGCATTGTCCCAGCAGCTTGAGGATGATGTCCGGAGTGATGTCAGGACCTAGACTTTGCTAGCATCCCCCTGACACCTGCAAAGGTGCTGAGGAGCATGGGATGCTCTCCTCCGGCGCTGCATGTGTGCTGCAAGGGAACCCCCAGCTCTCCCACTGAGCCTCCACTGTGGGCACTGAATTGAGTGGTTCTGTGGCACCGCTGCTCTGTGACCACTGGAGAAGTCTCCCACACAGCCACCTGGTTGCTTATTTCTAAGATTAAACCCTGGCGGTAGTTTCCATGCCTTCTCTTTGACATGGAAATTTCTGTCTCTCATCAAGGCAATTTGGCTGCCCTTCAGATGGGAGCTTGGGTGCAACAGAAGGGGAAAGACTGGGTGATGAGACTGCCTTTTTATAGACCTCCTGGTTCTCCCTTGGAGTTTGAGTAAGGGTCTTGGACTCTTACAGTAATCCTAATCACCTTATTTCTTATTTCCCACTTACCGAGTCATCTCCTTTATTAAGTCTTCATATTCACTGTGCAGGAAGAAGAGCTACTCCATGTCACTGATGGAGCAGTCTAAAGCTATGGAGGTAGAATTCAAGCACAGGCTACTCAATGAAATTGTGTAAAATAAGCTTTGATACAAATGAAGCACACTCACCTCAGCTCAAGATGCCATTGTCCTTCACAGGTATATAGCATCCACAGCTGGGCAAGGGACTAGGAAACCTTCTGCTGCCCAGATCAACTCTCCCAAGCTCATGCCAAAGAGGCTTCCCACCTGATCAAGAGAAAACACAGCATTTTCTGAGCAGTTATCACCCTGCAAAGATCAGAAGAGCAGACAAGGCTCGTTTCTCCCATAAAGCTAAGAGCAATGGTGGAGCTATATGGATTGGATACAGGCTTAAGGAAGGTCCTACTGGCCTGCCAACAGCATTCCACCAAAGTTTCAAGGAAACTTAAGCCGTCAAATTTTTATGAAGCTATTTTTGACATCTAGTCCCTAAGGAAATGGAACAGTCAAAATTAACCAGACCTACTAATTCTGTAGTTAACAAGTGACTACAATAGACAATAAATAATATCTCTTTTCCCACGGAGAAAAATAAGCATCACAGACAGGAACATATTTCCTTCTGTGGAGTTCCCCCCCAAAAACATCCACTCTCAAGACGAACCTGCTCCAGCACCAAGCTGACACCCTTCCTGTGGGCAGAGCCAGAACCACCCTCCGCATCTGGGAATGTGGGGTAACCCCAGTGCTCCCCTCAACCCATGCAAAGATCCCCATCCCATCAGTAGGGGGGTTTCCACCCCAAACCTGCAGACTGCTCCCCACCCAGGGAAAACCAAGCCTCTCCCACATATCACCACGTTGCACTGGCTCCTTAGAGAAACCCAAGCGGGTATCACAGCAGTCAGAAATCCACAGCAATCTGTATTTTCTAACTGTAAAAATCACCCATCTCCAGAAGTGGATGGAGCTCTCTGCCTGGAGTAATGTAAAACCCCATAGGGTAGTAACATCACTGAAAGGACCGGGCAGGACGCTTCGCTGCCACCAAGGCCCTTTGGCACTTCACGGTGCTGGTGGAAAGCCTCGCTCTAGAAGTTAAGAGGAAGGGGCCACCTACAGAAATGTTGGTCTCGATGGCTGAGGTGCCTCACTCAGGCTCTTGGGAGCGGCTTTCCTTTCTCCAGAGCCCCCCACACCGCTCAAGGCATAAGCAATGCCCACCTGGCAAGCAAGCTCAAATTTAAAACAGCTTCCCTAAAAGGGAGAAGAGGCACCGGACCAAGCTCGTTTTTCACTGCTGATCGACCGGAGCGTGCCCAGCTGACACTGCCAAGTCCTCTCCGGGTCCCCGACTGAGGCGAAGCGGTCAGGAAAATCACAGGAGGGTGCACTATCCCCTCCTCTGGCTGTTTAAAATAAGTGTCACTAAACCAGACAGATGCTGGCGCTGTGTCTCAGCAGGCGCTAATTTAGCCCATACGGAGTGCTCTTACATCATTTGTTCTGGGCACAGCTTAATTGCAAAATTAATTATTTTCCTATCAAACAAAATTGTATAAGAGGGTAGTCATGGGATTTTTAAGCCTGACGGATGCTAAATGGGATTTGAATAACTACAAACAACTTTGGCTCCTGTCTGCGCTCAGGAGCACTAAGAGGGTAGCACTGTCAGGGCAGGAAGCCAGTGGATGCCCGGTGGTGGGGCACAGGACATGGTTGCAGAGGTGCCCGGTTCCATCCACCCTGCTGCAGGGTGCCGGGCTGGGGCCCCCATCCATGCCGGAATGCCATGGCAGACACAGCTGGGCAGCCAACAGCAGATTGCATGGAATCCCATCTCCAGCGCATCCCAGGGGCTGCGGGAGGCCTCCAGGGCATGCTGTAGGTATTACAGCAGGGCTTTCAGCCTCACCGCAGGGAGCCAGCAGGACCATACAGAGCTGTGGGAGCCTCTATGCCCCCCCAGCCCTGTCCCACTCCAGATGTGCCCCTTCCCTGTGACACGCCGGGTTGCCATCCCCAACATGGAGCTGGCATGGCAACATGATGGCACCCAACGTGAGAGTGTGAGAGGAGTGTGGCCCATCACCATGGCATCATGCTACGGCTGCCCTGGCCAATGGTACGTGGCACCTCGCTCCCAGGCTGCTCCACACCAGGTGGCGAGTGGTTTGCATCTCTAGACAAGCCCAGTCAGTTAGTTCTTGATTCTGGCCCTGTCGCAGCAGGCTCAGGCACAAGCAGAGCTAACCAGTACCCCAGACACACAACTCTTCCCATGACAGGGTGGACCAGACCTAGATTTTAATTGGAGGGCATCCCATTTAAGTGGGTTGCATCCTCAGATGGTGACAGAAGTGAAAAAACATGAACATGACCAAAACTGTGGCGTGGGAGAACTACAGCTCGTACAAGTTGTGACAAGTTGTGATTGTCCCTGCAGAAGTCCTCCTTCTTCAACCCCCTGACAGGCACTCCAGCACAGCGCTGGCCATGTGGGCAGGGCTGTGGTGTGCAAAACACCTCAAAAGCACACAGAAACAAGCAAATTTATTAGCCAAGCTGGTAACCATACAGTGAGAAAACCTTACCTGAGCAAAATACAGGCGAGGTCATGTCTTGGATTGCGGGCCAACATAGTGTGAAATATGGCACATCTGCTGAAGTATGGCCTTTGGGTAACAACTGGGCTGAGCTCAAATTACATTAAATTCTGCAAAAAACACAGAAGAAATTACAATCCCAGCTGCAAACTGGAAAAATGGACCTCAGCTCCCCCTCACTGAGAGGGGCACGTGAACCATTTCATGTTTTTCCAGTGAATTTATGAAGCTGCATTATGAAAGCACAAGGCACTGACTCTTTTGGTGTCTTAAAAAAAAAAAAAAAGTCCACAAAACAGCTCATTTTGAGCTCCAACAGGAAGTCTGCTAACTTGTATATGTTTTGGGTTTTTTTAAATATCTCCTTTAATGCCTCACGTTTGTTAACACCCTGTGATGCCTGGTGTATCAGACCGTATCTCTGAATTTGGGAGTATCTAACAACAAAAAATGGATCTAGACGATGGTACCTTCGGTGAGACTTTGTTGGTTTATGAGGTCTTTAATCTTCAGAGAGCAGCCAGGCTCTGGGCATGCAACCACTGCCCTCAAGTGGCATGAGCTGTGCAGGAGCTTTCGGGAAGCTCCTCGGCTTCACATAGGGCAGAGAGACAAAGGCCCCTGCACCGGGAGCAAGCTGTTTGAGGGTATTTGGGCCGTGAGGAGGGAAAAAAGGAGATCATTTAAAGAACATCTAGAAATTTTCCTTTTAAGAGCTGAGGCTGGAAAGTGGTCAAAAGGAGGAAAAATGGACCTTTGGATGCTTCACCTAGGGATGAAACTAGGAGCTTGCTTGCCAAGCAGGCAGCTCCTCCGAGGCCAAAGCCTCCTCTGAACCCAGGTGGACAATATGACCACCAGGTCAGCAGCAGCCCATGGTGGGCTACCAGCAGCATGCCACGCACCACCTGGGCCCCCCCGCCTCCCGGCGTGGCAGCCTGCTCCTTCCTCCAGCCAAGCCCCTTGGTGGTCTCACCCACCAGGTCCCACTGCAGCAAGCGGCGGTTTTAGAGCAGGGACGCAGCTCTTCAGCCACATCTGAACGCAAACCCCCCGGCTCCAGTGCCCGTGTAAAACAACTGGACGTCCCCAGCATGAAACGGGGCGAAATAATGATCCTAATTTATTCTGCTTCTCTCGACCAGTCTCTCCCTTGGTTCCCACGGCATTTCCTGCATTAACTACTGGGAACCAGCAGGAACGCTTGAAGAACAAACAACTAGCAGGCATTTTTTTAATTATTGGGGTAGTTGAAACATTCTTCTACAGCCCTGCAAAGACAAAGGGTGAGAGCGTTACAACATCGTTGTTCTAAAACCCCGAGCTGCTCTGAGCTTGCCGGGGGTGGGGGGGGGTCTGGGCGCCGCTGAGGCAGTGACACTTTACAGCCACTTAATTGTTTGACTTGACCTTTCTCGCATCTTCTGACAAAATTCAGCTCATAGCTAAAAGGCAAAGGCAGTCAAAACAAGCATTTCTTTAGAATGACCAGGGACCTACGAGAGAAAAAAAACTGAAGGGAGGCAGAGAAAGACAGAAGAAATTGCTGCAGGCTTTGCTGCTGCGCTTTCTCCTAATTCCTATGGGCCTTGCCTGTATGTTACTTGGGCAGCCCTTGTGCCTGGAAATCTTCTTACAGATGCCCCAGGAAAAACAAAAAACATGTGCAGTACTGCAGGACACCTCCTCCCACTGGCTTAGCCAGGACCCCAGCGACAAGGCTGGGCAGTACTCTGCCACCACAGGGACAGAGAGCTCTCTGTCACCTGTGATCTACGGGGAAAGGCCCTTGTCCCCAGGCACGGTGCTGTCGTGCTCACAAGGGTGTAGAAGCAGCCGCGGGCATGGACACACAGAGCCCCTGGGAGCTGCAGGCACCACTCCTGCCCACCCAAGGGAGGATGCCCGCACTGGGCTCCAGAGCTGTTGCTGGTGCTTTTCCACCCTGGCTGCCAGCCTGGAAAACAAAGTTCCCAACCAAAGCGAGAGCAAGTGGGGAAGAACAGCTCCAACATTCCTGCTTGCCACCAACGGCGTTTCCAGAGCAATGGGGCTGGAGAGGCTGAGCCCGCTGAGCTCCCGCATGAATAGGCGCGATGGACACATTACTGCAACCTTATAATACCTTCAGCAAAGGGA
This sequence comes from Limnodromus scolopaceus, assembly GCA_028565335.1. Lineage (NCBI taxonomy): Eukaryota > Metazoa > Chordata > Aves > Charadriiformes > Scolopacidae > Limnodromus > Limnodromus scolopaceus. The sequence goes on from JAOXNO010000041.1 coordinate 29,158,795, forward strand.
CTAGAGCTTGGCCATATCGCAGCAAACCTCCCTGCTTAAAGTCCCCCACCAGAGAGAAAAAGACTGCAGACCTGTAAGCATAACTATCATATAACAACTTCCCTGTCTAAAAGGCTTGATATTCTGCAAGCAGATGACAAGATTTTGCCAAGAGGGAAAGATTTTCTTGAAGCAGAAGACTGAATGACCAAGCTTGGCAAGGAAGGGATGGAGCAGCAAGCAATCTCACCGAAGTCTCCTATAAGCACATAAGGTAATGGTGTTTGCTTTCCTCTAGTTTAATGTGTTCAGCTCAGTGAGTTTCGGAGTCCCATGCCTGACCTAGGGGTTGGCTCAGGTCAATTTGCTCCATAAATGAAGGCAAAAACCTGCAGAGGGATCAGGGAGCGTGGCACCTGGGGACAGGACGGGCAACATGCTGCTCCCCAGCATGGCAGATGGAGGAAAGCAGGTCCCCTGTTCAGCCAGGGTGCAGGGAGCAGCAGGGGGATAGACAGAGGTGACCTCTGCAGCAGCTGGAGGAACAGCCTTTGCCAGCCACCTCTCCAATCCCTCTTCCTGCCCAAGCTCCAGCCACCCGGCTCCCATTTCCCTGCACACTAGAGCTCTACGTGCTTGTACTCAGAGCACTAGGCAGGCACCAGCGGGTGAGAGCTACCTACTTGCCTTTCCTCGGGGAGCTCGGGTGGTGCCTGCACCACCGGCTGGATCATGGTGCAGGGTCCCTCGGGTCCTGCACCCAACACTGCTGTGCTGCAGCAAGCACAGCTTTGCGCTGCAGAGGGCTGGTGAGGCTCCTGCCGTGCAGAACCTCCTCTCAACACCATGAAGGGAATAATATTTTGAAGGAAAAGAGACATGAAGGCCCCTAAGAATTTACTAGAGAAACTACTCATCCAGGGAGAAATTTTATTCCTAGTCCTCCTATCGAGAGAATGATTTATGTCCAGAAGCATGAGCATTTTATAACTCCTGTTAAAAATAAAATGCTCTGGATGCATCATGTTTTTAAGTGTGGACTCAGCAGTGTCTTGTGGATGAGAGTTCTTCTGGTTCATTTTTCCTTGCATGAAGTGCCCATCTTTACTAGTTTTGAACAAGCCTCCCTCTCTCTCTCACCAGCGATGCCCTCGTTCTCACTCTGAGAGCAGACGCTGGAAGAGTTGGAGGACCAGAGTAGAAGCCACACCAAACTGCACAACGTTTGCAGAAGGGGATGGGATTCACAAGTGATTGCTCAAAACATGGATTTCTGTTTCAACAGCTGCTAAATGACAAGAGTAGTGGCTGGAAAGAGAGCTCATGTTTTGCTTGCATTAATTGGATGGTATTAGGATTTCTGAATCAAGCCCTTCTTTACCTTCCCAGCTACTTACAGAAGAGGGGACCTCTAAATTCTTCGACAGGATGAACAAGATGACCGGGGCCTCCGAGAGTCCAGAGCTTTGGAGTCCAGATCACGTGCAGAGCACCTCCTTGACCAGTGTGGCACCACCATTTGGCCAGCAGGCCACAGACAAAGCCCTGAATGTGATCCTTATTGTGGTCCTCTTCGTCATCATGGTATCTCTGGGGTGTACGATGGAGATAGCCAAGATCACAACTCACCTCAGGAAACCCAAAGGCGTGGCGATTGCTATAATGGCTCAGTACGGCGTCATGCCCTTGACAGCATTCCTGTTGGGCAAGCTCTTCCAGCTGGGTGCTACAGAATCCCTGGCCATCCTCATCTGTGGCTGCTGCCCAGGGGGAAACCTCTCCAACATCTTTAGTCTGGCACTGAGAGGGGACATGAACCTCAGGTAAGGCAAGCTGAGTGCGTGTTCATTGCCCAGGCCAGTCTAGTCGTATGACTGGTTCAGAAGGTAGCTTAATCAGCATTAGCAATCCCCAAGAAGCTGGACAAAGACTGAAATACTAAATCTAGATTATTTTTAAAGCACCCATATTGCTCAATGAATCAATTTGTCCCAGTTTTATAATAAAATGAGATTTTGTGCCTTTCTCTGAAGTATATGGCATGCTGCTCCTGATGAGGTGAGTGCAGGAACACTTTTTCATCTCTACGCAGCAGTACATACAGCATATATATGCTATATCTATCCATATAGCAGCATATAGTTCTGTGTAAACTGAGCACCCTGTCTGGAGAGGCTACATCAGTGAGAAAGGTTGAATTAGCAGAACCCCACCATCCAACAAACCCTAGTGTTAAAATAACATCCAGGAGGAAAATATCAAGTATTAATTTCTATGTCACCTGTGAATTTCTGAAATGTGAGCTGTACCCATAGCGAGGGTTCTTTCTGAGCTTGTATAGAACTTGAGTCATCTTCCCCCCTCTCTATTCATACCACATCCTTATACAACCTGATAGTGATGGGGAAACCCCAGTGACGGGTTGGGAAAGAGCAAGGTAAAATCTTATATTAAAGCCATGTGTCCAGATTGGTAAGAAAAATGAGCGTATTCCATAAAAGAAGCATAATTCTTCTACTGAAGGGTTCTTTCTTCATCTCAGCATTGTAATGACCACATGCTCAACGGTCCTGGCAATTGGACTAATGCCTCTGCTTCTGTACCTTTACTCGAGAGGACTATACGAGGGTGATTTGGAGGGCAAGGTGCCTTACAAAGGAATAATCACCTCCCTGGTCCTAATGCTAATCCCCTGTGCCATCGGCATCATCTTGAATGAGAAGAAACCCCAGTACACTGGCTTTATCATCAAGGTAAGAAGTATCCTGTGCTAGTTGCCTTTCAACCAGGGACCTCAAGGAAGTTTTCAAAACTAGAGGCACGGAAATATTAACTTCTTTAAGGCATGCCACAAACCAATGAAAGGGTTGTGGACAGAACTCAAGGCATCCACTTCACCACTTTAATCATTAAAATATTTGCCCACAGGGAAGTCCTCCACCTTTTCCAGAGAAAGAACATTTTGTGGTCAACTTTCTACCCTGCTCTTCTTCGTTGGCTTCAGTTCTAGGTTCATTTTAACTTGCTACAAGCAGCACTAATGAGCCTTATATGCACTGTCCCCAACTACTGCCGTAACCAAAGCAACACCACCTTTCCATTTATCTTCTCTACAAAAGAGGAAGGGGGTGAAGACTTGCTTTTAAATAACACATGGGGAACTCCATCCTAATTGGACTCCAAAGTGGAGAGACAGGCAGGAGAACTGTGTGTTCTGCATCCCAAAATTCCCCAGCTGCTTCACCTGCCAAATCACCCGACACCAATGAGACAGTCTGAAAACACAGCCACCACCTTCCACACCTGCTGCAGGCAGACTCTACCTGTGAGTAAAGTGGTTTCCTTCCCACCTGCTTTGGGTGGACTAGACCCACAAAGGGACCTGGGTGGAGAGACACAAAGCAATACCTGAGAAACAAGTGGCTGGTGGAACAAGCACCAGTCATTTTGAATATAGACCAGAAAGGTACTTGATTGTTTAAGGGAACACCTCAGGATGGTCTCCTGTTGATTACTTGCAACACTTATGTCCATGAAAGGCACTTATGCATTCTCACTATATACTTACATATGTGATGGACAGGGAACTGGGTACAGCTGCTTCCAACAGCTTAGGCAGATTTTGCTGGGGATTTCTCTCTTGTCCGCATCTTGACCACTTTTATTTTAGGCAGGGATGGTTGTGCTTCTACTGTCATCTGCTGCAATAATCGTTCTGTCTGTGGCCAGTGTGGGAAGCAGTATCATGGTTGTCTTCTCACCATCCCTCTTGGGATCTTCTGCCTTGATGCCTTTTATTGGATTCCTGCTGGGCTATGTTCTCTCTGCAGTCTTCAAGCTTAATGACCGGTATGTTCCTCCACTCCCCCCTCCCTTCACTCTCTGTCACCAGAAGAACGGAGAGGTATGACAGCTCTGGTCTGTGGAGCAATGGTGAAAACATGGGTTTCACCACAAATGTACTTTTGTAAAACAAACCGATTGCAGTCACCCAAAATGGGCCCTAGGAGTACGAGCAGACACACTGCAAGCTGGTGACTCCACCTTGAGTGGGGAAGAGAAATGGGTTCAACCTCTGTTCAGCTCCATGGAGAGGGGAGGAGCAGCCCGAGCAGTTTTTGACACAGGTACCTGAACACCATGGAAGGGGTGGAAGGACATTATGCAGGTTCACTGAACAAGCCAGATGGATGGGTTTGACTTGAGGTCACTAGTGACCTGCTAAGCATACGTTACCAGCCTCTCAGTGATGAAGGTGGGGGACAAAGAGAAGAAATAGCACCAAAGAACAAAGAATTAGGGAATACCAAGAGAGATCAAGCCTGAAGTGACACAACTGTTCCTCAGCTGATAATTATCCCAAACCAGCCAGTGCATCCATCTGAAACCCCAGGAATTCAGGATAAAAACCTTGCATATGAAACCCACTCCTTCCCTTTCTCATCCCACCTAACCCCGGTAGGAGGCCCCCTGGGCCTCACTATTTCTCACCTTCCCTCCCTGGACTCCTCTTTTCACCTCGGGAGCAGATTCCTTCCCTGTGGGAAGCTGCACCTCCCAGAGTGGGACACAAGGTCTCCAAACAACCATTAAACACAAAATCCACATTTATAGCCTGATCTGTCTCCGCACGTTGCAAAGGGAGCACAAGGCAAAACCTCCTAGGGATGGAAGCCAGCAGTGCGCCTCATAAAGCAGCTTTTAGCACAGGCCAATGCACAAAGCACCGTGACAGGCTTCTTTTATAATCATCTAAAAAGTGGATTAACTCTGTTAGAATCTGTTTAACTTCTCCCCCTTCAGATGCAGGCGGACAGTGTGCATGGAAACCGGCTGCCAGAACGTACAGCTTTGCTCGACTATCCTGAAGGTCGCCTTCGCCCCAGAGATCATCGGCCCCCTCTACTTCTTCCCGCTCCTCTACTTGCTGTTCCAGCTGGGAGAGGGACTTCTGCTCATTCTGGTCTTCAGGATCCATGACAGACTAAAGAAACCAAGTGGCAAGTGCAGCTTTGCTCCTGTATTTTTTACATTTTCCAATCCAAACCAGGTATGGTTACATATAATTGCCAATGGATTGCTGCTTTCTAGGGGCAGAATGGGGTTGCCCTTTAACTCAGCTACCATACCCAGCCAATTAAATACAGATCACAGGCAAAAATTCATAGGTAACTGAAGAAATCAGAAATTATGACTTCTTTCATCAGCAGAAGGTTTCCTATAGCTATCTACTATCCATATTATCAGTGCCCTGAGGTTTTCAGATCCCGTGCTTAAAGTAGGATAGGCATCTTGCAAAGGCTGTGATTCGCACCGAGCACATGCCAACAGTCACACCCCCCCCCCACCTAAAACTACAGGAGAACATCAGATATTCTTTAATGCAGCAAATTCCAGCTTCGCTGTACAGTGAGATTCACTGAACGGCGTCCCTTTTGGAGGAGGGGGAGGAGGAAAAGGACAGAATAGTCAAGTACTGCAGCTGAAGGAAGGGAACGTGGATCTTGTGCTAGAGAAGTACATAAATAGATTCAAGCTTACATAAAATATGCATACAGTATTGGTATAGATGCGAGGTAGATTCTTCTCCAACTTCAGTGGGTCCATAATGCTGGAGCCCAGCTGAGTGTCTGTGAAGATGGCTGGAGAATGCACTGCTGCATGAGGTCCTCCATCACTCATCCCTCTGACGCTTCCAGACCAGCTTTCTCCAGTCCTTCGGGACAGAGGAGCAGCTGCTACAGGAGCACTTTACTGTATCTTATAGCTGTAGCTGAAGGATGACTGTTACAGGGGAAAAAAACCCCACTCCATTTGGACCTGCAGTGTGTGTGCCTGCAGAGCAGCTGACCCTGGGAACAGCCGTAGAGGTGTTTGCAAGAACACTATTAAAGGGGCAGCTTTCCGGGCTCTGATTCACAAATGACTGGAAACAAAACAGCCTAAATATTTTGACAGGACTTCCAAGTTCCTTCCTTTTGCTTTACATCACCTGGCAACACCAACTGTAGCGGTGTCACAGCACTTCCATAACCTGGGTTCAGAACTGCCTGTTCTCAGGACGTTCTCCTTTTTCTTCAGATGCAGGAAAAACAACGCCCGCAGCTGCGGACCCGGTTACTGCTCCAGAGACGAAACCAGCAGCCAGACCCTGCAGGAACAGCGGGGAACCAGGAACACACCACAGACAGGTCCTGCAGCAGCCGCTGCCACCACCCCTCCGAGCTCCACCTCCTGCAGCCGGCCTACGGGTGTCCAGCAGCTCCGTGTAAGGCTTGACACGCTCATTTCACCCCAGAGAAGGGGACCCCCGCGGAGCCACCCGCACCCTCATTGTTATTTCCCAAAGACCTTCCTCCAGACTGAACCTCTCCCTGCCTGCCCATGAAGGAGACTTCCGGTGACTTCCAAGTCATCGGGACAGCCATGCTCCCAAGTGACTCCCCTCAGTTTTGCACATATGCAAACCACCGACCACATTTTTTAATTTCTCTTACCTGTAATTGTCCTGCTGGCACGTGTGGGAAGCAGCTCTCAAAGACAACACTGAAGATTCATGTAATTTTCTCTAACCCGAAGTGAGGTGTGAAAGCTTCTCAGTGGAGGTGCCACCAAGACCCAGGGTGCAGCCGAGCAGCCCACGGACTGCTGATGACTCCCGTTCTCCAAACCCCACACACACTGGGGGGCACCAACCAGCAGAGCCCACAAAAACTCAACACAGCTGTGCAAACTGCCCAACTGCATCACGTTTGGGTCCAGCAATCTGGACCTCTGGAAAGACATGAGCCTTGAATTTGAAATGCTTTGCTTTGTAGGAGTTGGTGAACTAGATGTACCACCCCTTCAGGAGACCACCTGGCTACTGTCACCCCACAGATGAGGTAAAACTGACATTAGCACCTCTGATGCGTGCACTGTAACCTGAAGTGATTTATCTGAACCGAGATGAATGAACAGGTTGGTACCAAGAACCTCGGCTTCATAAACGCGGAATCGTTTCTGTCCAGAACTCAAGGTAACCCTCCGCGATGTGAAGTCCAGGAGTTTGTTTTAAACAGAACCTTCGCCATCTCCCCAGCTAAAATGCAGAAATTTATTCACGCTGCTTGCAAGGCAAGTGGTGTGGTCTAGAAACAGAATTCGGAACAGCAATTTATAGAGGAGGTAGTGCTTCGTATTTGGCCTGAGGGAAGGAAGTGTCTGAAATCCCACCCCTTTCCAACCATCAGGTGCCTTCAGCCACCTGGGTTCCTGTTGGAGCCAAGTCCCACTTGAACACAGATGCCCTTGATCATTCACGTAAACAGAAAGGATCAGCTGACTTGATGAAACGCAGCCAACACCACCTTTACCCCCAGAAGTTAAAGCCCTCTCCTTCCACGCCTCTTAAGGTGATCCAGCATGTGAACCACTGACCTCTGAAAACGAAGCCTCCCCCCTCCCCAAAGCTGATTAGTAATAATCCAATTAACTGCATCCCAATCCAAACACCACTCGCTGCCTGCTCCTCCCCCGTTTGACATGGTGCCACCCTAAAGGACGGTTTCCCAAGGCACAACAGCTCACTTGGAACATGCTTAAGGGAACCCTGCACCAGTAAGAGGGAAGAGGCAGCAGGGTCTGCAGAGACACTCAGCGACCAACCCCCCCCAAGGCCAGACCTCGCTCTGAACAGAAGAGTGTTTCCCAGGACCTAATCCCAAACCCGGCCGAGGCCCCAGAGGTCTTTTCAGAGGTGTTGGTGGGTTACGGGAGTAGCTTTGCAAAGCAGTTTGTAAGAAAACGCGGTATCTTTTACGTTGAATTCTAAAGCTCTCTCTTGCAACACAGATGAGGGTTTGAGAAACGCAGGGATTGCAGAGGGTTGCTGCCCCCGCAAGGCACAAACGCTGAGACACAGGCTGCAGTACTCCCACACACTTAAAAAATCCCTCCTCTTTCTCCAAAATGAGGACTAATGCCTAAAAAAATGCTTTACCCACACCTCAATGGCCTCTCACGCATGTGCGCAAACACACTAATGAAGTATGCTGTGTCCCACTTTTATATTCCACGCTTGTTACCCAAACAGAGATTAAAACCTAAATGACTTGTCCATTCCACTTTCTGCTACGAACCACAACAGCATGATTCTCCTTATGCCAAGGTCCTTATTTCAGAACATGAAGATACCCAGGGACATAACACGATGTATTTAAGAGGAACCAAGTACTCCCCCGTGCCCAAAATGCTCAACCATAGCTTTGCTGTGGACCCACGTTTAAGAAACGTTTTAACACTGTCCAACAACGTGAGACGTTGTCACAGGCACTTTATTAAGGACACACTGGAAGCAGAGGCGTGTTTCTTTATACTTTATTTTAGCTATTTAATTCTTAAGTATCAAGAATTAGGGTGCTTTATAGAATATTATTACCACAGGGCAGTGAAATGGGCATTTTCTTAGTGTAGTGCAAGTCATATTAAAAGAAAAGCTTTTAAAATAACGTTTTATTACCAGTACTGACCAGCACTTAATCTGCTGACCTATAACTGCAACAATGGTTGAAAAGCACGAAAAAATACCCTCTGAAATAAAGCTTTATGTACAGCACATGTAGAGCTCTTAGGTGCCTAAAGCTATTAGTTTAATTTGCAGCATTAAACTAGTGTTGTGAATCGCTATTCACAGTTCAATATACTGGGCCTGGGCATTAAGTGTTCAGATGGTATCTTTTTTTTTTTTTGTTTGAGTACAAAAAAATTTGTCTGCTTTAGTTATAAAGAGCTCTACCAATATACACAAACTATACACTTCAGACATTCACAAAAAATGTGAGCAAGAAAAGGGTTATCAAAAACATTTAATACAATTAGTCAATAACCCTTCCCACCATGGTCCACATCTACAAAGTTCCCCCATCCCTCCCCCCTCCCCATCCAAACCCTAACCCTTCCCCACAGAAAGTCACATACTTACCACAAGTTTTAGCAAGTATGGTTTAAAAAAGGGCCCCCAGGGCAAGTTACTTATAGTTCAGTTGCCACTGTCAACAGATCTGGACCTTGATCTGGACCTGTGCCGATCCACAGACGACGGGGATTTAGATCTGCTGGAAGAACCACGTTTCTGGTTTTTCTCTGTCATTGGAGATCTACTAACTGATCGGGACTTGCTACGGCTCCTACTCCTTGACCTGCTGTAGGACTTGCGGCTGCGGGAACGGGAACGGCTACGAGACCTGGATGAGCTTCTGCTACGAGACCGTGACCTGCTTCTGGACCTACTGAGGAAGCAAAAAGCATTGGTGTCAGCAAGGAAATGTCACAGACCACAACAATAACCAGGCAATTCACCAGTCTCCAGTTCGGTCGCCTGGCCACTGACTTCAAAGCTTTCTTAGTACTATTTAGGAGAATAGAAATCCATACCTGTGCCTTTTGCTGCCTTCGATTAGTTTGATTTTCCTTCCATTAATTTCTTTACCAGAAAGTTTGTCAATAGCATTCTTTAAATCACTGTAAGAGGCGAATTCAACCACCCTACAGAAAAAAATAAAAACAAAACCAGAGAGCTCACTATTACAAGTTGTATTTTTGATGACAGAGCAAAAACATACTCTGGGGAAAAAACCCAAACAACTCAAAAAAACCTCACACTGCTCAGGGTAGTCATCCCTTGTCGTAACTCAAGCACGAAGAACTCCCCTCCCCAGAGAATGCACTTTCAAAGGGCAGCTAAACTAAACCACGAACAGCTGCCAAGCACTGAAAGCAGCCAGCTTCCCTCCCCAAATATTACGCGTACAAATATTACTCTACAGCTTTCAAGAGATTATTTTAGAGACTCACCCTTCATTTAACTTAGGTCTGTGTGCATCCGCAAAGGTTACTTCCCCAGCTTGTCTCATGAAGTCTTTGAGATCCTAACACAAGACCAGTTATGTTATGCAAAGAAGTGACATTAATACTTATCTATATAAAAATAATTAAAAGCAAACAAAAGAAATTTATGACTACTGAAAGAGAAACTGTTAGATAAATTACAAACATGGCAATTGCCATACTTGTATTCTATCAAAACTGAATTATCTATATCAGGGCACGAAATAAATGAAAAAAGCATATTGCTTTAAGCAAAATGCTTATAACGTATCTTAACATTAAGGAAAATTATTAGTCTACAAAAATTATATAGATTAAATAAGAAAGAGAAAGAGAGAAAGAGAGAGAGAGAGAGAGAGAGAGAGAAAGAAAGAAAAAAGTACATTTGTATATATACTGGACTGAGCGTGAAATACTACCCATAAATTTTTGTACTATTTCAGTCTCCATTTACATTAAGAGTCTTATATGCAAACAGAATTACATTTACATAACACCAATTATTTTGTGCCCCATATGTCATTAAAAATATAGTTTACTTTACCTTTATTAACATTTCCCTAGGCTAGCCAAGCAGCAAACTGCCTTAAGCGACCGGAGATACCGTCATGACATATGCCCGACTGGCTCTTCGCCACCCACTTGACGAACACTACCCAGTCGATGGAAGCCATTAATCGCACTGCCCTCCCTTATTAGGAGACTATTGATGGATCCAGACATTCTCTATGCTTGATGTTACCAAGGACCACTTTACTGCGATCAGGATTCCAACGACCACCTAATTTCGTATCTTTCAACTCTTTTCGACCGGGACCTCTTTATTCGGAAGCGTTACAGGAAGAACAGCTCTCAACTTAGGAATCAGATCTCGTTAACGCTCTGGGATCGTTGCAATGTGGCACTTTAAGGAGTGCATCGATTACGTCTAGACCGGCAAACACAGATCTAGAGGTGGCCATGTGACATTGTAGGAGCTGACTGGAAAGTCAACCAGGCCCAACCAAGAGTGACCAAGACAGAACGATTAGGATAACCCACAGGCACTCCTCGTCATAAGGCCAACGACACAGATAGGCTGGCAAATAAAGGGTTTAATATGTGGTTAAAATGGATTTAAAAAACAAGAAAAAAATAAATATATATCCTCTAAAATATACATTTATTATTATTATTATAAATTAAAATTAACTAAATTTCATTGAAAATATTTAAATTACATTATTTAAAATTACATTAATTACATAAACAGTTTTAATAAATTATATTTAATGTTTAATTAATTATTTTACAAAATAATTACATTACATTACATTACATTACATACCCATTAAATGAAGTCAAAATAGTTAATCGTGTTTCAACAAACCTGCCAGCTGACTCGAGAAGACAAATTTTCTACTATGAGGCGATTTTCTGTTCTTACAGGTGGAGCATTTCTGGTTTTGGAAATGAACAGTTAAGACTTTTACTAGTAATTAAAATATAACCACGTTAATAATAACAAAGGCTATACCAATAACCAGTATCGGCACATCGCCATTACTACTACAATTTAACTATGGAATATCCTGAGTAATCTAGGACAAGCATTAAGTACTCTGGGGCAGGAAGCACAAAGATGACAAGTGTACCTGATCAGTTTTGTAATCCTCACTACCCTACCACCACATCAAATGATTTGACTAAAAGGGCAAATGATGATAATATCTCATCCTAGCTCAAGTTCTTGGATCAGATGACTCCACAGTATTCTTTTTTAAACTATGTCAGTTCAAAGCTATACATACCTCCTGTCACTCCGTGGTCGGCGGCTACTAAAACGGTCAGAGTACCTCCCTCTGCCTCTACCCCTAGAGCGTGCTCTTGCATGCTCAATTGTAACCCTGGGGGGAAAAAAAAATAAAAATGGAAAATCATATATGTCCACATTTTTCTTCTTATATACTTCTTCACAGAGAACACCAGACAAAATCGTTCAAACAGTTCTAATAACACAGTGCAAGTTAAGATTGACTCATTTCCTATTTTAGACAGCCAAGCTCGTATATTAATCAAAAAGGGTGCCTCACCTCTCACTGCAAAGCTCTTTTCCATCCAATTCATAGACAGCATCATCTGCATCCCTTGGATCCTCAAATTCCTGCCAAACCACAACAGCAAGAGCATAGACGTAGAAAAAAAAATTAGATCTCTAAGAAATTAACAAACGCTTATTTGCTATGTGAGCCCGTAAATAGCACAAACCCTGCGGTGGGGCGCACTCACCACAAACCCGAACCCCCTCTTCAGGTCGATGTCCCGGATGCGGCCGTATCCCTTGAAGAACCTCTCCACGTCCTTCTCCCTGGCGGCCGGGTTGAGCCTCCCGATGAAGACGCGGCAGCCGCTCATGGCTGTGGTGGCGGCGGCGGAGCTCGCTGCCGGAGACACGGCGCCCAGCCTGTCAGCGCCCCCCCCGGCCCTGCCCGCTGACTCACAGCCCCGCCGCCCTCCCTGCCGCAGTCCCCTGCAGGCGGCGCGGCCCGGCCTCGCCCCCGCTCCGGTCCAATAGAAAAGAGCCAGCTGGGGCCCACCTTAGCCTGCGCCAATGGGAACCCGACGTTCAGCCCGCAGCCCCGCCCACAACCTGCCGACGCACCACCCCCTCCCCTCCCCTCCCCTCCCCTC